>SEMN01000156.1:0-747500 GCA_005408345.1 Macquaria australasica | reverse complement strand
AATTTCCATTTGTCAACACATTCACACACCTGCCTCCCTCTGACTGGTGTGTGTGAGCGTGCATGTGCTTGTGTACACAGATGGGTGCCGTATGAATGAGGATTGGTGGCAAACTGACAAATCGAGTAGAGCTAGTTATTGAGAGTAAGAAAATGTAAAAGGGTGAGAGGGAGGGAGGAGAAGAAACAAGTGGGACGAAGGGAGAAATAGGCCATGTGCAGTAGATGCAGCCAATTAGTCCTTAAAGTTGTAGACAGCTGTGCAGAGGGAGTAGACGTGATTGTCCTTGTGTGTGTGGTATTTGTGTGTATCTGCAGTTTTTTTGTGTGCATGTGAGCACTTCCTATTCTGAAAAGAACAGATAATCATCTCCAGGCATTTTTAAACACATACACTCATACTGTACACACACCCTCCTCCCACCTTTCTTGTTTCTCTACCTTATTGTTGCCATTACTTATCCGTGAGTATATTCTTTTATAACCTTGCTTCTAGCCCTTCATCATTTTAATGACCTGTAAAAGCAAATGGGCTTCATGGGCCACTAACAGGGTAAGGGTGGGGGGGGGGGCACATTAATTAATTGATTACATGATCAATTATGTGCGTCTGTGGGCAAGTGTAATTAAGGCCTGCCATATGCGCCTCGCTGATGTGACCAAATCCCTCACAGAGATGGCCTGTCACCACTGTACACACGGCCATTTGTTTCCAAGAGAAAATGATTGTGTGTGTATGTGTGAGCTCATTCGAGACTGACTTCTATTTGTGTGTCTCATTATAGTTTTTGTTTTTTGTTTTTTGGCACTGTTTGTGTGAGTGTGTGTTTATCTCAATTGCATGCCAGACAGATCGGAATTGCATTTGTGTATGATGTGAAGACGTGCATGTGTATTTGTGTGCGGGTTTGTGTTGTCCCCTCCAGGTCTGTGGGCTGATAAAGACTTAAAGGTCAGGTGTCCCCTCTCATTTCTCTGCCTCTCCAGGTAATTACTCCAAAGCACAGTTCAAGGCACACAGAGAGACATGAGGCAGGTAAACATTCACCATGGGGATCAGACAGAGAGAGGGAGTGGGGAGAGGGAGATAAACTTGCTTCTGCTCTTGTAGTCTAACCAGAGAATTAAAGACAGACACCCGGATAAAAGATAAAAGCCAAGCTGAAAGAAAAGAAAAGGAACATTGACAAAAGTTTAAATAAAATATGATTTGTTTATTTGCACAGGTAAGTGTACTCATATAATCAACAGCATGTATGTACACAGTTCTTTGGTTAATAGTCAAGGCTGTAAATTCAGCACACACTTCTCGTCTGTGCACAGAGCTGCGTAGAGCATCTGGGCTCCAGGGAACTACAATGCAGAGAGCTTGAAGCTGTTCTGATCAATACGTCAGACAGCGGGGCGAGGCAGGGCACTGCAGTAAGGGCACAGACACGTAGTTAACAGTGGATGTTAAAGTGGAGACATATATGGGAGAGGATTAAAGAGGGTAACTGGGCTAAAACTGCAAGAAAAACTTCATACCTTTTATCAAAGCTATTATAAATTAGAGAGGGGAAAAGATGCCAAAACACTAAGAATAATACTTTCTTCTTTACTTTTCTGTTGCTGTTTTATCATTTCTTTCCCTCTGGTGGCAATGTGTGCTCACACTGTGGGTGGTACATGATGTGTTTTTTTTGAAGAAGAATCTTTTACAGTTGCATGTAATCTGCACTAATAATCCTCTTCCCTGAATAGCAGCAGTGATAGTAATGGTGCCGATTTACAGTCTCATACAAAATGCATGTGGAGAAATCCTCTTAAGGCCAAAACATGCTGATCTAATTCAATCAAGGATCTGATGCGGTGGATGAGGACTCAAACATGATTTGCTATTAGAAATGTGCATGCCTCAGTGAGTGTGTGTGGGGGTTCTGTCTAACGTTCGCCGATATCAGGAGAGCTCTGACAGTATGTGATACAAGTACCAGCTCTGAACACACACATACATGCGTGTACACATGCAGTAGTATCATAATGACAAGCTTAGCGTTGCTGTCAGTGGGCACAAGTGAAGGAATCTCAGAACATCCCCATATTCCCAGAGAGAGGAAAATCTCACCACTCCCCTCCCCTCCTTTATCCTATTTCTTACAGCATCCTTGATCCGATCACCAGGCTTCTCCCAAGCTTCAAAGCATTCAGTGAAGAAAGAGGAATCCCTAATTCAAATAGGTCTCTCTCTTTCTTTCTCTTTACCCTTGTGTTTATCGTTTGTTGCCTACAGAGGGCTTTGGTTCGTCTGACAAACAGTCAAGACATCACAGAGATCCGATTACAAAGGCAAAGGACACAAGCATGCTGACATGCACAAGCAGACACACACACATACACAGAGGAGCATTCAAAGAAAGCCGTGTTTATAATAGGCTTGCCTTCTGAGAGTGCCGGCCCTGTGCTTTTGTATGGAATAAACTGAATAACCTCAGACTTTTGCATGGATTCCACATCGAAGACACAGGCCAGATCAGTTCTTTAAAATACGGGACTCTGTATGTATTGAATGAGAGGATTTCAAAGGAAGTGTTGTGCTCTCGTTTTTCAGGAATGCTGGTTGAAAACCTTGTTAGCTCACTGAACTTCAGCATGCACAAGGATGACAAAGTAGATAAATTCAGGAGTGTGGGATCGAGAATATGACATTGGTGTGTAATTTGTACTTTATGCCCATGGCATGTCTGTCTCTTTTACACAGTTTCTCACAGATACAGCTGCCTGCAAGGCCACTGGCATTTTAACATAATCTGGTTGTATGTCCTTAGCAGGCAAGCTTACTGCAAGATACTGCACACACAAAAAGCTCCATCATTTCAGATCTGACACTGCGCAGATCAGGTGATACCGGCAATTGTTAAACCAGTGACTCGCAGAAACAAACTTCCTTTGAAGAGCTGTGTGTTACCCTGACTTGATCTACTGGGATTTGCAAGGACAGAAGTCAGACATGATATCTAGGTAGAGCGCGACGCTCTGACAGCACTCTGACAGCTTTCCAGCAGCTCCTTGTCATCCCGCAGCATAATCAGAGCCTCACTGTGCCCAATTAACCCTGTTAATCATTGTTATGGCTAACGAATGCACACACATTGCACACACCTAGCACCAGCCTCAGGATATCAGTCTGTCAGTACCAGCTGTCAGTGTTATAACCTGACTGGAGAGGAGTGCCCATGCATGAAAGAAGTATATTGTCACATGCAAGCATGTATGTTTTTGGATCAACTGTGTAGAAGACGACAGGTTGATAAGAAGTCTCATGAGCTGGCATGTAATGGCAACTATTGACTGATGTGACAAACTGACAAGATGAATTTCAGTGCTCCAGTTTCATCGCTGGGCAGGAGCAAAAGCCTGAACCTCCTGGGAAGCTCCGACGGGACCAGAAGTGATGAACACGAACTGTAATCCATCACTTTACTGTTCATGCATTAGAGTTGTGTCCACAGCAAAGCAGACCAATAGACCATTAGCTCTGTAATTAGCCAAGCACTAGCACAAAGAAGTAGGCAGCATACAGAAACACTATCTCAGCCACAATTAGCCAGTAAACTTTAATTAGCATCGTGATTAAAGACAGAGAGGCAGAAAATCCTTCAGCAAATTCCTCAGCCTCCCACTTCCTACGAACTCTGACAAGAGTGTTCAAGTTGAGCTGCGTCTGCGTTTTTCTAAACAAATATGTGTGCAGGCCTGTGGTCTATCTGGGCTTAAACTAATGCAACTCAGCACTTACACACACCGAGGATGAGGACACAGCAGCTGACGACACAGCAAATAGGGGACAGAGAGGGCTGTGCTGCAAAACAAGAGCTTGGATATGGTTCACACTCACTTGCCTGTACGAACTACTTATCTTATCTTATATGGGCTGACAGAAACACATGTGTGCACCACTGTCTCTGTGCACACACTGTATACACAGTGGAGAAAGAAGTACTCAGATCCTTTACTTTTGTAAAAGTAGCAATACTACAATATAAAGATACTCCATTTCAAGTCTTGCATTAAGTGAAAAAGTTGAATCATAATGCACAAGTACTAATGCATTAAAAGGCAAGTATGCTCCATACATATGGATCCGTTTATACTACCTTGGGTGTCTTCATACATGTATGTGTTCACAGATGTTTGCAGACATTCCGTGCAGACCCTCATGGACATGGACAGAAGATGAAATTTACATCCCATTGGTCCAATTGGTCGCCAACCATCAAGAAGGCAGGTCTTATCTAATATGAGCCTGTCAGATAGCAGTCCTCAGGAAGACAGAGAGTAGAGGGGGAAGAGAGGACAGTGGCATGCTGCTAATAGCAGGGATATTTTTTGTTGAGACCGTGATGGACAATGAATGATAGCCCTCATCCCTGAAGTATTTTGGTTTAGTTTCTGTGTTATTCTATTTGTTAATTTAAATCAAGTGAAACCAAAGCTGGACTCACAAGACCTCACCAGGAAGCTTTCTCAAACATGTGGACCTGCGGTTGGAAGTGATCCATAATTCAGGGCATGGATGGACTGAACAAAGCAAGTAGCATGTTATTCCAAGCACCACTGACAGAAGTGTAATGGAAGATGTGGAGGACTATTGTCAGTGCCGGACATTGACAACTAGTGTTTCAACATCTGCCTTGCTGCCTCTTGCTTTATCCACTCCACATCTTCATCATCTACCAGCCTGCCATAGGTCAGTTAGACATGACTTCAACATGTCAGAAAGAAAAACAAAGACAAGTTGTATATATAGAATTTACTTTAGAC
The DNA here is from genome assembly GCA_005408345.1 of Macquaria australasica. Taxonomy (NCBI): domain Eukaryota; kingdom Metazoa; phylum Chordata; class Actinopteri; order Centrarchiformes; family Percichthyidae; genus Macquaria; species Macquaria australasica. The sequence continues at coordinate 742,698 of SEMN01000156.1, read as the reverse complement.
AGAAGACACAAACAGTGTAGACGAAACAAATTCTACTAAACAAAGTCGTATAGGGCCAAACAAAGGGAGCAGCTAGTGACACAGCCCTTTCTGCCATCACCACTGCAGGTGCAATGATTCATGGGAGAATTCATCTCGGGATGAGCTGGCGGGCTATAAATCACCTCTACCGCAAGACATCTGCACGCGCCAAAACCCAGCCAGCTCTTTCTCTGTGTGTTTGCTGAAGTTTATGAATGCCTGTGTGCACATGGAGGGGCGTGGTTGTGCATGTATTTGAGTGTGTGTGTGTGTGTGTGTGTGTGTAAATGCTGTAGATCATTATTTAAATCTCTAACACAGGATCCCTTCTGTTGATTTCAGTAAGGCTTAGCCCATTGATTTGTGACCGAGCAGTGAAGCATATTTAAAACATGAACAGACAGACCGCTATTTCCCCCCTCCTTCTCTCACCGCCACTCACCCACTCTCTACTTGTCTGTCATGCATCACAGCAAGTATGCGCCATTAGAGCGGGGCTTGGTTAAACCTAAGTTGCTCTGTCCGTCTGTCTAGCTCACACGGTTTCATTCTGCTAAGCCTCCCTCTGTCTCCCTCCTCTACCTCTCTGCACTGCGGACTGTCCCTCAGCAGTAAGCCGGTCTTTAAAGCAACATATTTATCTCTGCATCAATGACATCACCAGTGAACAGGGAGGCACAGAGAGAAAGAGGGAGAGAGTGAGGGAACAGGAGAAGAAATAAAAAAGATATGTAACATCCAGTCTGCTGTCTGTCTGGAAGAGGTTACACTCCCTGAGGAGAGGAGAGGATAAAGTTTAAAGACAGAGGAGGAAAAAGACATGTTGCTGTTCTTGTATACAATATGGGTTTAACCCCCTTGCATTATGTTCATCCACTGAGAAACCCCCCTTATACTGTAAAATCCTCCTTCTATTGTCTTTTATTGCCCCCTTTGAGGTTATCCCAAAGATAGTACAGGCGTCTCCATCCCAAACCAACTGCCCCTTGCTGCCTGGGAGGGACGGAAAACAGAGGGAAAATGCAGGTGGTTAAAACAGGAGCAGAAAACAAGGTGGGTAGAAGATCATGCTGAGGAGCCCGGAGGAATGTTTCTCTCAAATAGACAAGCTGACCTTTTTGCTATTTAGTTCCATAAGAGCGGCTTTGGTATTACTCAGACAGCTCTCCTTTACTCCACGTGTGTCTCTCTGTGTCTTTTCTTTTGTCGCCTATGCCTCTTATCTATTTCCATTTCTCTTTTCTTCTCTCTGAATTGCAGTCTCTCCCTTTCAGTGGCTCTTTTCGTCCCATGGCAGTGGGCAAATACCACATTGTCAAGAGTCTCCACTGATGACACACATACACGCACACAAGCACACACACACAAAGCTAAAGAGTCTTCCAATAGTTTCTACAGCATGGGCCAGGTCACAGTCAGAGAGCTAACACTATTAATTAAGTAACAACCCATGATGTAACACACACAGAAACAACCATACTGCCGCTCCTGTGCATAGTTCCCTTTTTTTAAATTATTACAGCTGGATTACCAAATACAAAAACTCAGTATCCAGCTAATGATATCAAGAGCTAATGCCAAAATGACCAAAGGCCAAAGTTGTGGAAGTGTAATAATAATGGTAATCAGCTTCAGCTCAAACACAAATTCCACATTTAGCGATGAAACAAGAGAACGGAGAATTGAGGCATAGTTGATGGAGCAAACTGTTAAAGTGTATGTGCTTTGTATGACCAAAAAGCAGGAGGTAATGACAAGTTATTTTTTTCTGTGTATGGTGAAGAGAATCTCAGCTCAAAGGTCCACTTACTAATAATTCTGAGCTTTCAACAGCATCTCATTGTCTTTTTTCAACAAATGGAAGTTTGCTTAGGTGTCATCACGTCATCTATATGTGGACTTTTGGTCACATAAAACCACATACTGTATCACGGCTCTACAATACCTTTGAGTTTGCCTGGTAAGGGCCATGGATGTATTATAAGAACTGATGGCGCCCATTCGTTAGTATGAAAATTGCTCGCCCAGTGCATAAAAGTTTTGCGCTTTCTGGTTTGCTTCCACTAGTACATTGGGATGATGCAATGAATATAAAATATCTACTTTACTCTCAGAATGTTATGCAAATATAAAACCTTCATGGTTTAAAAATTCAAACCGCAAAGAGTAATAATTAATCTTGTTTACAGTTGGAGGTGTCCTATCAAGAGTTTAATAGAAGCCTCTGTTATAATGGTGGTCTAAGGGTAAAAAGCAATGCTGACTGACCCAAGGCTTTTCACATCCTCTAGCTTTAGCAGAAACAAGGACTGCAGTGTCTGGGAGCTGGACTCCAAATTGGGGAGAAAGAAGAAAGGAAAAAAGGATGAAACAATGAATGGCCTGTAGTCAAATAAAGCACAAACAGTGCACAAGTGTAGTACCAGAATATTGATCACGCCCCTGGTTGTTATGGTTACAGTACATGGGAAAGTGGACCGGAGAATATGTTCATGTTCCTTAATAAAACAGGACTTGTAAGAAGAGGAGAGAGTGGACATGGAAGTGAGGTGTGAAATTAACAGATTCAGTCTGACTCCATACAAGCTGTAGCAGTTATGACCCCTTGTTCTCCACCATTGCTTTCCTCTTTTCTCACTCTCTCTTCCTGTCATCTTCCAACATGCAATCGGGGACATATTGGCTACTTTTCTATTTCTGGAAACAGCCAAACCCCCCCTCTGTTGTCCTTTATTTCCACACCATATCAGCTCTTCCTTCCACTGCCTCTGCTCCTTCCACTCCGTCCGTTGAGCCAAATCCAGTTATTCACAGCTTGATCCAATGGGTCTTATCAGCCTGATTGTTTATCTGTTTGCATTTTGCTGTCTTATCTGCTGAGGTGTTGTCCATCTGTCCCAATCGACAAAACACTGGCTCTCTGTTTATTTTAAACCATTATTCACCCAGGGAAAGTTGGCTGAGCACTTATCTTCTTTTCCAACATTGCACATCACATTCATGCACATATATTCACACCCAAGGCAACCACAACTGTCCACTGCTGGCCAATGAGCAAGTCCACTGAGAGTTTAAGGTACCCTGTGGAATTTATGACCATTAGTGGTATTATGGAGATTCTTCTTCACTCATGCAGATGAGGACACACATGTATGCACACAAGCAAATCGGTGACGCTATATACACACTGTTGCTGACTGCAGAGGAAGGTACAGTAAATATGCAAGCCATAAAACACGAAAAATAAGAAGAAGACAAATTGCCCAGAGTAATGATAAATGAAACAAGCATTTACCTCAAAGATTGGCCATGCTATGGAATGAAAGGGGGGCTATATGACATGCCTCAATTTCCTGCAATTTCTTTGATTGACAGTTGGTGGCAGTAACATGCTAGGACACGTAGAAATTTACCAAAAAAAGAAAGAAAAAGAAGGTGGCTGGCTGATTAAAAAAGATTAAGTGCACAACAAAAAAACATGATTCATGACCAAAAAAAAAAACAAAAACAAAAGAGATATCTTATCCACCCAACACCTGTTTGATTGATATTCCTTGGAGTACACCAAAAACACAAACACAAAAACATTTGATTTAGGAACAGAGATATCCGTTTTTGCAAATGAACCCTTCATCTCCAAAATATCAGCTATGTAAATGCTTTGTTAGAAATCAAAGACACACATAATGCATTTTGGTGAGAAACACTGAATCAACACAACTCTGTTTGTTTACAAGAAAACTCCACAGGGTACCTTTAAGTGCTTTGCTATAAGGCACCTTAGTGGAGGTTTGCTGTGAAAGTGTTTCCTCATCCAATTTGGTCCATAAGGAATTAAAATGGCTACAAGCCCACTTCTCTAGTCTTTACTCTTCTACTGCCCTTTTTACAGAAGGTTTATGTTCATTTATCTGTCTGGCGAGTTGCTATCTGTCAGTTCTGTCCAAAAATATACTGATTCTCCACTTTCATGCAGCGCACTATGGCTACCATTTTTAAGTTTAATCATGGAGCGCAGACACCACCATGTACTCGGCACACCTCTAATAGGCACCTCCAGTCTAGACACGAGGGCTTATGTGGGCTAAATAGAAAACATAAGACATCTGCAGGGCACCATCCATTCAGTCTCCATTACCCCACAGATAGGCTTTCTCAGTCCCACACTAGCCATCATCATCAGTCAGTAGCCAGCCTAAGCACCCATATAGACCCAGTGTTCTGTCTCCTAGCCAATTAAGTAGCAGTTATGAGTTCAGCAACACAGCTCTGATGGGACAAATGACAAATAATCAGACATTCTCAGTCCAAAATGAGCCTCAGCCTAATTGGTGGACATTAAGCACACTGAGAGTAACTTGGACCAGACGGAACTGTTAAGAGCCTGTAACAGTGTGTGGCAGTAAGATTGGATGGGGGTGTGATGGCAAGCATTTAGAACTAACTAAGCTGGCATATTGCTCTCCATTTCGCTCTGTCATTACTTTTATCTGTTTCCACTATGCTCTTCCCTCCTCTTTCCTCCTCTCCCATACCTCTGCTCTCCCTTCCATACACAAACTGCCAGCCTGAAGCACATCCAGATGCAAATGGCTGTACATCCACATGAGGTGAGATCTTGAACCACAAAGAAGAAGTGAAGCCAGACTTGAGAGAGAGAGAGAGAGAACTGGTAAAAGAAGGAACACCAAAGGGAGGAGCTGAGAAAGAGCAAGAGGGATTGAACAGACTGCAACATTTCATCATCAAAACTCCAACAAGCAGCTATTCAGAAAAAAAAAAGCCCTGAACCGTGTCGATTTGTTTCGGAGGGTGAAAAGCCGTCGGTGAGATCAAACAGGCCTTTGATATTTCTGTCATGTATAAAGGGAACCATACTTTTGGGAGGATACGCTGGTGAACAAGCTCTTCTTATATTCACTGTTTATCTTGTGCTCTCTGCCAATGTATACATACACCTCCATGGAATCAGTCCCAAAATACACTATGCAGGCTTCTGTTCCCCATTGCATATGGATACAAAGCCCTTGTGCTTTGGTTGTACTAGGCCTGTCTGTGCTTGTCAGAAGAATTACAGCATCCTATTTCTTTGACAGGACTTCCCTGGCTGTCAAAAACCCCTAAAAGTGGCAACCAGTGGTTCAACACAATGCCACTAAAACTACTTCTGTGTCCATCTAATTCCTTTTGCTGTCACTGGCCAGACTGATGTTTCATGTGGGCAAAAGGCATCAAGAGTCGTTCTACTGATGAAGAGGAATGGCAGCAGAGGTAATGTAATGAACTGTGGGCAAGGTATTAAATGGCATGAAGCTGAGAGGGACGGAGGAGTAAAGGAGACAAAGCACTGTGGCGTCACATCACTTGCGATAAAAATAATTAGTGCTGCTGTGATATTGATGGATCCTATCTTATGTTTATGCCAGGCTCTCTCATGGTGGCTCTCTCTATCTCTCTGCCTCTTTCAATCTCGCCCACTTACATAGTAGTTAATAAAGAAAAAAAGAGTTCAAACAAACCCCAGAGTACTATCATCCTGTTGTCTCTCAACCTTGGGAATCAATTCACCAATGAAGAAAAAGTAGACTCCAGCTAAAAGTATGCAATGATAAATCAAATTACCTAGCTGAGGAATCATTATTCATAAGCCACTAGAGCTGTCTGGCTTTTAGATTCATTCTGTTTTGTGGTTCAATAAGGCCAATAACTTATTGCATAAACTCTGCGCTCATTGTGTTACTGTGTGGGTGTTCTCTCCTGCAGTCCAACACTTGATTTACGCAGTTTTTCTAGCTTGATGATGCTCCTGTATAGAAATGAATGTACACACATACTGCACACATGCACCCACAGAAGGTTTCAGTAGTAAAGGTCAGGTATAAATAGAAACTGATAAATGCTTGCATCAACTCTGTTACCTTACTGCACAAAGGACGGTCTGAAATAGTACTACATCACTGCTGTGTGTGCGCTGCAACGCATGTGTGCGAGTGTGTATGACTCTGTCCTGACTTCATGGAGGATTAATTGATTGCCGCTGTGCCGTCATCCAGATTTCATTTCCTTCGGAGAGAGATGTGCATCCTAGCAACAATCTTACTGTCTCCACACACATATCGCAGAGTTGCTTGATGTGAGCACCTTCTCTCTCTCTCTCTCTCTCTCTCTCTCTCTCTCTCTCACACACACACACACACACACACACACACACACACACACACACACACACACACACACACACACACACACACACACACACACACACAGAGTACACTTCCATTTCTCAGCCAGTAGAGCCCAGCACACTAAGGAAACTCAAATCAACTACATCTCCGCTGATCAAATCCAACTGCATTAGAATTCATTTCGAGGTTTCAGGACAATGAAGGAAAGTTTCAAATATCCTGCTGAGAGCCAATGATTAGGATATTACGTAAATGCAGACCCACTGATTTATGGGAACAGCTTGGAGACGAAAAGAAAAAAATTGGTTGGGCATTGGGGATGATTAGGATGAGTCATCAACAAAAAGCCAAGTCATGGTTGAGTTTCCCAGCCCACCTTGAGACACTTTATTATGATGCAAGACAAGGAAATGTTTGATGCCCTGAAGAAAAAATACATGGCCGGTGTGTGTTGGTGAAGTTTGTATTGACACCCATGTTCTGTATTATTTGTGTATGTAAAGAGGAAATGCATGTGCTCAATTGGAGGAAGAAGATGAATTCGAGGAAGAAGATGAAGGATATAAACTGACACCTGTCTGTATGTGCACCTGAGGCAAACAGGTCTCTGTGGATATCTTTATGTGTACTGTGTACTTTATGTGTGAGTGTGTGACAGCCAAAGGGAAAAGACAAGCCGAGTCCCTTGTGATGTGAGGCCTGATTACATCAGAGAACCATTTGGCTTGTGCTTGAAAGTGCCTGCTATAAATCCACAAACTCTTGTTCTCTCCAGGCGAGCTCATTTTATTCTGGTAAAGGATGCTTCCTCAGTTCCATACAGCAACAGAACAGCTGGAGCTTCCTCAACTTGACAAAGCAGGTCCCAGTCTCTCAGACACAGCAGTGCTGCAGTTGCACTGATCCACTGCTTATCCAGGGAAACTGGACCAGTGGGAGACATTCAGGGTCTTAGCTGAGTGCCTCCCTCCCGTCTGCAGAGATCTGTTTTTGGAGGGCTTAATTGGAAGAGGGAGAATGATGTCCGAGGAAGGTACTCTGTGGTGAAACATAATGATCCTGCTCCCTCTTCTCCACAACCTTTTCTTCCTTACATTACTTTGTTGCCTTCATGTTCCTTCACTTTTCTCAGTTTTGTACTGGTCAGCCGTCTTCACAGTTTTCTAGTTTGTTTTCACTCAACACCCATATCTTACTCACAGTATTCCTTTCTCTATGTTTACTGACAGAAAAAAAACCCAACCTTGGTAAAAGAAAATACTTAATAATAATGGACCCCTGATAAAGAATGAGAAGGTCCAGCCCCCCAAAATCACTTCAGACTGGCTGGTAGCGCACTTGACCAACACTGCTGGACAAATGCCTTTCAAATGAGAAAAGACAGACTGAGGAATTAGAAGTTAAGGGAAGAAAAAGAGGCATAGAAATACACTATGGAGCTTATTATTTAGAACCAAGACTTGGCTTTATTTAGTGTTGATACATAATTAGTCGAGGCGCAGAGCCAACAATTTTGCAGCTGGATATAGATTATACTGGAGCCTGGAGTTTTGCCAAATCACCATATTATTTACATCAGTCTAATGGCTCCTCTCCGCGCAATGGGAAAAAAGCTAAATTTGAAATGATTCCTCCCAAAATACATAATGCCTTCCACCACAGTCCCTCAGCAGCTGCGACAAAGTAAATGAATGGATATGGGGACATTAAAAATGGAAATTAATAAAAAGGAGTAATTACCTGTGGATTATCTCTGTGTAGTAATTAAACAGCATTGGCATGCCTGACACTGATATGCCTGCAGAGCTTTATGAATTATGCTGATGTCAGATCAGCCTTCAGCTATTGTTTTGCTTTGTGCTATCTTTGGTATGGGCGGGATGATACACTGAGGTGGGTTTGAATGGACCGAAGAGGATTCTACAGATTTCTGTTTTCAGATGAGGTAATGTAGGACAGGTGACAGTTAGCATATAGCTATTCTTACCAGGTATTCTCACTACTGAACTAAATGGAATTGATCTGCACCCCATTTCCCGAAAGCATCTTAAAGGAATAGTTTTGGGAAATACAACAGACTTTTTTGGGGAAATATGCTTATTCTCTTTCTTTCCAGGAGTTAAATGCAAAGATTGATACCACTCTCATGTCTGTCCATTAAATATGACGCTTCAGCCAGGTGACGGTTAGCTTAACTTAGCATAAAGCTGTTTCCCCATGTTTCCAGTCTTTATGCTAAGCTAAGCTAACCGTCACCTGGCTGTAGCTTCATATATGAAATGGACAGATAAGAGTGGTAACTATCCTTTCATACGGTAACTCAACAAGAAAGCGAGTTTCCTAGAATATCGAGCTATTCCTTTAAGGCTGATCTTTTATGCTTTCAGAAACTTCTAGAAGGGACAATTCATGATCTACAGGATGAAAACGGAGTATAAAAAGAGATTTCCACTCAATTTTGAAAACCTACTTTAGGCTGGAAATTAAAATGACCCCTTTCTATTATACTGTTAATCTGTGAAATATCAGACATTTTTGAATGCGGTTCAATGCTGGTAGTTCCCTAAGATGCCATTCCAGAAGATGTACAGCTGACTTATTCTCTCTCTAATCATCTTTGTGTAATTACGCACACAGCTCGTTAAATATTGTGCCATACAGTCATGGAACATGAGCTGAGTGGTATAGGCAAACCCGACATTAATGACACTGGATGGTACCAATCAGGCTCAACTGGAATAACTTGTTATCTGCTCAATTTTGATAAACATGGCCTATGCTGTTACACTGAGAGTAGATATTGAAATATTGTACTAATTTTAATGAAGAGCAAATACGGGTCTACACTCAGTGCCCTTCAGCCGTTCGCGAACAGGCACGTATAGTCATGCACGCTCAAACTAACAGAGAGAGTAAGTGAGAAGGACAGACATAGCGGTACGTGTCTCCTCTTTGTGGTTCCCCGAGCGGGTGTCCATCAGGCTAAATGAGAGATGAGAGGTTCAGGTTGGTGTGATTTGGATATGATCCTAATGACTGAAACCTGGCTGACAGACGGACCAACCGCATTCAAGCATATGGACGAGCACAGGCAGACATGCATGCGACCACACACACACGCACACACACACACACACACACACACACACACACACACACACACACACACACACACACACACACACACACACACACACACACTCACACACACACACACACACACACACACACACACACACACACACACACACACACACACACATTAAAAGACGTGCACATGTGCACACACACACATGCTTACAAAGAAAAAGGTGAAAATCCATGATTACTGGCAGCTGTCACCTTCAATCAAAGTATTTTGCTTCAGGTCTGAGGGAGTGTTCATCAGAGAGATGAGGCAAGGACGCATATGGGTCAAAGCTTCAATAACAGCCTTCATTTCTCCTCTACAACAAAGGAAGAAAGAGGAAGAAGAAAAGACAGAGACAGAAGACTAAAGGGCTACTTCTTTTTCTTTATTACAGCCACGCACTCTCACACAAAAGGAATTCCTTTAGGAAATATTTATAGAGCTTGCTCAATGATTAATGGCTGCATATCAGGTAGGTGTATGCAGGCAGCATAGCGTGACCACGGTTGTCCCAGTGTTCACACTACACAGGCATCACACAAGTGTGCACACACACACCTAACCGCAAACATGGACTAACACACATTTGCCACTGTGGACGTGACACTGGGAGTCAGGCAGGCAGGGCTGATCTACCTGTACTTTAGCTAATGGAATGGAAGGTTCCCTGCTGGGTGCTGTTCAGCTTGATTTCTGCCGGGGGGCCACCACTGGATGATTATTCACGTCTGCACACACGTATTACTCAGTATGACCACAGCAATGTTTATGTCTGCTCCAGAGAGCATGTCGATGCTCTGGTACTCTCTGTGCTCATAAAGCATGGTGTGCTTTCACAAGACACTCCAACATGTAGTGTCCCACAGTACGTCATTAATAGTATTTTTTTATTTTTAGCTTAGAGTTTGCAGAGGTGTATAAGATGTGAGTATATGTATACGTATTAATTGATTCACAGAAAATTAAAAAGTAATTTGATAACCTATTAATCTTCATTTATCATGCAAAACTGCCAAACTGTTACTGGTTCTTGTTCCAAAATACCTTGGTCTATGGGGAAATTGTGATGTGACATTTTTAGCCATCCTCGCAGCATGGCTCTAGGGATGGCAATGTCTGTTGGTCCAGACTGAAATATCTCAACAACTACTAACATTCATGGTCCCCAAAGAATGAATCCTAATGACTTTGGTGATCCCCCGACTTTTCATCCATCACCATCATCAGGTCAAAATTTCAATTTGTCCAATACTTTGGTTTATGACCAAATACCTGCAGAACTAATGACATCCCCATCAGCCTCAGCTATACCTTGTGTAATTACCAAATGTTAGCATGCTAACATGCTAAACTAAGAATTTGAATGAGTATGTGTATATTTATGTATTGACAGTTATGTGTTTGTGTGCTGCACATGTCTGTGTATGTACAAAGCTAGTTTGTGCGTGCGTGTGTGTGCCTTTATCTTTGTGTGTGCATGTGTGTTGACCTCTCTGACTCAATTATTTTTCTGCCTGTAGCAATAAGGATTAGAACGTTTTCGCCGCCATAGAAAAAACCTCAATTCATTTGCTGAAAATATGACAATAAAAATGAAATTGGTTTTCTTTGGCTGAGGAGATAGAAAAATCAGAAAATTATTTTCCGCCCCTAGATGACATTTTTCAGTTTAGAAAAGCTTTTTATTTTCCAGGGAATATCACTTCACATAAAGGGCAGGGAGATTAAAGGAAGGATGTGCCTACAGTATATGTGATTATCAGCAAGACTAACATACTGAGGGCAGAGGACCTTAAAACAAGGCTGGTTAACATGAGACACTCACAGTAATGCTCAGTGAGGGCTAAGAACAGCTATGATGTAATTTCAACAGCACAGTCCACATCAGTGCACTTAACATGGCAGCTGTTAGGCTTTGACATCTAGACAGAACACTGCAGAGTTGAAGGCCAGAGGTGACGGTGGTGGTTTTACTGTTGGAAGGACTTAACAGACCTACTCTAAATTCCTTATTTCTTGTCCGAATTACACAAAAATGATACAAGTGAAAGATGACTCGAGTCACAAATGCCACTGGAATAGGGAATGAATACCTTCGCCCCCCTGCTGAGCGAGTAAATGGCTTGTGGGGGTCAGACTGAGTGCGTACCAGGGCTTAGAAATGACTGGAGCTTTTGTATACGCAAAGAACATCACAGACAAGACAGCACAAGGTTTCGATTTTGAAAGCTCACACTGTAAACATCACAGGCAACAGATTAAGGCTTTGATTTTAAAATGCTTACTGAATGATGTATTGTGTATGTGTGTGTGTAAAATAAAACAATTTATCCGTAAACAGGGTATTTGTCTCCATCTTTAACATTTAATATGAATGATTGGAGCAGACGTTCTGTCATCTATTGATCAACTTGACTGTATTTCTTCTTCTCTCCTCTGTACATGCATTCAGCCATAATTGGCTGTACTCTATCATCCGTCTCTTGCTTTCTTCTTAACAAATAAACAAACTCATTCCATTTACTTGTGTGATTGATTTCCCAGCTCTGTTTTTACATTTGTCTTTGTGTTAATGCATTTAAGTTAATGTGTTGTCATCATCAGCATGATAGAGGAGTGGAGGTTCTTGGCTTGGACAGAGTTGTGTTTTCCAGAGTCCCCCTGAAGACCGAGTACTAAGCTAAATGAAACTGCACTGATTCACTAATATGCTAACTCAGAGAAGTCTGCATTGCATCTGTCATACCTCATCACATCAAATGACAGTTTAGTAAAAAGCTATTTAGACTATTGCACAGACAGCGTCCTCATGCCAAAGCACAATGACTACAGTGCATTGGATAAGCAGTTGCCTAAAGGCCTGGCCCTGTAGAGGATAGTGAGCTTATTATTGGACAATTACAAATCTCAAACCAGTTGGGGAAAGCAGGGCAGGGAGTATTAATGAAAAATGTTCCCCCGTCTGTACACGTACTCTACATGTGCCCTTGAAGGAGGCACTTAACCACACCAACTGTCAGCTGTGGAATGTAACCAAGTACATTTACTCAAGTACTGTACGTGAGTGCAATTTTGACTGGAGAATTTCCATTTTATGCTACTTTATATCTCTATGCCACTACATACATTTCAGAGAGAAATATTGTACCTTTTACTCCACATTTATTTGACAGCAGTAGTTACTTTGTAGATTACAATTGTAGCTACATACTGTACTAATGATGAGTTTTAAAATATGATCCAATGTTATCGCTACCAATCAATCTAAAATAATGAACTATAACTCGACTAACTACAACATCAAAATGCTTCTTATACAGCTGTGCGTCAATAATAATCAAATATTTTAAAATATAACACATAACATTCTGCTGCATAATGATTACTTTCATCTTTGATAAGTACATTTTGCTGATAATACTTCGGTTGTTTTACTTAAGAAAGATTTTTAATGCAGGACCTTTGCTAGTGTTTGTTCATGAAGGGATTGCTACTTTTACTCATGGAAAGGATATGAACACTTTCCCCACCCCTGCCCGCTGTGATAGTAAACCTCCTGCATGGCAAACATAAGCAGTTTGTGATTGAACCACAAGCAAGACTGGTTGTCGTTTGAATTTTTTGTCCCTTTTGTTTTTGTTACATTAAACAAAACCTCTTGAACGCAGCATTGTTGTCTTAACACAAGCTCTGTGGAAATAAAATAGTATAAAACTGGCAAAGTTATAACTTAAATAAGAAAATATCTGATCAAAGAATATGTAAACGAGTTAACAAAGCATTTGATGCTAACTTTTGGTAATTGATAGTTTTCAATAGTCGATGCTACACATTTTATTCAAAAAGTCAAAAAGCATTGAGGTTCAATACCCTCCTTGGACTGTGTGGATCTGCACTGTACTATGTATTTGAGGCAGGGCATTGCTGACACAGCATTCATGCTCAATCTTCTCTCGATAAGCAAAAGGTCATCCGGTGAAAGCCATGCTCTGCAGTAATAATTTTAAAATGCTTAAAAAAACCTCAACAAAGACATGAAAACAAGAAGCAGCGAGTCAGGCACTTAACTCTCCTCGCACCCTGAGGGCAAAACATGGTGCTGGTTTCTCTGTGACATTAAGACCAACTGGCGTTAAAAGTCATTCTGTAACTGAGAAGAGAGAGTAGCACCATCAAGTTAACTGTCACACCTCATATAGTAAACAGAGAGAGGCCTAAAGTGAAAGTGAAACAGTCACAAGCTCTCTGTTTCTTTTTTTTCTTTTTTTTTTTTGATATCATGGTTTTAAAGCATAATCCATCCAGTCTGTACGACTGATACTCCATAAGGAGAACAAGGTGGTGACTGTGTCTCTCTGTCTTTCCCTGAGTAATTATCTCATCTTGCATTGAAGGGGGGGGGGTCCTTGGGGGATAGTCACTTTGCTCGCTCCTTTCACATGTGGTGCAATTACAGATCTTTTTTACAGCACTCAGCCATTCCACACACATTAAGGCAGGAGAGCTGAACATATATTTTCTTCTTGGCTTTAAATCGACAGCACTAAAAAGAGGAGGGAAAATAGCCCCCCCAAACACACACACACATGCACAGTACAGTATTATCACTAACCAGACTATAGTTTAGACATGTTTATGACATTACATTGATGAAAGAAGTAAGAAGCAGAATAACAGAAGGAGGAAGATGGAACTAAATTAAACAGAGAAGGTGCAAAAAATACAGAAATAATTACAGGAAGAAGGTAAGCAAATTGGTAGGAGTTAATATCGGGAAAGTGGCAGGAAAGAGAGGCAGGATGGGAGAAGTCGAGGACAGTAAATGACAGACACGGCCAGTCTTTAAGTCTGGGAGCTGCCTAATAACCCTTAGCTGCTGATCGGGCTGTTTCTGGGCGCCGACACTAAATGTTCTGTTCAGTCGTCCTCAGTCCCATAATCCTCTTATCCGAGTTGATTTCAGCGCTGTGAAGTCACAAGCCACTGTTTGCTGTGAAACTGTCTATGGCAGAGCCGTGATGGTCATCTGTGTCTTCAGCTCAGGGAACAAAGCCCAAAGGAGCAGGGTAGGCAATAGGGTGGACTGAGGTGGACATGAGGTCATGTACTCTGAGTTAAAAAAAAAAGGAACTAAAGCAACCCGAAATAAAAGACTCGATCTGAAATGATACCGTACATTCCTAGGAGATTTACCCCTGTGTATCTCACTGCACTTAAAACCACATTACCTGGAAGGAAGAAAAACTCATAAATCGTCTCTGTTATTCCCTCCAAGGTCATCCACAGAGGGCTCTGTTAAATCAATGAAGGGGCGTTGGGAGGTCATGGACTCTTGACCTCACCCTGGAAGTCAAGCCTCAGTCATGTGACGTGTTGTATGAACTGGGTATAACCTGCAGGTCAGATTTGATCACACTAGCCTTTATGCAGGATCTGACCTTGGTTGGGAGTACATGCAGGATGATACATTGGACTGGATGAGACATACGAGGAGGAATGTGCATCTGTGATATTAATTAAAAAAGCAAAACCACTTTCTTGAATTCAATAAAGCTGCATTCACAAAAGCTTCCAGCACTTTTTTCACCCTAATCCCTCCTTTCCACATGTTTTCCCCTAAAGGATACCTGCAGCTCTTTAATGTGCTTTGGGAGAAAAGCAAAGCAATGAGGGTTTCTGACTGGTGTGTTTGTGTGTTTTTGTGTGTGTGTGTGTCCCACTGAGAGAGAGATGGCCACCCAGCTGATCAGCTCTACAGGATGCTCCATGCTCTGTTAAAGTGATAACTCTCGCAAGGATTGAGACCTATGCCTTCCAGCAGGGGACACCTACATGCACAATCACACACACTCAAATACACATGGATGCTGAATGAAGGAAAACTGATTGGTTCGGGTGGGTGGGGGTACAGCTGGACAGGGGCTCTGGAACATGCCAGGGATTATAGATATTTTCTGTTTCAGGGCCATGAGTGAGCTGTTTTCAGGAATTTCCAGCAGCACCCATGCTGTCACACACACAAAAAAAACTGAGCTGCTTCCTTTCTCTGCAGGTGCCTCCTGCCTTCTGCCACTGCTGGCAAAACAGACAGTCCGTGTAAATGTCTGATCTTGTAAATTTCATTCAGTTGTTCTGTACATGTGCAATTTTAGTCTGAAACTTATCTGCTCAGCACAGCACAATGCTGCATCAGAGTGTTCATTTTATTTGATCAATTCCTCCAATTATAAGTCACCTTGTTAGGTTAGCCTCTCATTTCTACCATGCAGAAAAAGTACATTGAGGAAAGCATTTACTCCTAAAATATGCAGACATTCTCCTCTACTAAAACTTAATTACTTACACAAAAGCCTTTGTTGTGTTCATGCATGGCTGCACATGCATGTGTGTTTTTGTTTACTGAATGAGGTAAAAGATTAATTATTTCTCTGGGTGCCCTTTATTATACCGTTTTGAGGCATAAAATATTGCAATATTCCAGTTTTTCACTAGTTGAACAGACAGCACTTGTTTGGTGCAGAAGTCTCTGTTGAGGTTGGTTTCATATCTTTTGCCCGTCATCTTATATATCTGCGGTGTGACTTCACATCTAAGCAGTTCATAAACCCTGTGACAGCCAAATGCAGACATTATTCGGCCCAGGTCATATTGCAATCTCTCTTCGTCATTCTTTCTTATTTAATTAGAATGGGCTCATCTCACTCATCTTATACTGAATGATGACCAGGATTAGATGGGAAGGCAGAAAGCACACAAAATACCATGTAATTAAGGCTGTGGTGAGATAGTGGCCAGTGAATCGATGGCTTCAGTATTAAAACCGGACGGAGTAGCTGCGATTTTAATATTTCAGCAGCGGGGGAAGAGTTGAAAATATTCTTTTAGTGATGGATTGAGCTAAACTATGCGATCTGGCAGCTAGTGGTGTCATTGAGACTATTCATTACAGATTCCATAACTCACATTTTCTCTCCACCCTTCTAACTTCTACTGTAGCTACTATGCAGAATGGTCTTGGGTTGGGTGGGGAAACATGCAGAATGTGTTGTGGCCATCTTTTCTCATTTGTTTTCATCTCTGTCAACAGCTTGGTTTTATACAGTACATCTTTATTTAACTTAAGGGGGCAGTCTACAATTCAACTCACTGTATAGGAATCCATTGCAGGCTCTTTCTCGTCTTTATCTGTCTCACCCTCTGTCTGCCTGTCAGGTGAACATCTGTGTTAATAAAGCATTCAGAGACACTGCTACCTCACATAACACAGTCTCAGCTGATGGACTGCACGAACCCACAGATAAGTACTGTAGCTGGGCAATGGGTGTACATCAGCCTCTACAAAGGAGCACAAGATGAGCACAAACAGCTATGATAGCAAGCCCTTTGGGATAAGACATTTTATTCCTCCCCATGATATGCCCAGCTGTTTTCTATTAGAGACACATATGAAAGTAGAAGACAAAGCTGAAACAGTTCAGATTGAGGACATGGTTTTATCTTGTTTAGTGTAATTAAACATCAGAGCTGATCAAAGGGACATGTGTTTGGCTGGGGCCAAGTGTTAAGGGGGCTGGGCCATCAAACACTTACACATGTGTGTACACACACCAACATGCCATCACACACTCTGAGTTGATCTCAGCAACCTGTGATAGAAACAAGCATTAGTGCTCAGTCTGTTCACAAACCACTAATCCTACTGTGTGCTTGTCTGTAGCAAAAAGGTTTCCCTATGTCCTGGTGATTTCCACTTCCCACGGTGGCCAGGTAAGGACATGCGGTGTGCCCGTTGAAATGGATCCAAACAACCATGCTATGTGTTCTCTCCTACAGGATAATTAGCCGTGCAGAGATGAACACCGGCTCACTGATATGACAGTTGTTTATGGAAAATGCCTCGCAGGTACAGTTTCAAACTGTTAGGGACACCTGTTTGGGTTTTCTGTGTTTAAGACAGATCATTTTTGCTAAATCACATGCGCTGTTGCTTTCTAATGTAATACAGTAAACACTGTATAATGATGAAAGTTATTCAAAGGAAATGTGTTGTAATAAATGTAATAAAAATGTCGCTTTATTCTATTGTTTCTAACAACAAATCTTGCAGTAATATACAGTTGGTAAGTCATGTAAATTCAGTAATTACATATAGGGCAGATTTATGTACAATCATATCTCACAAGTTAGAGTCCTTTGCTCATTTAACGTCATAAAATTGGCTATGTTTTCACTTTTTGGACCTTTCTGACTCCAGTCCATGCAGAGATCTGAACCATAGCAATGTAGACAGGCTTTCCATCATTACAAAGACAGAATAGAGTGTTGGACAGAACAAAGTGAGCTTTGGGGCTGAGCAATCTTCCTTAACAAAAAGTGAATTAGCTAATCTTAGTGCATAACTGGCATGACATTGGCTGCATTGAGGCCAGCCATATGGAAGCACGGTCCAGTGAGTTCTACTTAATAGCACATGCAAGCATACCAGCATTCACACAGGCTAACACCAGTCTGTGTGCGCTCACACAGGACTTGATGAAATATGTATCCACTTGCCTTGAAATGATAAAGTTTGCTTTCAGTCAAACTCTTTTAATCTCCCTTTCAGCCTGTTTTTGTCTCTAGTTTTGTCAAGCCTTAGACATACACTCAGTTGCCAGTTTATTAGGTACACCTAGCTAAAATAATAATGCAGTATAAGAACAGTCCTGTGTTTATTCAACTGTATGATCATTTTGGAGGCTGCAGTTTGTAGTGCTGTTGAATTGTATTGTGTTATACAGACAGGTGTTTCTGTTATTTTGTCCACCCTATTTATATCAATGAGGGTAGGCTAAACAACAGAAACACCTGACATTATAACAAAAAGTGAACATTTGAAGATGTACACACACAAAACATCATATATACTGTATATGATGATGTTTGTGTGTGTGTGTATATATATATATTGTAGTATTGTGTATGTTACAAGTGTATTTATCTACACCTTATCTATACTTATTTAAACTGTGTTCAGGTTACATGATATCATTGAGGTGCTATGGCAACATTGGGAAGTCTCATCTTGTTAAAAAAAATGCATCTGAAGTTAACATAAATCAATCTTGATTTGAATGCACATGACTAAAACAGGATATCCTTAATGATGTGATATAATCAAATTTCATGTCATTATGTCCCCCAGCAGACACTCCTGCTGCACATGTTGGTACCACCAAACTCTTTATATGCCCTTGACTGCAGTAGTATATCAAATCAACTCCTGTTCAACAAATTAGTGACTGCTTAGTCATTTGTCATTTAATTACGGCTGTTGACTGAAATATGGTAGCTGTGCCTACTATGCTGCCTTCATTTACTGAACAAGATGGATTTTTACTGGAAACCCAACACAGCTGTGTTGAATAAAGATTTTTGTGCAGCATTATGAACATGTTCCTCCATTCAAAATAATACTTGAAGAGCACAATATTTAATTTGTAGACTCTGAAACATATGCAAATAAGGGATGCTGGTATAGAAGTGTATTAGATATATACTGTGATTGATGTTGAGTGATTTGAATACATTTACTGTGCCAGAGAGACTCCGGTCATTTCCATGTTCCAACCTTTATGGCAGGGAGACAGCTGCCTACTGGTGAATAGAAATCATCCAATGAAATATTTATCCACATTGAAGAGCAAAACAGCTGGTGTGCAGAGTAAGAGACAAGAAATTAATAACACAAATGCTGGACAGGAAGGAACCTATAGCAGTTATGTTTGACAAGATATTCATTTCCAGAAATGCAATTAATAAAACATAACTGGAACTGGAAAACTTCCTTGTCTCTAAACTAGTAAGCTTCTCCTTGCTTGTACCTGCTGAACTTTCTACCTCTGCTTGTCCCAGGCGAGATCTGCTTACTACAAAGCAGTTAAAATGCCTTCGTCTTAATAGTGATGTGATTTCCTTTCTCAGCAAAACCTCTGTTCTTCCCACAGGAGTGGGACACCGCTGAAGAGTTGTACAGAATGAGCGAGTTATTGGAAAGACTTCTGTTCTTCCCTCACATTTGCTGTCTTCTCTCTCGTACTCTCTCCCCCACACAGCACATCTCTCTCACATCGCTTTTTTCTCTCTCCCTCTTTCTAGTTTTTTCAGAGTTCGTGAACTCAGTGAATGACTGATTTTGAGACCGTGGAGTTCTATGTGAGGGGGAAAGCGTTGTCATATCAAAGGTATTCTCTGTTTGCTCTATGAATCCTGCATGCATCGTTTCCTAGACAGTTGATGTGAATGTGCAGACATTGTAGTCTGGGACAGTATGTCTGCTGTCATCCAGTATACAACAAGGGTACACAGTCATCTGTGTTTGAGGCAACATGTACTATATTACTGACTACACAAACAAACACAACCTGAATACTTGATAAACTTAAAAAAGTAGATAGTTGACTCCATTCTGACAAATACTACAAACTCTACACCGAGTTGCCAGTTTTTAGGTACACCTAGCTAAAACTAATGTAGTCTAATACAACAATAAATCCTACCTGAAGGTTATAATGTTCAGTTTTTAAGAAAACTGAGAGGCGTTCCAATTTTATGGTCATTTGGAGGCTGTAGTTTGCGATACTGCTGAATTGTATTGTATTATACTTAGAGGTGTTTCTGATACTTTGTTCATCCCATTTATGTCAATGAGACTAAATATGTGAGTAGGCAGCCTTTTTCCCAAGTGGAAGGGTTCAGGTATCTTGGGGTGTTCCTCAGGAGAGAGGATAGGACTGGTTGTGAAACTGAGTGATCGCTGCTTAGATACAGCAGCTGCAGTAATGTAGGCAGACATATCAGACTTCTGGTGAAGAAGAGGGGGCTTTAAACACAAAGAAAAGCTTGTTTTGTATGTGAAATGCTTGTTCCTGTCTTCACCAATAGCCATGAACACAGGGTTAACTGAAAGAAAGATCTGAAAGAAGAAATTAGGTATCTCAGTCCAGTATGGTGTTTGTGCTCGGTTCCTGCTCCTCCAGCCATTGGAGGTGTTTTGAGTCTCAGCTAAGGATGGTCCTGAGGAGTCTATCTTAGGAGGTATTCTGGGCATGACTGAGCTCCTTGGGAAGAATCAAGAAATACTGGAGGGATCTTCTATCTAGAACAGGCGGACAGGTTTCTCCAGGAGCAGCTGGTGGAAAGGAGGAAGACATTTAAGCTCTTCTCTGTGTCAAATTCTCACGGCGACTGTAAGTGGCTAGAAAATTAATTGATGAACCTTCTCATTATCTTTAAACTATTGTCTATCATTTTTTTATTCGTGCGTTGCCCTGTTAACATATGTGACCCTCACCCCTGCATGGCACTTCCTTTCACCTTAAACTCCATGACATTATGCATAAAATCAGACCTTGTCTTGACAACATCTTGCATTTCAGGAGAAATACTGTTTCTCTCCCTAATTACCATCTTTCCCTTTACGCCACAGTTTTCCCATCCCCACATTTGACATACTAACAACAGTTTGCTCTCCCTGAGTAACGCTCTGTGAATGACGGGTTGTACCACAGTTGCTGTGAAGTCTCCCTTGCGACAGGCAGGCGCAGCGTTGCGCTGTGGCTTCTGATCTTCCAGGTGGCTCTCATGATGATACTTTTGCTCACCCCTGTTCCATCTCTGCACATCTTAAAACTCAACTGTTTCACTTGTTTTCAACCTTTTTTTACTTCCACATTCCCCTACTTATTTCTAGTGACTACACTAAGACAAATTTCATTCTTCGTCATACATACATACATACATACATACATATAAACCTTGCTCCCCTTGTCTTTTCCATTTGTCACTGGCTAAATTAGGAGGCCAAAGTGATGTCCTGTAATATCAGTGGAGCACAGGGATGAGTGCTGTGTGACAGGAGGCGGTGGTAGAGGTGATGATAAGGACAGCACAGCTGATATCAGTTTACTGGGCTAATGAGGCATGAAGGAGCTCCACACAACCCAGGATTCCCCAAAGTCCCTCCATATGTATGTCTCCTCTAAAACTCTCTCTTATTTTTTATCAAAACTTACTCTGTATACTGCATCATCACCTGCCTGTATCATTTGAACACAAAGCCTGCGGAGCTTGTTCTCACTTTAAAGCGTACTCCTTCGTTACCGCTAAATTGGTGACGATTATCATGCAAACTTGTTGTAAAAGCGGAGAGAAAGTTACACAAGGTTGTGACTTTGTGTTTCACAAGAGGTCAGGTGTTTACTTCATGATAACACGCTATCTCCATTCGCCCGCAGAGTGGTTGTGTGATGATAATACTGTAGAATGTTTTTGTGTTCCTTTTATTGGCTGATTTCTTCTTTATCTGCTCCATAATCATTCCCTACACACAAGATATCATTACTGAGATGGATTTTCTGGGTGAGAGAGTTAGGTTAGAGAGAGAAAGGGAAGGGGAGAGAAAGAAACAGAAGGAGAGAAAGAGACAGAGGAAGCCTTTTCTCCATCTTTTCATTAATCACAAATCAGTATATTTCTCTCCAGAGACCAGACCACTCAGTGGGAAGGAGAATAGGCTCTTTCTCCCCTCTTTTTATCTCCCTTCTGTTCAATACATTTCCCTCCCTTCTTCTTCCCGGGATTTCACCAGTCTCTAAATGCCAAACCAATAGACCGAGAAACAAAATTCCCCTTCCTCCCTCTCTCCTTCTCAAACAGACTGCACGTTCAGTATTTTAATAAAAATCACAGCTTAGATGGTCACATCTGAGAGAACAGACACGCACACTCAAACACATGCAGACACATACACAACAATCAAAGTCGTGTGCATGCTGCAGCTGTCTAATATATTTCCAGAGTCGGTTTGGTGTAACCTACTGTTCCACGCCTCAGCAGCCACTGTGGCTATTAGTGGGATCTCACAGGGCTGAATAAGCAGTGGGATTGTTCAAGTTGAATAACAAAATAGCGAACTTCTCAGAAATACGAGTTCAGACCAGGCGGTGAAAATCACAGACACGGAATGGGAGAAGGCTGTCATTTTGACAAGAAACAGGAAAAATGCAGCAATATATGCAATTGAAGAAAGCAATACTTCATGAGGAGTAGTGAAATCATTTGGGTTACTCTAACTCCCTTCACTGATCTTTTCTAAGCCAGAGACTGGTTAATGCTCCATTTCCTGCTGTCCCTGCCTGTGTACATAGACAAATGTGTCCTTTCATGACCACATATGTATATGACCTTGATGTGCAACTTAAACTGCATTCCATTATGCTCAACAGTGCGCTATACATGAAAGAAGACAATGAGTGAGTGGTATTCCACTGGTAGCAGAGTTGAAACCTTAGTCTCATTTTAGATGTCTATCTCCGCATCTCCATACCCTTCCTTAACTGAAACACCCTGATGCAGCATCAACTGTGACCTGCAAGCCATTGGTGTCGGGAGTGAAGACACATGCACACACAAACAGCCACACTAACCTCATTTTGCCATAGGAATACTGTGGCTAAAAACAAAACAAAATGTTGCACCTACATTATATATGCACATGCACACTCTGCAGTTAACTATTTTTGTTTTTTTGGTTCACATGTAAAAAGAGTGCAGAATAATAAGTATTCTGGGTGAGTGTGAGCGAGTGAGATGTGTGTGTTGATATTTTGGTGTGCCACCTTGAGTCCCAGTAGAAGTGAGGCAGTGAGGGCAGAGAGGAGAGAGGATAATGATCCTGCTGATAATGGAGGAGTGGAATCTGGTAAATGAGGCTGGATATGCACAGTGCTGCAGGCTGTTCCTTTACACCCAGTGTTACACACACACACACACACACACACACACACACACACATCTCACAGCTATTGAGGTATATAGTATGTGCAAAATCTTGTCACAGTGCTGGCAATAAGAAGGCAGTGCTTGTTTCACAGGAACACAAAGCAGTTTTAACCCTCGTCTCTACTCAGGTGAGATGTTTAAACATTGCTTTAATGGCAACACAAATGCACCAGCAAAGTTAATGAGCTACAGCAGAGATTCTGTTGTTAAATTTTGAAATCACGGCACGCCTGATGTGATAAATATCATCAATCATTACCAACACTATTGTTGCATTTGCAAAAGTATGGCAGTTTCAAATAATGTTTTTACCTAAAATCAATATTTCTATCATGTCCAGTAACCATCCTTTATACAAATGTTCATACAAATCCATTCATAACATGTTAGCAGCTTTACTTTTTATGCTAACAGACAAAGAAACAAGCAGGCAGAGTGTGTCTTTGGTAACTAAGATGAGTTTCCACATTATACATAATTTTACAAACTGTTCTGATGAAGAGCTGAAATGAAAGTAAAGAAAAATACTTTAATGGATTGGCTGGATTTAATCTCTTGGTTTGATGGCCCATGTCCCTTCTTATTATTGCTTACATTCATGAAGTCCTACTTTACTGTCTGAATGTGGAGAGACCTTATGTGTAGTTTATGCTTATCAGCTTTCATCAGCGAACTGTGTCCTTTATCCATCAGCTGAATGATCTACTTATAGTTCTTATAGGAATCTTATGGTCTTCAGATCAAAGATTGAAACTTTGCAGCATAGGCTAATCTGGCCTTGATTACCTCTGCAAAGCCCCAATCAATAGATTCCAGAGCTAAGATGAATCGTAATTGTATCAATCTGCTGCTCTTCATATCACCACTGTCCCCAATAAGACATTAATGATCAATTATGGCCCTGTTGCTGGGCAAGTAGAGATCAATGAGATAATGTGGTGGTGGCAGTGGGATCTGAAAAGAGAGAAAAGCACTTGATATGAGAAAAAGGGTTTCATTATCATCAGTCTCTTTCTACTGTCTTCATTCCTGCATATTTAGGTAAATGTATTTACATGTCATGCCAGTAAAGCACATTGAAAAAAGAAAAAAAAGGGAAGGAGGAAATGTGTATATATATATATATATATATATATATATATATATATATATATATATATATATATATATATATATAGAAGGCGGGCTGGAAAAACCCAGCAGCTTGTTCAGAAGTCTGACGTAATCCTGAAACACTTTAATATTTAATTGAAGTGTCATGAAATTAAAAGGCTCAAGGAGGAGAGGCAGAGGACGAAAGATAGAAGGGAGACACAGTGAGAGAGAGAGAGAGGGAGAGAGAGAGAGTCGTAGATAAGCCACTGAAATACAAAACAGCAGCCCACCTCTCTTTCTAATTACAAATATGTTGATAATGAGTTATTATCTATAAGAAGAGAAGGCCCTTGACTAGCATTATCAGAGAAGGGGGGGGGGTGGCTGACTGAGAGTGTCCTCTACACAACAACATCAACTATTTGGACCACATTTTCTGAATCTGAATACATCATGCCTTTAAATCCAGACTGCTACTGTATTTCTGTCCAGCAAAGAAGGAGATACCGTGCACAGAGTAGAGCTTGGATCCATTTTGACCCAGGGTTTTGATGGACCTGGACTACTCCCTGCTGTATGGCTAGTCTGTCCCAATAACAAAGCAGAACAGTGACCTCCTGTGGATTCTACAAGATAATACAACATGACGTCACTCTGAAGCAAGAGCTGCTATCATTTGTAAACAATGGTCCCACAAACATCTAGATAGGTGCACTGCAGATTCCAATGCAAGATAATACTGTTTTTTGAAGTGACTCAGTATTCGTTTCAGCTGGCTTTTCTAGGCACTTCATGTATGAAAGAACCTGCTCCGAGGTTTGACTAATTAAGACTCCGTGTGCATTTAGTTCCACCCCCATCCTCTCCATCACCTTCACATACACACACACACGTCACATGGACGTAACGTATTACACACCTCAGAGAGTGTATGACATGACATGTCCCAGGTGTGAAAGGGCCCATGTTCGACTTGACATGCCGCTGGCAGGTGATTAGCAAAGAGTCAGGCCTCGCTGCCCCCCATCAGACATTATTGCACAGAAGGCTCCATCTCCCTAATACATAATTATAAGAGTCACATGAATGTCCTTCACATGTCTGCAGGGGGTTAAAGCATTTACAAAGAAACCTAGAGCATGGAGTGCACACACAGAAAAGGCTAATATTATTTAAGTCAGTTTGTTTGGTTGCAGTCACAAGAGGATGTAAATTATGTAACTTCTGGATCTAGAGCCAGTCTCTCTCCACATAAGGTGGTGATGGAGTGGTGGTCTGGTCACTAATGATTCTGTCAATCAGTACCTTGGCTGGTGTGTCACAGTGGTCTTCTTACATCCTGCCAGGGCTGTCACTCTGCCCCGCCCACCTCAGACACAGTGGAGACCCAGCACACCCACACCTGCACCGCTACCATACAGTGCATCTTATCTAGGTGAGAGATTATGAAAAGAGGGATTATGTCAATTAAATCTGCAGCCTACAGACCCAGCATCACTCGCGAGGAATAAAAAGGAGTATAAAGCCATGTGTAGGCTGCCTTTTCAATCAATTTGCACCTAATGAATGAAGAGAAATGATTAAACACGTGAACTGCCTCCACGAGGCTTCAATAAACCTAAACTAATTTAGGGGAATCCTTAATCGCCTGACCTAGGCTTTTTGCATTGTCCCTGGTATTACAGTAACAGGATTGTAAAAGCATTGGCTCCAGTTACACCCATCCTCTAGTGATGAAAAGACTGGTGGGGGTTAGCATTCATTTCCAAAGCCTTATGTTGCATTTGCATAATTACTATAAATCATCACAGGGATGTTCTGGTCCACAGTGGAAGAGAAGTGGGAAAGGCTATTGAGAAATGCAATTGGAAGGGTGACAGTGTGCAGTAGACCGCTGACTTGATAGCTGACTTTGTAATAATTAACAATAATCTTGTGGTTCTTGAAACAATGTTAAGTACATGGCAAGGCATGCCCTTGTCTCTAGGAAACTGGAGGTTTATACAGAATCTATGCTCTGCATTATCTGCAGCATCAAAGGACAGGTGATTGCTGCATTGTATATTTATTTGAATATAATACTGTATGTCATGTCTGAAAGTGGTAACTGCTGTAATAATAATGATCTGATGAATACTGATTTACTTGGATGTTTACTACGATTAAGAATATTACATTTGCTTTCTGGTTTCTTTTGCCCCACATTAATTAAATATCAATAAACAATATTAAAACAAGACTATAAACAAACAGAAAGTAGCATTAAAGCACTTTCCTTTCCAGTGGTTGACTAATAGTGCATTGGTGAGCTGTCTTTGTCTACCTTTCAGTGAATGGTACACCATGAGGTTAATGTACAGTAAATACAACAGAATGGGAGCACAGTGAGTCTGAGGGGGAGTCATTCATACAATAACAAGGCTAATGCCTTAGTGTAATAACGTTTCTACTGGGGTGATACAATATGTGACCTTTCCTGCTTTCTTCCATCTATAGTAATGAAAGTCTGGCTTGTACAATGAACAGAAAAAGACTGCAAGGATTTAAATGATGTGAGATCAGTGACAGGGCAACAATTTGTACCCTGCATTGGATTAGATGGGTGAAAATGAATGTGAGGGGTTAAATGCTTTGACACAGGGCACAGTCTGTGCAGGCTGCTGGCTCAGTAATCTGCTGAAGTTCTAATGCTTTGTGTAATGATGAATTTGAGTCTGCTACAGAAAAAGTCAGTGGGTTATTTGAGGACAACTCCACAAGCAGACATAGAAGTTATCCTGGAGACCTGAATAGGTAGTGCAACACTGCTGATTGTCTGTTATCTCTGTGGAGTCAACTACTGCTTTATGTACCTGTGCTGTACATAAAGAGTAGACATACAGTAACTCCACAAAAATTCCCCAAACTTTGCCTAACCTCCTTTATCTCTCCTGCCAGGCTTCCATAGCTGCTGCCGCAGCTGCATGACCTGATAAAGCCAAGAGAACAGTAGGTGGGTGAGCAAATGATAAAGAGACAGACAGTGGAGCAGAGATTGAGAGCCAGAATGAGAAAGAGGCTCTGAGAGAGGCAAAAAGAAGGAGACGGGGAAAAAGAGAAAGGCATTAAATATGAAAAGGCAAAGGCAAAAATAAACTGACATGACAGGAAAGAGAAGGAGGAAGGGAGCATTAAGAGAGCATTGATGGAGAGGGCAGAGACGGAGAGGCATGACAGCTGGCAGACGGGGAAGGCGGTGCTGCTCTGCTCGGCCCAGTCTCACTGCACCTTAGCAGGCCAGATGGACTAACCTGCCTCTGTGTGCCCTTCACCAGCCAACACACACACACACACACACTCTCTCTCTCTCTCTCTCGCACACACACACACACACACACACACACACACACACACACACACACACACACACACACACACACACACACACACAAACTTATGGAGGAAAGCAAGTGTATGTTTTGTACAAGTCAACAAAATACATATCCTGTACGTTCATCATACCCTTGTTGAACTGACATGGCACTACACATACAATACGTTTTAACCCAGTTTTAGACATTAAGGTTGGATATTTGTAGAATTATGAGCCCCAGATATATTTTAAGGGAAACGAATGCCTGAAGAAAACTCAAAAACAAGCATTCTTTTCCACATATTGAAATACACACAGTAGGCCAGTACACACGACTAGACTTATATTACTTTTGTGATCTTGAGGTTGTTGCTTTCCCAAAAAATGTCAACATATGTGTTTGCTACAACTGGTCCAATCACTCCCCAGAAGTCCAAAAAAAAAAAAAAAAAAAAAACCCCACTGTGATACAGGATCTCCCTCTAGTGTCAAAACTTGGCTACTACATCACAGATCTCAGTTCAGCACCAAGGCAATGAACAGCTCCCATACCCAAAATGCAGGCCACCAATGAGCTAAGAAGCGAGACAGGAAACTGGACTTTATTCTGAAATCCAGGATGAAAACACCTCAGAGTTGTAGCAATTATAAAACCAAACATCTTGTGTAGGTTTAGATCTTCTCTGGATGTTTGTTTTTGTCCTCATTTCATACTCAAGTAATTTAATGGCACTCCTGCTAGAAAAACATTCGGCCAGTCCCCAAACAGTATTGATTGATGTCTGGTTATAAAAAGACATCTATCATCTAGACAGTCTGAAATTAAAGCTATAGTGGTCTGTGTCTCTATGCGCCTGTGTCTGTGTGTGTGTGTGTGTGTGTGTGCACTCCCTTGTGTGTGTGTACTTGTAGGTGGTCGGGGGGCTGTGTGTTGATGCGGTACAGTATTATGAAAGAATAAAATTTAGACAGCTGATTCATATCTGGGCATAAAAGCCAGAGTTTTGTTAGGTTCCTTTTTAATGAAACCTATAATTTCTGCCTCCGTCTATGGTGTTGCTATGGAGCAGAGGGATCGATCATAAAGAGAGACATCCAGAGCTTCTCTATTTTGCAGGATTGCCATGGCAATGAGTGAGCTAAGTTACAGTGTGAAAGATCATTTACACAGTAAAGAGTCGCATGCCAAATATATCTCAGTCATACACCGCTGAGAACATTACACTCGTCCCTCTTGAAAACACATGAGGATGAAAAAATATCTTGCTTACAGAAGCGCACAAAGACCTGTGTGTGTGACGTATACACACAAGCATGGTCACACACAAATGTACTCGCACACACACTGCAGTGTCATGCAGCAAGAGTTTGTCTGATGTTATAGGCAAAAAGGTTACAAATTCAATCACTTTAGAGATAGCTGCCACATCACTGTGTCTCCTTCCTTAGGCGGACGTGTGTGTGTGTGTGTGTAAGTGTGCGTGCATCCATGAATGTATAGAATGTATAGATTAAGAATATATCGCTGGGTCGACAGAAACGAAACTGTTAGAAATTCAAGCTGTCACATCCACCAAATGCATCACTTTAAATAAAGGACAATCAAATAAAGAGAGAAAAGGTGACAAGGAGAGAAAGTGTATGAAGAGAGAATGTGTTAAGATAGCAGCAGATATCCTCAGGACTGTTAGGCTCAATCAGGTTTAAAAAAAAAAAAGTCATAAACTCATATGAGAGGAAAAGCTGAGCCTTCGTTTCCCACAGAGGAGAGCGGATCTACAGTATCAGCACATTCAACCGGAGAACCAACATCTGTTTTTCATCTTCCTTTCCTCTCTACTACCCTCCTCCATCTTCCTTGACCTTAGGGTCCTAATGCACGCACACACACACACACACACACACACACACACACACACACACACACACACACACACACACACACACACACACACACACACACACACGCTCTCTCTCTCTGCGATGATCATCTGCTTTTGTCAGAAGGTCCGAGTCACTGAGCTAGGCATTTCCTGACCATCCCAAAGGATCTCAAACACACCCTACATTTACTATGTGTGTGTTTGCTGTATGTGCATGTATAACCTTACAGAGAGCTTTATCCACAACCTTCTTGGCCTGAATACTGACCGTCAGCTGCTCACATCACGTGTTACTGCACACCTAACGGCTCTGAAAAGAGCACACATTTATTCCAGCTGCTCACCGCTCTGAATTCTCTTCACTCAAAACCCATCTGACCCCCTTTTATCCACAAGAATCCAAATCAAACAGTTTTCTTCTGTGTAAAAGCTTTTCTCTGTAGCGACTGAATGGACAAGTACCACCTAAGTGTGCTCATACACACAACTCTCCCAACTGTCTCTGAGATTTAACCTGCCTGTTGACTTCAGGCTCAGAGATTAGCAGAGAAGTGTACACACACTTGCTATTCAGCCAGAAGGCTGCAGCCGACATCAGTGTAGAATTATAATGACCAGAACAGACGCAGTAGAGAAAATCCTGGGGATTTATTGTGGACTGGTTAAATGAAGGGAAGATGTGCTGAATGAGAATGGCTGTTCCACTGATTTTATTTCTCAGTGTGCTGTTGCTGTGAGAGAGAGTGTCTCTATGTCAGACCAAATCCCAGAGAAGAGGCTGGTTGTGAGTCTGCATACTGAAAAAATTAGCTGAGAGATAATGCCCCCTGCTGGAGAGGAATGGGACTATACGCACTGTTCCATATTCTCCATATAAGGTAGCACATAACTCTAAACACCCCAGCTGTAACATCTTAATATATGACATACTTATAACACAAGTCTGTGCATGCAGCCTTATTGAGACAGGTCAGGCACGCATTTAGAAATCACTTCAACAGCCGACATGTGTCCATTAGCAGTCCTTTCCGTTCAACTGTCCGAGAAAAGACACACAGCTTCCTGAAACACTGTCAGTCACAGTGTTGTCTGAATGCCTTGAATTTGTAGTGGAGAATATGCTTGACATAGGCGTGACTTACTGGGGTGCTGCCATCTGACAGGGTCGTCATGCTGATCGACATGCTCATCTTGTCAGAGGAGGAGAGGGAGGGTGGGGAGGGGCTCCTCTTCTCCACTTCCTGTCTCTGGAGGAAGTCACGCCAGGCCCGCTGGATACTACACGTAGTGAAGAAGAGACAGCATGTAAACACAGGCATGGATGAGCATTCACGCTTTTAAATGTAATTCATTTCTGATTTGCTAAAATGTTAACATTAAGGTAGGTCAGTTCACTTGAGAATCAGTCAATTGGGACTGACCACTGACTTAGAGGAAGGGTTAGAAATACGCAAATCAGGTATTGAGAGAGGTAGTTTCCGGTTTTATTAGATACTGTATGTAATTAAAAAAGTGCACAATTGCTCCTTTTCAGCTTTAGATAAAAGATATACTCACATCAACACCTTGGTCTCAATGGGCGGCATGTTGATATTGATGTTGTTGTCTAGGTCCATGGTCAGATGATTACTGAGCCGGGAGAGAACGGGAAAGGGGTGTAGGGGACATTCAGAGGACACACACACAAGTCCAATCTCAGCCTGGGTTATCAGTAATTAAACAGTGATGGCTTGGTCCCCATCTGCAGGGAAATTAGCTTTAACAGCAGAAGAAGAGCAGGATGCTCATTCCGTCTCTGTGTTGTGTTTATTATGTGTGTGTATATGTGTGTGTGTGTGTGTAAACCCACCTCTGCAGCTGGAAACCTCCATCATTAACGTGCTTGAAGCCACTCTGGAGACTCTTCAGCTGCTCCTGTGTGAGTGAGGGACAAAAAAAAAGAGACAAAGAGACAGAAATAAGAAAGCAGTTGACGGTCTCAGATATGTGGCTTTGGTGCAGACACAGGGAGAAGCCTTTGCAGCAAGAGGTGATCCCTACAGCATGCGTGTGTGTGTGCAAATATGAGTGAATGTGTTTGGCATCATTGTGCTGAGCTCAGGAACCCCTGCAGCAAGTGGTTTGGCAACATTTAGGCTCAGTTAGATGTTTTCTTGTGAAGTTAGCGGAGTAAGCTTTGGAGGAGCTCGGGCCAAATTGCTGGTTCAGCGTTTTCCAGGCATTTGGCCCAGAAGCACGGAGAGAGTCAAAGAGGAAAGTCAAACATAGAGAGACAGGCAAGGCAGAGAAGATACAGCAGGACATAATTCATGAACTATGGACACAGTTGTTGTACAGATGAAGCAGACAGGTTAGAGATTAGAGCGATGAAACTTTACACTTTCACTTAAATGACTTTTAGCTCCGCTCCTCGCCTGCTGCTCTCCTCCCCTCTGCTCCATCCTTGAGCTTTAATAGTGCTGTGTAATGAGGACAGGCCTGCCTCTACATAATTGAGCAGACTAATTCGATTACAAGGGAGCAACAAAGTTTAAGTGGAGCAGTTCTTCCTGATGAGCCAAGAGGGTCACATCAGGGCACTGAGCAGCTACCGGCTACATCACGGTGTATCTCTGTGTGTATGTGTGTGTGTTTACAGTGTGTGTTTTTGTTTGATTGCTCCATTACGGCATAATAATGTATGCATGAAAGAATATATTGCATCTATTAGATGGCAGATTGGCCTATAAAGAGACTCAAACCAAGAAATATATTACATCTATTAGGTGAACTACAGTGCTAAGAAAAATGGCTGTACTGCAGTGGTTACTTGCCGTTTGGGCGTTAGGTGCTTAATATTCATTATAGAGCGATATACATGCTTCCCCCTTAATAACCATGAAAGGGTCTCAGAAAAAGTATCCCTTTGAAGTGTAAATTAGCACATATATATATATGTGTATCTAATTGAAACACTGTCTTACTGAATTTTCAGCTAAACACAAAGTCATTGTCGAAACACACCAACATCATATCTTTTTTTTTAATTTCATAAAAAGGTCTGTCTTGTTTGGCTGTTTGCCTGATTTCACTGTGGCAGGCAGTGTTGTTTTTCTCATTACTCTCCCTCCCAGAAGGAACAAGCAGCTCATTAAACGGAATCAAGGACTTTGACTAGTGATCAATGATAGCTTCAAGGAGCTGTTTTTCATCTCTTTCCATCGGTTTGTCTTTCCCTCTCAGTTTCTCTCTGATGAAAAGAGGATCTGTGAAAGCCTAAGTGTGGCTCGGATGTGGATTCTGTACAACCCAAACCTCCCTTGAACTTTCTTCTGCTTTGAGGAGTCAATGTCACCTCAGCCTTTTTAAATCTGCCCCTGTGCTGTCCTGGACAGAAAGCTGCCTCTCTCTTATACAGTCCATATATATATATCTTATCCAGTCAGACACTTTTAAACAGACTTTAAAAAGTGCCATTTGGGAATTCTGAGACAGGCAGGAGCAAGGCAGAGATGCTAAAAAGAAATAGCAAAAGTAAGAGGACTAAAGAAAGAAGAATGAACTTAAAAGACCCTAAAATAACTTAAAGTCAGTGAGATGCAGAATAAAGACTTGGGTAGTGAAAGAGACAACAGACAGAGAAATGAGCAAGTGGCAATGATGGAAAGATGTGCCAAGTATTAACGAGGAGGGGAGATGTGTGTGTGTGTGTGTGTGTTTGTTAGTTTCTGGGTAATGGAGTTGCTGGGAGACTGAATGAGCCGATCATTTCAATTTCCCGTTAGAGTTACTGATGGCCCTGCCATGGGCATGGCCAGGCAAACTATTATCCTACCTCAGAAACAAGCACACACACACTCACACACACACACACTTTCAAGACACACACAAAAGGTATACAAATTTGCACAGGGAAAAACATGTACGTGTAAGTGTTTTGAAGCCGACAGCACCTGCACACATTCATGCACACATAAGCACAACCTTACACACACAGGAGCATCTCCATTTATGTAACGGCCTCTATATCAACCGCTCAACTACAAGTATCATCCTCTCCCCAGTTAGCTCATTATTTAGTGTTCCTTTAAAACAAGTAAGTAATAGGTTATCAGTGGCACAAACTGACAAATCAGAGATAATGTTAAATCTGATTATAATAACTCTGTGACTGCATTCAAAAATACATAGCAAATAGCAAAATTACAGTAAATTTGATCAAAAACCAACATGTTGATAATAGCATTACTGTTGCAGATACTAAGCCTGAATAATGATCTGTTGACATTTGGGCTGTATCTTTTTAGGATTAAATTGATTTTTGTAAATATTTTGTTGCAACATCAAAAGGAGAAAATATCAGATTCCATTGAAATGTCAAATAATTTTGGTTTGGGACAGATTTGGCCCACAGGTGACTCTCATGACATGTCAAACCTCAGCAAATCTGCCTTTTTTTTCTCTTCCTCTCATGTGTTTTACAATATTTCACAATAACAAATTTCATATTAACAATGCATTAATTAAACACTGTTATGGATCCCAACTTTAAGTTTGTGAATATACAGTTTTCAATAATCTGCAGCAGGTTGCATTTAAGACTTTACTCCACCCTGAACTTCATGAATGGCACTTTGAGGTGGAATCTTTACTTTATCTATTTTTTTCTTTGTTTGTATCACTGTTTTTATGATTGATTATGTTTGTGTATATGTGTGATATGTATATGTGTGTGTGTGTGTGTGTGTGTGTGTGTGTGTGTATGTTTGCAAAACAGAAATTTCAACACTGATATCCAGAGCGCATTATTCACCACTTAAACAAAACCCTGACTTCAGCAGGACATTTACAACGATCTTAATACATGGTATTGATTTCAAAATCTATAGCAGTAAACACTTTGAAGTTATTTTGTATCAAACCAAAGGCTGCATGTGGTGTCAAAAACAATGTTTATGTCCAAAAGCCTCTTCTTCCGCTATCCACACCTGAATCCTTCCATCCCTGCCTCAGTGGAAAACCCCATCCCGTGTCTGGAGTAGGAATGCTAAAAAAGTACCAGAACATAAACCAGAGGTTTGCATAATTTAGTGGCAGAGTTGACAGAAAATCTATAGTCATTTTGGGCTTTGGCAGTGCCAAGCAGGCTTGTATTGATTGGTGTGTGTCTATGTGTGTGTGATTGTGAGTGTGTGTGTGTGTGTGCAAATATGTGTGTTGGTGGATTTATGGTAGAGTCAGGCAAAGCAGAGAGAGAAGGAGGCAGGGAGGAAGAGAGAGAGAGAGATGCTGATGAAGAAGACACCTTGAACCCACAGTACATTATACAGCAACAGAGGAAATAGAGCTACTGACAGCCAAATACAGACCACGAGCCCTCCTATGTTATCCATCCCTCCTTCACCCCCTCTCTATCTCCACCTCTTT
Source organism: Macquaria australasica (assembly GCA_005408345.1). Lineage (NCBI taxonomy): Eukaryota > Metazoa > Chordata > Actinopteri > Centrarchiformes > Percichthyidae > Macquaria > Macquaria australasica. The sequence continues at coordinate 707,805 of SEMN01000156.1, read as the reverse complement.
CATCAATCTTTTCTCCTTAACCCCACTTTCCAAAAATTAAATGAAAATAAAACAAGACAAGACGGAGGCGATGAGAAGAGAAAGCACAGAATTCAGAGAGATGGAAAAGGGGGAAATGATGATTCAATCACACTGTGAGAAATGTGTGATTGAATAATAAGGACCGACATAATAAAGAACAAGGACAGACATAATAAAGCACAGTGGACTAATAGTTGTTTGGGAGGTCTTCCTTATTATCTGAGGAAGAGACCCAGTAGCAGGTCAGGTGCAGGGTTACAGGGGATGCAGGGTTTGGAAGAGACATCACAAAGCTCCTGGCTGCTGCCTTCGCCCATATACAACTCCTACAGCAGGAAAAGGCTTCCTCCACTGTTTAGGCCGTAAAAGCCCAGCAGTCCAGGCTTGCAGGTGGATCTGCTATGCAGGCAGCAGTTTGCTCTGCACCCAGGCAGATGAGGCATTTCTGGAGCAAATCCATAGTGGCAATCATGCTTAAGTAAAAGGGGCAGGGACAAGTAGCATAGCCAAACACAAGTTTGACTGTTTGCTTTGGTCCAAAACTAGCCCAAATTCAGTCCATGTTGCTAAACCTAAACCTGCAAATGTTCACACAGGCTTAAATAAATCCAGAAATGTGCCCTTTCAAAAAACTGAAAAAGCAGTTTTAGTTGTACCTGAGATGACTGGATGTATTAAAAAAAAACTCTGTCATTTTAGATTTCAAGGGTGAACACTTACAGCTGCACGTTGTGCAATTAAGAACATAAAGTGCTGATTTAAAAAAAAATTCAATGCCCACAATGGCACTTTAAACTCTTGGCAGAAAACAGTGTTTACAACTTCATATAAATGTTACCTCAGAAAATACAGCAATGTCTTTTCCTCTTGTGGAAAATTAACTCTTTTAATATCTGTGCTACTCTAATGACTCTCGCTTTTATACATTTGATAAAAACAGTTTTATTCTTTTGTATTGATGGTTGTACACATGGCCATTAAGAAAAGGCTTGACAGGCTTGTTAATGTGCCAGGCAGGATAGGCGGGCTGAGTCAAGCTCAGTTTAGGGATATTTACAACAGGCAGGCCTTTAGGAAGGCCAAAACCATCTTAGACTGTCCTGACCACTCTCTGTACAAAGAGTCTGAGCTCTTGTCTTCAGGCTGCAGTTATAGATCACCTGCTATAAGGACAAAACCACTAAAAGGTTGCCATTGTATAGTTATCGATATGTGGAACAACTCATGCACATTAACAGCTGCCCTCTCTGCCTTTTTTGTGCACTTTATGCTACCTCACTTCTGATATGATCTCATTTATACTGCTTATTGTTTTTATATTGTTTTTACAGTGTTATTGTTTTAACTGCCTTATAGTTGTTTTTATCATGTTTTTATTGTCTCACAGTTGTGTGTGGTGTCACTGCTGTCCTATTGTCTTGTTAATATAATGTTTTAAAACCTGGCTGCACATCACATTTTCTATAATGGGACTGTAAAGAATGACTTAACCTGACTTGACTTCAAAGACGAAAAAGTGTTATATTTCAGAACATGTTTGTAGTGTTTCTTCTGCTGAAATCAGCAGTTTGATTCATCGTCAGCTTTAATAGTGTTTAAGACACAGAAGGTATTTTTATTTTTATTTAATCAGGCAGTCTCATTGTGATTAAGATTTTCTTTTTCAAGAGAGACCTGAGAACAAGAAACATTCACAAGAACAAAATCAGCAAACAGAAAACAACAACTACACAAATAAATAAATAAATAGATAAATACATAAGGAATTAATCATAACAGTTACAAGAATTATAAAAAACATCAGATAATACAGCTTTAAAATCAAGGGGAATGTAAGACTGCAGTTTATGTGCAGTTTGCAGATCATTCCATTTAAAAGGTGCATAATACCTGAAACCAGTCCTGCCAACATTAGTGCGTACATAAGGGATGTCTAAGGTTAAGTAGTTACTGGATCGTGTACTGTAGTCATTAGCTTTAAATGAGATGAGAGGTACACAGCAGAGCTTTATAAATAAATAACATAAGATGGTTATTTCTTCTTGACTGTAAGTCCATCCAACCGTGTGATAGAGAGAACAATGATGAGTATGAAATTTGTCATTTGTAATAAAGCGTAGTGCACTATGATACACAGGGTTTAACTGCTGAAGTGTTGATGGGGCAGCATGACAATACAGAATGTCTCCATAGTCTAGGACAGACATAAACGTTGACTGCACAATAAGAAGACAGACATCCTTTAATTCTATACAAGAAGCCTAGTTTGATTTTTAATTTTTGAGTCAAGTGTTGGATATGAATCTTGAATGATCTTCTACTGTCAAGCCAAATTCCTAAGTATTTGTATGACTCAGCAAGAGGTAATATGGGTGCCATCTAAGGTTTTAACGGCAGGATAGTCAGAGTCAGTGGTGGTGGTGGAGAATACCATGTACTTTTTTTTTCTACATTTAAAACTAGTCTGTGATTAAGGAGTGATCACTGGAAAGCATCAAAGGCAGACTGAAGACGAGACAGGACTTGGGCTAGGGTGGAGCCAGGGGCATATAAAACTGTATCATCAGCAAAAAAATGGACATTGAAGTATTGATTGGGAAGAATTATGTTATTTATGTATAAAGTAAACAGAAATGGACCAAGGATAGACCACTTGGTTCAAATTTTTCAGAAACCAACATTTTTTTGTCTTTTTTCTTTGTAGAATGTTGCTGAAATTTGGGTGCAGATTCATAAACGTGGTCAGCTACTCTACACAGTATTAAAACATAAAGATATCTGGATCAGGATCACTGCAGATGATGTTCAGGTCACATACTACATTTTAGTCATGCAAGGTGGCAGTTTTTCTCACAGGATGATCAACTTGTGAGACTCATCTGACTTGTGAAGGAAGGTTAAAGGTGCATACAACAAGAAAAAAGCTGTGTTATGGGGGAGAGACAACACAGGAGACAGAGGAGGGAGAGGCTGAGTGATTGACTCTCTGAGAGGTTAGATACCTCAGCTGCAGGGGACAAAGGGCAGGGGAGAGATAAAGATAAAGCACTTTGCAGAGAGGCAGAAAGTGATATTTCGTTTTTTTTTTTTCGGTTGAGAGTCGACGAGGGAGTTAAAGAGGAAGAGAATATGAAAGTAGGTTCTTCGTTGGCGGCGAGAAGAAGGGATATGGAGGTGAAAGAACAAGCCTGTGGGCTCTGAGAAATTAAACTGGACCAACGCCAGCCAGTCAGCTAGAGAAACACAGAAAAGAGAGAAATGGCCTGCCTGGGAAATGGCCTTCATCTCTCCTGTACATGGGGTGTAAATCTGTCCTTTGCACCTCCAGCTGATCCAGACACACATACTAACACTCACACACATGATTTAAATAGCTCTCCTGCTCCTATAAATGCCCCCTTAACTCAGTTCAGGGGACAGAGTGACAGACAAAGAGAGGAGACAAATTCTCTCTCTCTCTCTCTCTCTCTCACACACACACACACACACATCTAAAGAGCCTATAAAACACAAAGTCATAATATATTTCCAACTCTGCCGCTCTTTAAGGTCACTATCTTCTCCTTCTCTCCCTGCAACATAACAAACATGATATACTCTCATGTTTTTCCACTTCTTTGTGTCTATACTTCTTTACTCTCGTCTCTTCTTGTTTGTCTTGTATTCCCTCCACAGTCTCTCAGTCTAAGTTGGTTTTCCTCTTCAATACTTGATGAGCTTCCTGATGTGAAGTGCTGGCAACAGATTCCGGATCGTCACTCTATCGTCTTCCAGCACTGCACAACATTGGCCAGCTGTGTTTGTTTTCCTGATGAACTCAATTAACTCTGGTACACAGTCTCCAGAAAGAAAGCTGCCCACACATACACACACACACACACACACACACACACACACACACACACACACACACACACACACACACATAGACATCTATATGTCATATCTATATGGAACCCAAACATACACAGTATGCATCTTTTAGCCTACAACTAACCAGATGATTCCAGTTAACTTACATGCTGCAGACCAACAACATGGAACAATGTACAAAGTCATACCTCAAAATTAAATAAAGACAAAGGAAGAACACTAGTATGAAATAAAAACACAATCTAAATCAGTACAGGGGAAATAAAATTATATATATCTTGCGTAAAGTCAGGAATTGGAATAGACCAATGACAAACCACAAGATGCACAGAAATGCAGTACACATTTTTATCCTATGCAACTACGAACAATAATCTATATCACCTATATTATTATTATAAAAATAGCCCATGTGAGTGTTACACAATTATATAGTATATTATTAAATTATTATTACAGATGCATTCATGTGTAAGTATCATTTCATTGTTGTAGTTGGTCAAGGAGGAGCTAATTGGAACTATTTCACATACTGTTGGGTAGTTTAATCTTTAACAATGCATAATATTTTATAAGCTCATCACATGTTTTATATGTAATTTGTTACTGTAAGTAACTAGTAACTACAGCTGTGAAATAAATGTAGTGCAAAAAATACAATATTTCCCTCTGAACTGTAGCAACGTAGAAAGATAAAGAATAGAAAGCAAATAATAAAGAATAAAATGTTAACATCGAAGTACAGTGCTTGAGTAAATATACTTAGTTACATTTCACCACTGCCTTTTTGTCCAGTGCCAGCAACATTATGTCAGCCTTCATCAAGCAAACAAAGACAATCAGCCAAATGAACATTAATTTTCCCTCCCCTCATCCATGCATGAATTATTTCTTGCTAGCTCTGTTTGGACAACGACCAGTTTCTCCTAACCCAATAATGGTATAACCTTGAGGCTAGGAGTTATTCCAGTCCCCTTTCAGCCAAAAAGCTGTCATGACCTGGTCCTCCACTGATGGTAACCTAACTGGTTTAAACACCATCATACCATCTGCCATACCACATAGACCCCATCTCTCACACACACATGCATGCACACACACACAAACTAGCTATCCAGAGGGTTTGGAGGCAGCTCTATCAGTCAAGCCTCCCTAGGGTCCTTTGGCCCAGCCAGCCGGCCGGCGCCATCTATGCCATCACACTCACATCCTCATCGCTCTCCTCTGCCACGGGGACACAGAACCTGTCAGTACACCGTGTGTTGTGTGTGTGTGTGCGTGTGTGTGTGTGTGTGTGCGTGTGTGCGTGGGAGTGATAGCAACCGAGGACAGGTGCTGTTATCTGTAGTCATTCCTGGCCAAACACTGTGTCTTCTGGCACCTGCATGTGTGTGTGTGTGTGTGTGTGTAGATTTGCCAGTGTCCATTGGGATTCAGCGTCCAGACACTGGCAATGTCGTCCCTGAGTGACCCTGCAATCAGAGCTGGCTGGCACTCTCTTTTTCTATTGCACTTTCTCATACACACACACACATACACACACAGAGTCGTTTTTTCTGCTCTGGGGGTTAGGCTAATGACTGACTGTGTCAGAGACAGAGAGGAGAGGAGCTGCATACTGAGACAAGAGGAAATGGAGCAGGGAGAAAACCTAAAGACAGTCACACAAGCTAATGCAGAGCCATGGATTAAAAGCACAGCAATACATCCCTGCTGTATAATAAAAATAATAATAAATGACAAGGTAATGACTATGTTGATGGACAAGAGAGGTGAAAGGTTGTGAGTACTGTAGCTCTTAAAGGCTTGTGTTTTTCTGTGAGTTTCCTGTGCTTAACGAAAACATAATAGCTGAATATATTCAGAGGAGGGAGTAGGCTTAGGAGACGAGAGGAGTTGCCAGGGGTAAGCAGATATACATACACATAAACACACTCACACATTTCAGAGGTCCCTGGTTGTCGAGGCAACACAATGAGCATCTGTGTTGTGTCAGGCTGGAGCACAAACTGGTCCACCGTGGAGAAATATAATTTTGTGCATGTGCGTGCATACGTGCGTGCATGTGCTTCCTTATTAATTCCATAAAGTTTCCTGGTTGTGTGAATAAATTGTGGAGTAATGTGAAAATAAAATTCTGTCAATCATACTTGTTAGTCTCAAGTCATAAACTGTGGGGGATTTGTTGCATCAGAATAACTTTTTATTTGGTTATTTTATTTTAGTTGGTGATGCAGGTGCACAGGCATGAAGCAGCTAAGGACTTTCAGGGCAAGAAGGCAGTGCAGCCAACAGACCAAATCACTACAAATAATAATAAAAAAAGATTAAATCATTTTGTGTATTCATGCAACATGCAATGCAGTTTATTCATATTTTGAAGTTATGTCTTTTCACATACTGATATAAAGATATAACTGAGAAAGTCAGGCCCAAACTTTTCCTTAGAAGATATTAGATATTAGAAATCAGGAGAGAACAATGTATTCCTTGAGAGGATCTTTTTGATTGCCACTGTGAAGGCATGCACACTCTGAGGTAATGTACATTACCGCTTCCTCCTGTCCTTTTTGCCTGCAGCATTTTCCCTGTGTAGTTAGCAGTCCCAGCTCCCCCGGTGGGCCATAATCAGAGCTGTAAAGCCAGCCATTAACATGCCAGAACAAACACACAGTACAGCAGCTCCTTTTACAACACCACTCAATACTACCTGTCTTCCACGGCAGCCGAGCAGAACAGCACTGCTGGGTGGAGAGCAATATATATGCAAACATCTGAAGGTAAATGTATGCAACTATAAAGTCTCCTTTATTGGGCATTATGGTCAAATGGAGGGATCGGCATTGTTGCTTAATAAGATTGTAAAGGCAGTTGTGGAAAGAGTAGTAAAAGAGATGCAGACTAAGAAATATGAGCTCCCTGGGGGCTTTTAAGTTAAGGTGATATGATCCTATTTGGAACTTTATTTTGCATCTGAACAGGTTTTGTTAAAGACCTCTGAAGTGTATCCAACTATATTTGTGCCTTCCCCAGTCCTTGGAAATTAGTTTTCAGAGCTCTCAGTGGAAGGACTCAGGCCAAGGCCCTCTCAGAAGAAGAGTTTAAGGGCCTTTTCCTGAAAGTCTGAACCAAGGTTCACGTTTTTGTTGCATTGTATAAATTTGATCCGGTTAGTTTTGGTTTCACATAGCAATTATGCGAGTGCACTAAAGAACTATACATGACATGCCTACGTCCTGCCGCCATCATATACATGAGCTGCGTCTTGCAGATGATTGGTTTGTAGATGGGCGTGCGTCTCAATCACAGTTTGAATGAATGGAGAAAAATGAATGAACAGATTTATTTTTATTTTGCCATTTTAATAATAATAATAATGAATAATTTGGTCTCCTCCTCTCCCCATGTGCTGACATGGCTCATTTTGTTTTGTTGCGTTGTTTTTCCTTTTTTCAGCTCGGACAATAGGCTGCCAAAACTTCCTGTAATTGGTCAGAAAGTCCAAATCATACAAAAAATGTTTACTAGAAATGAACCAAATCCAGTGATTTGCACCTAGAGACAAATTTAAAAAAAGAACAGTCAAATCGATACAGGATCCTTCCCATAATCCAATTTACTAGTGTAATCTGTTAGACCATCCCTGATTGGTAAATGGGCAGGTATTTTAAAATCTAGTTTATAATGCAGGCTTTCTGTCTAAATTTTGCAGTCTGCATGCCCAAGGTGAGATACCTGGGTGATGTCACTTAAATAATTTCCCCAGACGTGACAAAGCTCATTCTAAAGCCACAGAACACATTTTACATTTGTTTACACAGGCTGTGTTGTACCCTCTGTGACTATTACATTGATTTTAACATGTACATTGGTGGAGTGAACATTTAAAGGTCTGGTAAGTAGAGTGAAGGTCATTGTGATTTGATGGTTGCTTCTGTACACACGCTTGTTGTTTTACTGCAACTCTAAAACCACACAAAAATGAGCAATTAAATAGACACATAAAACCTGTTTTCTTTACAATGTTTGTGATAAAACTATATGTGCACAAGTTCACATACGGTACTCTCAAAAAAACCCACCCACCCATCCACACACACACACACACACACCTACACACACAAACAATTATAGCCAGGCTTGAGTTGTGAGTTAGAGCTGAGACTGTCCATTAGCAGTGGTCCATCGCTGTTTCAGGCTTAATGAAGTAGAAAGCCAGAAGAAAGAGAAAGCCTGCAGACCTGATTAATGAGAGTGAGAGAGAGAGAGGGAGAAAGAGAGGAAGAGAAGAAAAGGGATGAAGACAAAAGGAGAGAATAGGGGTTGAAAAGAGAGAGAGAGCCAAGTAATGCATAATTAGAGGTGAGAGAACTAGAGAGGGGGAGATTGTGCTTGATTTTTAATTGATCCATGTAAAGTTGTTATGTGAAAAGCGCTTACCTAGTCTTAATTCCTTCAACCTCTTTACTAAATGGTCCCGCTCACCTTTTCTCAAAACTATCACTCTATCTCCTTCTCTGAGAGTCTTTTGAAGAATCTTTGTGTCTATGACCGCAGCTTAACACTGTGGAAAGCCTGGCTTACCTCTTCTCAGCTCAGCAGGAAATGATTAAAGTCACGGTCCAGTTAACTGCTGGTCGCCCTCAGCCCTGTGGGCCTCGAGTGGAACCACCCACCTGTGCTGGACCTCTTAGGAAGGCTAAGTGCACAGCCACACACACACACACACACACACACACACACACCAATGAACTCAGCCACCTGTGCAGGGCCATGCAGTGAGCATTAGGCATTAGCTGTGGCGGGATCTAGCTAAAGCTTGTCTATGCTCTAAAAAGCAGCAGCATGAATGGCACAGCGGGCTGGCGAGGCAGGCAGGCAGGCAGTGTGGGTGTTCATTAAAACACCCAGCACCATTCACAGGGAGAAACAAGGCCATAAAAGCAATTAATCTGCCCATAAACAAGCCATTCCGCCTGTCCAACACACCCACGAACACACGGGCATGACAGTGGGAGCAGGGAGGAGGGGAGCTGTGCCTCTTGTTCCTCCCGGCTCTCTTTCTCATTATCTCTCTCTGTCTGATTCTGTTTCTCTGAACTACTCCGATAAATCCAAAGATCTTAAGGTTTTTTTTAATCTAAAAAGTGTTGCTATCTAAATCCTGCAGTGCTAAGTTGCAGAGATAGCTCCAGACAGAAGGTGGGTAAAAAAGTCTCACATCACACTCGCTATAGATCAGCTGACTGGGCATAGATACAGCTGCCCGTCCCAGATGTTTTTCTGGAGCTGTCAGTGATGTCATCTCACAGGTTTTGCACCCTTCATCTCTTTGTATCACTTGTTTCTTTGCTTTGATTCTTGCCCTTGTAGACAGATAGGCACCAATTCCATAATACAATATTATTAAGAGCATTTCTTTTTGATAATGAGATTAAGATTCGTCATATAGTTTTCAAAATGATCCTGACAAGAGAACATTAGAAGCACGAGCAAATTGATTTCAAATAAGAAAAAAAAATGCAAGTTTTGAATCATCCAAAAGATGTGTGTGTTGTGGATGTTGTAGCTGTTTAATATGTATCACAATATAGCAAATGTGTGCATAATTACATATAATCTAATTTATGTTCAGTTCAATGAACAGTGTTACATGAAGACAAAACTCTTCACACATATGAATAAAAAATGAACTGAATGTGATAAAACAGTAACATAACATTATAGTAACACAACACAATTCCACCGAAAATCCATATAACATCAAACTCTAAGTGCCAGATATTTCACTAAGTCATGTCTACCTGGGGAGCTGTTCAGGTTTCCATCTTTTGCTAGTGCTAATATAAAGACTTCATAAAAAAAACCCAAACATGATATAATTTGCTTATGACAAAAAATTAACTTCTAACTTGTAATTTTCCGCTTGGCATCCCCTGCTGACCACAGGGTCCTAAGGAGCTGCTTACTTCATGTTTCCCTCTGGTCTTATATCACCTCAACACGTATCTGTATTTTTTAAATGGTCTTCACTAATCCCTAGGCATTTTCCTTCACAGCAGATGTCTGTTACCACAGAGGACAATAAGAGTACCAGTCAGAGTATCTAAAACACATAAACAAATTATCCACTGCTGAGTATGAGAACTAAGGAGCTTTATCAGCATTGGCACCAGTGTTAGTATTGATGAACCTCTCCTTTCCTCTCCTTTCCTTTCCTCTCCTCTCCTCTCCTCTCCTCTCCTCTCCTCTCCCTTTTATACAATACTAAACACATCAGATACAATATGTGGTAATAAGCAACTGAGAGGGTGTGTGTGTGCGCATGAAAAATCTTGTGTGCACTTATTGCTGAAGGCTGTACAGATGATGAGAGATCATGAGTCGCATGCCTCCACCCTATTGAGTAATAATGAGAGTGCTGTGATTGCCTGAGCTAAAAATAGTGGGCTGCTAGTAGCTTTAATAGTGGGATTGTCTCTCTGCTATATCCGACCCTAAGGCTACACTGTAACTAGATTTATCACTACAGGAGAAGGTGTAACAATGCTGGAAGAGGCATACACACAAACTAATGACCATGCAAACACATACATGTACACACACATACATTCAGAACATGCTTTAGCTGTTGGGCATTCAGGGAAGGGAGAAAGTAATAGAAGACATACGGAAAACAGAAGGGGGAAACATACAAAGACATTGAAGGACAGGTGGACTAAAAAATGTTTTTCCTCCACCGAAGGTCAACTCTAGAGTTTAGAGAGGAAGCCAAAGCTCCCATACCTCTACTTTCCTAACATCCAATTATCTTTTCTCCATATCCTCTCCTCAGCTTTCCTTCAGAAATTCACTCATTTTGTTCACTTTTTTTAATGACACAATGTCCTTCTCCCCATTATTTCAGAAAACCATGAAATTCTGGTCTGTTTTTTAACCCTGACTTTCAATGATTCATCCCAGCAGGTCTCACACGCTGTTATTCTGCCCTTCATGAAAACGTGAGCACACCAGGTAATGAACATTAGTAAATACATTATCATGCCGAAATGCACAAACAGGCAAATGAGATGAGAGACATGGAAAAACAGGCTACATCCCCCATGTGCGATGGAAGAAGAAAATATATTGTCATTCCTCTTGTAAACCATCTGCTTATTCTCAGCCTCAACAAGGGACTGAATAATGGAAATGTTAAACACAAACACATATTCCCTCCCCGTACGGATCCCCTAATTTTACATCTTCCTGTCCTCCCGTCTCTTCTTCTAGCGAGTGGCCATCACCCAGAGCCAATCTTGTGGAAAATGAAAACTATCGAAATATTCTTGGGGAGCTCCGGGAGAGTTGTGTGCTCTCCGAGCCCCATTTCACCTGCCGTGTTTACGGCTCCACGCTGAGCTATTGCATGACTTGTCTTTGCTCTCCGGATCGCAGAGGGAGAATGAAGTTGAAATTAGTTCTGGGGATGTGTGTGTGTGTGTGAAAGTGCATGCATTTCAAGTGCATAGACACACTCACATAGGAGCACACACACAGGTTCAGTTAGATTCCAGTCGTAGGGGACATGAGGGATAAGTCATGTTTAGCGCACCTGTCTCTCTAGCAGGACTTGCGCTAGAATTGAAGCGGAGAGTTTGGGAGCTCTGCCACGAAAGCATCAACTGGAGGTCATAAACACACAGAGGAGACAAGCTGGAGTCTATCCTGCTTACAGGATGATGCTTAGGGACAGATGCAATAAATAAATCAGTACATCCCCCAGCATTAATATAAACTCAAAAACATTTGCGTAAACATAAATGCATGGTGTGAATAAAAACAAAAAATGTACAAATATCCCAATGCAGAGAGAGAAAAGATTCTGTGGCGTTTACTGTATACTGCATACAGTAAACGCCACAGCATCTTTTCAAGGATATGCGTGTGCATAGTATTCACCAAACTGTACTCACCAGAGTCTCTGAGTGACAGGTACATGGGTAACTGTCACTGGTACACAGCTAATGAATATTCACACTGTTATTCTCACTGCATTATTCACACCAGCATGAACTCTCACACCCACATACACACACACACACACACACACACACACATTCTGTGCATGCACTAATAGGCACATCCACAAGCTTGCATTTTAACTCACTTGAACCGACACATTTGGATACACAAGCAAATACAAATAAAAGAAAGACAGAGACAGACAGAAAAAAATTCACTTCTGCTGCTCGCACCTGTATGCGTAGCTGTCAGCATGTGAGCTGACAACAGGGAGAGAAATGCAGCCCACTGGGGTGACCTTGACTTTAAACACACGCACACTCACGCACACACACACACCCACACAACATTTAACTCCACTGTTACTACAGAAGTTGCCATTATTCCTCCTTCTCTTTGTCACTTGCATACGTGCCTGTCATTCTGTCAATCTCCGTCGGTCTGTCTCTCCTTGTTTAATGCTGTTTTTAAATGTAAGAGGAAATATCTGTGTTGGTCTGTAAATCATCCTTTTAGACTGTGTGTGTGTGTGTGTGTGTGTGCATGCATGTGTGTGTGCACTTGTGTTACGTGTTTAAACGCAAAGCTCTGGAGAGCGGTAGAAAAGGCAGTGACTTCCTCCCACCACTGAATAAAACATCCCATTTAGAGCCAATATCCATACACCATAAATCACCTTTCCACTACCACTGGGCCCCCGCCCAGAGAGGGAGAAGCAGGATGAGTGGATGTGTATGAGAAAGAAGGGGAAAGAGATGCAGGTGATAATAAAAAGGAGCAGTGACGTGGAGTTCTGAAAGATAGAGATGTTTGAACAGAGAGTGAAAAGAATCTGACGCAGAGGAAGAAGAACGCTAAAGTCAAATCTGGCAAGCCACGTGATCGTTGCCTACCAAAACACACACACACACACACACACACACACACACACACACACACACAATAAAATGGGAGAGCCAAGTGCTGTCACATCAAACCCTACAGACTGGTTTACTCTGCTTGCTAAATTATGTTACAAATAAATGTCAGGTTAGTTCTGAATTGTATGAGCTGTGATGCTAGATGTATTCTGAAATTATTGTAAAACGTAAAAGAATAGGTGTTTTGGGAAATATGCTCATTTGCTTTCTTGCCGTGAGTTACATGAGAAGAATGGTACCACTTTCATATCTGCTAACCCTGAAGCTACAGCGAGCAGCTGGCTAATTGAGCTTAGCACAAAGAGTGGAAACAGGGTGAAACAGCTAGCCTGGCTCTGTCCAAAAGCAACAAAATCTGCCTACCAGCACCTCTAAAGCTTACCAATTAACGTGTTATATCTTGTTTGTTTAATATGTACAAAAACCACAAGTGTAAAAACAACAAATTCGGACAGAAGCAGGCTAGATGTTTCCCCGTTTCAACTCTTTGTGCTACGCTAACCAGCTGCGGTTGTATTTAGCGTACAGACATGAAAACGGTATCATTCTTCTTGTCTAACTCTTAGCTAAGGCAGACAAAAAAAAAAAAAAAAAAAAAAAAATAGGATAATCTCAAACGACACTTTACTTAATTAATAATGAGCATAAATGGTTTGAGTCATTCTCTCCAGGAGCAGTGCTTTTGACAATGACAAGAATTCTGAACAAAACAAACTGAGGGATGTAGTTAGGTTATAACAAAAGTAACAACCAACTGTTTGGACTAGTACAATTAATTACACTTTGCCACCCTCCACAGTGCATAATGTGTTTCCCAATAAAAACATAATCACTTGAAAGTACCATGTGTGGTTTGTAAATGTACATTTTTCACTCGATGTGTGCATGCTTGCTCTCATTTGTGCCCATAATCACATATATGTGTGAGTTTGTACAGGTGAAGGTCAACTTTAATTACCCTTCCCTTTACAGAATGAGCAGAGTTGAAATGAAAGTGACAGCAGTATGAGGTGGGAGGGGAGGAGGCAGCAGCCAGACAGGGTAAGTGCTGCCTTTTCCCTCAACATAATTTTTTTTTTAAACTTTTTAGAGAGGAGTGATTTTAATAGAATACTGGGGAGAGGTAATCGCATCAGAGTGCCAATCATTTCTGCATTAGGGGGCAAAAGTGGGTTCCCGCAATAGGCTGACTGTTAGGGGAGGGTATCTGACTCGAAGTGGCTATCAAACCACATCAACTCTCCTCCTGGCTGAGTGAAAGAGGAGGGGTGGGTGTGTGTAACAGCTTGCGTCTGTCCATCTGGCCATCTGTCCATGTACCTGCGAGTGTGAATGCATGGGATGAAGGTGGTTCTTGTGTGCATCCACGTGCCTGAGTCTGCAGCGCATTTCGCCAGCTACAGTTGTCCAACCTCTTCTAATAGCTTGCCAGTTATTTACAGCAACACACGCTGCTGCATTTAGCCAGTCATATATATATCAGGCTGTGTGCGTCAAGAAGGGGCACATGACCACACACACACGCGCGCTCTGGAATTGGATGCAGGCACGTAACAATAAATCTCTTTAATTCTCTTGCTTTTACAAACAATAAAAAGGTAAAAGACTTAAAACATTATAGAAATATATTTGAAAAAAACCACTTTAGACAATTGAAAGGCCTAAAAAACCTGTACCAATCCTTTAAAGCTGCACCTAGTCAATGTTTTTATATTAACAATGGGTCAAATGACTGTGTGTAATGTGAATATAGTGACAAAGAATCATCTGTTTTGATAATTTGACTGTTTTCAGCAAAAAAAAAACTTGGATAAAATTGACTGTACATTACAACCCCAGCAGCAAAGACAGTTAGCAACTAGCCGCTGAACATAGTAAAGCATTTAGCAGCTAAAGAGACAGACATTTCCCTCAGGGGTTGATAGAAACCAAAGAAGAGCTGAAATGAGAGTGAAATTGTGACTTAAATTCACCAGATGTCCAGAAACAGGAAATTAATGCTAACGTTGCACTGTGTCTGGTGGATGTGTAACGTGTCTGCTAAGACATTGCCACATAACTTTATAAGGCAATAAATATTTAAAGGCTTTAAATATGTTAGCAGCTCTTTTTCTTGACAATACTTTCTGCACCTGACTTTGTATGTACACTTCACTTTCGTTTACGCTTAACCACATATACTGTATGCATCTCCAATGGCCAGATCACAAATCTGATTACAATCCGCCTTGGTTTTGCCGGGCTTCATGCACATAACGGTAAGCCCCAGTCCAGTCCAGAGGGAGGCATTACTGCTCCTGAAGCTGTTTGGTAACTGCCAAAAACTCCCCCACCTCCTGAGGTGGTTTGAACAATCGGATTTTAATCCATCTCAAATGCCTCCTAGGTACATTTACACTTAGCTTTACAGATATCCGACAGCTATGCGATCCGCTCAAGAGACATGAAGTGACTATGGGTAAATTGGGTTTTATAGCATTGAAGGTTTTGTTAAAAACAATCCAGAAAAATGTGTGCTAAGTTCAGCCGTTAAGGTCAGCCAACAGGAGACAGTGGCTTATAGTAAGAAAACATTGAGCTGTGTTATAGATTGTGTTTTATTCACCATACCTGCTTTGATGAAAGCTCTTTCTCTCACACACATGTAACCAAGTCAGCACACAAATACACACACAGGGGGAAAAAATACACATTATGGACATGTTGCAGGGGTAATGGAGTTGGTAATTGCTTAGCAACAGGCAATGGCACCACCACCTGTCTACCAAGGTGCCCACTGAAGGTCAGTGTGTGTGTGTGTGTGTGAGTGCTACCATGTGTAGGGAGGGGGGGGGGCCTTATTGCAGAACACAAACACCCACAACCGCACACTATCACTGTCTCATTGTTTTTTTTTCTGTTTTCCAGTCTTGTTAACTCCCCGCTACGTTTAACTCTCCTGCTAGAGGTGGTGCTGTCAGATACATCACATTACAGTACATGACATCACAACAATGCTAAAGTTAGAGAGCCTCATATAAAGCTTGGCTAGTGCGACAGACACACAGATGATGGCGATCTTTGTCTGCCCGTGTGTGGGTGTTAGCATGTGTGTGTGTGTGGGTCTTTGTGTTTCTGTGTGTGTGGGAGGAGCATACTTGTTTGTGTGTGTTTGTGTCTGTGAGGGACCTGCAGGGTCATCGTGCTGTGGGTCTTTCAAGTGCCTCAGAGGAAGATGGAGTGACCTTTCGGCCCCGGGAGAGGTGGTGTGCGATGATGCTCTGCTTTTACGCCCTCTCTTTATCTCACCCTTTTACAGCCACCTCCGTCCCTCCTTCACTCACCTCCTCGCTCTGTCACGAACCCTGCTCCTGAGTTATGTCACATGACACACACAATGAGACCCCCTCTATATCACACTCTGACTTATCTCTCCCTATGTAGGGTGAGGTGTGTGAGTGAGGAGAAGAGAGACCTTGAGTGCATGCTTGATTTTGAGAGTGTAAAGATGGACGAGAGAGAGGGAGGATTGCTGACTGCTGCGTGCACTACGAGTGTGTGTGTGTGTGTGCATTAGTATAATATATATGTGTGGGAGCCTACAAGCAAAGCAGTGGAAAAAAAAAGAGTTAGGGCCTCCCTCCAGCAGCGAACAAACTATATTTCTCCAGCAAATGAAAAAGGAGTGGGCCTGCCACCGGTGTTTTACTGTACAGAGACAGGCATGAGGTTCAAATCAGATACAGGACTAGATCACAGTCACAGTGAATAATACATGCATTTCATATTCATGGCTGCTTATGCTTTTCATGAATACCCTGCCAAATGACAGGACTGTTCAGGGTTATAACTGCCAGCTATTGTTTAGCTAACAGCAGCAAAGAAAAGGAACACAGAGGAAAGTGCTCGCCATTAGTACACATGCTGATTCTGTACTGTCAGTGCTGTTGTAATGAGAAAACTGGGTCTGACAGTACTTTGTGCACTGGCATATACACAGGCAGTTTGCATGGACAAGCTGAGTGGGTGTAAGCATGTGATCATACACATGTACAGTAAATGTACTACAGCGTAGGGCTGCAATTAATGATTGTTTTCATAATGTATTAACTTGCTGATTATTTTTTGAGTAAAAGCCGCCCATCACAAGTTCCCAGAGCCCAAGCTGATGTCTTCAAATTGCTTCTTTAGTCTGACCAACACAAAACCTAACAATATTCAGTTTACAATTACATAGAAGAGAGAAAAGCACCAAATCTTTATATTTGAGAGGCTTGAACCAGTGAATGTTTTTGCTTGATAAATTAATTAAACAATGACTGGATTATTAAAATTGGTGTTTATTTTCTGTCAACCAACTAGCTGATTAATCTAATTGTTTCAGCACCACAAATGTACCTGTGAGAAGCCTGCTGAGCCACACTCATGCATTTAACTTAATATTAACCCTCTCTGCTGCATGCCTAACCTTAACCCTTAGGCTGTATTCAGACCACATCAGGCATTGCGAGGATTAGCGGCGGTGTGGGAGTGGCACTACACGGCCACGCTGATTGGAGCAATACCAACTGGAAGAGCGATACAACGCCAAGCGACTGTACGGCGATTTACGCCTTTGTACTGCAGCTGATATACAGTCATCACTGCAGCAATCAATCTGCCTCTTTTCCATCTTCACAGTTGCTCAGTAAAGAGCGAAATGCTACACTGCTACATGGTAAACAAAGTTCTTCTTCACCTGGGTGTCTTCTGGTCTGATTGGCGGCATGACTGGCCACTGCAGTCGGTTGTGTTTCTCCACTTTTCGCCGCAGGGCTGCTGCGTTTTTTTCGGCACCCCCTGCGGTCCCCACCAACACAGCCAAAACACACTACCCCCGTTCAAACGAATGGGAGGACTGGCGTTTTCGCCGCAGTGCCTTATTTGTTCTGAATACAACCTTATCCTGATGTAAACCAAAGTATTTCGGATCTTAAAAGGACAATTCCTGATCCAAATGTAAATGAAAGGAGAGCCCCAACACCAACATTTAAAACAAAAGAAAGCTGTAACTCCAAAACTGATTAATGGGTCTTTAAATACACAGACAGAAAAGTAATATTGACGTTTTCTGATGCATTTTCTCATGCATTTGATGAGAAACAGAGAAATGTGTTTTTTTAGAGAAAAGTCTTTGTTTATATGTGAACATCATTGTAAACTATAGAAAACTACAGATTGAAAATTCAGTCTTAAATCCAAACTCTGTCATTGTGAAGATATAAGAAAATGTTGTCATCTGATTTCCATAATTAATGAACACACGCACACACACACACACACACACACAGAGCGCAAACACATTAAGACTAACACATCCACACAGATGGGTGGGAACACGTTGACGCATACAATCACAGCACACCTCAGCAGAGCCGTTTTTATGGGGAGCAGAGAAAATGAGCAGTAATTCACTCTACACGTGCAGTCAGCACGTTCCAGGTCAGTCAGTCTATCTGTTTGCCTCTGTGTGGCATTCATACATATGGATGACAAAACTTGTCTGTGCTCCTTCAATACAAAGCACAGTCTGTTAGTCTGCTTCACTACCTTCTTTTTCATCCCCTTCCTCTCCTTATTCTTCCTCCACCTCCTCTTTCACATCCAGCGACACTGCTGGGTTTCTCCAGACATTTCGTTTTTCATTGTTTGCCTTTTGGTGAGGTGACACATGACACATTGTGGAGTCTAGCCACCCTGGGGGAATACTAATAGAGGAGAACCATGAGTCGAGCGAGTCAGGGAAACAGAGAGACCGAGGCAGTGTAGAGAGACAGAGACAGGGTGAGACAAAGGGGAAGTGAAAAAGAGAGATTGTCATCAAAAGAACTAAAATGAAAGGCAGTCTGAGCGAGACAGACTGAATGAAGTATGATGAAAATCTAAATTAAAGAAAGAGAGAGAAAAAGTATCAGGAGCAGTGGACCAGAGAAACTGAAAGGGAAAGGGTCAGATAGAGGAAGTAGAAATAGACAGTGAGAGGATAAAAAAGAATATGTGAAGAGGAAAGAGTGAGGACAGGACAGAGTGAGGAGAGGAGATGGACAGCAGGGGGGAGTGGACATGAAAAAGTGTTGTGGTTAGTCAAACTGAAAGGGCAGGGGAGACAGAGAGTAGGAGGAATGGGGCAGAGAGGGATGAAAGAGTTTTCTTGCCCAAATGAATAATTCAACTGCAAAAACAAGGGAATCAGCAGAATAAAGCCTTCCCTCTCTACATCCGCCCTCACATGGTCATGGTACACATACAGTATAATGCACATACTGGTGATGTGTTGTTTGTTTCACCCCCAAATAGTAGAAAACTCCTTTGGCTTTCCACACACTATTTCTCCTTTCCCCCAAAGGGTTTCTTTTTAATGCAACGCTGGTTAATGTTGGTCACCACTTCGACCTTTTCTTGATTTTTCTGAGTATGTGTTTGCAAAATGTTTGCATGCTTCAATGTGCGCATTAAGCTCGGGTACCACATGTGGCACTCCAGCAGGTCCTAACCTGACTTTCATTTAAATCTCTCAGTCTCACGGCCCCCTGCTGCTTCACACCAGCAGCCTTTTTCTCTTAGATCAGTAACTATAGCAACACTCAAAAGCAGATCAAGATATGGTGAACAGCAAGGAGAGATACACAGGATGAAGGGGGGGGGGATAAGGGGCTAAATGCTAAGCTGGAGAAAAGTCCAAGGCAAGGTGAAAGACAGAAAAGAGGGAGAGGGTATTCACTCTGGCTAAGTGAGGTCGAGTTTATTTTCAACAGTTTATTTAACAGGTTTAATCCCATATCGCCCTAAAAGAAAGGGCAAAAACAACCAATAAAAAGAGCAGTGCCTATGTGTGTTGAGGATTTTACACGAAGATGTAATGTTAACCAAGGCCATATTTTCAAATGAGTGGGCCCCTCTCTTTGGGCATTGCTTCATTTGTTGAGTTGAGGCTGGACTGTTGCCAGTAACCTCGCACGTAAACATGCACCACACTTTGCTGCTTTGCCAAGTAAAACTAAAACAACACTGATGGCAATAAGCTGCGAGGGCAGTGGTAGTAAAATGGATTTCCCTGCTGGTATATTTATTTCTCTCAGGATAAGTGTTTCAAAAGCTGGCAAAGAATGAAATCCACATTTGTTTATACTCAGCTGTATTGATGTCAGGCGGTCAGTACACACAGTAAATATCGAGTTTTGGTAATGTTTGAAAGTGCACCACTGCGTGATTACTGACCCTCTTTCTACAGCTTCATCTCTCCATCCATCTTGCCTGCACCCACCTCATCCTCACTCCTGCTGGCTTTTTCGTTTATCCCTTAATATAAATCCTGCGTTATGGTGCCT
Source organism: Macquaria australasica (assembly GCA_005408345.1). NCBI lineage: Eukaryota > Metazoa > Chordata > Actinopteri > Centrarchiformes > Percichthyidae > Macquaria > Macquaria australasica. Next base: position 687,641 of record SEMN01000156.1, on the reverse strand, counting down.
CGTAAACAGGTCAAGTTTCACCCAACCAGAACGCCAACATACTTGCACCCGTGCACATACACCATAATTAAACGAGGAACAATCTGATAAATCAAGAAGTGTAATCAATTTGTCAAAAACACATCCTGTATCATTCGATTTGTTATGATTAGTAGTATCATGATGTTTTTGTCAAGTGTATGTGTGTAAACAGAGAGTGTGGGGCCACTAATAACCAGAGCAGTGGTTTTATGGAGCATGCTATGTTTTTTCTCCAAGGGTGACATTCAATTGATCACTACTTTCTATATTCCGCACTGTGGACGTTGCAGCCAGCTAACAGCCTCGTCAATCAGATGGGGCTAAAACAAACCCTGTAAACATTTACGGTCTCTTCATACACACTCACGTTTTCTCTTTTCCCTTACAGCTTACCCTTACAGCTGTGACTTTCCCATTATAGCTCCCTCTCTCGTGCTCTCTGTCTCATTCGCTCTATCTGAAAGCTAATCTCCTTAAAACAGCAATCTCTTTCTTCCCTCCTCATCCCTCTCCCTTTGTCTCCCCTGGTCCTCTTCTTCCCACAGATAGCCCTCTGCCCATCACCAGACCTCTCTGTCTTCCCACCTGTCTGCCTGTCCTCCTCCCCTCATTTCTCTTTCTTCACATCTCCACCCATCATTCTTTGCACCCCAAACAACTCTGCTCCTGTTTCCCTCCGTCCCCACTGATGGATAGCTTTTTATGCTACCCACGCCCTTCTTACTCTTCACATTTCATTAGCCTCATTTCAAGGTGAAGTTTATATGAAATAGATACATTTCCAATCCTGCAGCTAATTCAAACTATTAATAACACACACACGACTGACATTTTCATTAACAGAAGAGACAACGAAAAGGTAGAATTAGAGATAGATTAAGAAATGTTTGCATTACACTTAAAATAAACGTGAGGAAGAAATAGAAAATTGGGAAATAGGACAGGAGAGTTTGGACAGATAGAGTGGGAGGATGGGGTGAGAGACGGGAGGAGAGATGAAGGACCAGCTGAAGGAAAAGTGTTACACAGTGCAGTGAGGGGAAATGGAGACAGGTGGTATGTTGGGTTGCTGGTGATTGACTGATGTTCGGGGCAGAATGAGATTAAAGCAGAGCCACGAGGCCACCTCAGACAACACACAGAGGGACAACTAGGAGGGGTGGGAGATAAAACAAAACAGGAGGGGGAATAGAGAATGTGGAAGAGGATCAAAACATAGCAGGAGGGTATGTTAAGTTAAAATAAATAACATAAAGTAAAATTAAAGTTTTCAATTATAGCATCTTTTTAGGGGAATATGAAATGTAAAAAGAAATATTACCTGAAAAATGACTTTTGTGGTACATTTTTCAGCCCTGGGTGGTTTCTGCAGGTTGCTTGCTTATACAATTCAAATCCTTATGGGCATTATTTGCTTCCAGACACACAGCCTGAAAAAAAGGCTACAGCACGTAAACCACCCGCTGCTGCTTTTCCAGTGAAAAAGACATGACATATTGGAAAAACACAACACTTCCAGGTCATCGTCGTCTCTGATTGTGTTTTTCAACACATCAAAAACACATGACAGCTTCTCCAGAAACTTTGGCAAATTCATTTTTATTTTAAAAGTACATCCTGGGTGAGATTAAGTCATGTAGTTGAAGATTTATGCATTATTTCATATCAACAATGCCTTGTTTGAGCCAATCGTTGGTTTCTTGAGTGAATTTCAGACATATTTTGAGGGGGAAAACTGAACTCATGATTTGTATTCTGGTTGTGTCAGGTTTATATTGTAATTTTGAGTAAGTTACTGTAGTTTACTGTAGTTGTGCTTTCATGATTTTATATATCCTCAGTTTTATTCATGTTTACAGAGAAACAATCTATTTCAAAACTGAGTAAAGAGTATATTTTTCTTCTATCTGATGAGACCTTGCCCTCTGATAGGAGCCAAGTGCTGACCAGTAATGTATTATCCAGCTGGGTTCACATCAACGGGTGGAGGGGATAAATGGTCACAGGTTTGGATGGAGAGAAGAAGGGGGGGGGGGGGGTAAAACAACAAGAGCAAGAAAACAGGATGGAGGTGGAATTCACCAAAGGAAACAGGAGCAGATGGAGCAGCACAAAGAAAGAAATTGTAGCATGTAAGAAAAGGAGAGGTGTGAAGGTACAAAGAGAGGCTAGGAGAGAAGAGAGTGTAATGGAAGTGAACTAACAGAAAGAGGAAAAAAAGGATACAAAGAGGTAAGGAGGGGACAATGGGAAGAATTGCAGAAAGATGAAGTAACAAAAAGAAAGGTAAAAATGGAGAAGGATGGACAAAGAGTAGGCGGCAAGGAAAAGGTTTAGAGAGAAAAGGAGGGTGGTTAAGGGGAGGGAGGGTAAATGAAAGAAACAAAAAAGAATAAATGGAGAGAGAAGGGATGAGCTTGCTGGGCGGAGAGGGGATTTTCAATGGGCCACAACGCATCTCCCTCAGTACGACATCTTTCCACTCAAAAAGTCACAGGTGGAGGGGATACACACATACCACAACATACATGCACTCACAGAGCTCCAGTAGAGCCTGTATGCCATGTTTCCCTGCCAGTCTTCCCGTGCGTGTCTCTGTTGTAGCTGAACTAAGAGCTCAGTGCTCTGGATAACAACCCTCTATGAGACCACACAAGCCAAAGGAGCTCAGTGTGATAGAGATTAATTGAGTGTGTGTGTGTGTGTGTGTGTCTGTGTGTTATGTGACAACAACACTGGAGCTGGCATGTGCACAACTGCACATTCTTATATCCAATTACAGTGTAGTTGCTGTGAATGAATAATAAATGTCTAAAGTGTTGCTTTGTCTGACAAGCAGTATAGGGATTATGAGTTCAATGTGACTGCAGATGTTGAAATAAATCATTTGTATTAAGGGCAATCTGAAGTTGTAAATTAAGAGACCGTAATTCTAGTTAAATGTATTCATCTCATACTCACTACGCACAATACAATACACGATGTCAGTAACATAGTGTAGTGTGAAAAATGTTAAGTAAAATGGGACCTGATTGAATGGAATAAAAGCATGTAGTTTGAGCTGGATTTTAAATAAATGGACAAGAGAAATAGGAATATCACAGTCTACTTTAGAGGCTCATGTGAGACAGAAGTGTGCGTCATTTGGACAGGATGGAAAAAACCACCCTCTGGAGTGGGTAGGAGTCATTGACTGTATATAAAGATGGACGATGCGTCTCCACTTCCTCCCATTGTAAAAAATGAAGCCAAAATACCCCGGATACGGGAGCTGCCATCTTGCACTGGTGACGTCATTTGGAGCCAGAGTCAGTGCAGTAGTGATCCGTGGTGGAGCCGCGGTATCGAGTTCCGGCCTATACAGCCGCCTGAGCCAATGGTGAGCACACTCACAGTTGTCAATCATGACGTGACACCCAGTTTTTATAGCATCAAATAATTAATTAAAACCAAACTTATCAGAAGAACGAACGCTTGAACAAACACCAGTGTGATAAGAACTACCTAAAATGACAGAAACCATCTTTGGGAAAAATTTATTTGACGTGTACTTTGACTTTTCAGTTTGGCCCATGTCCCAACCATTAACATGGAGGAGGCGGGGCTTATGACCTATACTGCAGCCAGCCACCTGGGGGCGATCGAGATGTTTGGCTTTTTGGGGAGCTGTCACGTTGTCCATCTTTACATACAGTATATGGTAGGAGTCAGGAGGAATTTATATGCTATGCTGTACTACTGCTGTTTTATGATCTGACATTCCCTTTATATGCTGCTGCCATTTCAGCACGAGGTCACGATGTATGATTATTTGTGCGGCACAAGCTCCAAAAACCTGCTTTTGCAAATAGGAGCCAGATCGGTATACAGTAGGTGATACAAGTTCAATACAGAAGCCTCAAAATTATCCCTTTAATATTTAGAAGTGCTACCTGTAGCATTAAGATTTATGCAGGTTTATGGGTAGAAGTACTGTACTCACAGAATCTCTAGAATTTATTGCTCAGGACTGAAACAGGGTTGGGAGTGTAAGAGAAGGGATTTATGCAAAAGCCTGCAACGGCCCTTTAATTCTGAACTCAACGCAACCCGTCTCACCTTCACAACCTCTCTTCATTATGATTACGGGCACTTTGCCAACGCCACCTGCAATAAGTGTGTGTGTGTGTGTGTGTGTGTGTAAGTGACTCATACTCTGCTGCATCTCAGTAGAGAAAATAATCTCTGGTATAATTGCTACATTGGTGAATGTCAATATTGCAATTTTCTGTTACAGAGGAGAGCTAAAGCCAATAAATGCAATTCTTGGAACATTTGCTGCCCTAATTTGGATAAATCCTTAATAAGAAAATGAATTTGGATTGGCGATGTATCTTTGGCTATATGTCAGTGAATGGTCATTATTGTAATGCAGTCGACATGTCTGATTACACTGTATCTGCTTCATTGTGTTGACAGTGAAGGGCATGCACATCTGTGAGTTCATGTGTGCTCTGTGAATGTCATTATTGTCTCCTCTTAGGGAGCAGGCAGGTTACTTGGCTGCTGTGTCTCAACCTGTGCTCCTCACTGATAAGCTCCACTGCTTATCTCAATGAATGATTGAGCAGCATGTATGCATGCATGTGTGTGTGTGTGTGAGAGAGTTAGTGAGAGGGGGATTTGCAGCCACTCTAGGACATTGTAAAAACACAAGGGCAATTTTGTGAGCACAATTTTATTTTAATATTTACCGTCCAAGTGGACATGTTTCCATTCTATGGAAGGCAATCTGTGGTGTGTGTGTGTGTGTGTGTGTGTGTGTGTGTGTACCACATAATGTGCTTCATTGCTTGATAGAAGCAGGATGTCTTAAATATGTAAGCAGTCTTTCAACCTACTGTACTCTTTTAAGACTCATAAAAGCTTGTTTTTGCCTTATAGTATATACATTTACCTACAGACTACAGTATACTCTCTCTGTAAAGAGAAGAACATATGTCCATACAGGCAAAAAACATATTTGCACACATACACAAACAATGGATAATCAATTAAGTTTGATTACTATTCTATGATTACTATTGATCAGCAGTGATTTTATGAGACTTGCACTGGTTAATTTTCCACTTTTCCAAAAACTGACACTGAGATATCGTATATCTGACCCTGTGCCAGCTGCCTGATGGGTCCCATCTGCACCAAACATATTTCTGACATCCACTAGGAGTGACAACCGTGAGACCTGATATTTGTTGATCGAATGACTAATTCTAGCGAGTTAATAGGAAGGTTTCCCTGCTTCTTATCAGTTCAGGACAGATGAGCTAATATGGATGGAAATTGCCTCACACAATTACCACCAAAAACAGGATTGTTATCAGTGTAATATTAGTCTATTAGTCATGCAGCTTGATACTGGAGTTAATGAGGCAGCAGCTGAGACAGTGCAATGATGGGCAATAGGACAGCCAGCACAGAGTCAGTAAATTGGAGGTGGGCTAAGGTGTTGAAAGCAAAACTATTGCTGCTCTCACCTAAATTAGAAAAAGAAAATCACTGTTGCTGTACTAAAATGAATCAGATATCACTCTCTCCTTCTTTGTCCAATCACTCTGCCATTCTCACTGTGAAGCAGACAGCCACACAAACACAGAGAAAAGGCAACGGTGGCATCTCTAATCCTGTAAAAGCAGCAGCAGGAGGGAGAAAGCCTTCTGACGGGAGTGTTGGATAGAGAAAGCTTGCCTACAGCGATGTCTCAGCTTTTGGATGCACTCTGCTGGTAGAAAATCATGCAGGTACACACACTATGCGCACACACATATGCCGGAAAACAGACGCGTACATGCACACACCATGCACACACACATGCCGCAGCTTTGGGGTTTCAATAGTCTTTGCCTGCTGTCCCACCTGGATGCTCATGCAGCCTGAGGAGCACGGAAAAGAAAGGCAGCGAGCAGTGAAAAGCATTTCACCTCACTGTGGGAGTGGGTGACAGGGCTCAGCTAGCACACACTGGGGCCCTGTCAGGTATGCACGCACACACACATACACGCATCCACACACACACACTGAGTGTCATGCGAGCAAACAGAAGGATCTGACTGAACCTGCATTGCGGTGCAGCTATTTGTTGAGAAAAGTTCAATAATAATCCAAGATGCAGGGCGATAAACCTGTCTCAGCGGTGTGCAGTAAATGAATTAGTAATCATGTATGAGATTATGTGTTTGTTGTGGGTTGAACTTCTTACAGGTGGCAGTTACGTTCCTACAGGTCTTTAAATTGTAATTCCCTGTCTGACATGGCTCTTTTTACGCAGTCTAAATGTGTTCGTTCATGTTAGTATCTGCCTTGCCTTTTCTTCCTTCCTTACCGCTGTGAACGACTCAGTAAGGAGCACTGCAAAGTGAAGACATCTCTTTTGAAGTCTGAGGTCTGCAGCTAGAGAATGCAAGCTGTGCTATTTGAAGTTTTCAGCTCTTCTGAAGGCCAAGCAGCAAAGTCACTTGCAATTCAAAGTTGTGAAGTTGCTGTTAGGCCATATCCTTTTTCACAATATATGCTAGTACTATACTGCTAAAAAATCAGTTTTACCATCAGTGTCTGACAAAACTCTCAGCCCAATGTCACACCTCAGCAAAGAAAATATTAACTGTTCCTGCCAGACAGTACACCCTCCTTTCTTGATCATATACTCACAACAGATATTTCCAATAGGCTTTTGTAGGGGAAGACAGGCGGACATGATGACATTTTGATCACGCCACAATTTCTCCAGTATGGAGGTGTCAGGCCAGTCTAATGAAGGACTAACAAAAAGCAAGAGACATTTTTTTCTGTAATTAAAACATAAATTAAACCCTATATCAGAGTTAACCACTTTAACTTCAATGATTTAGCAGTGCAAACTCATTCCGTGCAGCCAAACTTTGTTCAAACCCACAGAACTTTATTTTGAATTCTAGTGGAAATCCCAACATTTCCAAAGATACTAAATATGTCAAATAGAATTTTGGGGAATTGTATAACATCCAAAATATTTTGATGTGATTGAATGGGGTTGTCATAAAAATCACAGCGGGTTATAGGTTACGAGCCAATACAGAATATATATGTGCTACTGTCAGATAGTGTGGAATAAGATGATGTTTCCAGCCTCAAAGCTACTTAAGGGGAAGAAAACAGTATGTTAAGGGGGCAATGTACTCACTACCCATTCGCAGGTCAACAAGTCCGCAGGTAAAACTCACTGCTCTAGATGATTAGCTCTTACCTGCTAGTGTCAGACACCTAGAGGATGCTTTTCGAGCTGAGATAAACCTAAAGTGTTGCAGCAGTTGGGCTCTTACAGCGTGCTAAAAGATAAAAGACACAGGTCAGCTGCTGCATTAAGTTTAGATTTTTCATAATAAAACGCTTGTAGGCCAGAGACGTGACATGTAGGCCCATTAAAACTATGAACAATGTAACAACAAGTTTGGCCACATGTTATAAAAGACACAAGAAACAGACACAATGAAAATGAAAATGACTGAAAACAGTCACATGGAATTTGTGCACGAAAAAATGCTAACACCATTTTATTTTAACATCAACCCTGTTAACTAAACATGTCTCATTCTCTCAACGCCAAAGGAAAAGTAGTCAGAAACAGTTTCCCAGGTAACTGCAGGACAAGGATGGAGAAGAGATAAGGAGAGAGGAGGAGGGGAAATGAGGAGTCATGATCATAAGAAGAAAAGAAGGCAGATAAAAAGAAAAGGCAATATTCAAAACGAGAGCCCAACTCTCAGCAGTACAAAGGAAAAGCGACAGGGTTTAACTTAATTCTACAAGGAAACCTTAACAGAAAGTCATTCTAACCTAGTGTCTCTTGTACGAAGCTGGGACATTCTCATTTCTGCAGTATAGGATCATATTCAACAGAACCATTCACAAAAACTCAATCTGTTCTTTCTATCAGCTTAGTGATGACAACCATGATCCCGTCCGAAGTCTTGAGGTGTTCAGCTTTTATCCTCTCGTCCTTTCACGCTCTTACTAATGCTCTCTTTCACTGTCTCCCTCCGTCTCAGACTAAAGGAAAAGAAGGAGGGGGGTGGGAGAGAGAATGTGCAAAGTGTTTTTTCCTTTGTGCTACTCCATCGCATTTCTTCTCTGCACTGCCCCAAATGGATCTTTCAGAAGTCGGAGAAACCTCCTTCACAGCTATTCACCAAGGAAACTAGTTTTGAGTGTGTGTGTTGTTGTTTGTGTGGCAAGTTCATATTTATGATACAGAGACAGAAAAGGAGGATGTGTTCAGGTTCCACTTTTAAAAGGGCAACCTGATATTTAATACATTATTATGATTATACGGTCACATTAAAGCCTGTTCTATATTTCTCCTTTCACTCTCAATAAAATCCCTTTGTGTCACTCCTATCTTCTGTCATCCACCTCCAACCCTCCTCTCTCAGCCCTTGCACCATTACCACTAATAAAAAGTGCCATAATGTCGGGTAAATTAAGAGAACGATGTTGTTCATGACGGTTCCGTGGCTTGATATGATTTTAATGGGCTCGTAAATGTTGGAGTAAATACTTGTCAGGAACAAAGTGGCTTCTCACTGGGTCGTCAGAAGAATTCATTTAGAGAGGATTTGTTTCACGAACACTTGTGTGGACGACCTTATAACTGGTTCATTAATGTTAATCAGTGCTTATTTCCTTCATATTGCACATAAAATTTGCGTATACTAAATTCATGTTATTCAGGTATGTGTTATAAGAGGGTTCAGTTCATTTAAGGTTGCAGTGAATACGCTGTAAATGAAAAAAGTAAAATTAGAATATGCTTTTTCAATAGCTAGAGTGCACATTAATGAACACCAATGTAAATGTGCCAGTGTTAGCCAAACATTAGTACTTTTATATATTTATCCCTAAGGCCTACACTTTGAAAAAACAAGCCTTATGAAACACTGGTAAATTTCCATGTGTTTTCCTTGGTCCAGATGTTGAATTAGCTGTTAAAAATAAAACATGAACCCTAACAAAATTTAAAATAAAACCAAAACCAAACAGGCAAGTAAAATCTAGGAAACAAAGCATTAAGAGCAATACAAGGTACATTAGAATACAGAAAAAAAACCTTATTGACTAAGTTAGTGAGTTAGTTGGCTGTTCACATACAACTGTTTTCACAGGGTGAGAAGCTATTTCTTTTTTCAGCTATTTGGTGCACAATATTTGTTGGAAATTTTGTACATAAATATATGTATAAAATATGTATAACGTTGTAATTGATGTCATTCTTTTGGCTTTACTGGAAGATTTCTTACTGTATTTTTGTTGTTCGATAGACAGCAGTTTTGGCATGACACAGAAACTAAACTAAATTACTACATAAATTATAAGTTTTCCTTTAGAGTCATAAACATGTCATAAGGAAGGCGATCATGTGATGTGGCTTTTACTTGAAGCAGTTAAATCTCATCTAAGTTAAATGTGCCAGCTCCAAATTAAATAGGGAATTAATTATCTTTACAACAAATCTGCCAGTTTTTTATAGGCTGTGGTCTCATCTCTTGCAAAGGAGCCAGCAAATGCGTACTTGATTATGCATTGCATTCCAAGGTACACTGTGTTATCTTCTGAGTGTGTATCCTGTTGTATCACATTGTGTTGCAGCCTTCCAAAGTGCCTTTAAGATGGGAGCAGGGGGCATAGTAACACCTGGAGCGTGTTTGGATCTTTAACAGCCCAAGAACATCTACATAAAACTCCAATTACACACACTCATAAAATATCACACAGGCTACATTATATCACAGTCTCTAAACTAGATTGATGAGGAATGGAAAGGTGGGCATATTTCAAAAGAGCAAGGAGCACCCTGAAACAGAATGCATCAAATTTTGCCCCCCAGCAATTTTTGGCTTCTTGTAATTAGAAGGCAACATTAATGCCATGTTAATGAGCATCAGCACACACACACACACACACACACACAAACACAGAGAGAGAGTGTGAGAGAGAGAGTAGAGAGACCCAGAGCGAGAGAGAGAGAGCGAGAGAGAGGGAGGGAGAGAGTGGAATTAAATCATGACGTCAAATTTATGTCCCGGCCATATTTACTGCTTTAATAAGAGTTGGGTAAGCAAAGAGAACTGCTGGAGGGCACACAGCCTATGTCAGCAGATTTTCAAACACACATACACACACACACACACACATCCATGCAGGCACTGACACGCACACGTCCTTGTCGATGTGACCTGTTTTACATATCAGTCTCTTTAACCAACCGGCAGCCTTTAAACTGCCCACCTTTATGCAGCTGCCATATTTACACATAACAGGCATAGGATCGTGCGTGCACGTACTCACACTCTACTTTAACCGCACTCCTAACAAGCTATAGGGGTCATCCCAAACAGGCAACAGCTGAAAACGATGTGTGCGTGTGCATCCTATTGTGAATGAGTGTGTGAGAGATAAGAGATCAAAAGATGCAAAAGGAAAGAAAATGTAGGGGGGATGGAGGGCAAGTGAGAAAATTGGCCAGATCTAATTAAATGCCCCTCAGACATGAGCTGCCTGCAGAACTACTCACTGATAAACCCATCCTGACTCTATCTCTATTGTAAACAAAGCCTTAACAATATCACTCTCATTCTCCCTTTTGATTCATTTGTCTGTTCACACCTGCCTGCACACAAGGACAAGAATGAGCATCAAAACATACTGTGGCTTGTGTCCCATACTGTATCATCCCCAATAGTGAAATGGTTAATTTCATGACAGTGGTGGTGGAGGTGGTGGTGGTGATGGTGTGGGGGAGCCGGAGCGAGCAGCTGGCCACCCCGTCAGCTTGCAGGGCTCAGGGGCAGGCTGTGATATCTGACTGCAAGGGTCGAGGTGGGAGGATGGAGGATGGAGGATGGAAGATGGAGGTTGTGGGGTGGTGGGGGTTGGGGTGGGGGGTGGGGGGTGGGGCGATAAAAGTCCACTGATAAAAGCAATGCGCGTGGAGCAGGGCCTGGTACAGAATGTCAATCAGCCCATAATACAACCCCGGAGAAAAAGGGCGGGGACTGTGGTGTGTTCGCGTATGTGTTGTAGCAGTTAAATGTGATATCTGCAGTAGATGGGCAGCTTTACCATCTGCTGATATGAGAGCAGCACCCTGGCTAACCTTTGAGAAGATGAAAAGTCACTGTGTTATCACGGCCTGGACAAGCTCTGCCCCACTGCTAATGAGCGACGTCGCTTCATCTGGAGAGAGTCTCCTCGGTATCAAACATGCTACGTTTGTGACGCTTTGAAGGTGCTTTCACTGATCAATGACATATCACAATTCAGCAGTACATAAAATCCCTGCAGGGCCACGACCTCATCTATTCCCTTTTTAATTAGACACAATGAAAGAAGGAAAAAATAATGTGAAGTTTCAGTTTCTGTTTGGTTATTTTACTACTACTGCATCTTAAGCATGAAAGTCTATTCTTGACCTGGAAATAATAATTTGACAGCAACAATATCTCAGCTTTTTATGGAGCTTTCATTTGTAACACATGCTTACTGAGCAGATCCGTCTCCTTGACAACTGAGCAAATTCTATCCGCTGATGAAGACCATCTGATGTGGTTGAAAGCCACAAAAAAAGATAGTAAGTGAACCTTGAGATGGAATTTTTTGGTCAAACCTTTAAGCTACCAAGGACGAGAAGCCCTAAAAGTGCTATGAATCATATCATAACAGTTTTTTGCTCACCTTGAAACTTCAGTTTGTCAGTTATACCCAAAGGATATTTGTTTGAGCATAAACTGTCTCTTGCTCTATCTTCTTAAAGCTAAATAGTGTGTGAAAATCATTATTTAGCATCCTGTGACAGTTGTGAGTTTTAGGCTCCACAATACATTTGTTCCAAACAATCAAACAAGCTGCAAGACCAGAATTATCTTTGTTCCTGATGAAGTGACTATGTTGTTTCACCCAAATTGCAAAACAAATATACAATTCAGCACTCAAATTCATTCTTGACCTTGAGGTGTGTGTGTATGTGTGACAATATAATCTCATAGTACACTTACTAGCTTTTTCAGAGAGCTCTGACAAACAAAACCTCATAGTCCTCATTACTAAATGGAATTGGGGAAAGATAGACACATGAAAACAAGTGGTCATATACGGTAAATGATGAAGACCGGTTGAGATCCAGTTGAAAGCTCTAAAAAAAGCTAGTAGGTGGACCTTGAGTTGAGATTATTTTGTCACACGTACAAAAAGAAGACTCTTTTTCTCTTTCTTACTTGCCTCTATTGATATCTGGCCATGCAGAACGTTTTTCCTTTTATTTGCCCAGGTATTGTGATATGCACCTTTTGAGATTTCTGCCTCTTCAAAGTCACTGACCCTTTAAAGCCACGTTTGGTCGAGACTTCAGATCTTGAAAGCGCTAAATGTACAAATCTGATCTTTGGTAATGGGATCACGATGGCGCTTCACCTACTGAAACCTTCCTGGTAACATTTTAGAATCAGTTAAGTGTTAAAAATCGTACAAACTGCAGATTTCACCATTAGTGGACAAGCTGCTAAAATTATTCTATTCAGCGCCAAAGGGCACATCTACACACACACACCGACAGAGACATGAACAAAAAGCCATTTCCCAGTCTGACAGCATACTCCATATCCGTGGAGATAAATGTCAGTCAGTGACCCTCTGTCCCACTGGACAGGGTAGACAGAAAGTTGGAGAGGAAGAGCTAAGAAGTGGAGGGAGGTCTGACCTCTGGCTAGCTCCCCCCTGGGGGCCACACTGACCGACATCATGAATAAGGGACTGAGAATGAGGGAGGGAGACGAAAAGATGGATGGGAGACTGATAAGTAATTTGTCCTTGACATTCAGGGTGCTCAGGGTGCCTGATGTGGGAATAGGCTGTTCAGGACAGAAGGGAGTTTCCAAGAGAGACATCACACACCATAATAATGTTCTGTGGATTCCATAGACCATGTTATGCCTCTGCGTGTGCGTGTGTGTGTCCATAGGGTGAGCATGTGAGCATTTAAGGTTAGAGATAAACCTCAGCACGAGATAGAGACAAGCCCAGAGGCATTCACAGGACAATCACTGCCATCCAGTCAAGCAGAGAGGCAATTCTCTCATTTGTGTTTGTTTGTACATGTAGTGCATGCATGTGGTGTAGCAGATCAACAAGTCTTTCTTGGAAAAGCAAACTAGATATACGTGTGTGTGTGTGTGTGTGAGAGAATGATGTCCACCAGCAAACTGTGCAGCAACTCTGTCGTCTTCCCTCTGCCTTCCTCTTTGTCTCTCTGTGAATCAATGGCCTCCGACCTGGCTCTGTTAAAGTCTGACCAGAGAAAATTAAACCAGAGAGGAACGGAAAGGATAGCCTGGCTAAAGGTTATATGAAGGTGCAGGAACTTCTGATCCACTCACCCAGACCTCAGTAAGAGCCAGACAGAGCAACACAAACAGACACAGAGGAAAGTCAATAGACAGAAAGGCTGATAGTTAGAAACACCACACCAACCTACCCACACTAATCTTTCTTTTGATATAACATAAGAGACTCTATGTCTGTCTGAGTTTGTAGACTGTTTTATATATGCCACACTCTATATAATAAATTAGATAAAATATCTAATTTAATATTCCATTACATCGGGCTCCTGCTTGCAGTTCCACAGCAGAAATGTAGGATGTTTCTAACTGAGCTTGTGCAGTCTGGATATCATTTAGATAGACATCAGAGGGGAGCCACTACTTGATCCAATAGACATCCAGTAACTGAGGTAAAATAAGATAATCTCACCACTTAGCATGTGTTTGTTTGACTATAGGAGTGCAGGAAAAAAATACAACTCTCCAGAGGCAGACTATTACTTAGAGTAATTTATTGTTAATAAATGTCACTGAAGTGGCTCTGCACTTTGTTGTATGTCTGATTTTGTTAATTCAGAATGTAGTTCTGAAATAAACTAAATCAGGAGCACAAAAGGAAACATGCACAATGTCACCGATCATTGTTTCTGACAAAAAGCAAACAATCCAACACTCTTCTTTACCCACTTTCCTGTCCTCATTTTCGTCATCTTTGTCTGACATCCTGTGATCGGTGGAAAGCGTCGGAGATGGAAATGGTGGAAACAATGGATGAATGGTGGAAGATAATCGCAGAAATGGACATAATGTTAGAACTGGGTTTCTGAAGGGAGGTGTGAGGCCTGGATATTCAGATTTTCAAGGATGGAGCCTGGGTGGACGTAAGGTTTGTTGATTAGATAGCAACCAGCATGGCTCAGTGTGAAAGCTTAAGGCACATGCCAGTCAAGGCAAACATACCAAAACATGTCCCAAAAACATACTTCTTTTTAAGCCGTAATATCTTTTTAATGAAACACGATTTTCAAATTGCCACCAAGACAAGTGAATTTATGTATTATAAATATGTGTATTATGATTTGTATTCATAGAGAGATGGATTTTGTAAAGTCTGAGTGTTTTTGGGGCCATATTGTGTGTGAATGTGTGTGAGTGTGTGCTTTAGTTACTAGCAGCAGTCTGCTAGAGACTAACCAGCAGGAAAGCTTCTCGCTTAGAGGGTGTTACTTCCATGTACATCAAGCATTAAAGATGAGAGCTGCTCACACCAAATACCAGCAGAGAGCCTCCTTGCACTTGTGGACACACTTGTGCAAACATGCAGAAAAACACAAATGCACACTGATGTTTTCAAACTTTGGCTCGTCTTGAGGTGTAAAGAGCCAGCATGCAGCAACTCTCAGAGAGAGACAGGGGCAAAGAGAGCGAGCAAGAGAGAGAGGGGAGAGAAACACTTAATTTAGAAAGCAAACAAGCTGTTCACAGCTTCCTCATCTATAATGCAGAAGAGAACGCCCCAGTGTTCCAGCAGCAGCAGCAGCAGAATATACAGATATCATCTGCACACATACGTGCAAGTATAAAAGTGTGCAGAGTGCATGCATTCATGCATGTGTTTTGTGCCTTTGTGCCTGTGAGTATACACTAGTAAAAATTCTTGCGAGTACGTGTGTTTCACATGTTTACACAGGATGTATGGGAAAATCAATGCCTCAGCTCACCCCTCTTCCTCCTCACACACAGATACACTATGACAGAGGGGCTTTGGAGGCAGTATAGAGAATCTGATGTAATGCAGCTTCAAACACTCAGAAGGATCAGAAGGAACATCACACGCTGTCACAAAAAACAAACCCTCTTTGCAATTCTCATTCTGCCAGACAGATTACTGAGGGAAACAAGCTCTGGGAGAAAATGGAAGAAGGTAAAGAAACAATACAGGTGAGGAGAAAAGAAATAGGAATTTAAAAAAAAAAAAAAGGGAAAAATGAGGGAAATCTGTATTTCTTAGGCTACAAGTGAGGCTGGGGTAAAAATAAAACTGACAACCACTGCAAAAAGAAGACTATCATTATACAGTTAGGGGCAAGAAACATAGGGCAAATTCTTTGTCCAAACAAAAGATTGTTACTGAGGCTATAGTTTTGTCTGGGCCTGAATGGCATTAGCTGTTCCTAGTTTCTACAGTTCTCACAAGAATAGGCTGCTGTGCCAGGTGACTGTGCGCTCAGAGAGCCGTCTGGGAGACAAGGAGCTAAATATAACCATTACAGAGCCTCTACACATGCTACTACAGACACCAGCCCTGCTGACACCGATACAGCCAAGCTCCTTCCAACGGGCTGCAAAATGTTCTGGATGTAGCTCAAGTGTGTTTGGCTACATGGGCACGCTGAGATAAAACAATTACAGTTTTTTGATATTCTGAACTTCAATCATGCTGTATGTCGGCCATTGATGTAGATGCTGACTACTTGCTTGAATCCTGATTATTGGCTGTCTATTATTGCAAATGAGACAGTCTGGGAAATGGGCTTCTTGCTGAGAGTTAGATGAGATGTTTGTGCTAAGCTAAGCTAACTAGCTGATGGCAGTAGCTTCCCTTTTACTGTACAGACATGAAAGTGGCATCGATCTTCTCATCTAACTCTCAGCAAGAAAGTGAATAAGCATATTTCCCAAAATCTTGAACTTTGAGATGCATAGAAATAAGCTCTGCAGTGCCACTTCTAGAACAACCAATAACTTGTTCACATAAAGCTCCTTGTATTCTTCAAGTCTCTTGTTTGACTTTTAGAGCCAATCTTGAAGCATCAGCCTCATTCAAGGTGGTGAGAGAGAGTGGGGCAAATGCTTGGGTCAGGTGTGTGTGAAATTGTTTCTCTTTGTGTCAGAGACAGCGTTGATAAGGACAGAGGTGACGCTAAAGAGGTCTAAGAGACGGAAAATTAATATTTTAGGAGACCTCACACACACACACTCACACATACACCTTGTGACAGGTTAATGAGAAGGTAATTAGTAGGTAATTCTGCTCCTTATACTTCATAAGTTTATCCTGCAAAATATATGTCTAGCTGTCTTTGTAAATGTGTGTGCTCCATACATCAGTATTCTGACCTTGTCCAGCGGTGCCACTGTGAAAGGTGCACAAGGCACCAGAAATTTTTTAACAAGGTCTCGTACTTTTTTTGGTTGAAGGGTGGAGAGGAAAAAGAAAAATGAGAGAATAAAGTATAAAGGAGAGACAGAGATAGAGAAAGAATTGGAAGGGAAAGCAGAATATGAAATAGAGTTGGAAAGTGGTATGTCTTCACTAAAAAACAAACATCATCTCAAGCTTGTCATGCAATATTTTGCAAATCTCTAATCATTTTGTCAAGCCTGACGTTATTCTAGGTTACCATTTCTTAAAAAATACCTTAAATTCTTCAGGTGTGACTCTATCAGTCATTTTGTAAGTGCAGATGTCACTTTTGTCAAACAATAATATCTCCTTTTGCACAAAACTGCTTCATACCCTCTGCGGTTTTGTAAGTCAAACAAAAAAACAGGAAAAGAGAGTGAGGCTAAAAGAAAATATATATTTATATGCCTCACACACCAAAGAGAGAAGCATTTTGGGGTGACAGACAAGCCAATTAACAGTCAACACACAGAGTGTGAGAGAACAAGAAAGAGAGAGGAAGAGATGTAAAAAGATACAGAGATTGAAAGTATCTAAGAGGTAATTAAAACTGAGCTCATAAGCCCAGTAATTCTTCCTCTGTCTTTGTTATATTTAAAATGGTCTCTCTACACTTGTGCAGCCATTTTTATCACCAGTAGAGATGGTTAACCACTGCACCAATTAAAACAGTAAAAATTGCAAGGAGAATTTTTTTTAACTTCTAGCAGTCAACTAACTGTCTTAAGTGCTGAGTAAATAAAACTCCACCAGAGGAAAAACTGGATCCACAGAATGCCATCTGGGGTTAGTAATTAGCTGCTATGCTGTAATGGTGCTGCCCTCCTACAGTATTTAATAAGGGTAACATACTCTCATTGCTGCCTCACTTAAAAAGGTTCCATGTGGCCATAAATTGGAAAAAGCGAAATTATTTTATGAGTCATTTTTCTTCCTGAAAGCTGCATATTACAGTTTTAAAGATTCATACGCCCCATTCTTCACCTAAGCTCTTTATCTCCTCATCCTCCTGCCAACTTAGTCCCTTATGACTCTGAGCCAACTTCTCATTGAATACATATAGTGATGTATCGTGTTCATTTTTTGTGCTTAAACAATAACTACACAAAAAAGTGGAAACACTGTGTTATATTCTTTCTGTCTCTCTCTCTATCCCTGTTCTGCAAACATAGTCCTACATACAACTGCTTACTTGAAAATATATGATGAAGTGAGGTGCAATGAGAAGGTTACTAGGAGCAGCTAAAACACATCGGTTTGAAGACTCATGTACTACATTAATGCTGAAAGAGCAAATCAATTAATCTATTAGTTGCTCGACAGAAAATTAATAGACAACTATTTTGATAATCGATTAATCATCTAAGTCATTTATCAGGTAAAAAGGCCAAATATTAGCTGGTTAGAGCTTCTCAAACGTGAGGATTTGCTTCTTTTCTCTGTTTTATATCATAGTAAATTGAATATTTTGAGTTTTGGACTGTTAGACAGATAAAATAAGCAATTAACAGACATCACCTTGGGTTAAAGGAAATTGTAATGGGCATCATAAACTAAAAGATTAATTTAAAAAACTATCAATAATTTAAAAAATCATCAATTTGATCAATAATGAAAATAATCATAAGTTACAGCCCTAGTTGCTTTGACTCTGCAGAAAGATGCAACACTGGGACTTCACTCTTATCTGATTAGTTCAGGGCTGAAGGTTATTTGGAATGATCAAAGTGAAAGTATACAACTCTAACAAGACACATATGCACACAGCATGTGCTTCAGAGTGGAAATCTGCATCTGGAGTTTGAAATAACACACAATACACCATCATACCTTTACCACATAACTTACAAACTTACTAAAATACATCCACAACAGCAAAAGCACAAATGCAAATAAATAAAGTTTATAAATATTTCTGTCTTAGGAAGAAACTTGCATGCACGTGATTATAGAATTTACTTTAAGCCTGCTATATATATATATATACACAAATACATGTGCAATAACTACGGCAAACATTGGATTAATGAGCATGAAACCGTACCATTGCAAAGTTATAGTTAGCTCAAAAGCAATTTGAAATCATTAATCTTAAAGTAATATTAAGATATTAAAGTTTAGTGATACATGTACAGTATAACTGGCTTCTTATTGAAAAGAAAAAAGGAAAAGAAAAGAAAAGTTAAGCAAAAACGCAAAGTTGAACAGCCTCCAAAAAGCCTTCTGACGCACCAGAACCATGTCCATCTTTGTGTCAACAGCAGCACAAAGTAGACAAATGATGACATGTCATTTAGTTAGTGCAGCTGTTTTGGATTGTTCTTATTCTCTCTCTCTCTCTCTTCTCTCTCAGCCACTCTTCTCACTGTCTTGGTATTTTGGGTACTAATTCTGCTCTCTCATTCCCTGTTCACACTGTGGCAGGAAATAGCATCTGCTAAACGACTGTAGGAGGAGGAACATTTGGAGTTGATGCATGATATTATTGTTCAAAATAAATGTTTTACTGTAAACAGCCTCGTAAACCTCTCTCCCACACACACACACACACACACACACACACACCATTATGTTCACAGAGATAGTAACTCATGAGCAGTCATTAACCGTACACAGCAGCTACAGGCCCAGAGTGTTTCCTGTGTGCCGTTACTGATCAAGCTTTTTGAAATTGCTTCATGAAGAGGATCACTGAGCTATTTGTGTTTCATATGCCAAGATCAGAATCATTTATTCAAGACAACTAGTGACAATCACCAAGATCTTAGTCATCATTATTACCTCCCAAGTTGTCAGCATATGTGATACTGTTATTTACCATCTTCACCCATTTCTGACGCTTATCCAGGTCCTGGTCACGGTGGTAGCAGGCTAAGCGAAGTATCTCACATGCCTCTCTCCCTAGCTACATCCTCCAGCTCTCCCTAGGGGATCCCAGGGTGTTCCAAGGCCAGATGGGATACAAAATACCTCCAGCATATTCTGGGTTTGCCCAAGGTTCTCCTCCCAGTTGGAGGTGTCCAAGAGGCATCCTAATCAGATACCTGAACTACCTCAACTGTCTCTTTCAAATGCAAAGGAGCAGCGATTCCACTTGGAGTTACTTTCAAATGAGCTCTTCACACTGCCCAAAGGGTCACCCTGTGAGGGGAATTCATTTTGGTTGCTTGTATCCACAATCTAATGCTTTCTGCACTGATCTGCTCACCAATCTCACGCCCCACCTTACCCTGACTTGTAAAAAAGACTAAGAGATACTTGAACTGCTTCACTTGGGTCAGCAATTCGTTCTCAACGCAAAGGGCAGTAATCAGACTCAGAGGTGCTGACTCTCACCCCAGATGGATCGGCCAAAAATAGGCAAAGCCACATAGCCTGGAATAATATACAGCATTTTTTGCTATACAATTTCAATGCATAATTTTAACACATACAGTACATATTGTAATGGATTGCACAATAAATCCAGAAGATGAAATGTAAAAGAAGAAGGAGAAAATATGGCACTTGAGAGTAGGGCTGGGCGATATAGCCAAAAATGTTATCATGAGAAAAATATTCATATCAGTCGATATCGATAATTATCATGATAAATGTCAAATCATTATTTCTTTCAAGTTTAAAGGCTGATTTTTGCTCCCGAGTGAAATTTTTTATTGTCAGAACCCTTCGTACAGATGGTTTTAAACATCATGTGTTTTGTTTTTGTCATAAGGCGTGGTGCTGGAAAATGCTGATTCGATAGTTTGCTGCTGGGTACTTATTACTGGCCCAGTGCTTGTCGTGGGTCCACTAACAACACTCGTCTGAGACTGTAATTTCTTACTTTCGGCGTGTTCTAACGGTGATATTGTTACAAATGATGAAACAGGTTTGTGGTGTTTCCCGTCTTAGCTGGCTGTTTTGTCGGACTGCAAATAGCCAAAATACCTCTAAACAACTGAAGTTGAGTGGCCTTTCCTGTTAATGATGACTTCGTCCTGCTTCGAGCTGGTCATTGGAGTCATGTTTTCTCCGGTGTTGTTCATTTCGCCTATTGCAAGCCTGCAGCCGCTGTGTTTGGCTGTTCGTCTTCTTCTGTTTAATGGCAGGTGGCAACTAGCGTTTAAGGTATATTAGTGCCCCCCTTTCCTGGTGTATGGGTGATTTAATTATATTGAACATTTATTTTAATATATTTCTGTCGAGGAAAATTCTATCAAGACAATTATCATTATCGTTTTATTGCCAAGCCCTACTTGAGAGAGGAGTTTTAGGAAGGAGCTGCCTAGGTGGAGGAGAGGTGGGGGAGTAAAGAAAGGCGGATAGAAGAAGAGCGGAGAGAGATGAAGAAGCTGGAAGAAGAAGAAGAATTTTGGGTATCTCAAAAAAGAAGAGAATAAACAAATGCAAGCTCAAGAGGTAAGGCTTGGGAGAAGGCTCAGGCCAGACTAAAAAAGAAAGAAAACAATGGGGACTTCT
Source organism: Macquaria australasica (assembly GCA_005408345.1). Classification (NCBI taxonomy): domain Eukaryota; kingdom Metazoa; phylum Chordata; class Actinopteri; order Centrarchiformes; family Percichthyidae; genus Macquaria; species Macquaria australasica. The sequence goes on along the minus strand of SEMN01000156.1, from coordinate 666,584 downwards.
GTAGCTTTTTCAAGACGTAGGAAAAGGCATAGAGGGATCCTACTGCTTGACTAGCTCAGACCAGACAGCATGTAAATCATCCCTCTTAATTTTTATTTGCTTACACAAGTTGTATTGCGTAAGCAAACAAAATAATTAGGCAGACAAATGAAGGTGAACTGCTTCTGGGTCTGCTTGAAGGTTGCACGGGTATTTAACTCTGTAGCAGTTAGTTTGAAAAACAAAACAGTTTCAAAAACAGTAACATAATGAAGAAAAGCATGGATTATAGGATTATAAATAGACAAACAAGAGACATGTTCTCTTTTAAAACTCATCAACATGGCCATGAGGTAATGTGAGGTTTGCCACAGCTTCAAAAACTTTTAGGAGGCACTGATTTCTACAGAGAGCACTTAAACATTGTGTTTTGGACAAACTAGTGCTCAGTGGAGGTTACATAACTTAGAGTTGAGGCTGACAGTTCTCACCTTTTTGGCAGATTTTTTACAATATGCTTTGGCTTGTGATTGACAGGTTGGAGAGCTGCAGGACGTCATTTGCATAAGTAAATAAGGACACCCTGAGCAAGTTCACTGTTGCCATGGTGATGGTAGAAGATTATGAGGAGACATTAGCCCAATGTTTAAACTGCTAGAGGGGCAACTAGACAGGTGCTCTGTACGTGGGTGCGCATGACACACACACTTTCCACACACATACACATGCCTGTGCAGTACCTTTACAGCTGATGTCAATGCATATGCAAATACAAGTGCTTTCACAGTGGCTTCAAAGATTCAACACTCCATTATAGACAAAGGCACAACTTCAAAGCAAAGGCTTTTGGTAGGAAAGATTCCCCAACGCACTAAAGCACACTCACATCCGACAAGACTAAGTTTTTACACGCTAACATGTGCACATGGACCACATTAGAGGAACGCCTGGCATTCAACCCATAGCAATCTCCAATCTATCTTTTCCATCCTTTAGTTTGGTGCACATAATGAGCATCACAAAGAAAAGAACATAACACATTAGAGGATAAAACCTCCTCCCTTCATCCCTGACTCTTAGATCAAAAAGACATGAGAAAGGGCAGACAGATATCAAATGTGGCTGTGAGAAATCCACCCAGAGGACATCTCCAGAGCATCCACTGGCGTACTTAACACACTAATTCAATATTACAAATGCACACTTGCATACACAGGCACACACACACTCACACATTCAACATGGCTGAGTGGTTAAAGGTTAGTCTCGCAGAAGCCGCCCTCAATCTCACATGGTCAGTTTTCAGTATGAGATCTTAGGCAGGAAAACATCGACTGAGAATCGATCGAACCCTGCAGCTGCACGCCTGACCAAAAAGCAAACTCTGAGGAGGTGATAACAAGACTTGCTGCCTCGCAAATCTCCTGTAACTTGTGTCCAACTATTTAACCTCAGCACTGTAGAAATAAAACGATGCCTGACTTTGCAATGCACTGCCTAATTCCACTATCAAATTTATTAAAAAAACAATTCCTGATGGGTAATGGGACTGCTTTGACAATAACTACAGAATACCCACCATGTCTATCTGAAAATAAAAATAAAAGACAAAGTAACAGCCCAGTGAGCAGCTCACTACAAAGCGGAGAGATACAAGATGACTGGGTTGCTATAGCAGGGAATCTGGCAGCTGACACGACAACACCACTGAAATAGTCATTTGAATGCGTATTTAGTATAATCTCTTTCAAGACCTTAGGTGTGCGTCAGGGATAGACAGATAGATGAAGATGCACAGAAACAGAGTGGCAGATAAATAGATAGAGGGAATGAGGAAACATGCATGTGTCTGTGTAAGGACAACCACCACCAACAAAAACTCCTTAAATGGCCAGAGAACATTTCATGAGTAGTCCCTTGTATCAAACTCCTGCTTAAACTATTAATAAACTGTTAGAGCAGGGATGAGAAGCTTGCCTCTGTGTTAGGAAACAGACTAATGAGACAATCAGCAGCTTGCTGTCACAGCCAGAACTTTATGATATCAGGGAGGGGCCTCTAGTTTAACAGTCAATGACCGGCTCATCACTCTTTGCTGCTTAGCCTCCTCGTGGTCGATGGAATAGAGGACTAATCTGTGGGTGGTCTTAACTGAAGCTAAACAGCATAAGAGAGATTGTTATAGAAAGAGGACAACAACAACAAAATTAAAATGAGCTCTGTAGCTGACAATCCCAAAAGCACAGGCATATAAGAGAAAATGTCTGATTAGCTTTCTCTCTCTGAGGACTGTGGTTATGTGACATACAAGGTGCCAAAGATCAGATCAGAAGAGGAGAAAAGAATACCTTATGGACCTGCTGCACACCATATGAGATAAGAAATGTAACTCACAGCCTGGACTTCATTTTCTCTCTCTCCTCTGACCCTCCATTGCTGTCCCCAGCCTCCACTTACATATGCACACTTTTGATTTCACTCTCACAGATACCCTCTCCTCTCTGAGGATTGCTACCAATTTCTGACTCCACTTCTCCCTCAGCCCCTCCTGACCACCACGTTGACTGTACGCACAGCAGGAATGCTGTCAGAAGAGGATTATAATGCCTCTGATCTAGTTAATGGGCAGTAATGGTAGATGGCTGGAGAGGTGGGAGGAGACGATGGAGTGAGGGACACAGAGAGATATGGTATAGGAATAGTGAAAGGTAGAGAGAGAAGGGGGTGAACTACTCCAGAGGTTTCCTATCTGAGCAGGTCGGAGAGGCGAACAACCCTCAACAATTCTCCTCCCTTCTGCTGCCCCCTCCCCTCTGGTCTTTACGCTACTCCTCTCTCCTCCTGGGATCTCATTATGGAAGACTCACTGGCTATGAGGACTGAGCCTATCTGCGTATGAGATGGGCTAAAGAGGGGAATGAGCCATATGTACAAGAGAAAAGGAGTAAGTGGGGCTGAGAAAGCAGGACAGTGGAAGAGAAGTGAGGAGAGAAAAACGGGAGGCTGCAGAAAAGAGAGTGGAGGAGATAACTGGAGGGAAAGTGTATGTGTAGAGAGAAGTGTGCTGTAATAGAACAGTAGCGCATATAGCCTTAGGTACCAGATTGTTATTGCTGCTGCAGATGGTTGGGAGACGCTTCCAGCAGATTGATGTTTTCTTATAGTCTCTGTGTGTGTATATATGTGTCACATCCATGTCTGCATGAGGCCATATGTGAGCAGGCATGCAGCTATATGCTTTTTTAGTTTAAGTAATGTCAGCTAAATGGCATGTTTTCTAGATAAATAACCAATTAGAAGCTGAGGGGGAGTTTGCAGTGAGCTACAGCATCCAATCAAATCCCCATACGCCAGCTGTAAACCATTGCTCTCATTGAAATGCCGCACACAGCCTGCTGTAAATATCCAATCAAGTGATTCAGGATCATGTGCTCACAAAAAATAAAAGTAAATGGCATAAAGTGAGACAAAAATGAGCTGAAATGCTCATGCCCTTTCCCCTCCGTATTCTTCCTATCTTCCCCCAGGGCCTTGATCAAGATCTATCTTGCCCTTTGCTCTTTTTCACTCGTCAGCTCTTCTCCATTTGTGTAACAGCTTTCATTGATTTGTTTTTTGGTGGGGTCATAAGATGCTCTTAATGTGCCTCTGAAAACTGTTGATGTGTTTATATTTGTGTATATGAGCTGATGCGAGCATGTAAGTGTGTGTATCTTTGCAGGTCCACAGATATAATGGTCAACATTAATCTTTGTTGCAGTTTGGACAGAGACAGCGTTGAAAACGAAATGATGAAGAAGAAATGAGACACTTTGACAGGCATACCTGCGCCTGCGCATACACTCGATCTCACACCCACACAAACGGAGGCTCACGGAGGCCCTAAGGCAGAGTTATTATCCTCATAATCACTCCAAAATCCACCACATCTTCCCTATGTTCTCTCACCTCCTCCTTTCAGCTTTCTAGCCATTCATCGTTCTCTCTCTACCTCCTGGAGACATCAGCTCTGAGCTCTCCTCGTTTTCCCTCTCTATCATTTAGCCATGATAAATCTCTAAGATATCTTCCCAATGGGCGTTCACAAAATCAATGGCTATTTTGGAGAATCACTTTCTAGGTATAAGATTGTGTGCATGCTGTGTATATACACTATGTCTATGTATATTTTCACATGCTGAAAATTCTCAAATAAAACGGTGTTATCAAAATAATTTCTGTTTTAAATAATAGCTGGGGGCTTGTCCAGCATGAACAACTAAAGACAACGTAAAAAATATTGAGGGGGGTTCAATAACCTATGCTGTTACTGCTCACATCAGCAGCACTAATTCCTTCAGTACAGTCATGTCATACTCAATAATCTACACAGTACTACTCACCAATCTACAAAGAAATCAATCACTGCTTAATTAACCACTTCTACTTTGCAGTGGTTTTATTCATTCAGCTGTTTGTAAAACTCCACATTCCCTGCACATTATGTTTGCTAAGCTATGATTGGACAATCGCTGTTTAGAAAATAGTCAGCGAGTGAGAGTGGCATTTAGGTATTTATTTAACGGAGTGGTGAGTAAGGCATGACTCTGTGGAGATGGGAGTTAGTGCTGAGAAAATGCACATTATCCTGGAACATGGAACTATGGAGTTTGCAGCAAAACCAGCAAACAGCAAACAGCAGCAACAGCAAATTAAAACAGGAGCAGATTAGAAAACAGGGAGACATCTTCCTAAAATATACTACAATAAAAACAGTGACAATTAGGAGTAAAGGCCTGCGTCTAATATAAACTTGTGCAGCCGAGTTAAGTTGAAGAAGACCTTGGCTGCTATTTGGAAATGTACGGTATACAATGAATGTGTATTTATACTGGATGGGTGTTAACTTTATTATGTGTGAGTCCATGTCTGTGAATTGAATATTCCTCTGGAGTTTATATTTTGCACAAGCAATCAAATTTTCTTCAACGGATACAAATGCGAGAGTTAGTATCCCCCAGGAAGCCAGCTGAGCCTGGGCCTGTTTTGACAGTAAATAAGCTAATAGGCAAATGTCATGGCTATTAAATGAGTTAAGCCCGATCGATGTCAACTACTCAGCAGAGGTATATAAATTCATTTCAAATGAGACACCAACTGACACCAATAAAACAAGTAATCTGTTAGCATCTGTCTGCAGAAGCGGGGGACTGGTGTGGGTTTGTGATCGTGGAGGTGTGTATGTGTGTGTGTGCATCAAGAGGCAGTGGGAGGGAAAGTGAGGAATAACATAGAGTGAGGGTGGGAAAGAGGGATTAAGGGGGGGCAGAGGTGGAGGCATGGATGAAGCCGTCACTTCGCTTTGTGAGATTCTTGGCGGTGAGAGATGAGAGAATGATCTCCCACGCAGGCTGCAGGAATGCTTACACTAACACTTTCCCTCCGCCTGAGCTCCAAAAAAGGAGGTGGGGGGGAGTGCAAACATGTCACAGAGATAGGAACAGATCAATGTCCACAAACAGCGTTAGCAAACAAACACAGCCACGGACACACAAACTTGTATTAGCACAGCCCAAGCACAGATGATGTAATGTGTTTTTATTTATATTTCACACTAAACTCTGTTTTTTTCCCTTTTCTACTGGCAGTCCTTCTCTTCTCTTAACTATCCATCACTGAAATCATTTCATTAGTGTTCAGGCAGCCCAGCAGCAGTATTAGTTTCTTTGTAATGACAGGCACAGCACTGAAGCATTTCATCTTTATTCTCATCTCAACACTTTAGCTTTGATCACTGGTTTGTGTCTCTGAATAAAGCTCACCAAACCATCCCAGTGGGGGCACACTCAGCTGCGAATCATGGGGATCCACTCAAGCAACAAAGTCAGCATGTACGGATGCTCGCATGCAAATGCTCACTTATACACGTAAGCACACATTCACGTCACACTACAAAAAAGCATAGTTTCAAAGCTAAATACAGTGCAAACTGTCCAAGCTGCCTAATAATAATAATCTACATTTATGCTAACAAAAAGCACCACTGAAATGCACCTTGTGTCTATTACAGCTTGCAGATCTTCATCTATTAGACTTCACAGGTCTAGGCTCTCTGATACCTCATCTGTATTCAAGGGTACAGCCAATCAGTTATCAGGTATCTTTCTCAAATTCAACAGGATAAGTGGACGTGGAGAATGTTAAGTTTAGCCTGGAGGTAAGTTAGAAACATGGCTTGGACTACTATTGGTATTGCCCTCAGCGTCTCGCCTTAAACACGTTAAGCATTTTGGTGAATGCCAATATCTTAAGTTGTTTTAAAGGGTGTTAGATAGAGAGTTAGGTGACAAGATCAATACCATTCTCATACATGTACGCTAAATATGACGCTACAGCCAGGAGATGGACAGTTAGCTTATCTCAGCATCAAGACTGGAAGCCAAGGGAAAATGTGGAGTCTTGTTGTCCTTATGTGGTTTCCAGGTAAATAGTCGAGACTCCAGGAAGTCACTGCACCTGGCTAAGAAATAGTCCTGTGCATTACCCCCGTAAAACCACAAATTGTCATTTTCACACTTTGGTTTATGTACAGTTTAAACAAACAAGATATAATATGGTAATTGGTGAGTTTTAGAGGTGCTGGTAGGCGGATTTTGATACCTTTGGACAGAGCCAGGCTAAATGTTTCCCGTTTCCAGTCTTTATGCTAAGCTAAGCTAACCGTCTCCTGGCTGTAGCTTCATATTTAATGGACAGACACGAAGGTGGTATCAGTCTTCTCATCTAACTCTCGGAAAGAAAGCCAGTAAGCATATTTCACAAACATCTTCACATCATCACCTTTAATTAAGAATTTTACTGCCGCATATCACATTATGATCATATCTGAGGGGATTTCATAGCATTATTGATCATTACTTTGCCAGGTGCTGAGATGTTGTGCCTTTCATGCTCACATTCTGTCCACATTGTTACTCATATTGTTACTATATTTTGGAACAACTACACACCTGACATCTTACATAATCATCTACACAGCAGCCCCCGCAGGTCAGCCAACACACAGCAGCAGTGTGCTCAGAACAGTCAGACCTATTGATTTACTATCAAGGGGCCAGGCGTTACCAGAGGAGGATGTGTAGGGCCTTGCCCTTCTGTGTATAAATAATGCATTTGGACCTAGGGTTACAGCAAGCTTGAGCCCACCCTCGCTGGACAGCTGCAATATATGGAAGACACAGAGGGAGAAGTAAGAGACATCTTGACATTGATAGTTGAATTCTGGGAGGTGTTATGAGAGTGAGGATCGAGGATGTTGTTTGATGTTAGAGCAGATGAGGGAGAAAAACCTCCGTGTGTGCTGCAGTTTCTTATATATGCCTGTGTGTGTGAGTGTAGTGTTCAATATCAGAGTTCCATGAAATATGCATGAAGTATGTTTGAACCTTCCCCCCCTCCCCTACAGGCCAGTAGCAAGGTCCTTCAAGCCCAGATGAGCCCCGGCCTTACACTGATGAATGTCTGTCCTTCAGAGAGCACAACAGCCACATGACATGATATATGTGAATGAGAACAGATGAAGACAGCAAAAGAAAAGGCAACATAAGAAGAAAAAAAAAAGAGAGGTAGGTGAGAGTGTTGTGGGCAGAGGTGAAGGAAAGAGGAGTGATGCAAGCGAGTGGAGAGTGTAAAGCTGAAAAACAGCAGTGTCGGTCCAGCATGACTCCCAAAAACCAGTTTCTAACTGAAAAAAGGTAATCTGGTTTGGAAGATAGAAAGTGTGTGTAAATCTCAAAAGAAAATTGGCTCATTTTTGAGAGGGACTTTAAGCAATATTTGGCAGACTTTCCATTTTCAGATTACCGTGCACATTAGGTCCAGAATGAAATGTAGGTGGAATATTCCTGTAGGGAGAGAGATGTTAGATGTAATTTTATACTATTTCTTATTTGTATATATAATATAATTTAAATGTATTTTGTTTGTATTTATGTATTTCTTATTATTGAGGATAGAGGGGCTAGGGAAAGATGAGAGGTGAATATTGGAGTAGTGGTGCATATACGCACGTATACCACCTCTGGGCACAGGGAGTTACCATATATACCTACCTAAACATAACCAGAGATACGTATCAGTGCGCATATTGCAGAGCAGTACTGCAGCCAATCATGTTACAGTCCTTCATGTAATCTGTGTGTTGATGAGTGGTGGAAGATGTTTTTAGATCTTTTGCTAAAATAAAACCTGCAATACTGCAATATGAAAGTACTTCATTACGAGTAGAAGTCTTGCACTCAAGTGTACTGAAAGTATCAAAGTACTGAATGCAACATAGTGGCCCCTGTGAGTTTTATATTACTAAATATTATATTATTGGATTATTATTACTGATGCATTAATGTGTAAGTAGCCTAAATCTGTTGTGGCTGGTCAAGGTTGAGAAGTTTAATCTATAACAGTGCGTCATATTTTATAAACTCATCATATGTTTTGTATCTTAAATCTCAGTTTATAAAGTAAAAAGATACAATATTTCCCTATGAAAGGTAGTGGAGTAGTAGTATAAAGTAACATGGAATGGAAATACTCAAGTAAAGTACTTCAAATTTATATTTAAGAACATTAGTTGAGTAAATGTACTTAGTTACATTCCACCACAGGTGCTGATCAATGCCACCCAGATCCTATTAAAGGTGAGGGCCGGCAGGGGGGTATAGAAGCCACATATACCCACCTACCATGTCACTACTGAAATGGCTGGGTTCGGATGGGTGGTAGATACAGTATAATACATAATTTAATATTTCCAACATAGATAATATTGTAAAAAGGGAATCTAAGTAGGAAGAGATGGAGGAGAGGAGGGTTTTTTTTTTGTCATCTTGGTTTTTAAGTTACAGTAACTTTCTAATTAGGAAGACATTTGCTGCTGTGCTAATGAACAACAAACTCCTTCAAGCAGAACAAACAACCTAAAAACACAGCACACACACACACACACACACACACACACACACACACACACACACACACACAGAGAGAGAGAGAGAGTCTCACCAGGACACCAGCCCATCTGTTTGCTAAGGGAATGTTGCTTTCCTCTAGCACTGCTTAAAAAGAGAGTGGGAAGAAATGCATCCCACACACACACTAGTGAGTATGCAGACATGACATCATATTTTTCTGTGCTGAGTCTCTGCAAAGAGCGTGGGCAGGTGTGTGTGCGGGTAGCTTGTGTGTCTCAGTGTGATTACTACACTGCGAGAGCCAACACAGACTCAGAAACCAGCAGAGCAGGACTTCGCATGCGTGTTTGTTTGTGTGTGTGTGTGTGTGTGTCCTTGTCTGTCACTTAGAACTTGAGGCGATCTAAAGGCATCTCTTCGCATCTCCACATTCATCTCCTTATCTCTGCTTCCGCCTTTCCTCCCCCGACTTTGTTTCTTTTCCCTCCTTCTCTTCTCACTGTTTATCTGCTGCTCATACAGTCATTTTTTTCTGGCTTTTGTTTGGCTGCCATGCCCTGTGAGCACTGTTTAATTCTCCCCTGCACTCCCTCGGGAGCAGGAAGGGGTGAGGGGGTGAGACGAGGGAGGACAAGGGCAGAGGCACTTCATTAATCAATCAACCAGCTTTGAAAATTTACCTAATTAACGGGTAATTACAGATCTGGGCACAGTGCCAGCTGGCATCCCATCCACCTCCACCAATACGACCCCCGCGGTCCCCCAGATGACACTAGAGGTAAACACCCCTCCCTCATTCCCTCCTTTGCTCTCTTCTTTATTAGTCTATCCATCCATGCATCCACTCCCCCATTCCTTTTTCCTCCTCTGCAGAAACAACAGATCACAGCCGATAACTCAGACTACATAACAGATAACTCAAAGATGTCTAGATCTCTCGCCACCTGCCTCATTCTCATGTTGCACCATATGGCTGTCTGTTTGATTTTCTTTACGCTGTCTTACCGGAGAAATATTGGTGGTCATCACAGGGTCCTGGAGGCTCTCCGAAGGCACCGTCTCACCCTGATGTTGGCTGGTACGGTTCTTGTCTTGTCCCTGCCTGCTCCCTCTGCGGGACGTGCTTGCACGCCAGGCCCGCTGGATCCTGGGAACGCAAGTGGACAAAATACATATATCATTGACATCTACATCTCATAACCAAAGATTGAGCTGAACTATGGTATGGAGTTGACATGTGGGAGGAGTCATTTGGGGCATCCAAGGTTTATAGAAATAAAAGTCTGACCATTTGCATAGATAATGTTAGGTGACTGGCACTGGCTTGGATGGACATTCAACAGTTATCATTACAAAATATATGAAATTGAACCCTAAACTGGAAATATCTGGATCTTTGATTTGAAAAAAAAAAGTCAAAAAGGTGCAAGCCTTTGCACATAAAAAAAAAAAAAAAAAAAAGGAGCAAAGTCAACTATAACTTCCAAAGAGTATCTCTATGACATATGTCCATTCATTGATCGAAGAAACCTGATAACACATTCAGCAGTCCAAATCAGTTTACTTTCAGGTCAGTTGTGGGTTAATTTTGGACAAATTCAGCAGCTATGGTACAATGCTTTGCAGCTCTGCCTGGCTTCTTCTCCACTGTAACAGTGGCCAAAGCTTAGCACCCATGTAGAGCCACTCGCCACACACCAAACTGACTGAAAAAAATCCATTATTTCTTAGATATGATGTTAAAATAATTAAATGATGGCCATAACATAAACACTATGGTATTGTTAAATTATCAAGTAGGCTTCAGTATTCTGTGCTGATAAACATTGAGGATGCCTCTGAAACAACACAATGAAATGGGAATTTACAGTAGTAAAAGACAACAGCTCCTCTCGATTTGACAGATAAGATATACTCATTTTTTAAAATAGAATTGGTTGGACATACACGTGGTAGATATATCTAGTGTATTGTATTGTTGGCTTCCTTACTATTATAGAAACAGAGTGATAAATGTCATCATGTCAATTCCCTCTCAATTTCTTCTTCTGTGGCTGTCCTTTCCTACATTTATTTCTTGACCATTCTCATCTCAACATCTTTTTACCCAATACATTTTTCTCAACTCTGTTGTCTATTTTTTCCCCTTTAAATCTTGCTCACACACTTCTCTGACCCCTCCCCACCTATCTAACCCCTGTTTTCAACTCCACAGGTCGCTCTCTTCCGTGTCTCACTTTCCACTCTCTTTTAGTAGTCACCCGCCAACACCAGGGTCCAGGATGGAGTGTAGGATCAATTACCCAATAGAGAAACACATACACCTCCAGTGAAGCAGAGAGACAGCTGAGCCAAATGGAACAAACTGAATTAAGCCATAACTCCTAGCTCCAAAACCAATACCTCCCCCTGCCTTTGTCCTCCATCCCTATTTTCTGCACTTTTATTCTCACTTTGCTCCTTCTATCTCTCAAACCACCCTCTCCCCATCCCACCTCAATGCTTCCTGTTTCACTGCCATTTTTCTCCTATCTGTCTCACCTTTCTACACCCCAATCATGTTAACTCTACACAGAAACATTGGCTTTCTCGTCTCTATCCTCGAGTTTCAAGTGCCTGAGGCGAGAGATGTCCTTCGCTGTTCCACCTATAAAAGTGTGGGGCCATGTTTAAGTAAAATGGTGTTAGACGGCAGTCTACGAGGGTTCACGCTCTCAAAAGTGCACTCTGACCCTGGCTCCCAAACCTAATCAGAGGGAAGATTGAATTAAAGTCACACAAACTGATCTCTCCCACACAACAAACATCATTCACTTTTAAGGTCAGGTAACATCAGTGACACTTTAAAAATTGATTAGAAATGTAGAAAAGAAACATTTAAAAAAAAAAAAAATCATACAAATATACAAATGAGCCACAGGTGATACTCACACAATAGCCTTGATCTCCAGGTGCTGCTGCTGCTGCTGCTCACAACGACGAGGGCTATTGTCATCCTCTTCCTCACTCCTACGAGGATGGCTTCTATGATAATAACATGAAAAGACAGATGAACAGAAATATGAGGTCAGAAATAACAAAAACAGCACTCACTGTTTGCAGCTCAACTTGTATGCTAAACAATATCTGAGTTTATATATGTACTGTATATATATTTAAATGAAATTGGCATTCACAGCATAATAAGTACTTCTTTTGGTAGAGTAAGAAGATGTCATAATAGAGTTTATGTTCAAGAGTAATGCCTTGTTATGGCAGAATAAGGGTCTATAGAACAAGGGCTTTACATTACAGTATACCATCCTCATTGTAGACTGTCCAGAAAATACAAGGATTTTTTTTTCATGTTACAGTTGAAACACTGCTGAGTAGTGTCTTACCTTTCCACCTTGGGAACTACTTGACCTCCGCTGTGGTTGCAGTAGCGATGATACCTCTTCACTTCTTCCTGCACAATGAAAAGCACCAATATGTCAACAAGATCTTTAATTCTCTGTGCCAAGGAGGATAAGATACAATAATAAATCTGCAGCATTTCGTGTATGTGTAATTGCTTCTCCACCCACGCATACTGTCTGTCTGGCATAGCTGCATAACTAAGGCAAAACAGAGGAAAACTGCTCTATTTTTATGATTTCTGTTATCTGTTTATTAACCTTCAGAGTAGCAGTTTCACTTGGTCTGTTAACATAGGTATAAATAATCATAAACACACATAGTGGTAGGGAAAAAAACAAATGGGCGTGTGTATGCTATTGCTGATGCATTAACAGCATGTGTGCGCTCCGCAGGTGCCAACCAGCCAGACACCGGCTGCAGGGCAAGAGGTGAGGCCCATCTCAGGCAGCTCTGGGGCCACTGCCATGAAGCTCAATGGGACTGGACAGATGGATGTGCTCCCAAAGCAGCAAAGCAGCTCCACTCCATCTCTAGTATTCACTCATCTCTCTGTTAGCCAGCAGGGTGCAAGCTGTGAGTACTTGTTTGTGTTTGTGTTCATGTGCTTGTGTCTACATCAAGGGTGTAAGGATACATTCAGCTCACAGATCAGTACCATACAGGATCAAATGACTACAGTACGTGAGATGAGAAAGATGACCCTCGTAGTGAATTTTAACCCGAGTCAACACTTCCCCTCAGCTCCAAGGAGCGTTTTAGAGTCTTTCAGCTCTGTGTTTTGGTTTTACAACCTGCCACTTTACTGTTTTGGATCAGTCTCGCTGCTCTCATAATCCTCATTTACAGCTTCAGTGGGCAGCTGTTTTCAAGGAAAAAGCTCTGATGAACCCACTGTATGCTACCAGCCCAGCACCAAACAACAGAAAGAGAAAGTTAGTGAACACAGCAGAGAATGTAGAAACTCAAGAGCCAGATAGTTCCCTCAAAAGTGGGTGAGAAGAGCAAAACAGAGCTAAAAATAACCATTCTTCTGTCTAGATGAGAATGTCTATAGAGAGCAAATATCTGAACTTTATTGGAGTAACATTCTCCATTCACACCTCATGGTCATAAACCCCAATTTAAACATTTTTACACAAACTGATGTTAGATTTATTGTGGAAACACAAAGAGCATTTTGTTAGTTTTTTTGCTAGTTGAGCAACATTTTCTGACAGTTCTCAGTGTTAAAATATAGGCATTTATTTGTGCCCTCTCACATTTAACAAATGCAAACTAAATCGATGATCAGATTAATGCATAAAGCAACCCATTTTCCAGCACCACAATGTATATTGTCACATTTCTAAACTGGGATATACTGTGCAACAACACATAATTACACTCGTAGTGTACATGTGTGTGTGTTTGTGTGCATCTAAGCTTATGTAGTGTAACATTGGGTACATGTAGTCCAGACACTGTACTGTTGCTGTATTAGTTGAACAGTTCTGAATGTTCTTGGTTATCCTCTCAGCAAAGCCAGTAGGGATTAAGTGTTCAGGATTCCAGGCAAAAGGCCAATATGGGTTTAAAATATAACTGTATCAACAAGTGTTGTGCTGAATTGACTGTAGAATCCATCCAAGATACCCAAGCTAAAAAAAAAGGAATCCATGACAAATGACAATGGGGTTTAATTTGGAAGTGAACATAAATAAATGTGTTATTAAAATATATTTTTAAAGACAAAAGTTGTATGTGCTGAAATATACATATAGAGGGAGTGCTAAAATGACAGAAATGCCTAATTTAAAGCCACCGTAATACATCTTAATGACCTTATAATGACCAAGTATCTACTTACACCACTGATTGAACATTAAGAGCATTAATGCTATGACTAAAACATGGACTATCACAGTAAAACTTTCATTATGAATTGTTACTATTCCTTCGAGTTTTTAAAGACTGCAACACTTGCTTGATAAACCTTGTGTTGATCATTTTTTTGCAGCTGCCATCATTGTTTACTCATCTTTTACAGCGACTATCTTTTGTGTGTTTACATCCAACCATAATGTCTTGGGTCTCTGGACCAGATAAAATACACTTAAGTTATATGAGAGCAATAGAAATACCACGGGAGCAACACAACTGCGCCTGATGACAATAGAAACACATTACCTGTGGCCTAATGGGTACATGACAATATGTTAAATCAATAGCTGAATACATGATTGCATAAAAACAGGGACATTAACAGAACCCTCTTCTGCTGGGCATGTAAACAGCTTAATCACATTATTTTTCAATATCAAAATAAGGGCAATCAATTGACTGAAAGGCTAGGGAGGGTGAAGGTAGACAGTAATAAGCATTATGACACTGAAAAATGAGAGAAGGAAGGAAAAGAGGAAGGAAGGGGAGAGAAAACAACAGCACATAGCAGAAAGTCCGCTGCCCTATAATTTATGAGTTATTAAAATCCTAATTTCTCAGAGTCCTAGTTCTATCACAGAGATCGATGGCAGGCATAGCTGAAAGTCCACACTAAAACACACACACACACAAAGACAAACGCTTATTCCCTTGAGTGTGTGAGAGATGGTCAGCTCCTTGTGCCTTCAGACTAGTGTGGTCTCTCAGTGAGATAAACTCCCACACACATACAAGCACATGACACACACCTGAGTGCACTAAGAGAACAAACACGCCTGCATGCACACATACCAACACACACAGTCACATGTAAACACACACACACACACACATACACACATCAATCTGATCTCAGAGGATTTGGTTGCAGAGTGGTGATGCGCTGAACCATCTGCATCAGACTATTGGCTGTTTAACTGCAGCTCGACTTGCCGATCAGCCCGGGGAAATGTCCAATCAGGAGAAGAGCTGTACCAGTGGAGGTTCTCATTAATCGCAACATCGGAAATCAATTTACATGCGCAATGCGTGTAAGGGAGTAATATGGAAGTCAACATTTACTCTTTCGCCTGAGCACCTACAAAAAGAGCCCGCTGAGAGATGTAGGTGTTACTGATGTGTTCATGTGATTACATGATTTGAAATTCTATTTTCTCTTAGTGTTATGATTATGGGGTAAATCAAGTACTTTCTACTGAGGGAAACGGTCGTGCATTTATGCAATTTTGCTCAAACTTAAAAAAAGACACCCAGGTTTGGAGGCATGAATTGACAAAGAATCAAAACGATATACTTTTATTGACTATAACAACTGCAGTGAGAAAGCAGTTTCATACTGATCAGATAACAGCGAATACGGACCTAAACATTCACACAATACCCAGGCCGCTGCAGTTACACAGCCATCAATACCAGGCTGGAGCAGGAGGTGTAAACTGACCTATTCATTTCATTTTCTGTTGATCTTTTTTCCATATATGCTTTCATTTAGAAAATTTGACACAAAGGTGAAAAATGTACTTCACAAGTTCTCAGAGCTTAAGGTGACATCTTTAAAATGCTTGTTTTGTCAGACCAACAGCCCATGACTCTAAAGTATTCAATGTACAATGACATAAAAACAGAGAAAAGCATCAAATCCTCACATTTGAGAAGCTGGAACAAGCCGACGCTTGGCATTTCTGCTTGATAAATGATGATTGATCCATTATCAAAATCGATGTCGATTCATTTTCTGCTGATTTTGGCTAACTAATTAATCACTTCAGCACTAATGCACACAGAATACATACAATACGAGTCTTCAAACTTACAAGTGTTGAGCCGATGGTAGTGCAGTGAAGAATGTTGAGAGGTTGGAAAGAGGGTATCTGGGATGTACAATGAGGGAAGCAAGAAGCTATTGATAAGAAGGAAGAGGAGGCCAAACGTTTATTATAAATTGGGAGAGAAGAAGAAGAAGAGAAAGACATCCCGAGAAGTGCGGAGGTGTGACGAGTAGAGATGGATAGAAATTACCATACAGTCTATCTATCAAAATGCAAAATGGAGCACTTGGGACTATTCCCCCTGCTACTATTAACCAACAGGGAACTGCTCTGGTTAACATATGGTCTGGGAGGGAGTGCGAGCATATTCACACACACACACACACACACAGGCCCATCATCGGTGAGGGGGCTTCTTTCAGTGATCAAAGACTAAGCTCACTCATTTAGACCAAACCAGCCTTCCAAGACACAGTAATGGGGCAGGATGAAAATGACTACAAAATAGTCAGGAGTGTGTGTGTGTGTGTGTGTGTGTGTGTGTGTGTGCGTGGGCGTGCATCCATGCATGGATCTTTGTGTATGTTTTGGAGGAGTTATGGTGCATTTTAATTTAAAAAAAAAAAGCACATTTCATTTTTTCTGTGGCACTGAACCAGAGCACACACACACACACACACACACACACACACACAGAGGATATATATGTCTTTGTTATATGACCGTGGCGGGCCAAGAGACACCTATCTGTCAGTGTGCAGGCTCATCTCGCTCCTGCGCAGGTTATTACGGCTCAATCGCGGAGAGTTTGAGTGAGCTGGTGCAAACAGCACTCAGCACAGCTCTGTCCCACCGGGGGAGAGATGATAATGCACTTCTGAAATATGACACCCTTCCCTGGCACCACACTCCCACTATGTACATCCGTCTATATATTACAGCACGTCGTATCTGTGCCTGACTCCCACGGTTTGTGTTGGTGAACTGATGCTGCCTTGTCCTGTGATACAGGGTCTGAATGACACCCGTGTAATGTTGGATTTCTGCTCCTGTTGAGCACAAACACAAGTTCATTAAAAAGGTGGCATACTGTTTTCTGCATGTTCACTGAATTAGGAGCAACAAGGGGGCTTCATGCATGATACTGATGAATGATATCAAGATTCAAGCTGCAAGTGCTGTGTCAACAATATCACCTGTGCTGTATATTTCATGCTTAACCTCATTACACGTGACCCATTGATTATGGGGTAATAGCTGGATAGATTAATGTATTTCTCAGGGGGTTCACGCCTCGACACTGAATCTGAATCACTCACACAGACACAGCATGTGAAACAGCCTCCATATCCAATAACCTGCATTTCTGTCCTCGCTCATATTTCACACGCCAATTACTGGTTAGTCCTTCACCAAGCTTCTTCGTGTCCTCCTCTGCAGTCTTATATGAACCTCCTGTGACATGGCGTCTCGCAGAGTTAAGCTGGATCAATTTGGAAATGTCATTTTTGGGGAAAGCGATAATGAAATTCAACTGTCAGGTGGTGCAGTGGAAACGGATTGGAACAAATCTGGAGTCAAAACGAGAAGGTTTAGGCGAACATGCAATGAACAAGAGGATGTGTGAGTCGGTGTGTTTGGGGGTTTGCACCATCATAATATATTGCAGAGTAAGCCAAAAGCTGTGATGGAACAGTGCTTTCAGAGCTCACGCGCTCAATATCCCCAGCCGCCGATAATGCACAACACTACATCACTGGCATTAAATATTCAGTATTCAGAAGCTCAATACAACCAGGTGAACGTGTGCACCTACGCTCACCCAAGCACACAGAAGGAAACATCATACACTTCTGTTAAAGATGATTATAGCAAAACTGATTTACATTATGAAGTCAATTACAACAACCACTCTCCTCAAACCAACTGCCTGAGTTTCAAAAGCATGTATTATCCCCTGTACATGAGCTCTGCTCTCAACTTGAAGAGGAGGGGATGCCACCTCAGTCAGCTGAGCAGTTCAGCTATGCCCTCACTATTCCCTGCTGATAATGAAGTCATTTATGGCGGGAGGTACCACATGTAGTATTAATGAGACCTTTTCAGCTGCTGCCATGACAAAAATCTTTAAGTGGCCTCAAGCCAACACAAAAAAAGCAATTTCCCAAACCGTACTGAATGCAGTCAACTGTGCCATTTGAATGGGTGAGTAAGGGAAGCAAAATTCAAAGTAGTTATGGTTACTGCATAGAGGGGGAGAGATTTAGTTTTGGTAATACAGTGGGTTCCACTGTCCATGGTGCTGATACTTCTCTGTTGTCGCTCCAGCTGCTAAACCACTGGGGAATAGTTGCCTATACGGTCTATATACTTATTTTTTTCCCTTAGGAGAGACTTTGCTTCTGAGCAGTATATAAGCATACACTTACTGCTCCTAAAAAAGATCAGAAAGTGAATTATATCATTGCTGAAATGTTCCCTCACCAACAGAGAAGATGCCAGCATCAACCATTAACAATATTTTCCCAGAGAGGTAGAGAAATATATACAGTTCAGTTTACAGTAATGACATAAAGTCTAACAGACTGTCTATTGCCCTCTTTTCTGAATGCCTCTTACCTGGTTATTGATGCACAGAGCAAGGTGTTTCCTCTCCCGAGCCACAGCCAGACTCCGGCTGCGCAGCCTCGCCTCCTCCCCCTGGTACATGCTTCTGGAAGGACACCGCTCAAGTTAAGACACAAAAAAACTCTCCAAATATGAAATATGCTATGAGCCCTCAGTATATGAACAGCTTGTACTCATCTCTGCCCGGCTGCAGAGAGCGCCGTTATGCAGGATTTTAATCACTCATCAGTCAATGTCGAATCAGCTTGTACTGGAGCTCCTCATTTATCCTAGATAAACACTGTTGCCATACATTTATGATTAGAATCAGTCGGCGGATGTGACACTAACCTGTACGTGCCGTTCCTCAACATGACGAGCTCTCTCTCTCTCTCTCTCCGCGGTCAGACAGAGATGAAGTGAGCACTTTGAGTCGGGAGCAGCCGGAGAGAGACCAGACTTGGAAAATGCTCACAGCCAATGGGACGCTGAGCGTGTGCGCCTTTTTATACAGCGCCCACCGCGCGTGTGTTGACGGTGTCATTTAACTTGGCAATCGGCTTTAATCACTGCATTAATTATTCTTCACGCCTTCTCTCTGGGGGAGGGCAATCGCATCTCAGCCTATTATGCCAGGCTTTTGAAATGCCTCACATGTGTGCCAGTCTATTTGCTCATATCCTAGATATGGCGTTATAATGGTTTACATCACACAGGTGTGGGCTGGGAACAGGAGGGACACACAAGTTGAACAAACACCTGCATTTGGTATTTTTTAACTAAGCACACGTCATACACAGGAGTTGGGTGAGCAGCAGACAGGGGAGGTGCCAGGAGAACTGGTCCATCTATTAATTAAGGTTAATAAGCCTCCAAATTATCAAACCACCTGAGCTGATGAATGGAGACCTTCCAAATCTGTCCAGTGACTAGCTACTACCAAAGGATCCTTCTACCAGTGTCCTACAGCCTTGTGTTTCTGCTGGGCTTGAGTTTAAACGGTGCTCTGCTGTGGAGTGTGTGCTGTCGGACGCGCCGCTGGAGCAGCACGGCCATCTACATGACCAACCTCGCCGTGGCGGATCTCCTCTACGTGCTGGCCTTGCCCCCTCTCATCATCAGCAATGCCATGAGCGGCCTGTGGCCCTTCGGCAACATCATCTGCAAAACCGTCCGATTTTTCTTTTTTGTCAACCTCCACTGTAGCATGATGTTTCTCACCTGCGTCAGCGTGCACCGTTTTCTTGGAGTGTGCTTCCCCATCGCAGCTGTGCGCCTCAGGACCAAAAAACTCGCCGTCTTTGCGTCGGGCTCGGTTTGGATCCTGGCCACTGCAGAGATTTTACCGACATTGGTCTTTGCGCACACGGGTGTGATTAACAACATGACTGTATGCTTTGAAATGACTAACCCGGGGCAATTTAAGGTTTACTTCCCCTATGGACTGTTTTTAGCCATAGTGGGTTTTCTGGTCCCATTCCTCGTCGTTATCACCTGTTACTGCTCCATGATGAAGGTGCTTTATTGTAGGGCCGCGGACAGGATCTCTAATGCCAGGACAGCTCGTATGCGCAACAAGTCCCTCTACACCCTCTTAGTAGTGTGTCTCATGTTTGTGGTGTGTTTTGTGCCTTATCACATTGCTCGGACCGTGTACTTGTTTGTGAGGGTCTACATGCCCGGAGACTGTCGTCTTCTCAACGTGGTCATGATCTCCTACAAGGTCTGGAAGCCCGTGGTCAGTTTTAACTGCTGCGCAAATCCTCTCCTCTACTTTTGGGGCTCTGATCGGCACCGTCAGAAGCTCCGGGCCTGGCTGTGGAGGAGGAAGAAGAGAGTGCAGCCCAGCGTGTGTCTAGTGGATGTAGGCAGCACAAACAGGACTGGAGAGGGTAGAGAGCGTCCATCAGAGGACTCATGAATGACTTTCACCATGAGTCAGAGGGCAGTAATAACACTAGGACTGTACCAACACACCACAAGCTGTTTTTACTGACAAACTCGTTTTATTATTTTAAATATATGTCTTTGGCAACATTCAACAGGTCACAGAAGTCACTGACTTGTGAGGTATACTTTTTGTACACAATGATTTATTCTAACTTATTACAACCTATAAAACATGAAGAAAAAGTAAGGAAGTAACTGCAAATACTGATCCGGCTAAAGACTATTATAAAGATTATTAAGAAGCAATGATACTGTGGCCAGAGGTGACATTAAACATTTGAGGGAATTGGTGCCCTCTGTCGTTTGCAGAGGATTGAGTTTCTAAAACAGCATCGAGGCACCATAAAGCATCAGTCTCATTTTATATGATACAGACTTCTGGAAAGAAATGCGTCTGTTGTGTGGTTTCCATAAAAAGGCACAACACCTCAAGTGTGAAGCAAATAGAAAACAACTGAAGATAGCTCCAAAACTAATCTCTGTGGTGATAATAATTCAAGTCAGAAAACAGATAAATACTCAGAACAGTCAGTCATGTGAAGGTTAAAAATACCATGAAGGCAAAAAGTGCTACCACATCTTGTTCAAAAAGGGGGACACTTTGTAACTAGTGCAGTATACTTGTCTGGAGCCACATAGCTGCAGTGTTGGAGGAGCAGACAGCTGAATGAACGGCATCATTTCAGAACACTCCTGTGGGCAAGTGATGACAGATGGGTAGAGCAGTGGTCTGGGAGCTGAGAGCAGAGAGGAAAAGGAAGATTAAGTGAAGGGGAGAAAAAGACCACAGTTGAAGTGGAAGAGTTACTTGTGTTTAATTATACAGTGTAGCACTAAAATCAACCCTCCTGGCCTTCTTCAAAAAAAAAATAAACAAATAAGAAGAAAAAAGTATCCCAGTGTCAAGATTAGAGGCTGAATGAATTAATAAATGGATTTCTGTTTAAATTGTGTCCAATCGTATATGTGGGGTGTGTGTGTGTGTGTGTGTGTGTGTGTGTGCGCGCGCGCGCATACCTGTGCGCCCAGCCTGGAGAGGTACCGGTTGCGTAAGCCAAAAGCAGACATGGGTGCTAGTCTAGCAAGCTCACCCTCTGTCAGCTTACTGGGTCGCTTTATAATCCTGCAGGAATAATAATGTGCGCCATCTTTATCATCTCTACAGCCAACATTAACATGAGCACCATTATATTAATGTTACCAACAGGATTAATCAGCCACAGTCTGTTGCTAAAGGCTGATGGTGGTGTGGGAAAACAAAACAGAAAACCAGTTACGATAACACAGAACTCAAATGCTTTCAAAAAATGTGTTTAATTAAATCCCATTGTTCCATCTAGTCAATCAAATGTGACTTGGTTGAACAAAAGATTTACCTTCCAGTCTCGCTATACAATGAATCTTCTGTAATTTCTCAAACATATAACTTCTTGTACACAGCTCAATAACAGTCGACACTTGGTAAGGTAACACAAATATTCTCAGTTAAGCAAAGACTGCACTGCTGTCACAACACCATAGTGCAAATGAGTGACAGGTGAGGAGAGCAGCATGGTTCTGTCTGTATGACACCATGGTCATTTTTCATGTGCAATCACAACATTTTAACTTCAGTGCTACTGACCGTCTGTTTACATGTGTTGGGCTTTTTCCTTCCTAAGAGTAACTTAACACCAGCCTGAAAAGCGAAAGTTTCAAGTCTGTTTCACCTCTGACCACTTGCAGCATCACTGATAGGTTCTGTCAGAAGTGTGCTCTTTTGCAGCTGTATTCATACCAAACAGTGATGTCACAGCGTACTGACACGCCATAGTGTACACTTGTACATCACTGTAGCAAAATGAGAAGGTCAGAAAAAACAAGATTTTCAGAGGGTGTTGAGTTACTCTTAATATTTTGATGACTTATTTGCCCAACTGAGGTAGTGAATGTTCATCATCCACAGTCTGCGACCCTGATAACAACACGGGAGACAAATCTCTTTCCACATTGCGGGAATGGTGAGAGTTGAACAGTGCGCATGAGTAATTTGTCTCACCATTCAGATGAAGCAAGCAACAATTTGGGGCAGTGCTTACAAGTTAATTACCTGAGTTTGATAAACGAGCAAAACAGAGTCTACAAAACATAATTTATAAGTGGAAGTGATTCTTTAAAAAGTCACATTAATAGTTTGTAAAAAGTTGAAATTGTGAATATCATTACATGGGTAAATGCATTCAACAGTGCTACTCTTTTTCTTATCTTTTTTATCATTATAGTAATGTACCATTTGATGATGCAACAGAAAATACATTTTTATGAACATTCGAAACCAGTGAAGAGCAGATAAAAAAATTAAAAAATAAAGAAATTGAGCAATAAAAATTTAAAAATAAAGAGCTATGCTCTTTTTGAAATTATCCACCATAAAAGGTCAATGACGCATATGATTAAAATTGAATATGGACCCACTCTGCCTAAGGAGTGTGCAGTACGGAAGTTTTTGGCTGGCAATCATTGTGAACGCTGACAAATGATATGTACATAAATGAACTGCTGAGTTGTCTGCTGTAAGGCAAGTAACAGACAGTCCTGCTGAAGAAAATTGTAAAAAGAAACATAAAAAAACATCCACAAAGATACCCCTATATACATATAAAACAATTGAATTATTATAGGAATCCTATATTGTGAGGTGCATTAGCATGTAATGAAATCAAGCACAATTTTATCAAGGATGTAGGCACCTTTTCACAAGATAAGAGTCTCATCTCCTGCTGAACATTAAAAATGGTTAAAACACTTTCCAAGGATCTTAGCTTTCTTCTGAAACTTACGAAACTTCATGCTGAAGTTTGACACACACACACACACACACACACACACAGTCAGTGAACGGTGAATATTGGAGGAGATGAAGTCAGTATGAGAGGTCAGAGAGTAATTGTGGAGTCCAAACTGAGTCATTTGTCAGTGTCCTAATAGGGGCATAATAAGCTATTAATACAGAGTTGCTTATGTAATAGCCAGGGCCAGTCAGTCAGTTCTGTTGGGAAGAGCCACAGATGACAGCACTGGGCGGAGTCAGTAGCGCAGTCCCATCCCATGGCAGTTGATTGACAGCTCTGAGGTGGACAGTGCAGCCTGCTGGCTCTGAAGCCCAGGACTGTGTGTGTTCCATCAGCATCATCATCATCATCATCATCTGGAAAATATCAGTATCAGCACGGACCAGAAAATATTAGTCTTTATTTTCACACAGCATAAACCATATATAACATAGAACATATTATGTATATAGATTACACAGACTAGATACATTAATAGAGGGACAGATAGACAGAAGCAGAATGAGAACAGAAAGTTATCATACCCACCAAGAGAACTTGTGTGGTTTGTTTTTTCGTTTCAAACACAAAACAAACCAACCACAGGTGGTGTGCTATTGACATGTGACAGTCAGTATGCACAAATTTATAAAACCAAAAACCTAAATAAATGTACCCACTTGGTCTGCTGATACACCAACCATTTCCTCCATCATGTTACAGTAAAGGAAGTCATTAACTCACTTATTTTCTGACTTTCAAGACACTTTCATATTTATGGCAGATGTAGTCTAGGTAGGCTCAACTACTAAAGCTTTTTTTGCACGAGTGCTTTGCCACCACCTAAGAAGACAAGTAAAGCCTTTAAGTAAAGCACAGTGAAACACACTTTCAGTTTTTCCTCTCTAAATTTGAATACTTGGGAGATAAATGAACACTGACAGTGATAACTGACACACTGTACCAGCAGGGCCATGAGAAGTTTTGCTGTAACAACCACTTTGAGAATAAATTAAAGCCCAATCAGCCAATGTATAGCTGATAACGTGACTCGTCACCTCTTTACACTCCTGAACCTTGTAAACTACTAAAACTAGGAGTTGTGGATATACAGTAAAATGAAGCATGATTCTGCAACTCTGCATGCGAGTCATGTGGTTGGAGTGTCGGATATGGGATCAAAGAACAAATCCATAAAAACATCACCTGAGAGTCACTTACTATCGCACTGAAAATCATGCTCGATCTGTTAAATCATTTATTTTGATCTCACTTAGACTAGAATGGATAGAAAATATACCATTTCAGTAGATTTGGATTAAATTGACTGCAGCACGTTCAGCTAAGGGCACATCCAGAGTACAGGAGCTCTTACAAGTGTTCCTATCCAAAATATGCTTCTGCCACTTGATTATATGAGTGGGTTGTTCATTATGTTTCTGAGATGCTTGTCTAATTGGGTGAAAAAGCAGTGGTGGAGGGTGAAGGGTGAAAGCTACTCACTCTGCGGCTGAAGTGGCATCTTTCTGGAGTTTGGCTCTGGCTGCGGCTGACCGGTTGAAATCTCCTCCTGGAGCAAGAGAGGGAGACGGAGAGATTAAGGAGTGAGTGAGGGGGGGGTGTGCTGAAGAGCGACAGAGTAAAGTGAAGAGATGTCACATGAGAAAAGAAAGAAGAGGGTATTTGAGACAATATGGAGGGGGAAAGCAGAGAGGATTGAGCGACATGAAGCAGTGGGAGAGTTCAAGGCTCCAGTTTTCTCTTACCTTTGAAATAATCCACAAAGTACAGCATCACCACTGCCATCAGTGCAACTGCAAGAAAGAAGGTGGGAAAACAACGTGGGAAATCACAGACGGTGTCACTCAAAAGTGTCTAAAAGGAGTTTGAAAGACTTTAATCACACACACACACACACACACACACACACACACACACACACACACACACACACACACACACACACACAGACAGAGAAAATACTGACTGCAGATGCAGGCGCAGAAAAACACTTCCAAAACCAGGTATCCTCTGGTGTCTAGGATGGCTCCTGCTGCCATGGCAATGAGAGCAAGTCCCAGGTTCTGGATCGACTGCATGCTGGTGGACGAAGTCAGTGTGAATGAAAAATAACAGCAATAATAGTTATCAGTCATGACTGTTTGTTGTGCTAGTTTTAACTGTGAATATGTATGAGATCTGTCACAACATTGCCATTACAGGTACATACAAGCCATAAGCCGTCCCCAGCTGATGGTCAGGTACCACAAAGGCCACCATGGGCCACAGAGCGCAGGCCAGTAAGGAGTAGGAGACACCCAGCACGGACTGGAAAACAAGCGAGAACACACATGCTGTCATTACTTTAAATATTCCAGGGCTCTCCACAGAATTTCTGGGTATGACCTAAAAAATATATTGTATGATAAAATGGTATGAGAATACACCCTATTCTGGAAACTGAGGAATGGTGCTATAGAAAAACATATTTATTCCATTCTTAAAGCAAAACCCTGTGTTCAATTACATATTCAATTCCTACTGCTATCCAGCAGGAGTTGAATATAGTAGTTTTTAGATTAAATAGAAATACAATTAGTCTTTTAATTTCTTTATATGCAAACATCTATTATCCCTACCAGCTAAGGCTAGCAGTACACTCCACATAGCACAGCAAAGCAATGGGTTTGCTACTACAAGTAGGACAAAAGTTCAACAACAACGCACATTCAACATACCACACAATTTTGAGGAACTTGTATCTACGCCCACTATGACTCACAGTTCTTCCATCTAGCTTGGACGCCATTAATATGCTGACATTTATTGACAGTGCTATTACTTTATTCAATTCATCCTTCAGCTGTTTATGAATATACAAAATAAATAAACTTGTGTTGGAGTAAAGTGCATAACGGGTGCCAGAGGCATTACCATGGCGATCCATGGGTTCCAGAAGGTGAAGGCCAGCATCATGTGAGCGGCGAGGGTGGTGACCACGGCAATTATTACCCAAACCACATTCCTCCCCGTCTTATCAACCATAAAGCCCAGAACTGGAGATGCAGGGGCTGAGATGATGTACACAATACTAGGAAAGATGGAGAATGGCATGAAGGGCAAATGATAAAGAGATATGTACTGAAGGAATATTCCACCATTAAGTCCCCATACTGTTAAAGTGAGACTATTGAGACTAAGCCTCCAACATCAACATCCAACAGGTTTCATTTTTTATGACTGGAATCTGGACAAATAAATGTTATCTCGTAATTTAAGCTGGTTAATGGCCAAAATGGCCTTCTAGTATGTTGCCAGTTTCAGGTAGCTGAACATTTCTCAGCATAAACTCTGCTGTTACAAAACTGGAGAAGGATTTTGGCCAGTCATCCATTAGACTAAGAAAAATGCACCCCACAAAGGAAATGCAAGATAAATGAGCAACAGCATCAGACTATAATGGTGTTAGTGCCTTAAGGCAGATTGGTCTCAATGGCCTTTTGCACCTGATCTGAGTTACCTGTTGACAGCTCTGGCTTCAGCTGGGGAGAAGTTGAATTTTTCAATGAAGAACACCCTGCAAATATAAAAGACAAGCTGATGGGCTCACAGTACAGAGTGCTGCTCAGCCTTTATATTGATGTGACCACGAGAGGAGGAGAAATCGAGCTGACTCCTGCAGCAGGTGGCTCTCATTCTTCCATACGTTGTTTTCTGGGTCATTTGCATAACAACTATTTGCTCTGTAAGCACTGGCCCTGTGTGGAAAAACCACGTCAGTTGCTAAGTGATTCGAGAGTGCCTTTCAGTGAAGGAAATGCAGGTTGTGATAGCTTCAATTGGTTTCTTTCACTGCAAACTCATTTGTCAAACCTCTTTCCATTTCTGAC
Source organism: Macquaria australasica (assembly GCA_005408345.1). NCBI lineage: Eukaryota > Metazoa > Chordata > Actinopteri > Centrarchiformes > Percichthyidae > Macquaria > Macquaria australasica. The sequence continues at coordinate 639,312 of SEMN01000156.1, read as the reverse complement.
ACCCTCTCCCTCCCCTTTGTGATTCGATGACAACACAGCATTGTCAGGTTGCACTGCTGAATCTTTCCTCGGACACAGGCATTGTACCGATTTAATGAGGGTCCACTATTTCATTCATACTACGCAATTTAACCATAATATTGACTTGTTTATGAAGTGAATTATATTTTTCTTTACTCAAGGATGAGTAATGACCAAGATATTGTCATCAAGCACTAAACCAAATATGCTGCTCCCTCATTTCAGCAAAAGAAGCCCCTATTTTCAGAATTAATAAGTGATTATAGCACCTCTCAATTTTCTCTGCTGGAGTTGAAAGGCTTGTAGAAAATTCAGAAACCTTGGTGGTAATTGACAACACTTGGAATTGCTAATGTCATAAATCTTCAAATCGTACACATTTTTTTTTTTTAAATTCTTCTTCCTCAACAAATCTCACAAAAAGATCAAAATCAACAATTGATCCTATTAACAAGTATTGTCTGTGTATCCAAAGCCTGCCAGACCTCAAATGTCCAAAAACAATTCAAAATAACACATCAGGGAGCCACACTGTTGTACTGGGTGACATGTTCCTTCATTATAATGAACATGGGCACTGTTGTTTTTCTTTGAGTCAATCCCACACACACTGTCCTGCTGCCATATACAGTATACTCACAAGATCACCGTATGTGTAGTAATCCACAGCTGAAAATAGTCTACACTATTTACTCCTGTTTGAGCTGTTTGTTATAAAACTACAGGACCCAGCTGTTTTAGGATTTATTTAAATGAAAATATATATACAGACAGAATATGAGAAACACCTCTGAATATAATACAGTCCAGTACTACACCACCACTAACTCAATGCTAAAACATATAATTTAGTTAACTCCTATATGACGGTGTCAAAAATAATGAACATTATAGGCATCATAAAAGTACAGTTGCATTGTACTGCATTAGACTATACGGGTGTACCTAATAAAGTGACCACTGAGTGTATAATATAATAAAATATGTACAACATAACATAATAAATAATGTCAGTTTTATGTTTTAAGATGTACTAACACATAAGCCTTGCATAGCTCTGATCTAAAAATCATATATATGCTATATTTAGAATAAATAAAATCTACAAATGAATATCATGGATTACGATGACCTAGTGATATATGCTGAAAATTTTATGAGAAAGTAAATGTGCGTGTGTGTGTGTGAGAGAGAGAGAGCTGGCATTGATGCAATACTCACTGCCCCAGTCCAATGAAGGGGAAAATGGCGACATAGTAGGCCACACAAATGATAAAGATCAGCCACAGGGTGAAGGGGAAGTCTTTCACGTCTGTCAGCTTGATCACCTCACCTAATATGCAAGATGAACAATCACACATGCAGATCAGCTCGAGAGCGTTCTTTGCTTTCAACAACTGTGAAAGAAGAACAACGGCTTCTCTGACAAAAGAAGCCATTAGTTCATAAGGGAAAAGTATACCACACATTGACTTGAACTGTCCATGTAATTACGAGAAAGTGCTGAAACCAATTAACTGTCTAGCCAGAAAGTTCATTTTAGATGGATAACAACAAAAATAATACGTGGCCTTGCAGTCTGTCGTGGTCAATCTAAGCAATCTAGTAGTTATTGACAGATGAGGCCAAAGAGGAAAAACAAAAGATAAAAAATAAAAAAAAGACTTAATCTTAGAATCAGTACCCGTTTTGCCTTCTTCTTTGTGGAGGATCTTCTCTGCTCTTTTGTCAAGGAATGCCAACACCAAGGCACAGATTAGTGAAAACAGGCAGGTTACAGAAGCTAAGGAGCAAAAAAAGAGATAAGAGACATAAATAAATATGGAGGAGACAAAGAACAACGTACGGAAATGCAAGTTACAGTTAAACTTTGGTTCAAATTAGGATGCATGACAAATGCTGGGTTGATTCTATTATTCATATGAATTTATCTCAAATGGTCAGATTCAAGTTTAATCAACAGTGGTACTGGAGAAAGGCTATAAAAGAAAACACACAACTACAAGGTGTGCAACAGTGGAAGCACTTTTAGCATAACTAAGAAGTAACTGGAGAGAATGATATGAACTGACACTTCTTCTAACTCATGTGACTCATCTGTAGCTGCCGGCAGCACTTTTAGTTCTCTATATCACTTCTCTCTGTCTCTGCTGGCTGTTATCTGAGATCATTAGTTACGTAGAAATGATCTCGTATCTCTAGCAGAGACAGAGATACAGCACATGTAACCTGAGTCTTAATTTTTAAACACTTGCCAATTTCAAGTCTTCTCCTTGAGTGAAGCACACTCCCCCAGCTAAAGCAAAAGCATCTAATATTTACCGATCATGAGTGATGCGCCCAGTGTGGTGTGTCCAGGAAAGCCAACGAGCGCTGCGACTTTGTTGTACACCCAGCCCATGATGTTCATGTTCACTGTGCTGCCCTTTAGACGAGTGGAGAGGATGGTGAACGGACTTGAGGCAGACTTTCACTGCATCAATGACATGTATTTTGTATCGCAGGCTCACTCACCATGGTCACAGTCAAGAGAAGCATTAACATGGTATTTGGAAAGCAAGTGTAACTTCATGTTGTGCTGGCAGGGTCCTTACCAGTCGAGCCATGCTCAGCTGAAGGCCAAACACCAGATTGAGCTCCTTTCCTTTGAACCAGTTGACTGCATAGGTGTTCTGGGCCACAGCCAAGGACTCTCCTCCAATGCTACCCAGGACAAGAAAACAGGGAGGGGGAGCGTGTAAGCCATGTGATAGTACAAGACCAACCTGAGCCTAAGATTTTCTTTTCACAGTAGGCTGAGTAATTTATTTAGGACTGTCGTGGTGAAAGATTCCAGATGTGTAGTGTTATCATACATATATTTAAATAAGGGTGCAGAGAACCGGCCATTGGTATGTAAAACTCACCCAAATACAAAACGTCCAACTTCCATCAGCCAGAAACGATTTACCAAAGCTCCAATAGCAAATATTACCTGTACAGAGTGGCAAAGTTCAAATACAACAATCTAATTGCCATCCATTTTCTGTCCCTACTGATATATATATATATATATATATATATATATATATATATATAAATGTGAATTTTGGCAATTATATTCTCTTTCACAGAATACATTTCACATCTACATTTTAATGTAAACCCACCTGCCCAGCACAGACAAAGAGGGAAAAGATGATGGTTCCCAGCCTATAAAAAAAAAAAAAACAATGAAAGATGACGCTGACCAAGATGACAAGCATGAAGGCTACACAACTCTTTCACTTTCGCTTATGGTGACTATGCATAATAAACACATACTGAACTCAAAATAGATAGTGACTTGACTTGATCTTTGTACCTGATGCCAAAAACCCTGTCAAGCAGGAATCCCCCAAAGAAGCAGAGCACCACATTGGGCCAAGAGTACCAGGCATACAGCTGCATGAACTTTGCAGTGTTCAGGTTCAGATCCTGGTACAGCCGGGGAGGAAGCACATCAGATTCTTGTCAGTCACTTCAACTGTTATAGTATATATATAGTATAAGGTATAGTGTCTGGACTTGTAGTGTAGGTTAATTTGACTGTTCTGGTTGAATTATTATGCAGATTTCACTCTATGCACAGATGTTTCCCTAAATGCAGAAGCCTAATCTGTCTTGTAAAACAATGTCTAAGCCTGGGAAAGATGTGAATTGTTGCATTCATTGAGAGGATGAATTACCTGGATGAGTTCAGTTTGAAGTGCAGCCGGGTTGTCATAACAGAAGTAGCTTCCTGGAAGAAATTAACTACATTAACAGCCTACTCCATAATGACTGCCGCATTTCTTTAACGTTATCAGCCACGATGGGCTACAAACTGTCTTTTAATCACGTGTAACTTATTTGCATAATAACCCATTCAGGATGCTTATGGGAAGTTAAGGGTGAGGGGTGCTGCTCACCGAATCCCAAGAAGCACATGAATACCAGGACCACCACCCGGTGCAGTAGGTGGCTGGGGTCGCAGATGGGCGGCAGCGGTCTGTCGGGTCCTCTGGCCGTCTGTCTGCCGCTGAACGACCGCTCGTCCTCATCTCCCAACAGGCTCCGCCGCTCCTCATAGTCCGCCATGTTCGTGTGTTTGGGATTTTGCTGGGAGGAAAAGTTGACGGCAGCTAGGAATCGATCACATGACCCGACAGGCACGTCACGTGGCGTTAGCCTAGTAGCTTGTAGCCCTAACCATCCGGTGTGCCTGCCGAGAAGTTTAAGCACCCCGCGGGGACGCGCACAGCTGAAGCGTCGAGATAGTTCATTGATTTCTGAGTAGACTGGTGGTTTACGGATACCTTCACATGGTCAGCTACGGTGACACACGGTAGTAGCCTCTGTCACGAACATAAAAGCGTTCAAGTGTGTTATTAGATTCGCTAGAAATAGCAGTTGCACGTTACATTTATCAGGAAAAACAGAGTTTTCAAAATGACTCATCTGTATCTCGTAATAAGGAGATTATATCTCGTAATTCTCAGAAAATACGAGATAAAAATACATTTATCTACTGAGAAAAGGAACCAGATTTCAGTTTTTGTTTACTGTCCGTGGTGGTTCTACAGTGTTACAGGAGTGCAATGCTAAATTGGTCACGTACTCTTTTGAGTGATGTAAAGTTACAGATAAACCTAAAAACACCCTTTGGTCCTGGCCACTGTCTGTAAAATATGCTGCTCATTGGACAGGCTGACACACAAGATAGCCATGAAACTCTAGTTATGCATTTATTTTAAAAAGCACAAGGGAAGATTTGTCTCTGTCACTAATTTCATTTACAGCAAGGATCCATCCAATTTTTTTTTTAACCCTTTGTGTAATATGATTTAGGAACCCAGAGAATTATTACCCAGAAATTCTACTGAGCATTTTACCCTCATTTTGCCTTTTAGTTGACTACTTTATGTTAAAGCTAATAGCTTTATTTTTGTATTATAATATGGTTCAGTCTCAGTGCTCTTATTACCCTGTTCAAGCGGGACATTTTCAGCTATCTTGCCAGAGAATATATTTATTTATTTATTTTTCTTTAATCTATAAGTGGTATGCAGGGGTTGAGCTGCACCTTGAAAAACTCTCCTTTGTTTGCCTTCCTCTGGTGCAGTAGTCTGGGAAAGAGTTACAGTGCAGCAAGGGAGGACTCACACTCAGAGAGCTAACAAGGAATTCAGACTAGAGTCTGGATACTTCTATTTGATACATTGCAGGGCTGTATAAACAGAGAAAAAGTTGTAAAAAGATCAACACACAAAAAATGATAACATGCAGCTCTAGTAATGTTGTCTACCTTCTTGCATATACCAAATGTGAAATCCAATATGTAGGAAAAACAAAGAAACAACTTAGATTCAGAATCAATGAACATAAAGGGCTATCCGACATGCTCATCCTAAATCAGCCGTTGCAAGACACTTTGTAGATGACAATCATTCTGGTATTCTGTGGCACTGACATAATGATTCCTAATCACCAGTGTGGTTCAAATTTTACTCTAATGTGAATGCAGATATATAATACAGCCCGCAACTTACAGCGTAATTACTCCGGAGTTACAGTGTCATCTTTTGTACTTACGGTGTACCAGTACAGTACGTACCAAGTAGGTACAGGGGAACAGTTATAGAATAAGGGGGTAACAATTCGGGAATTTACAAATAATTTATACTGTAGTTATTTTTTAACTACCGGGTATCTATTCTGTTATTACAAAGTATTTATGACCTACTGAGTAACACTCTGGACGTTTGGGAGAAATTTAGAGAGAATGTATACTGTAATTATTATTTAACTAGTGGGTACCTATTCTATTATTACAGGGTACAGTATGACCATAAAACTGAGCAAAATTCTGGACGTTTCAGGGAAGATAGAGTGATGTCTTCATTGTTCCTTTATAATTTTGGGGACCTTGAAATAACTACGGGGCACATCTGTGCATTTACTTCGGAACAAAGGTCCAGGGGACAGTGTGTCGTCGTGGATACTGTCGGCCTCTGAAGACTGTCTCAGCTGTCGTTCACCTCACCAGCAAACTTCCTCACTGGACGCTCGTTTATGGCCTCGTGGCTCCGTCTGCCATCGGCAGACAAAATTCACCCACCATAGATATCACTCACTTGTGTTTCGTGTAACCACATGGTGACAATTTTGAAGTCATTCAAATGTTGAAAGTCTTCTCCCGGGCAATTGTGTTCGACCAGCATTACAGCTCCTCAAGGTGCAAGCTTACCTTTTCTCAGCTCTGTGCACGGCCTCCTTTCATCCCAGGAAATAAATACAAATATAGCAAGATAAAACACCAGGTATGAATCATATAGGCCATGGTTAATATTAATATATACTCTTCTGACAGCAAAGTGTGCAGTTAATGTAATATTCTTCCATGTTTTGAGGCAAGTCAAATCGAAACAAACTCTTCTCATATTGCTCTCTGTAGTTACAGAGTAAGTTAGACATGCTGTGGTAGTTCTCCTCTTGTTACATTTAGTTACAGGGTAACTAAAGGGTATAATAACTACAGTATACATTCTCTCTAAATTTCTCCCAAACGTCCAGATTGTTACTCAGTAGGTCATAAATACTCTGTAATAACAGAATAGATACCCGGTAGTTAAAAAATAACTACAGTATAAATTATTTGTAAAATCCTGTATTGTTACCCCCTTATTCTATAACTGTTCCCCTGTACCTACTTGGTACGTACTGTACTGGTACACTGTAAGTACAAAAGATTACACTGTAACTCCGGAGTAATTACGCTGTACGTTGCGGGCTGTAATCTAAAGCGTTACCTAATCTACCTTAAAATGCCACGCCCAAGTGGCTTAAATGAAGAATTAGATATGACCTGTTTTCTGTTACTTTACCTTATTGTCTTTTTATATGAGTCCCATTCCCAGTGTACAAGCTAATATTAATGTGTATGTGTATCAGTATGTGTATGAGAATGTGTCAGTGCTATGGAACTATATTCTCTTAATGTGTTTGCAATGACTTGACCTGCTCGCAATTGGCTTCATGTGTGTTTAATCAAGCCCTAGAGATCATTGAGTAGCTGCACCTGTAAAGTAACCCACACATAGGGTGACTCACCATGCATGCCTCATTTTGAGGAAAGTCCAACATGGACTGAAACTTTTGCATGTTTTCTCTATCTGTACAGCCCTGTATTATGTAACAAAGAGAAGTATTTAAAATAATTTTTGCTCTCTGTGTGAGTCGTCCCATGCTGTACCTTCACTCTATATGGCAATTAAATTTCGTGGCTTTGTCTGCCAGATTTTTGGGAGGTATTTTTCCCCCTAGTGGCCAAAATTGATTATTGCAGATTTTAAGGACATGTCCTCAGACTGTTGTTTTTCTCTCTGCTTTGCCTTTATGAATGTCAAAGTTAAGGCTATCTTTGTTCTTGCATGTTGTTGAGTTCTAGCTTTGTTTGTGAGGTGAGTTTAATGTAAATGTGTGTATATACAAAAATACATTTTAGATCTGTGATTATCTAAAATGTATGTCCTCCATTACAGCTATTGTTCTCAAACCATTAAAAGTGTTTGAGAAGTGAGGTAAGCCTGCTCAATTTCTTTGTTTTTTTTACTCAATGTAAGTTTGAATAATTGAACAATGTGTCAAAATGACTTTTTTTGACCTAAAGCTTAAGTCTTAGCTCTAATACGCTGCCTATAAGCCGTTTCTCTGGGGCCTCTTGACATGAAACTGTTTAGAAACCACTGCTGATTGGCATCACTGACATGTAGACTTGACAGGTTTCTCTGACATGCAAGCTGTACCACCTTGTTTCATTATGTCCTCCACACGCATCCAGTTATATGAAACTGTCAGCCCCCACCTCTACCTGCCCCCTATTTATGGCTCTTTTCTGTCCCCAATTTGTGTCTGTGCCTAGCAGTGTGCCTGCACTAGGCAACACTATCTCCAGGGTTTATTTAATTTTCATGAATGTCATTTAGAATTTCTCATAATTCACTACTGTGGGGTCATCTGTCAGAGGATTTAATCTGAGGGTGACGAACGGTCCTTCCCCCAGCTGCAGTCGCCGCTCCGACCACTCTGTAGCTCATTAATTTCCTGCCCAAATATCAGCTTCTATCGTAGCCGACAGAGGGTGGGATGGAGGAAGATCATATTTCATTATTACATTAATCAGACCCACATGCAGACACGATTGTAAATCAGGTGGGAGGTGACATTAATCCTGCAGAACCAGTTTGCGAATATCCTGAAACTTGTCTTCGGGGTAATGCAGTGTTGGAAAAAGTCAATTTATTCTAGTTCTATATTTTTTTTCCTACTCATGTTCAATTCAAAACTTAATGACGCATTGACACTACTGCAATATTGTGAAAGGCTGTATGCCCTACTTGCAAATGCTTGCAGCTTTGCTGGGCATTGTTAGATTTGGTTTATGTTCACTGTTATCAAACACCTAATCTCCAGCAGAGCAATGTGTTAAAAATCAATTAACTATCCTTTCATCTTTTCTATGATGGTATATTTTGCATTACATTACATTAGCTTGAGCATATTGTGAAATATGATCATCAACATTTATCCTCCATTTTTATTGACTACATTTGTTGCACAGCCACATGTTGTATGTGCATACATACAGTAATCTGTCTACCCCTTCAACCAAGTTCACCCAGTAATAATGCTAGTATGAGCTCTGTTATTATTAAGATTCATATTAATATTTTCAGCATAAAAGGTGAAGACCATGCAATTGTAGTCTGAAAATTTTTAATTTTATTATTCATATTTATTGTTGTTGTTATTTATATTGCACAGAAATTATAGCTTTAAGCAGTGACTTCTGCAGTCCTTTGTTCCCTGCTCATTTTCTTATCATTCAGTCCCTGGTCACTATGCGCGTGTGGTGTCATCATTTGAGAATATGTGCTGTCAAGATGTTTTGCCAAAGTTTTGTGAAGGGAAAGTGCAGTTTGAACGAGATTAGAAAGAAGGAAGTAGAAAAAGACACAATTAAGGAAATGTGATGGATGACTTGGCAAACATGGGAAAGAAGTGCTTGGTTAGTACTGTATCAGAAACAGTATTTCTGGCATGAAACGTCATGACCACCTCCATACACATGACTCTTTTCTGTTACAGAACATTCAGCAGATTTTGATCATATTGTATTCATTTTACAACCTGTGTCATCAAGATAAAATGCTATTTACAAGTAAAATAACACATTCTATCAGGCAGTGCCTCATCCTGCCTTGACAGTTACAGTTATTAATTGTGTCCCATTGTCCAGTGTGTTACTGTGGCATCCCATTATATGACAGTCTGTTACTTTGGGCTATCTGTGACATCTCCAGCTGAGTTGATGTTGCTGTGGGAGACTCCATGGCACCTTGTGGGAGTGGCTTACTGCAGAGTGTGGCTGTCAGTCTTCTCCTAAACACCTTACAGAGGAACACATAGATAAGCGGGTCCAGACATACATTGGTGGCCGACAGCCACAGGGTGGTTTCCTTGGCAACGTAGAGTGCGTTCTGTGCCTGGCAATGACTCGACGTGCTGCGGGTTTGGGTCAGAGTGTAGGGAACGCGGGCAAAGTGAAATGGGGCAAAGCAGATGAAGAACACCCCCACCACCACAAACACTTTTGCCTTGGTTCTGCGACTGGCTGATTTAGAGCTGCTCTTTGAGGCTTTGTATGACTCATAAACCTTCTTGCTGATGAACGTGTAGCAAACCACCATCAAGGCGAGCGTGCCCCAGAAAACCACCTGGAAGTACACATGAGCAAACACTGAGCAAGGCAGAGACTTCTCAATACTTTTCTCACGAATAATTTTGATCAGCTGTAATTCAAAGGTCGGTTGTTGTCGTTTTCTTGCAGAGAGATGGATGAGAAGATTGATACCTCTCTTGTGTCAGTACAGTAAATATGAAGCTACTGCTATCTTAGGTTAGAATAAAGAGTGTAAACAGCAGTAAACAGCCTGTCTCTGTCCAGTAACAAAATCCAAATGCCAGCACCTCTAAAGCTCACTAATTAGCATGTTACACTGTATCTTGTTTGATCAATCCGTAGAAAAAAATCAAGGTGTAAAAACAAGTTGTAGTTTTTGTCACTGCTAGTCTGTCACAAAACCACTTTGTGTTTTTAACACTTCAGTTTTTGTATGGATTAAGCAACCCTGTAACTTGTTGATTGACCAGACATGAGAGTGGTATTGATTTTCCTTTCCAACTCTCAGCAAGAAAGCGAATAAGCATATTTCCCAAAATGTCAAATTATTGCTTTTTTAATAGCTACCTGACAGAAGTAGTTGAATCCTTCATGCCAGAGCAGGCCGGCTTTGCTCTTCATAGAGGTGCACTTCAGTTTGCCTGCAGAGACCTGTGGTGGCTGGTTACTTAGAAGAACGTTGGGTAATGCTAAAGATAGCATTACCACCCAGACAGCTGCACTCAGCACCTGACCAACACGAACCCGCTGCAGGGTGCACTTCCCAAATGGCTTAACTATTTTCAGGTAGCGGTCCAGGCTGATGAGGCCCAGCAAGAGGATGCTGATGTACATGGTGATGTAGAAGAGGACCGCAGAGTATTGGCAGTAGAAGGCACGTAGTTGCGAGGATCCCACACCTGCATCACTTAAGACTTTCAGAGGGATGGTCAGGGTCATCAGCAAGTCAGCCACCACCTGTTAATGAAGGAATATTTTTATTTATTTTTTTGTTCTGCACTGACAACTAAATTTATGAAGCAAAAGGCCCTCATGTCTTACCACATTTTTTAGAAAGACCACAAATGTTGAGGTGCTGGGGATGCTGAAGAAGATCCATGCAGCCAGGGAATTCAGTATCAGGGCGACTATAAAGAGGATGCTGTATAGACAGGGGAAAACCACAGCTGTCACACTGGTGTCCCGAACACACTTGATGGAAGTGTTTGACAGGGTATTGTTCATCTTCTGATTTTCGATGGACCTTCGGAGGGGGTGAGAGAGAGGACAGATGATAAGATGAGAGTAAGATTGATCAATAGATAAAGCAGATAAAGGGAAAATACACAGTAAAATTATATAAATACATAAAGAAATGATGAAGACTGTAAGATGTTGTTTCCAGAACCTTTATGTATGCAAAGATTTTGTCTGCGGTTCGCAAGGTCTCCCGGAAATCTCTCAAAAGAACTGTAGCTGACTTGCTCTGTATGAGTATGGGTTTTTTTTAAACTCCTTCTTTCATAACTGGTTTTAAGACTTAAGTGTAAAGATTTAGATTTCTTTTTGTCTGAATTCAACAAGTAAAGACCACTTTCTGCCACTTTCAGGAGCATACAAATATATAGAAACACTAAATGCAGTGTAACTGCTCTATTTCACCGCGTTTTGAAAATGGGTTTCTCAGTAGAACTGACTGTTCTGACAGTCAGGTCATAGTGGTATGACTGCCAATGTAGTTCAACAGTAAGAATGCAGAGATACATTTAATATACAGTGATGAAGGCGTCCAACATTTGGTCATTCTGAATTCTCCTGTCTGACAGTAAATCTGCCTGGTGTGCTGTCTTTACATTGAAAACCTTAACGGCTTAGAATAACACTGAGGCCAGGAGCAGGTGCTATGGCAACCAAGATATACAATACCCTCAAACTTTTTTCTGTTTTCGTGTGATACCACTGTTAATTAGGTATGTTACAACTACACAAAATCTATCTTTGTGCCCAGCTTAGACTGGTATTTTATCTAGAAGCCGTACTTGTAAAGCCAATAATTGAGTCTTACCTTCTTATTGTGTCCTTATCGTCTGTGATCGCGGGGCATGTGAAGAATAATGAATGAAAAATTACAGGGTTTCAAAAGAAGGAAGAAGTGAAATATCCAATTCCCCTTTCTCCTTCTTACCCGCAAGAAGCAGAAATGAGACAACCCAAAATTGAAGACCTCTTAGTGTTACTTTAGTTCTTTAATCAGTCAGGAAACATTACTTCTGACCTAAAGAGGTTTCAGCCTCTCTCGCTTTCTCTCTCGCTCTCTCTGTGTGTCTTTAAGTGAGTGTGTGTTTGATGCTCTTACAATGGGTGGTCTCTGGAGCTACTGTGTGGCTGTCTTGTCACAATCCCAATGAGTTTGCCAGTCTTCCTCCGGGTGAAAGACCCTTTCCTTCCTTGCTTCCTGTTCCAATTGTCTGCCGAGAGGCTTGTTCTGCTCCGTGCCAGTCCCCCTGCCTCCGCTAGCTTGCGTCAGTGTGAGTAGCTGTTGACGGGCGAACACCAAAGGCATGGACTCATTTTTTGACCCACATCTACAGACCTCATGCACTGCACTGCCCCTCCCTCCATCCTGCAGCTTTTTTACCTCACCTCTATCTGTCTGTCTTTTCTCATCATGAGACTTAGCAGCACCAACCGGACAAAAAAACCCACAGGCTGTGGTTTTTAGTGGGCGAGAACGAACGTCAATTGCGCCATTGCCTTCTCATGAAATGTGTTTTGGTGGTTCCCTTCAACCCCTTTACCATTAATCCAAGCAATGACAGAGGAGGCAAGTTAACACAGTAATTGTGTTGTATGTGTACTTGTATATGTAGCTACTACTAAAACCACATGTACTCTATGAGAGACTGTTTTCGAGATATCGTCTGTACCTACTGTCAAATGCAAGACACTACAAGTACGGTATAAGTGACTGAACATTCCCTTCCACTCATATCTGATTAAGTTTTGCTTTCTTAGAGCTGAATTCCCTTTTGTGGTGTCTTGATAAAAATAGTGCATTCTGAGAACAAAACAACATGATTTCCTGTGTGATTTTGCTTGGATTTGGGCCAGGAATTATGACCAATGGGAAAGAAAAGTAGCTGAGAAATGACATGCATGTGTTTACTACGGGCCCCAAGTGAACTTTCAGCTTATGTGACGAGAACTTGTTGTTGTTGCTGAATGTAGGTCTTAACAAATAACCACAATTATTAGGTAATCACAGCCTCATTTCAATTACATCACACTGTATATAAAACCCATATTACCACATTTACCAGCAGTCAAGTTTTTTGTTGCAGTCACAAGCTTAGCAAATCCTTTAGTGACTGTTCAATGGTAAATAAAGAAGAAGAAGAAGCTTCATTTGCTCAGCTGGAATATACAAGCAGGGGCCTGTTAATGGAAAATATGTTAATTCTAAAAGTAGTTTTTGAAATGTAATACTGAGCAGAATAATGTCTCTATATTGTCTTTATTTTAGCATTGATTACTACAATTTATAGATTTACAACACATTTTATTTGTTTTACAGCTTAACACATTCTTGATAGAAGAAACATATCAGTAAAACTGACATGGTCCTTTTAGCACGTCCTTTATTCGTTGCAGTAACCATCCACGTTAAGCGCTGATTAGCATGCTGCAAAATGATGACATTGACTGTTACACACATTGCTGCAACCCCTTATTTAAAGACATGACCCATTTTTACTGCTACCATAAACATTGCAGTACATGACCTCAGTGTAAAATGCAAATGTCAACTAGCTTTAACTTAACTTGCTTTGCATGGCAGCTTAATTTACAATCTTTCTCCTAGAACTCTATTTCCCTTCTGATTTTGAACTCGCAGAAAACTATGTTTTGTTGACACGAAAAACAGCATAATAACATCACCCTCTTGTCTCATGCTGTTTATCTCATCCATCCTTATTGTATTTCCTGTCAATGGTTTTCAAGCTATTTAGAGCGACACTTTGACAAGACACAAAGCAGCACAGCACAGCTTCAACACGGGTTTAAAAAGTAAATGCAGTAAATAGAAAAATCTTAATATATAAATTATATATATGTGAAACAATAATCTGACATTTAGTCTGCAAAATCTTCAGTAACATCTGAGCTCAAGCCATTGCATAGCATTTCCATGACCTCTGTCAGAATCTACTCTGTGGTGAAGTGCCGTCTGCTTTCCCTGCTGAGGCTACTTGGGATGAGAGGGACACATTTTTCATCATAGACATCAGCTTCTCCTTGAACTCCCTACACAGAAAGACGTAGAGAGGTGGGTTCATGCAGATGTTTGTGGTGGCAAACCAGAGGCAGAGATCCTTGGCAAAACTGCCCTTTAAGTAAGAGCAGCTGGTATAGGAAGCATGCTTGACTTGTTGAAAAGTGTACGGGATCCTCATGATGTGGTACGGTCCAAATGACACAAAAAACACAACGACAACCAGAAAAACACGTAGTTTGATCTTCTGCTTTCCCTGGTTGTTATTGCTGCCAGAGTTTCTAAAAGACTGGATAACCTTGTTTGTGATGCAAATATAGCAAACCGCAATGACCACACTGACGAGCCAGAAGAAAACATTCAGGTAAAGCACTGTCTTTTGATGGAGTTCAAGTCCAGCTTCTCCTTTCAGTATCATACAAGTGCTGATCTCTGTTATATTGTCTACTGATTTGTTACTTAAAAAGATATTTGGTAAAGCTGTGCCTCCAAACATTATTACCCAGACTGATCCTGATATCAGTTTGCTAAAGGTCAGATTCTGACCGAACAACTTGCTGCTGGGTGTCATGATCTTGAAGAAACGGTCCAGACTTATTAAGCCCAACAAAGTGATACATGTGTACAGTGTACTGTAGAAAATGGTACTGAAATAACGGCATGAAAGCACAAATAATATGCCTGACGCATCCGGCAAGTCACTTGCAGCTTTGATTGGGATGATCAAGGTCATAATAACGTCAGCAGCTACTAGATTTTTCAGGTAAACCATGAAGGTGGAGGTGGACTTGAGGTGCAGAGACACCCAGGCTGCCACACCATTCAGCAACAAAGCGATGGGGAACATCAAAAAGGAGAGAGCTGGGACAATATTTGGGTTGTAAATGAAACTGTCACACGCCGAATCATTGCGAGATGTTTGATTCAATGGCATCACTGCACCTGAGGAAAATGAAAGAGTTTGAAATACGATTTGGGACCCACAATTCAAACTTGTCAAGAAACATCATCATGTAAGCAAATCATTTGTCTGAGTTAACTTAGTGTTTTTTAACTTTCATAAGATCAGGAGTGTGGCTTCTCTGAGTTCTTCACTCACTCTGCTGGTTAATGTCAAAGAGAGGATCCATCCATTCATCCATCATCGATCACTTATCTGAGTCAGGGTTGCAGGCTAAGCAAAGCAAAGGGAGCAGCATGTCATTTATGGTGTTTACTACACAGTAGTATAAAACAATGTGTTTTTTTAAACAATCTTTTTATTATAATCTTTTCCATTATACATGTATTTGTCTTTCAACATTTTTAGTCAGTGTTGCGTATACTCCAGTGTCCCTAATTTTCTAACCCTAACCAAAACAGTTAATTAATAAATAAGTGTTCAGAATTAAGTAAGGGGAGCTTATAGGTTTCCTAGCTCTTTTTTCTTACAGACTTCACAAGGTGCAGTGGATGAAGAAGTAATTAAATCAACTAATTAAACACATAGAAACCTTACACTGGCCATTATTATGAAAATTATTATTTATTTTGATGGGAAAACAATACATTTCTTCCTCAGCATAGTCTCTTTCCTCTACTTAGCGTTGCAGAACACAGGGCTCACAACATTTTTCAAAGCCATTTCTTTACAGGATTTCTTAGCTGTGGTAATTTGGAATAGTTTCAATAAAAAAAAAATGCAATAATAATAGATACTTATTAATTTAGACTTTTCA
The DNA here is from genome assembly GCA_005408345.1 of Macquaria australasica. Classification (NCBI taxonomy): domain Eukaryota; kingdom Metazoa; phylum Chordata; class Actinopteri; order Centrarchiformes; family Percichthyidae; genus Macquaria; species Macquaria australasica. Next base: position 623,579 of record SEMN01000156.1, on the reverse strand, counting down.
GATTGATAAAGTTGTTTTTTCAGTATGCTTTGTTTTCTTACATCCTTTGTTGTGAGCATTTTAACTACAATATTAGTTTAAATGACACAATTTAAACATGCTATGCTTTTCTCGTATCACAGTACATTATATTAGAATTAGCACTGAGTGACTATCTTTGTCATCAATTACAATTATCATTGATCAAATACTACATTATGAACTAATGATGTAAATAAAATACGTTTTGATAATAACTTACAGTTGATGACTTGACTCACTCTTCTCAAACACAAAGCTGCAAGATGGACCTGTGTGACAATGTACTGGCATGTAGGTGTTTAAGACACACTATTGATTTTCCTAGAAAACAAATCAACATTTCAGCTGTGATAAGACTGGCAATTGATCAGGAAATATGCAAAAATAGGAAAAACTTACTGGTCTTTTGCCATAAGCAAAACAGACGTCATTCAGTGGTGTTTACTCAGTCCACAGTGTAAACACCACTTAGAGCTGAGATTGGATGGGGTGAAGGCTTAGATTCAGGGGGCCCTGTGCGTCCTTTGGCCCACACATGAATCTCAGACATCTCTATTTTTCTCTCACCTGTAAGACGGAGCTGAGCAAAATAAGCGTTTATGATTGTTTTTGGACAAGAACCCTCAACCTGAAGTCTCCTGCATGTTTGATGCTGTAGTCATCATCCTCTGAGTCATTAACAAAACAAATATTCCTCATACTGATGTGCCCTTCGCTCTGAGCATCATTTGGAAGGCTAAATACACATCATTTGTTTCCCCACTTACCGACATTGTGTTGTTTATTACTGGCATGAATAATATAAACATCAATTTGAGAAATATTGTAGCAGCAACTGGTGATTCTTAGATTAAAAAAGGTAAGCTGACAAGTCATTTTCTCTCTTTCTGTGCTCTTCATTTGGTTGTTTTTTTTTGTCACTTGGGTAACTTTGTTTATTGATTGACTGATTGATTGATTGTTTGCACCAGTTACTGCAAGAATTGAAGAGCTGATTATGGAGCAACTGTTGCAGTGGCATCATGTGACTAAATGGTGGCCTCAGCTATTAAAGCCAGCCAAAAGGTCCTACAGGCTACACTGGAACTAATTGTCTACTTAAACAAAGGAAGTTGTATAGGGGGGTGGGTTCCATTTCAGTCAAACCAATTAGAAATCTTTAGCACATGTGTTAGTGTGTATTAGTAACCAAAATTATTGTTGCATTGCAAAACATTGTGGTGACTAACAAAGTGGGTGCATTGGTATTTCATTTTAATTTTTAATTTCACTGCTTGGCATCGAGAAAGACATTGTTGCATATACACATAGTTTATTACTTAGAGAGTAATTAAATCATTTGATGAGGCTGTGAAAAACTGAATATAAGAAATGTGTTCAAATAAAAGAAAGTCATTTTTGGCAACTGAGCAATGCTGTTTTGCAGGGAAGTTATTATATTTGGATACAGGAATTATGAGAATTGTTGTGGAAAGTTTTATGTTACCATTTATCCATTTATTTTAGTTCTTAAAATAATAGGACAAAACTTTGTAGGAGGCAATTATTCTTTTGTGTAGTAAGAGATGGGGAGTCCCTGTTTCCACTTGTTTGTAATAATAATGAAGGGGATACTCTACAAATTCTCAATAAACTTCTGCCCTGTATTGTTTTATTATATTGTTCATTTAAATTCCACCATAAACATCCATGGGACAAGACTGAGTTACATCATTACTGAGACAATTGGCTAATGGTAAGACTGTATCTGCATTGACCCCATCACAGAAAAACAGAACAAAAGACGACTTCAAACTGACATTTATTGATATATTGTCTCCCAGTAACACCTCAGTATGGGATTAAAACAAACTGTTGAGTTACACTCAATTATACTACTATATATATATATATATATATGTATACATACATATACTGTACATGCATGGAAGACACACTTCTCTGAAACATGACGACTAAGATTTTTAACATAGAATTTGTGTTCAAATGGTTGAACCCACTTAATTTAGAATAGAATAATACACTTGCATTGTATTTTCTGCAGTTTTTGCATCATATTCATCATATGTTGTTTATTTGTCATGTTTCTGCCTTGTTTCTCTCAGTGGACCTTTAGTCTCAATAGATGCTAAACCTCATTAGGTCACTTGAGGGCAGTACAACATAAAATTTAAAGATCAAAAGTTACTACAAGACTACTAAGGTTCTCTTGCTGTCTAAGTTATTCATGTTTGTCAATCCATAAAATAAAACTGTCTAATTTGTGATTGAGGACATCTTAATTGTCTCTAACTTAATTTCATCCAACATTACGTCTTTCTACTGTGAAGCCTCCTCTCGTTCACCTGAACGTAACCCGGCACAGATCCCTCTAGCTTTCATCAAGTCAGCCAGTTTGTCTTTGTACTCCCTACACAGGTAGATGTAGAGAAGAGGGTCCAGGCAGGCATTAGCGGTAGAGACCCACAGGACTAATTCATGGGCTATCACCACCCACATTTGAGTGCAGCCATGCTTGCCAAGGATTTCATATCCTAACGTGAATGGAATACGCATCATGTGAAGCGGCACAAAACACACAAAAAACACAAAAAGGATCAGGAAGACTCGTAGCTTGGTCTTCTTCTTTCCATGGCTGTTGCTGCTCCCAGAGTTTCTGAAGGACTGCAGGACTTTCAGGGTGATGCAGATGTAGCAAAACACAATCAGTACGGTGACAAGCCAGAAAAGAATCTCCATAGACAGAACCACATACTTGTGAAGAGTCAGACCAGCTGGACTTTTCAGGGACATACAGAAATCTTCTGTTATATTAACGGGATCCTGGTCAGTTAAAACGATAGTTGGGAAAACAGTAAAGCCAAATAACACCACCCAAACCAAGGTGGACATTACAAGACTGAAGACCACGTTTTGTCCTAACATCTTTCCACATGGTCTAACAATTTTGAAGAAGCGGTCAAGGCTGATAAGACCCATTAAAGTAATACTTGTGTACAAACAGCAGTAGAAAATGACAAAAGAGTAACGGCAAGCAAACACCTTTATCTCAACTGCTGCTTCAGGTAGCATGCTAGCTGCTATCGCCGGGAGTGTCAGTGTCATGAGGAGGTCAGCAGCCACCAGGTTCTTGAGATACACTATGAAGGTGGAGGTGGACCGGAGGTGCAAAGACACCCATGCTGCTGCCCCATTGAGCAGTAACGCAATGGGGAACAAGAATAAGAAAAGGTACGAGACAGCCACATCTATGGTCACATGGTCGAAAATAGCACAGTCAGAGAAGAAGAGTGCTGCGTTGTTGGACTCCATCATAAAATCTGGAATAAAAAAAAACATACAGACATCAAAGAAAAACTCAACCAGTTTTGCATTCTGCTGATTTGCAGCAGAACCCTTAGCTGGGACCAGACCCACATCATGATCTTTTGCTTTTGATTCATATTCCTTAACTATGTTTCATGTTTAAATTTGGAAGTGAAATGAGCAGATTTGATTTATGTGTTGGAGCAACATTTAGTGACGTAAGAAAATAACATCCAGTTTTAGGGTGGATTCCTCAAAGGCAGAGAAGATTTAGAGTACATGATTGGGCTAAGGTGAGGTCCAGGGGGGCTGAGGTTTTACTGAATCTGGACCCTGCCGAAGACTCGTTTGAGAACTAAAAGTGCTCTAAATGTTTGCTGCTTGCCCATTTGGACCTGATTTGCATTTGTCATTAGTTAAAAACACATTGTTTTCTTTTTTAACTATGATTTGGTTTTGAATGCTCAACCAGAGCATTTGAATGCATCCTGGATGCAGAACCTGACACTGAAGTTGTGCAATTGTTGGATGTGTTTTCACCATACTAAATACAACAGGAAAAAAAATGGATTGTATACATTTTTTTTATCAGGTAGAAACTTGTTGACTATGCTACACAGAATCTAGCAAATTTTAGGGACTGGTGTTGAGTCACAATCCCTTCTGCACAATAGATCTTAGTTGCTTCAAAGCTTCATTAATACTACTACTTCTCTTTGCCTCCTTTGTAATTGGTTTATTGGTTTAATGAATGTAATCAGTAAGAGTTTTACCAGTTAAACTGAGACTGATATTAAGAGTGAATATACTGTATAGAGAACGGGCTATAACAGTACTAACTACCTTGTATAACAGTGGCAAAAGAAAAGGTATTTAAGTAAAGCTTATGAGCTGTAAGATTGTATCTCAACACAATAACATTTTATAAGACTGTCTTATATTTTTCCTCTAATCACGTCTAATTACCAAATTGGTTAATTTGATACTTCTCACCCTTCACAGAAAGATCACAGTTTACTTTGAGAAAGGTCACTGACCAGGCCCAATTATAGTTTCACGGACCTAGATACAGTTAACTAAACCATATTTAAGCGATGCTATTATGCTAAGATGGTCTCAAGCTATTTCATGTTCAGTCTAAATCACACAGTCTATACTTCTAACAGAAAGTAAGTTTGATTTCTGAAAAACAATTTTTTTCCCAAAACGTTGTGTAACAAAATATAACACTAAGTCACTCACCAACAATGGTTACCTCCTTAACCTCCGTACCTCCTCACTGTGTAGCCTGGGAGATTAACACCTTTAAAAGATAAATTACCAAAGTGTGTCAGCTTCTCCAGCCAGAGATGCAAATCCATGAACAGTGAGCTGCTGTAGGGGGAAAAATATTCAAATAACATACATCGTGCTAACCTATGTGTTTTCAGGCAACACTGAAGTCATCGCTGTCTTTGAACATCAAATCCAGATTGCTTTATTTCTACTGGTCTCAAAATGCCTAATATACATGCTTCTCTTGTCTTAACCATTGAAAGATATTAATACTACCTGACAATAGCAAGCTGTGTTGATTCAATTCACATAATCAAATGAACTGTGGCTGAGAGAGTCGAATGTTTTTAAAAAAAAATTTGGCTATGTGAAAAGTCACATCACATAACATGGCAGAAACCAACAAACAAAAAAGCTTTCTTTACATCTTTACTTCCTTTATTATTGTTTCAGTACGAATTTCTGTAAAACTGGTACACACAACAGTACACACAACCCGGTCATTTGGAAAGCCCCCAATATTCTGCCAGTGAGAACTTTCCTATTCCTTAGATACTTGCTTACTTAGATAGATGAGGATCATTGTTAGCAGCAAAATTGATCAAGAATAAATCACAAATGTATGCATACATAACATTTTGACATGTTTACCTGCTCTATGGTTTGATTATCCTAAAGAATCAGTCAGTGTAGCTAAACAGTAATTCCTTCATGATCATACAACAATATGAGATCACAGTGTATTGACTGGAGATCATTTGTAAGACTTGAGGTTTATTCTACAGGAAGACTATTTTAGAGCAGTTTGTAAATTAATGCATCACATTTCTTTTAATATTAGTAGGTATGACAACATAAGAAGAGGAACTTCATGTTGTTATTAACTAGAATAGAGAACAGAAAGGAAAACAAAGAAAAACATGCCAGTGTCAGTTCTTCAAGTTTAACACAAGTAAGAAAACATCAAAATAATAATTATAATAATAATATAAAGTTGATTACTTTAAGTTACAATGTTGAACCTGCAGATTTTTAAAGCCATGATATCATAATACATTTGTGATGATCTTACACATTTCATTTCTGTCTCTAGGACAGACTGCAGTCTCAGGCAACATATCGATTACTACAAATGACAGAAAATAGATCACCATGTCTGTCACCTACTGTATTTCTCTAATGTTTAGTCATATAGCTGAATTTGGATTTGATCCAATTCTTAAAAACAGGACTTCATAATAAGTACTACGTGATCTGGCGACAGAAAGTTTACATTCAGATACCACAATACAAAAGTCTTTATCACATCCAGTGGTTTTATGCACAGAGAGAGGAGTCTCTCAGAGGGGTGCTGCCTGTATCCGTGTCTGACCTCCCTATTAGCCAGCTACAGGTACCAGGAGGCAGCTGCAGGGTCTTGAACAGAGTGGTCCTGAAGGACTTACAGAGGAAGAAGTAGATGAGAGGGTCCAGAAGAGAGTTTAAAGAAGAGAGGAAGAGTGTGCTTTCCTTCAGCTGGAAGAGGAAGAGTTTGAGTTTACAGTCAAAGAGAATTCGGGTCTGGCTTATGGTGTACGGCACGCGGGCAAAGTGAAATGGCACAAAGCACACGAAGAACACTGCCAGTACCAGGAACACATTTGCATTCATTTTTCTTTTGGCCTGGTTGGGCCTCCCTGACCCTCCAGTGCTGCGGGACTTAGTGCGGGAGTAGGATTTGTACAGCTCTTTGGTGATTAGAGTGTAGCATACTATCACAGTCACTAGGTTGCCCCAGAAAATAACTTGACAAACATAATTTACCACCTCATGCCAGTACAGCCCAGCCTCTGTCTTCAGGTCACTGCACTTGAAGTATCGTGAAGACGGGGTTTTACGTGTCAGGATCACATTGGGCAGACAGAGAACCAGCAGAAAGGTCCAGATGGCTCCTGAAAGGAGTTTCCGACGGAGTAACCGGGCTGCATTAGTCCCCCTAAAGGGCTCGAGGGTCTTTCTGCAGCGATCGATGCTGATGAGGCCAAAGAAGAGGATGCTGATATACATGGTGAGGTAGAAGAGCACTGAAGAAACTCGACACACAAATATACGCAGCCCAGTGGAAGCCATGTTGGAGTCTGATAACACCTGCAGAAACACAATGTTCAGTCTTTTACATTTTACCATAAAGTATATTTTGTTTATAAGTTAGCGGTGCAACTTTCTAATTAGTCACTCTTTATAAAGGGTTTCTCAGTTGTAACTAGAAACTGACTAAAATGACTTTATTATTGGTTATTAAATCATTTATTAATGCTTTATAGCTCAATCATAAGCCAGTAATTTTGGATTGCCAAGTTGTAAAAAATCTTTCTGACTGGTGTTTATCCTTCTCTCGCAGGACACTTACTTTTCCTTTTTAGCTGCAGGGCATCTGGACCACAATCCATTTATTACCTATGTATTAACATTTACAACTGCAGACTTGATGGATTATTGCAGAAAACACTTATTAACATTTATATCTGCAGATAACTCACTGAGTGTTGCTGATGGCTTTTTAGTAACTGAGAAACTCCTCACCCTTAAATAATGACTATTGGCTATTATACATGTCTTGCTTCAGAAGTGATGTTTAATACCCTTTATTAATGAGTTATTAACATTTAGAACTGCAGACAGAAAATGTGAAACTTTATTAATGACTTGAATATGAATGACTCACCAGCAAGAGAGATTTTTCACAACCTAGCAACCAATCCTTGTTCTTATGAATGACCTGTAACTAATCTGTTAGAAATGGTTTAATAACTACTAATAAAGGCGTTCGTTACTCATAAACCCTTTATAAAGTGTGCCATTTAAGTAAATAGTAAAACCAAACCTTGAAAGGGAACATGAAGGTCATAATGACATCCGCAACTACAATATTCTTTAGGTATATAATGAAGTGAGACTTCGAGGGGATGCGAAAAAACACCCACACCGCCATGCCATTGAGTGACAGCCCCACCAGGAAGATAAAGGAGTAGAGAACAGGAAAAACCACCGTCTTCAAAACGTTGTCACGGGAACAAGTCCTGTTGGTGTGGCTGTGATTGCCGGGGAACAGGTAGAAAGTCGTGTTTCTCTCCATGAGTGTTGTCTAAAAAATACAAGAGCAAGTTGTTTGTCAAAAAAACGAACAAACAAACCAACAACTTGAACCTTGAAGTTAAGTCTGATACTCTCCTAAAATGACTTTTCATTGAAGAAGTGAGTCACTCTTGCATGTACAGAAGGTTGAAAAAAAAAAAACATTATAAAGCTGTATAATATAAAGCAAGCCAATATAACAGCATTTCTGCAGTCATATTGTACACATGTTCAGTTTGCATTGAGATGTGTCATAGTATGAAAAACATTAAACAATATAATATTCCTAAAAACAGTATTTATAGCAGTTACATTTACAGTATATCTGGTTTTCATGCCTTCATGTAAACGGCCTTTAGCGAAATCTGCATTAGCCCTAAAATCAAAATAAATTTCAACATTTTCACAGTCTTTAAGTATATTCTGCACACATACCCTGAGTTACTGTAATTAAATACAATTTAAGGTTTTGTAACTGACCTGTTAATGTCCCAGTCCCAGTGCAGTTCTTATTGAGTTTTTTGATCTCTCTCTCTTCTGTATTCTGTACAAATGTGATCTGACACTGACCATCTGTCTGGTCCACACAGTTTCAGTGTTTCAAACTGTGTGTGTGTGTGTGTGTGTGAGCTGGTGATATATAAGCCACAGGAAGACTTTCTTTTTGTCTTCTCCTTTCTCTTTCCTGTCATGAGGAAAGGCTGCAGGCTACATTTCTAGATCTATTTTAACAGATTTAACCGATTCAGTTTGGCGCCAATTGATGACACCCCTAAACTGTTAAATTAAGCATCTTCTAAGCAGCAAAAAGACATGGTAAAAGATGCAAAACCACAGTATCTAGATAATAAAACATGTTGTCATCATCATCTTCTGAGCTATTGTTGCACATGGTTTTGGTAGACTGTGATATTGACAAGTTGTTTAGTGTTTGAGATGCTATAAATATGTGACCAGTCATGTGTTTCCTCTTACTCACTTCTTTTACTTTTGGTAACCATTCTTATGTAATCTCCACTGCTTCTGCATTATTTTAAATTGTGGATAATTTAAAATAGTGTACTCTATACACGTCTAAAGAAATGTGCTACATGAATAAAATTAATTTGGTTGTCCGTAAATATTTCTTTTATTATTGGATAAATGCTTGGTTGTACAGCAATGTGCTGATTCTACCAGTCAGGGGTTATGCAAGGCAAAAATTATTTGTGACATATTGAGTCATTAAACGCATCCTTCTCTTTATTTTCTATGTCAGCTTGTTCCTCTGCAGGGCGGGTGAACTGCAGCCTGTCCCAGCATGCACTGGGCAAAAAGCAAGAAAACGCTTTTGACAGTCTCAAGTGATCAACACAGTTGTACCACTCCTCCCTTTAACACACATTTCTGCATTGTGACAGGATTAACTATTTATAATATATCCCCAAATATTATACAATATAATGCATTTCATTTAGAAACAAACAGCTTGGAAGCATACGGCAGTAAAGTCGTCTGTTCCAAGGTGAAAAAAATATGAATCAGTTTTTGGCAGATGCTTCACTGATATAAAACTTCCCCGTTGCTCACAATCCCATTCTGATTTTAAACTCCATGCCCACCCAGGTCCTGTTGGCTGTAATGTTTTCAACTGAGTTGTCTCTAAGACACATGTTCACATGTTGTGAAATATACATTTGTTTCTATTTAAGTGGTTTCACCCTCCGATCTCCCTGTCTAAGAGACAGAGCATGAAGAAACTTCCCCAAATTGCTGCTGTAATGTATAACAGACACAGTCTTGTCCAGATGTCTCCAAGAAAAACATCATGACATAAAAACAGAGCAAAACTGATTTTACCCAGTATTTATTTTCGGTGCCTGAAGTGAGGACACAACTTACTATATAATCTTGTGGTAACACTTTACAATACAGTGCACAGAAATGTGAGTAGTTACTAAGGAAAGAGAGAGGAATGACCTGGTAATTAATGAATCGTTAATGAGTAGTTCCTGAATAACTCTGAATCGAGGATTATATAGTAGATAATGGTGAGTTACTAGAGAACAGACTGGGAGATACAATATTAATGAATCATTAGGTAATGATTAGGTCATAAGCATCCGTGAATCAGAATAACGACCACTTTCTTCATAAATTATTCCTGATTAGCTCTGAACCAGTAGCCACTCATTCATTACTAATTATTTAATAATTAGTTATTCTGTTTGTGCACCCCCAAGTAAAGTGATACATCATACTGAGTAGTTACAATGTAGTCCTTTGTTACTTTATGATTGTTTGAGCATTACTTTATGGAAGTTAAACTATTAAAGTCCAGGCAAAATTTCCTGAAAATAACGGTCAGATAATCATGAAGTAACGCAGAATGCAGAATGGGGGATTCATCACATTGGGATGATATTCTACGAGTCCAGTCTGGAGTCTGGAGTGTGTCACAGGAATAATAATTCACATTTTTATTGCACTGTGACCTCTAAATGTTAAAGCAGAAGACCAGTGAACTGTGAGATAGAATACGACAGGAAGACACATTAATAAATGGATTAACGCAAAGTAAAATGTGAAAGCATTTAGTCAATTAATTGTTTTTCAAAATTTTATGAATTTAGTCAGAATGTAAATGTAAAATAATCAGATAGAATTACTAGTTTGCACATTTATTGATGGTTTTATAGCATACTGTAGCATAGCATACTCCAGACTCTGTGGCAGCAGAAAGTACATATCTATAGAACCGATCTGCTTTAAATGATGGCACCAATTATCATACAATACATCTAATAACTGACTCTTACCCATTAAAATGTGACATTTCCCAGTTGTGACTGTCACATCATACAACAGCTTATACAACATTAAACCACTCTGTTAAACACTACTGTGTTGTTAATAGTAGTTAGTACTGTGTTTTGCTGTGTTTTCAGAATATTATACTACATGGTAATTACACTGGTGTGCTTTCTTTATAAAGATATGACCCTGGTTGTGTTTTAGTTCACATTTCCGGAGGTTTCAGAACAGCTTCTTATTTTAATTCATATTATTTCAGGAATTAAGGACCAGTTTCACCACACATTGGTACCTACTTCTCTCTTCGTCACATGACCCTGATGGCCTTCTGTCCTTCATTCTACTGAGTGCCAGCAGTTAGCATGGCAATGCTGCAACTTCCTGTGTCTGCTGCAAGATTGGCATAGTCAGTAGTATTCACTTCCTAAGAAAACGCTAATCTAAATGTCTCTGCATGTGTACATTCGAATGCTCTTGTGGTAGCTCAGCCTAAATTTAGTCATGTATACTGTACGTGAGGTCGATTTCCCAACCATCCAACCATCCATATTTACATGCAGTAAATATTACATGCAGTCATGTTTCCCACAGCTGTGATCTCTGCACATCTGGGTCTGATCATCACGGCATCAAGCATGAATTCTCCTGCAGAGGGTTCGACAGCTACACTTGCTGCTTTTCAGTTTAACATTTGTCTATTCTCCTGTCTTTCTGGTGACCTTTCTATTTTTCTACTTTGCTTCCTTTTTTATTTTTTTGCTTCTATTCCTTGTTGAATGTCCAGGGTTTCACCTCAGGTCTGACATGAGCTGGCCAAACAATCGATATGCTTTTTAAATTATGTGTCATGAGTTCTCCAGGACAAGGGTCATTGTGTAATCATTGTGTGCGAAGGCACAGTTGCAGACACACATTCAGACACAGGCAAAGCTGCGCAATATTCACAGATGCACAGTAATCTTCGTCAGCCCCCTCTCAGACAGACAGGAAGAAGGGAATGAGGAGAGGAAATAAAAATAACGTAACACAAGACTTAACTGACTTTCCATTTAAACCCCTCTGAGCCTCCGCAACACCACTCCCTTACACAAACACACACACACACACTTTCCCCTCTCTCTAGGTGCACTGCTTTCCTCACCTCCCACGTCACCCCTTGACCTTTAAGTCACCACTCGCCACTTTCACTTTATACCAATCCCAGACCATAAGCCTACTTTAACACAGCTACGGTACCGCACTTTTTTCCCCCACCCTGTGGCGATAATGAAGCTGGAGAGTGGAGGGAGAAAAACTTAATTTCCTCTCTGCAAGTGGGGTATTGCCTTTATCAGCCCTGCTTTGAGCAAAAATAGCCTGTCTTTACATCGCCTTTGGAGAGTCTTTTATCACAACAGTGAGCATGAGGTTAGGGAAAAGGTAATGGAAAGAAACCCTGATGTTTGAGTGCAAACATCAAGCTAATAACAGACGCAGAGCTATAACAGCTGTGGTCTGAAAAGCCTGCTTGATGCGAGGGCAAGATGAGGTTGAACTGTGACCCATGACCCTTACAAACTGTGGACAGTTGATCATCTTGTCATCGTGACAGGTAAAAGACGTAAGAAAGGAGCTTCTTACCACATAGAGAGAGAGAGAGAGAGAGAGAGAGAGAGAAAGCATTCAGGGTGGTCCTTGCTTGTGGTTTGTTTGTGGCTGTCTTTGTCTTTATGTATGAATGTTTATGTGTATACATTTCCTTTGGCAGGCTTTCAAATTAGCTCCTACTCGAATAGTTGAAATATGTGGGCCACACTTTGTTTTGACAGTGTAAGGTTTCTTTAGCTACTGCTGCTGCTGGTGTGCTGTTCAGTGTATGTTCCAGTGGGTCTGCCTCCCATATGGTTATCTGCACTGACAAATGTTCAGCAGCTCATATGGAGGTGAAGGGGGAGATGGATAAAACTAAAAAAAATACTGCGAGCTACAGTATTTCTAGCTTTTATTGAGGATGAAACCACATTTGCTGTCATGCACCATTAAGGTGTAAAGCATCATTCCATGCTGATGATAAAAATGTATTGAAATGGTCTATTTGTTTTACTGTAGCTGCTTGTTTTATTTCTTCTTTGTGAGGGCTCTACATTGGTAACTGCTGACTGAAGTACATTCCTCCATTTCTCATGAGCCCCATGTGTCCAGTATGGGTGTGTTGACCGTCTGCATCAATACTGCACACACACACACACACACACACACACACACACATCAGTGGGTCCAACTGGCTCCTGGGCTTTAGTTTCTACTGGTGAATGATGTCGATGATTCCATCCTGAGCTCCAGTTTGTTGCTCACATAGACGTTTTCCTAGCAACTGCTTTTGTTTGGGTATTGCTACAAATCACAGCTCATCTCTTGGGTCTGGCATATGCATTAGTGAATGACCCACTAAACACTACCTGGTTTACACAACTGATCTTGTCACGAGAATCTGAATAAGACAAGTTTATTTCAAGTTTTAAAGGTACTTTTGTTTACCTGATGTGTCCATCCACCTGTGAGTTTATTCTAAACTTTTATAAAGTTTTTAAAGTTTAAAGTTGCACAGTATTTTTATATCAACAATGGATCAAATGGCTATATGTAATATGAAACATGATGCACATAGTGACAAACCCACAACTATCACCCAATTATGAAGTTCTCCCCAGGGGTGTTTCAGTGTCTTTCAGTGCATTGTTTTTGTTTTATGGCCCGCAACTTTAGTGTTCTGGTTCACTCTCACTGCTCTCATCAGTGTCGTTTTTGACTGCAGCAGAAAATCCATCTGCAACAGCAATGAAACCAAAGTGGGGGCACTTTCTGAGAGCCTCTATCACCTGTCAGCAGTGGCATTCCTCTTTTAAATTCTCACCTGGAGTGTTGATGTTTGTCTGATAATCCCTCAACCCACTGCCTGAGAAAGTAGGATGCAGAGCTGTGGCTTGAGAATTGGAAAAAAAGAGGGACAACAGCTCCCTTTGAGAGACTGGCCGGTCTGGGATACCAGGCATATTTGACAGGGTGTCTCTGTGTGCTCAGCAGAGACCTGTGTGCACACAGAGGGCATCGGATAGGCCAAGGGACAGGGCAGAAAGTGTCGGTGTCAGCTGTTAACCACAATGGTGGGGAATACATGAGCAAAAAGGTCAATGTCATGTACGGACTACGAAAGAAAGCACTACTGTTGATGCAAATGGCCTAAACCTAAACACACTTTCTTTAACTAATTGAATTCTAAAAAGCCCTAACTAAGACATTTCAAGGCCTACTGAAATACAGGGAACACATTTATGTCTTACTTGAAACAAAGCCATCCTAACAGTCTGCTTTGGACACGGAATATAAAGCAATATGTCATAAAAATGATGTGAGAAAACTGCTTTAGGGAATGTCTAGAAGAACTTTTATGATCCAAGTAGCAAACATGACTTCAGTAGCAACCAGTGAACTCAGAGCTATAATGAGGGTCTGTTTTTCCTGTGATGTCATGTTGGTATCGGAGGTTGCTAGGTGCAGACAAGCCGCAGCAGGTGGGCTAAATGATGTCATGTAAAATGATTTTACTGCAGCACTTAGTGTAAAACTAAACCTGCGAGTCTGTTTAAAAGAGTGACACAAAATATGTCTGGCTGTTTTAGATTTTCATATTTAAATCCCAAATATAATTTATTTAAAATTCCAGAGCAAATACAGTATGATGATTAGAGCTGTTGATGCCATCTGTTGGTTGCCTGTCAGGATAACACAATCAGGGTACATAGTTGCATGATTTGGCTGGGTCTGAATCTTAATAATATTATCTCAAAGTGAAGATGAATATGAATGAGTAGTCTCTGATCTTTTCTGTGTCCTAGATAAATGAAAGCTTTGTTTTGGTGCTAGTTTTCTTATAGTATTACCTGTTATACTGTGTTTCCTAAAGAAAATCAAACTTTATGGGTAAAGTGTGAATGTATATGGTTAACATATTGTAACATACAGTACAGGTTAAATATTTATATCGATTACAGAAAATGCATTTCTACAAGAATGTCTGTCTAGAGAACAAACAGTATACATCTTACTTAAAGCAGAGAAGGCTTCTATACAGAGCTGTCCAAAGTTAAGACTTCTGCGCCTGTCTCATTTTTTATTTATAGGTGTTTAGTGTTTCCTCAGCTGTGTTACAGCTCCTCCAGATTGCATCTAAATTACACTTTGGCTTTACAACGGAGCGGTAAATTAAACTTTATTTCCAGAAGCACAGAGGAAATGCTGACCATGGATGTGTCTGAGAACACGTGACTCTCTTTCACAACAGCCCTCCAACTTGGGCTTTGTCTTCTTATAAACAATGCCATTTCCAAAGAATATTGGAAACCAGTAAAACAGGAGGAATGTCATTCCAACAACAGGGCACAGAATGGAGTATGAAGTTGTTCCCTCATCCCAGTAAAGATGTGCAGGCTTTGATTTAAGCCAGGCCAAACTTATGTTGGGGATTTTACAATAAACAGTCACAGAATGTATCACAACTACTACAGGATGAGAAAACATTATGCATAAAGAATTAATGCCAAATGCCTTGTGAAATGTGAAGTTCTTGTCCCTCTTTCCCCCTTAAGTTCCTGCTGACATCCCACCCCACTTACCTTTACTAATTCATCACTGAACTTGAAGTTTCCTGGTAAAAAACTAAACCTGTCAGACAGAAAACATCAGCCTCTGTTGTAAAGTAGCACTGCCACATTGTTGATGCAGCCTAATTGGGCGAGCTGGCTTGTTTAAAAGCTTCCCCCTCCTTTGGGACTCAATAATTTAGAAATGCTTTGATGTTTTTAGTTTGGTGTTTGTGTGACTGTAGTGAGGAAGGTTAGGTATACAGCAGTGGGCTCCACCAGTCCACCTGGTCACTCTCTGGGGACCAAAGGACCACATCTGCACCCAATCAGATTGGAGAACCCCCACTGACACACTTCCTCTGCCTTCAGGACAGAGTCTGAGGGATATGGTCCCAT
Organism: Macquaria australasica; assembly: GCA_005408345.1. Taxonomy (NCBI): domain Eukaryota; kingdom Metazoa; phylum Chordata; class Actinopteri; order Centrarchiformes; family Percichthyidae; genus Macquaria; species Macquaria australasica. The sequence goes on along the minus strand of SEMN01000156.1, from coordinate 608,052 downwards.
TAAAAAGTGCCTTATAATATACATAAAATCTGTGTGCCATGTTGGATCCTTTTTGTTATTGTATTTATTAGGCCCCTCTTGCATTTAATGGTTGCAGTATCCATTTACTGAAAGCTTTGGCCGATGTATGGCCGAAGTCAGTTGATTTATGATTGCACCTTTGCCCTTGTACCTGGCTCTCATACCTGGTTTATAGTACTTAAAGGCTCACTCTTAAGACTTACAGACGATATCTGAGGAAGAGGAAGGAGGTTTTCATATATAGAGTCCCACTGCATTGTTTTAAAGACGACAACTGATACCCGCATACTTTCCTTTCCCTTACTAATGGCCAACATATAAGATTCCGGTAAAACTGAAAGTTTATCAAAAATAGTCCTAAATCCTTTTCCTGAGAAGCAATGGTTCGAGAAACCTGGAACCACCATCACAACTTGACAGATCCTACCTGGCAGAGAAGTGCAAAGATGGATCTGTCTTACTTGTGGCTGGAAGGTGGATGTGTGGATTCTACAATGCTAGTGTGAAATTCCAGCATCACCACAGGTACTGAGAGAGACGCCGATCTACTGTATGAGCAAGCGTGTGTGTGCATCCACAAGGCTGTGTGTGCAAAGGAACGACCCACTTTAATATTTTGAAGAGTTTCCCACCTATATGCTTGGATTGCAGCAAAAATGAAGCAATTGATCCACTTTACTTGTTGCCAAGTTTGCACCATCAAAGAAATAAGACAGACTCTCTGAGCTAACAGAGAAGTACTGTCTCAGACTGCTGTTGGTCAACTCCCAGCAGTCCTCTCCTGAGATCTCTGTTTCCATGTTCAGGCTGCTAGTGTTCTAGTTTAAGTATGGAATTCGTACCACAGACCAAAAATATGTCTCACCCTTCCCTGGTTTCCCTCATCTACCAACTCTGTCAACCACTTTTTCTCACTCAGCTCTAAGTTTCCTATTTTTTCTTTTTAATGAACTGTCATTACTCATTTCAGGTATTGTCCACACACAGATATATGCTAACATATATTGCACATTCAGTCTCATAAGCAGGTATGCAATCTTAAATGAATGGTACAATATACGATTTTTCTATAATGACTGTGAAAAAATAAATGCTGATTGTATTTTTAATTATTGTACGTAAATGTTTGCTTGAAAGACCTTTTGACATCACAGCAGGAAAAGCACAGCTGTAATTAAAATTAGCGTCCCATTTAGCTTTACCCTGGTAATGTGCATGATGGCTCACTGATATGATTTCCTGTGACACTTACATACAACTGAGCCTCATTAGTGTTGTTAGTTCCACCGGTGCTTTTCCTCCTATGAGAAGTCATAAGGTCTTTGAAGCAAACATTTACCTACTATAATTAAAATGTCTATTGAATGATTAAAAGTTAATTATGTTAAAAAGTAATTATAAGCAACAGAGTGTTTGTAACTTAGAAAGTGGGCATGACTATGTACCCAACAATTTCTTACATTAAATGCTAGACAGGAAAATATATACTAGATAAAGACTTGTGTTTAGGTAACTGAGAAGGATATCTTTAAGTAGAATCACTGACTTATTGGGTGACTCAGCAGATTTGACCTCCTATTGGTTCCTGGAGTGGAGATGGACAGCCTTGCTGATGGATGCATGGAGAATACTAAGGTAGGAACTACTGGTTGAATAAAGCATCTATTGTTTGAGTTTGAGCATAGTTTAGAGACTATGTTGAGGTGCAGACTGTCTTGGTGGTCTGATATTAAGTAGTAATGATGTTAGCAAGTTGGCGGCTCAATCCAGATAAAAAAGTAGAGGTAAATAATTGTGCAAAATCAATGATCTGTTTCCATGATATATAATTTGAGTTGTGTGTACTGTGAGCCCCTTGGAGAAGGTGCACAATCTTCCCAGCAAGAAGTCATTTGATTCTGTACAGATTTGTTCTGTTTTTTCCACAATCTTCGAGGTGGCCAGGGAGTGGCCATACTTTTACCTACCTCACCTAGAGTAAAAACAGCTTTTGTTTATTCATCTCGTAAAATGGTAGTGGTAGTGCAACTGTTCATGTTGACATGTCTCACCTCAACAGCTGTTTTGTGACCAGAAATTGGGTTCAGAGGTACAATATTTTTGACCTGGTAAAGGTGAAATTCACACAGACACAAAAAACCACACACTGCTCCTTTCAGTAGCTTCTTATAAAACCATATTTTAAATGGTACGTGTTAGACTTCAACTCTTTTCCTTTAAACACCCAAGAGAAAAAGAGCAAATGGGAAAATCACATTTAAAATCCTCATAAATATCCAAGTCAGTGGAAGGTAAACTTCATCATTCTCCAAACATGAACCACAAAACCAGAACTGAACAAATAAACTTTTCACCATCCACAGAGGGCACATGGTGCGAATGATGAACTGTCTTTCACGTTGAAGATAAAATATGTGGTGGTTTTAAAAGACATCACTTAACTAGTTTAATTTGTGTTTGATTGTCGACCAAGCTCACATATGCAAGCAGTTTTCTCTCAAATCATGGAGCAAGTAGCCTGCATTCCAGAGTTTATGGAAGACAATTCCCTCTTTCCCCATATCTGCCTGGGTCATATCACACTGCTGTAGACTGGCTCTAAACTTTGGAAAAATTTGTTTTTTCTGCGATCTCAAAAAAAACAAAACATGATATATTGAACATACCCACTTGAGGACCTCTTTTTTTGAGTGTCCATTAAAATGCAGCCTGTTTGTCCTGTTATGTCCTGTTTAATGGCTGTGTTTAAAATGCAAAGAACAGACTGTAAGAAAGACTCTGATATGGCTTTATCAGAAAGGTTTTATGATACGGACAATAGCTACGAATAGAAAAAGAATACTGACAGAATTGACAAATATTAGTCTCTACCCCAGTCACATGCACTGTAGTGGATTTAAACATGTAACCTACAATTTCATCTTATGGGACAAAGAATCGATTCCTTTATTCAGTGTAGTTTTTCTGCTTTCTCTCGTTTTCCTGATTAGTGTAAAAAAAACATTCCTCAGTACAAGTCACAGCATTATTTATGAGGCCTTGCAAAAAGGACGTTTTAGCCTATTTTAAATGTGCATCATTATAGGAGATTCACAATTGGTGCAATTTACTGAGAAATTGTTTCCAGTTGATGCCCTTAAGGCATAGGGTATTTGTCTAAATGAATACCCTCAGAAATGACTTGTAACCATTTCTTTAGGATCAAAAAAAAAAAAAATGTAAATCTGCAGACAGTTGCCAAAGAAGTGTGGTTAGAGAGCAAACATCACTAAATAGTAGACATAAATTCACTATTATTCATTTAATTTTTTGTGTTGCATGTAATATATTTCTATCCTTTCTTAGTATATAACTTTGGAAACATATTACATCAAATCAATTACATACAGATTCACATTTTAAAAATATATGGCTTTGTTTCCCTTTTCTGTCTCAACATCCTCCCTCATCTCTCGGTTTAATTTGCAGGAGGGCAGTAAAATCAGCACACAATCACAAACAAAAATCAAAGGCTCTCCTGTGGGTCTTGCTCTTTGACGAGCTGAGTGAAGAACTATTTTCACAGCTGGAGAGTTAAAACTGTGTGTGTTTGGAAAATTTCTACTGAAGCCAGAGCCATGACCTCCTGTAGGGTTAGGCACAACTGGATAATCCTAACGACCTTCATTACAACAGCATCATAATAGCCCACAAGTACTAACATACTTTGAAAAAGTAGATACTACAAATAGATATACATATACTGTATTATTACAGATTAGCATAATGTATAACATTACTGTAAATTCTTGTGTACTACACAATAGACTGATAATGTGTTTTTGTATTTTTTGACCAATGAACTGCACTGCGGATAGACATGAAGGAATTTGCTTTAAACTGTCTAAACTAAAAATATTCAAAGTATAATAAAGAAATCTGATGAAATTCTGGCATGAAAGCACTGTCCTGTCCATGCAGCTATGCATCCAGTGTAAAACAAGCCTCATATATTTTTTGAATAAACCTATTTTCTTCCACTGTGAATTTCAATGAATTGCTCTTGAAAGATATTTTGCTTATATACTCTGCCTGCTGTCTTTTTCATTTGCTGTTAAAGGACAAGGCAACACATCATGACAGCAACAACTTCTGGCCAATGTCTAAAGGGAATTAAGACCCTCTTGGGAGCCTTTTTTTCTTTCTTTCAATATGTTACACAATTGTTTTCACCCTCTCTGTATAATATGTCTGTATGTGCTGTAATAGAATCCCTATGTTGCCTGGTTAAATCACTTTTAGTTTGACTCTATGCACTGGCTCCCTTTTGCTCCCATGAGAAACCCCCGAAATGAGAACCACCTATGAATTTCCAGACCCCCAGTTCCAAAGTTACAATAACAACTTTCTAGCACCAGGCTGGGTTTTCCAGTTAAAAAAACATTTTTCCCTTTAAAATGTCTGTTTCCTTTCTCTTCTTGTGCTGTGTTTATTTTTTTAATCCACATTTGTCACTTTATTAATAATATTCCACAAGCCGTGATCCTCACAAATCCACATGTGAGAAAACATGTACTGTACCTCACAGACACAAGTGACTGTGTGTCTGTTAATGTTTACATACGGATATGCCAATGTCCTCCCTCAGTCTTGTCTCACAGTACATGTACATATGTGGCCTTTGAGTCTGTACCCAGGAGGTTCTTGGCCAGGCACTTATATGTGCCAGAGTCTGAGGCTGTGGGCCTCTGAATGATAAGTGTGCCCTGAGGGTGGAGCAGTTCGCTACCCATAGGCCGGCCCTGTTCTGCCGCTGACAGAACTGAACGATCGGGCAGCTCCCAGGTGATCTCTGGCTTGGGCATCCCAATGGCGGCACAGTTGAGCTGGATAGGTGTCCCGGTCACTGCTTTCACACTAGGAGGTGGCCCTGTTGTGATCCGTGGAGGGTAGGCGATGATAATAACAGGGACAGTCAGCACAGCCTCCCCAGCATTGTTCCGAGCCCTGCAGATGTAGTTCCCTCTGTCGTGGAGAGTAGTATCCTGAATAACCAAAGTACCATTCTCTAGTAACTGGTAGCGGCTGAGGACTTGAGGCCGAGTAAGAGTGTGGCCACCGGGAATGGTCCAGTAGATTCTGGGTCTGGGACTTCCATCAGATAGGCAATGAAGGAAGAGAGGTTCTCCAAACACACTGCGTATGATGCCCCTAGGCCTCGTCAGAATGTAAGGCTTCTGCCCAATATCCAAAATTATTATCTTCTCTATGTAGCCCATGAAATTCCTGGCACCACAGCGGTACTTCCCAGCATCCTCTTTGCGAGGGTTGTAGATGACTAAAGTCCCATCTTTGCCTAGGTGGTGGTGATAGCCATGGTCGGGTTCACCAGTAAACTGTGTTCCATTAGGCAAAGTCCAAATGATCTCAGGCATTGGGTGTCCATCAGCAGAGCAGTTCAGAACTGTGGTTTTCCCAATCCGAGACACAATACGTTCGTTGAAGGGGTTCTTGAAGATAGGCCTTCGGAGCATACTGGTCACCTCCAGCTGCACCACCATTACTGCCTCTCCTCCATCATTCCTCGCCATGCAAATGAACTCTGCTGTATCAGTTGGCCGCACATTACGAAACTCTAATGTCCCATTATGGTGGACATTAATCCTGCTACCAAAGTATGGTGCTGTCAGAAAGATATTATCAGGCATAATCCAAGTGATACTAGGAGTGGGATCACCCTCAGCCTTACAGTCTATTAATTTCCTGGAGAATTTAGCAGCTACATCTTTGATTACAGTCCTGTTCTGCCGGTAGCCATTGATCACTGGTGGATTCCCATCTATATCAAGCTTGTAGACTTTTCTATTCTCTCCAACAGGGTTGCGAGCCATACAAACATACTCCCCAGCATCGATAAGCTTCACATCCCTGATATCCAGAGAGCCATTGACATGCATTAGATAACGTTCATTTGATGCTGCAATTACATCGTTGGTGGGCAGCATCCACAGGATCTTGGGTTTGGGTTCCCCAAGTGCTTCACAGTCAAAGCGGATGTTCCCTCCAGGCGTCACCCTGGCATGGGTCTGGCTGGGTGGACGTATCCTGGGGGCAGCTGTCACCACGCTGATATGTACATGCATCTCATCCTTGCCCACCTGGTTCTCAGCATAGCAGGTGTAGTCCCCTTCCTCTGACATTCCAACCTGGGGAAGCATGACACAGTGATGTAAATCTTTTGAAAAGGTTTTTATGTTTCATAGTTGAAGATGACATGCCATTGAATACCTGGTTTAGGTAGAGAGTTCCATTGTCAAAAAGTGTATAGCGCCGTGCTCGTCCTCGTCCACTGCTGGCATCAGACTGAAGAGCGCTGTTGACCACTGTACCGTCTGGTAGACCCCAGGAGATCTCTGGCTTTGGTGCTCCTGAGGCTTTACAGTCGACCTTAAAGTCATTACCATAGGGTACCTGCTTCTTTCCATAGAGTTTAGGCTCTATCTTGGCTGGCTTCATTGACACACTGACCCTCATGAGTTGGAGATCATCACCAATTTTGCTTCGTGCCACACAGAGATAGTCTCCAGCATCTTTATCACTCACAGTGCTAACAATAAGAGTACCATTATCCAGGACCTGAATTCTGCTTCCCATCCTGGAGAAACATGACAGGAAATTTGAGAGGCTTAGCATTTGGGGAGGACAATAAAGCCTGATCAAATACAAGTGAGAACCAATTACCATAGTGCAGGACAAGGAAAAATGACACATAAAACAGTGACATTGTATGAGTTACTGTACTGTTGTAAAACTGGTATTTAGAGAATACTGTAATTTGTGTGCTTTGTGTGCTTTTTGAGAGCTATGCAAGAACTTATGGTAATACATGCACTGAGAAGTTTATCTGTTTATGTGGTGTCACCAAATTATCTTGAAAAATAATGGCCTGATGGCATGAATTATGCTGTGCACTCCAAGAGGAAGAAACTAATTGTTTTTATACTGGACATTACTTTGAAAAAAAAAATAATTTTGTAAAATTACACTCTTAACAATTCTACAAAAACTGTGTCTTGTGCTTTCACACATCTCCATAATAACAGTGAAGAAGTTTTATAATACTGCATTAAAATAAAGGGACACATAAAAAAAAACACACATAAAAGAAAACACTAATGAGAACATTGTGGTTGCAAAGAAAATGTTCAAATAGTTAAAAATGAACACTAACAGCAGAAAACTAAATTAACCACTTATACCAAACAGACATGTACAGTGTGAAAAACACTGGCACTGCATTGTCATGTGTTTCTTGAAAATAACAAGCTTTCTGCTTCTTTCCTCAGCTGTTTTTTCTCTGATGTTGAATGCATAGAGGGAGGCCATACAAATTGTTCACAGATACAGTATATACTGTAAGTAAACCAATATTCGTAAGGTGCTCTCTTGTTTCTCTATTGGTGAGTTTCCAATTTCAGCTGTTCTCTTTTGGAGAAAACTGAGAATATTCAGTATTTACTGTATGCAGATGGTACTTAAGCTGATTGTAGCAAATTGGTAAAGCTTCAGCATAAATATAGCTTGCCTTGCCACTGCAGTAAATCTGAGGTCTACAAAGCTGTTGTGCTGATCAAGGCATTTTTACCTGTGCCACTGGTCCACCACAGCTTTAGAGGGCAGCCTCCAGATGATCCTGGGTTTAGGGTCTCCTGTAGCTGAACAGTTTAATCTCAGCTGATCCCCGAAGAACAATTCTGTCGTGCGCTGGGATATCTCCACTATTTGAGGTCCAGACTCTTGCCTCTCTACTGTCACAGTCACCACCCTTCTCTCTGAGCCAGTAGAGCTGGTAGCAATACATTCATATTTTCCACTGTCTGCTGGAGTCACATCCTTAAGGTGGAGGGTTCCATTCACATACACTGATATCCGTGTGTTACTGGTAGGTCTGTTAGATTGTACCATTGATCCGTCATGGAGGACCCAGTGAATAGTGGGCTGAGGGCTGCCTTGGCCAGTGCAGGGTAGCCACAAGTTTTGGCTTACACCAGCTTTCACCTGCTGCCGTTTCTCCTCCATGATGCCTGGGGGAGCCGCCACCACCTGCAGTCGGACTGTAGCAGTATCAGCTCCAGCTGGGTTACTGGCGATGCATTTGTAATGGCCTCTGTCATAAACAGACACCTGCTCAATGACCAGAGTCCCTTCAGCAGATACTGATACCCTTCCCTTCTCTGTGTTTTGACCCCTGACCTGTGGTCGGTTGGCCAGGATCCAGGATATCATGGGTGTGGGCCGACCCTCTGCATTACATTTCATCTCCACAGTGTTTCCTGCATGAGACTTTATCTCACGCATTTTCGTCTCTAGGATGCGTGAGGGGTAGGCCACCACAGAGAGGGTGACAAGAAGTTTATCTGATCCATGATCATTCTCAGCTAGACAGAGGTACTGGCCGCGGTCCTTAATGTTGGCATTCTGGATCGACAGCGTGCCGTTGCTCAACACCTCAAACTTGCCCATCCTCCCCTTAATGGTAATGGTGCTTCCTGATAGAGAAAGAAAGATTTTTTTTCTAAGAAACATTCAACTTAAAAACATCCAAAAACAATATACATTGCTCACACAAATACAGATTCAAAACAACTGACAAGACAACTGTAGTGGTACTTTAGTTTACTTCTTAAAACTCACTTCCTCCCCTATTGTGATTTTAATTTACTTTATTACCATTTGTATTGTTTTTTGTTCATTATGCTGTTTTCTCGTTGTTTTTGTTATAAAAAATGCCATATAAACACACATAATAAACACCACCAGTTCATAATAAAACAGACATGGAGTATACATAATTGCTTATGCCACGATCAAATATAGCATTGGAACCCCTTTGTCAACTTAAACAATCAACGACACGGTGCTCTCTGCTCTTGATCTGAAAAACATGGTTGCCTCACTGACTTTCATTTACTTAGCACTACCCTTCCTAGATGTCCTAGATGCGCCTGAAAATAAAGATTTTTTTTCATGTTTAAAATACTTTTACCCAACACTTGAACCATTTCAAGATGTTGTTCTTCTAAATGATAAAAATTAATGAAATTGTTTTCATACCTGTGCTTGTGGAGAAGCGTTTCCAGGTTATAGCTGGTTGAGGGTTTCCAACAGCCTCACAAGGCAGGAAAGCATCTGAGTTGGATAACACAGTGAAGCTGGCTGCATTGCCCCCAACTATCTTAGGTCTGGTTGTCATAACCTTTGTAGTGGGTTCAAAGCCAGCAACATTGGCACTTGTAGCTTCCCTGCCAGTGACGTGATTATAAACACTAGAGATGACATTTTGTGTGTCTATGTTGTTGTATGGGGCAGGGGTGTTGATGTATCCTTGCTCAGCTGTAAGGATGGTCATTGTGTCAAAGGTAAGGCCTTTATCTGCACTGTCTCTGGCACCACTGCTCTGCACAGTTGGTCTGATTCTCCTCAATGGTGGTCTACGAGCGGTGTGACTATTATTCCTCTGTTTTGGCGGTCTGATGTTGCTGTGGACTCTGGTCCGAGCTGTTGTGTAAGGCCCTTTTGTGGTAGTTGGCATGAATGTGGTGGTGGGGGTAAATGTGGTTGAGGTCAAAGGTGTCTTGGTTGTAGTATAGGCTGGTAAACTGCTAGATGAGTCAAATTCCTCATATAAGTCAGTCTCCTCCATTGACGTTTGGTCAGTGGAAACAGCTATTGTGGTTCTGTCCTCTTTCCTAGATGGTGTGTACAGGGGATTGTAGGGTGAAACAGTCTGTTGTGGTAGTGTGGTTGTCTCCATTGTACTTTCCATAGTTGTTACCACTATAGTTAAAGCCTCAGTTGTGGCAGCAGAGTGTAATTTAATTATTGCAGGTTTCTTGAAGGGCCTCCTGCCCCTAAATGGCCTTCTTCTCCGTCCTTGCCTTCCTCTTGTCCCACCAGGTTTCTGTCTGATTACATACAAATTATCAGGTAGTCCCCCGGACCCAGATGATATGGCTTCATCAGGATATTCCCTTGAAGGTGGTTTGACAGTAGGTGGGGAAGGTAGAGTCTGTGATTCTGGTGGGGTTTCAGCAGTGGTGGCAGACTTGGAGTAATAGGATGGGTTGGTAGTAGTAAGATGATGAAAGCTTGGTTCCAATGTTGTGAACTCGAAATCTGCAGAGGACAAATCTCCAGAGTCATTATCTAATGAGCCCTTTTTGTTCCCTGTGTGTTGGGGTGGAGACAAAGTCTCAGGTTCAGTGAGTGAGTTTGCGGTCGTAGTGGGCATAGCAGCAGGGGTTGTGGTTAGGGTCACTGTTGTAGTTTCAGCTGTAGTTGAGGTTTTTTGGTTGATGAGCCTGCCCAGTATCTTTTCCCTCTCTCTGCCTCCAAACAGCCTGTTCCATGGAATTCTTCCACGAATAACCTTAGAGGCAGTTGTAGTAGTAGTGGCTGTGGTGGAGATTGACGGCTCCTTATTTGTGGTCAAAAATGGATCAAATGTAGGGTCAAACTCAGGGGCATCAGCAGAGGTTAGGTAGCCACTAGAAACTTCTGGCCTTGACTCTGTATGGGTAAAGGGGATATTTGAAGTAATGTAATAGTTTGTGGTAGAGGCTGCAGTTTCTTGCGTAGAGGTAGGTCTCTCTGTTCTCTGTAAAGATGAACTGGAGGAACCTGTTAGTGTGACCACCTGCAGATCAGTGGGTGCTGTCTTCTTTTTGTCTTCATCACAGTCACACTCTAAGGGAAAAAATAAACAAAAAGGAAAAGGAAACACAGATACATAGAATATCAGCTAAAGAAGCACACACTGAACAATGAAGCAACAATTTAACAATGGTTTACTTACAAAACAAGGTTGCTTACCTGTGGTCAGTTCAATTCTATATGGCACTGTAACATTCTCTTCCTTCTTCAATGAGGGCTGTTTAAGTTTATTGATGAAGGACTGTATGTCAGTGATCCTGTTGGGTTTAATGATCCTCCTGCGGCCTTGGAAAGTCCTCCTGCGGCCCCCTCCTCTGCTGTTCTTGTTTGGGATGATATGGATCTGCTGCTGGGAGATGATTGTGGATCCCGCAGGCAGGCGTGGGGATTTGATTGTTTGGGTGGTGTGGAAGGTAATTTCATCTTGCTGTCTCTCTGTGGTGGTGACTGCTGTGAATGTCGTCTGGCTTTCTGGGTCTGTAGACGTGTGAACGACTAGCTCCACTGGGCCTGGGCCATCCTTCATTGGATTGACATTAGGGTCTGTGATAAACGAGAGCGCCGCCCCAGTGGATGTCTCTGGCTCAACAGGTTGTTCTCCTGAGAATTGGAGCTGAGTTTCTTGTGACGTGTCTGTCACAGTAAGGTGGAGAGTGACTGGGTGCCTATTTGAACCTGGCTTGGTGTTTTTTTCAAGGGCATAAAATTCAGTGGTCTCATCAAAACTAGAAAGGCCCGTGCTGTGTGAAATTGTGTTATATGGTGTAATGGCATCATATTGACTTTCACTCCTTTCTTTTGGATTATGTGTGAATGTGGACTTGATTGGTGTAGAATCTGACTGCATATATGACTCTGTTGTTGGTGTGTTTATATTTTCTGTCACTTGACTTAAATCAATGTGATTGCTGACTGTGCTTTCCATGTCAGCAGTTTGATGTGCCCCTGTTGTTGCTACATTACTACCCTGACCTGTCTGTGTGGTTGTTATAGTTTGAGGCTGCCTGTTTTCTTGCACAAATTTTCTACCTTTCTGTGAATTATCTGTAGTTGGTTTGACTATCCTTGGCCCAATGATGAGATGACCTTCATTATGATCCTCACCAGAGCCAATTTCACCATCACCAGAAAGACTGCTCTCTTTCTCTGTGTCAGTTTTTATTCTTGATCCCCCTTGAGCCTTTTTCATTAATTCAGCAAATTTCTGTGGATCCACTTTCCTGGAAGCTTTATCAAAGACCCTACTACTCCAGATGCGTCTGTTGCTGACTGGCCCCCTCCTTCTCTGTCCCAGTCTACCTCCAGCATGTCCTCTAGCCTGTGACCTGAGTCTGGGGTAAGGTCGATCTGAGGTGATAGTCCTGGATTCTTGACTAGTTCTGTTAGAGGGACTGGAAGAGGGGATCTCATTGAGGGTGACTGCGTTTTCAGTCAAGCTAGGGCCAATCTTGTCTTCAATTTCCATCCCTGATCCCTCACTGTCCAAAATTGTTACTGTGTCGGACCTTTTATCAGTCACAGTCACCTGAGACACAAGCAGGTCAACTCCCAGGTGATTAGCAACCAAACACCTATAAAATCCTCTGTCCCTCGCTGTGAGACCCTGAATCAGCAAGGTTCCATTCTCATACACTTTCCTGTTCCCATGAGACTTGTCCAGTACTGAGTGGTCCGGGAGTATCCACTGGACCGAGGCCTCAGGACTCCCTGAGGAGCTACAGTCAAAAGCCAGATTTTCCCCCAGTGGCCTTGAGAGTTGGACACCATTGACCTCAACTTCTTCCACATCAGGGGACAGAACTGTCACTCGAAAGATGAGGATATCTGCATCCAGGTAGTTTGTGGCAATGCACCGGTAGAGGCCTGTGTCAGAGGCATCTGCACCCTGTAGAGTGAGCTTCCCTTCAGCAGTGATGATGATCCTCCTGTCCTCACTGGAATAAGGGGCTCTGACCTTGCTTCCATCTGGTAAAATCCACTCCAACAAAGGCTTTGGCTCACCCCGTATTTGACAGCTCAACTGTGCAACACCACCTATGTCAAAAATAAAACAAATATTTTATTAATTATTGCTTTCATATTTAAAAATTATAAAACATTTTTAGTCTTTTGCTCCCTGTTTTGGCAATTAAAATGCTCAGCAGATTTTTGTCATGCAACAAGCATCAGTTAAGGGTTTAATTATAGGTAGATGTAGACTGAAGTGAAGGCCATATCAGCCATCAGCTAGTTTGTCACAAATCATGCTTGTAGGCCCGCCCCTGAAAATGGGATTGTCAATGAGCACAAACTTTCCACTTTCGGCAAATGAATGTGAAAACATCCTTCTAGTGTCAAACTCTGCACATACATCATTCAGTACAGTGAAGCTCAAACATTCAACTGTAGGAACAAGAAACAACATATTTTTGAGTGGAGGGGAACTTTAAGCATTAATCTCTAATTCTCACCTGTAAGTACAGTGTGCTCTGTCTTGGTTTGATTATCTCGCTTGATCATGGTCCAGGAATAGCGGCCCCTCTTAGGTGATGTGTTTTCCACACGTAGGTTGACCACAGACTGGAACTTAATGTGCAGAGTAGAGAAAGTGGTAGTAGTGCGGTCAAGCTGGAAGCTCACCTCTCCCTGCATCAACCATGCTGGGGAGGCTTTAATCTCAGTCTCAATGTTTGTGTGAATTCCTTCCTCTCCCTCCTTTGGTTTCATCTGACTATACCTGTACACCATTTCTGGGCTTCTGGACAGCATTAAGCCTCTCTCCAGTCTCATGGGAGAGTCACTGTAGGTGGCCAGTATCTGCCAAAGCTGCTGTATGTGTTCATAGTCAATGTTACACACCAAATATGTAGTTATGCCAGTGGTAAGCATGGTGACATTGTTTCCCTCCTCCTCCTCAAAGCTTTGTGTAAGGTTCTCGAAAGCAGAGGGCCTCTGGACAATGCAGGATAGACTGGCATCACTGTGAAACTGGTCAGTCAGGTTCATTTGTATGGAGCCTAATGGGGCAATGAAGTCCTTGGGGGAAACTGGAGTAAAGTCCCCCTCATCCAGGCTGATGTTTTTCTGCTTTAGATGGGGTTGGATCCAGGGCTTGGTACAAGTGAAGGCATCACTGGGGAGAAGGGATAGAGGTCCGTTGTGGTAAGGGGCAGGATTTTCACAAACAGGACACAGCTGGCCTCTCGGATATCTCTTGTCTCGCTTGCATTTCAGCACCCCTGGAAACATTTAAATCCAGTGTTGTAGCGTTTAGTTGGTTGCATGTAAGAAAATAACATTTACAGTTTCCACATCATGGGCCAGCCAAACCGAAACGGCTCAGTAAAACTTGTGAACCAGAAAAGATCATCATCACCACACAGAATTGTGATTTATGAGTTGACTTTTACATTAGCCAAGTCATGAATAAAAGGTGTAACTTTTGTACTTCTGTGTCTCTTGTGTTTTCTGTAGCCCTCATGATAAGAAGAAGATACGATCTCTGCCTCCAGTGATGTCTCTGCAAAGATTTATATGTTTCCCTTGGATATGTCTTTCTTGCTTTGGATACAATCCCATGCACTATTCGTTTGCAGGAGAAAAACATACAGCTTTAAAGGTCTGAGTAGAATAATAACCTACTAAAGTGCTAATGCAGTTAGCAACTGTGTCTTATTTAAACTGCTAACAAATGTGGGTTCACAAAGGTTTATATCAAGGTTTGTTTTTGCATTATGCAAGGGAAAATGTTTAGATTAAGAAATATTCCTTCATTAAGAAAGAAGGCTTTCTCTTCCCTTGTAAACATGTTACAACCTTACACCTCTCTAAATGCTTTCAGACTGTTACAAAGCAAACACACATTCCTCACCTGTGTTCCTCTGTGCCCACACTGAGAACCACTTCATACGGCAATCACATGTCCATGGGTTGCCATGGAGGAAGAGGTTCTCTAACTGGCTGCAGCCTGAGAAAATATCTGCAGGCAGAGTGGTGAGGAGGTTGTCTGACAGGTGGATGTTTCTTACTGAGGACACCTTGAACACCTGGCTGTGTCTCAGTGTGATGAATGTGTCTGGGTGAAGCTGCTGGAGGTGGTTGCCCTCCAGATGGACCAACTGTAGGTTGGTTAAACCGTAGAAAGCCTCTGGGCTGATGAACTCAATGTGGTTGTGGTCCATGTGGAGTCTCAGCAGACTGTCCAGGCCTTTGAACGTCTCTTTGTTGATTTCCTTTACTTTATTAAAGGACATCTTCAGGACCTGTGAGAACATAATTGAGAAGTTGGAGATAATAAATACAAATTGATAATACTCTCTTTATGAAGCTTGTTTTGTTTATTTTTGCTTTTGATATTCCAGCACAGTGAACTTGTATTCCAATATTACAAGACAGGTTTGTAATCTGTTCACAAGAGACTGACAAACACATGATTTTACCTGTAAGGACTTGAGGTCCTGGAAGGCTCTGTCTTCAATACTTTGGATAGTGTTGCTATGCAGCATCAACAGCTCTAAGTTCTCAAGTCCTGAAAAATCATTTTCTCTCAAGACAGTAATACTGTTGTACCTAAAAGCAGAGAAATGAAAAAGAAACTTCAGGTTCATTTAAGGCCCTGCACACTCACACAAGTGTTTTCAATTGCTCTTCCAGATTAGACCTCTGCCTGCTCCGACTGAAGATGAGTGGGCTATGCTGGTAAATGATTGTCCTAGTAAGAAACATGAATGAGTTTAAGTTGTCCTGCCCTAACAGGTGAAAAGAGTTTGGGAGATGTCAATTAAGCACAGTCTGTACATATCCATACAGTCATGAGAATAGGTGTAATCAGACAAATAAGTGAAAACACATGTGAAGATGAATCATGGGTGTGTATTGCCTTTAATCTTGAAATATTGGATGTCCGTGCCGCTGGGCTTAATGCTTCATACTCATTCTAGTTAAGCAATTTGTTACTTTAATCATCACTCCCACAATATCCAATATTACTAGTATCCAAGTATTATTATAATTGTATCTTAATGAAAAATGCTGTATAGTTTTGTTTTTTATCACTGTCAATAGTGTGATAATTTTTTATTTCACCACTTGTGGCATGTATGTGGTGAAAAGTACATTTTTTTGCTGGAAGACAAAGTCAGCAAACAAATAATTCTTTTTTTAAAGATCCAAGAGGATTTGGTTTGAAGTATGGCTGCACTTCAGTTAAAGGTCCTGCACTTCCACATAGGTTTTTCGAGTTGAATTGGCTGATTAAACCTCTTCTCAGGTTGAACTTGGACGGGGCTACATTGGGAATTATGCAAGGTCACCACATTTAATGTACAAATAAAAACGAATCTAACAGGTCACAAGAGACTGGAATCAGGCACAGAGTGTACACTACACACCCACACAGTCTGTAAGGTGTGATCACACCAAAATTGGTTCCTTGTTCATTTCAGTGAAGGAGGGAGTGTGGGTCTTTCACTTTCGGGCCTATTTTTCATAGCGGACATTTTGACTTGTCATGTCAGAAAAAGCACCGGTGTTACAAACGACGTTAATGATGGTTTCCATGTGTCCCAGTACGCCATGCCACTGAGCCAACATGCACAATAGCAGGGCCTTGGAACTGACACTCCTAAATGGAATGCAGCCATTATTCATGTTATTAATTATGCCTGTGCTAATCCTGCCATGACATGTCAAAATGCAGTGGAAATGCTTTGTTCTGTTCTGACCGCACCTCAAGAAGAGGTCTAATCAGGCACAGTAATAAAAACACCTGGAGATGCAATCTGAGGCAGCAATGCAACAAACCTAATGGTACACCTCCTTTACCACCATCAGGCAAGGTAATTTAATAATATCTTTACCTTGAGGACAGCCCCATAGGGTGTCAGAATATATATTTGTGTGTTCATTCACACTTAGGAGGAAGACGCACAAGACTGGACACCCAAATCCAGCACCATGTTTCAGAGTCTGAGAGGCTGGCTAGTAGCTACAGGACAGGGCGGGACTTCGACCAGGGGTTGAAGGGGTCCACTACGGGAAGTCGACCAGGAGGCCGATTTTGCTGCATTAGTTTTCAGAAGCTGGGAATCCAGAATTGAAGAGCTAGCTGGTAGTTGTTGTAAACTTTGCATTATAGCTAAAAATGGTCTAGGTTAGCTAGTTAAGATAGCTCTTAGCTATAGCTGGCCCTGGCTAACGTTACGAAATTACCAATTTTAGCCTAAATTAAGCTAACATTTTAAGGTATGCTAACGTTAGCTACTGTAATGGTCAGTGAACGAAAAATGAACCCCATTTAAATTTTTCTTTTCTTTTTTTTTTTTAACTTCCAATAATGGTGCATAGCTTAGTTAGTTTGTGTAAAAGCAGTAACGTCGGCTAACATTCGTTTCTTGTGTTATTCACGTCAGAGTCTGTGGTTTAAATCGATCAATAAAATTGTTCTTCCCCCAGAGTATCTGCAGTTCTCCAATCTGCTAAAAGCTGGAAAGAAAGCGAAAGCTCACCCGAGGTTAATTCTTTCCACAGCTGGCTGGATGTGGTCAGGTATTGCGGTCAGGTATCTGAAGGTGCAGTGCACTTCAGTGGGAACATAGCAGGCGCAGGATCTGGGGCAGCCGCCGCTCGTCGGCAGCACGGCGGCCAAGAAAAGCACCGCCTTCAGCAGCCACCTCCACAGGTATGAAGCGCTGCAGGCGCACACACTCATTGTGCACAGGAGATGGGGCTTCAGCTGCACGGACAAGGGAGGGCTAGACTTTGTCCTGAAGCATTAATGAAACCCACCTGGAGAGAGAGGCACAGCGTGTTGAAGCGTTACTCCAGAGAGTAATAACAATAATAGATAGATTGAACAAACTACAAAGTCATAAAAAGGTTGATTCTCGGATAAAGCGATGAAGGCAACATTAGTGCAACATCTTTTTCTATTTAGCCTAAAACGAAATTTGCATCACTCAACCTTTTACAACTCGTAGGCCTATTTGTAATTATTTGCCTATTTCTATATTATTATTTATAGGTATTATGGAGAGAGGATAATATTTTTGATCAGAGCACACATAATTAGTATGGTAATACAGTCAAAGAAGAATGTTGTGCATGCAAACATGCAAAGATACATGCAAAATCTTATGCAAAGATACATGGAAAGCATACATATTCTCAATGTGTATATATATGTAAAACTAGCAGATAACGTATTTTACCCAAAAAGAAAAAAAACTGAATTCCAGTTTCTAACGCCGCACTTCAACTGCTGAAAAAAAAAACGGAACTGCTGCAGAAAATCCTGATGAAAGAGTAAAAGCTCCACATTCACTTTCCGTAGTTCTCCAGTTTGATTCCTCAGATGAGTCCACTGTGTCTGAGGCGCAGAGGGACGGGAGTCATTTCTGTGCGAGCGCCTGCAGTTGAGCGCACACACTGGTCTCCTCCGCCCCCGTGTAATCTGCTGCAATGTAATCTTATAGTACTGCAACTTGAAATACTCAGGGAAGTGGTCTGCAGGAAATACCACGCATCTGATAGACTGTTAAACGCCATCAAAAACAGAAAAGCCTTCCTCAACTGAATTGCTGGGACAAGAATGGAATTATTAATTGCTGCCAAGACAGTAATATTTGACTTATGTGATTAAGTTTTAGAAGTAGGTCATCAAATTGTTTTGCACAGAAGCACATCTTAGAAGAAGAATCTAAACGCTTCCCTGATGTGATTTATTAGATCTCGCTCCTGAGTAATTTACAGATTTTTGCTTGATCTTGGCTCTTTTATTATAATAACAAATAGTACCTGATTCAATTTGGACATTGTATGACACATGCCCCAAGCTCGTCTGACATGGAGACTCTTTGTTAAACTCTTTTGTCAGATGAAAGCACAATCCAGTCATGATGGTCAAGGACAAATGTGTTACAGATTAGCTCAATAAGCATTTTACTTTCTTCTTTCCCATCAAATGTCAAATGCCATTTGAATTCTTCGTTTTATTTGTGTGTTTTGCTTAAGATAAAAACCACAAACCAACCATAGTTGCAGGCATGTGGGGTCAGTTTCTTTGATGTCTTTTTCCAAAATCCAAGTATTTTGAGTGGTTTGTTGAATTCCAAGAGTCCCTTTGTGGCCACGAATCAGCATATTTAGAGGTGTAGACTTTTCCTTCACATTCTGCTGTTAGCTGTATCTACAGTAACTGTATCAGATATGACTTTTTGTTTGAGTTTTACATCCATGACTTTTAAGTTAAATTGTATAAATAATGGTACATTCACAGCTGGATGAAACACAAACTTTAAAGGCACCCCATTTTGATACAGTGTCATATAGCACCCCAAATCCCTAAATTTGTGTCTCTTGGCATTATCAGTGAATGTACCTTTAAATCAGACCTATATTGTCCTGTGCTTTTAGATAAAATCATATATGTGACTAGATGGCAAATTGACTGCGGCTTAAAGTTTGCATGTCGTCTATTTGTGGGTGACTCATTGTGAATGTCGCCATCAACATTTGTGAGTCATTCACTTGTAAACAGTACTCATGATACAGTACCCATCAAACCACAGCTGCCACAAGCTGTCTTTAAATCATACAATGTGTGTTTTGGCCTGCTAAATAATACACTTATGTTCCCTCTCACAAAGCTGCTGGATCACCACATCCACACCGTTAAACATCAACTAACACACGCACACTTTGGACACTAATGCATGCACACGGAGACACAGTTGCACATCTATGATTTTTAGAATGTGCACTGACTTTAGTTACACAGAAGACTGCTAATGACTACAGTATAACCTTTCAGTCATATTGGAACCACAGAGGAATAAGCAAAGGGATCAGATAACATCATTTCAAATGTGTTAGTGGACTAGTAATTTGCATGGAATGAAGGTTTATGGAGATCCCTTTCATCAGTTACTTCAGGTCACAGGCAAGGTTGGTATGTTCCATTGCTTGTGTCATCAATGTTGTTTACTTGAACATCTGGACAACACACCAACGCATGTGGATAACTATGGATAACAACTATTTGCTTCACTTCCTCACTAACGACTTCCTCAGAGTTTTTGCTTCGATGTGTCATGTTTCTCACTCAGAAACCAAGAAGTTTAACTGGTTTGCTCTAGCTGTTGTTACTGTAAATGAAGAGTAATGCAACAGTCACTGTGCGGGTAAGACATTCTTCAAATATGTCCATGTGTTTCACTTGATTTACCAACAGTGATAAGGGAGGACTATTAATCCTGTATTGTCATTGGCTTCTCCCAGGGCACACACGTGAATCACTTACCAACAGTTTGCCTTAGTGATTCTCTATTTTCCTAATAGAGAGCTAATCTTGATCCAAACAAGACCTAATTCAATTATGCATGATTTCATGCATGCCTATTTTTAAACCCCAATCAAAGTTGATTTAATCTGCTAACAGAGCAGAATTTTTCTTCTAGTTGAGTTAATTATGTCTTGATCTGAGTCATCATTAAACCTCTTCTTAGAAATGGCAAATTGCAGTGACGAGAGGCTTAGAGGGTTGAGAAGAGGTGAAAGTAGGAAAGGCATAGCTTGCAGGTTTTGTGTGTGTGTGTGTGTGTGTGTTTGCATGTGCATAGCTATGTGGCCAGTACAGTATGATTTGTTTGTTTGTGATTCTGCTGATCACAAAGTTGATTCTGGTCTATTGTTGTTCTTGCCAAGAAAACGGTTTTCCTTTGGCTTTAATTTACTCCAGATGATGGAGTACTACAAGGGCAGCTGTATTGTTCTTCAAGCTACAATACTTAAAATGTTCAGGGGGTAAAATTGGGATTCCTGGTGGTTTTTAAAATAACTTTGATTCTGCAGCATGTTGCTTATTTATGGAAATCCCTTATGTTTGCATACACAGTTTATCCCCTTACTGACTGGCTGACAGCGGGAAATGATAAACTGATATTGCTCTCTTCTTCTATCTTTTCTCAGTGTGGGCTAAAGGGAGTGTGGAGGAACGGGTCGGCTGTTAAAAGTCACAGCTAGCTGGTAGGCTCTGAGGAATCTGTAGACACATACAGCATTGGCCTCAGCTCCTCACACTCACTGCTCGGTTATGACTGGGGGCCCACCTCTGTGGGAGGTGAATGACAGGAATAGTGTGGTTTGGAAAAAATATCACCTTACACGAGACGCTCTTTCAACATCCTTGACATGTTTTTCCTCATGTGGAATTCTTTCTTAATAATTCAGCACATTTGATGTTCTTCTGTTTCTTGTGTTACAGTAATATCCTTCACATTTCTTAATATATCTGATTAGACACATACATACACTACAGGTATTTGTAATTTACAGTAGAAACTAATTTCCTTGTATATCAGCTGGCACATGGTTAATGTTTAATTTGAAGTGGTGCTCTGGCTCTTTTGATAAATAGTCTATCTAAACATGTAATTTGTGTGTGTAAACATCAGTTTGTAGGTGTGCTGGCTCCAACTGTTCAGTCGACCATTACAGACCATCATGGGCTGGGAGCTTTCCATCCACTGTCTCATCCAAAATCTTTGGCGTTTTTCCTCTGTTTATTGCCTTTTCTGCACAAATTGCAGTTAAATTGCAGTTAAAACAAATTGCAATAGTGTGTGTGAGTGTGTGTGTGTTGCGTGAGTGAGCAATTTAGCTCCTGGAATTCAGTTCTGTTACTTCACTCCTGCACACGCTCTGACTCAGGTTACTGATGAGAAGGAGCCCAGTTCTCTTGACACGTCTGATCAATGTGACATTAGTTGCACATATTAACAGCTGTCTGTCGTGAGTCTGATGTGACCTTTGGCCTTTAAGGGTCATGACATGGCATGGCGACTATTGTGTGAGACAGGGAGGCTATAGCAGCTCAGAATATATCTGGCTCAGTCAAATATATGTTGTGTACTTGTTTTTTTCCCTTGTCCTATCATTTTGGTTTTGTAAAACTTCTCTTACAACACTATTAATGCAGTTCATGCTGATAGACCAGGTCCTGAGATTGATGATGAGATGAAAAGTCTTGCCATATTAAACAAGGTCGCTGGAATCTGGTTTCTGGAGCAGTTTAAGTTCAGTGTCTTGATTAAAGGTACATTAACAGCAGCATTGGGGTTGTTACAAAGGATCATTCTTTGGTTATTAGTTACTTCAAAAACATATGCCCCACATTATTTCTTGACAAACAAAATCAATCATTTTGCATTTCTATTACAGATCCCAAATTTGTGATTGCATCCTTGTGATTAAGAATTATTTCACAACAGATTACTGTTATGTGGAAATTTGTTACCCTTACAGATTTAAAAATCACTCTACAGTAGTTGAAATTCTTCCAAACAGAGAAAGTGAATTTCAGTTTGATGAAAAAATGCTTTGATAGGTAAGTGCAATATCATTATTGTTCAAATAGTAAATTCTTTCTTTGCAATCCCCAGTTACTAGTGAGCTGGTCAGTTGGGAATCAAAGTAACAATTGTCTGGTAATTTGCAAGCGCCTCTAATACCTAGACAGTGTGCCCCCTGGACCTCTATCTGTATGACACTGACCTTTTGTTAGAGAGCTTAAGCCTCTGCTCTCATCTGGCTTCAGATGCTATGATCAGAACCATGTGTGATGACTTTTGTGAACAAGGCCTTCTGTTAGTGTGTGTGCATGCCTCACTTGTTTTGTTTGAAGAAGTTCCTCTTCTACACCAATTTGAGATACAGTATGTACCAGTTGCTCCTAACAGACCTACAATATGACAGATATTCAAAGAATCTAGAAAAGTTTCTTAATGCATCACTTCTTATTACACACTGGGTTGCTATGGACATTTTGCAGAAAAGTAGTAGTTTAAAAAGAATGTACAGCATTTAGTTGCAAATGTGATGTATATTAATGGCCTTAGTAGTATTAATAAGCAGTTACATGGTCATTTTATAGATATATTGTAGTCTAGCGTTGTCTGTTTGTCAAGACCCCTGTCAATCAATCTGAGAGTAATTGCAATTTTCCAATTCTGTGAATGAATTGTCATGCTGAGGGCGACAATTTTGTTTACCTTTGAATCAAAGGTTATGCCTTTAGTAAACTGCATTCAGATTTCACTAGACATTTATCAACTTCTTGCCACCCTGAATACCAAGGCTTGAAATGTGCATGGACGTGCTGTGACACCTCCTGGAGCTTTAACAAACATGACTTCTACTGACATAAATAGTCTGTAACAGTCAACACATTCTTATTCCTCTTGTGAGTGAGTGTGTATGCTTGTGCATGATCACATGTGTTTATGTGTACATACATGTGAGGATATACGATATATGGAAAGTGATGTGTGTGTTCTCTCAGTGTGTGCATGCATGTACTGTATATTTGTGTGTGTGTGTGTGTGTGTCTTTGAGCCTTTGACTGCAGGCCAGAGACATTCAAGTGAAGTTGGCTTTGAAGTGTCAAACACATTCCAATGCTTGTGGAAGCTGCTCACTCTATTAATATTTTGGGTATGTGAGAACAAGTTGATTTCCAAAAGAGCTTTTTCACAAGAATTTCACCCATACATTGTAGTGATTGATTGATTTAATCTATTGATCTATTGATTATCCAGTATCTCCAGTTTTTGCTCTAAAAAACTCCAGTTTCCAGACAGTCATTTTTTATTCACTGTATGAGTTTTATTTTTTATGATGGACTTACAAATCAGTGATTTGTGGAATTGGGCCACGGTACTACAGTATGTCATGCAGTGTATGTATACACTTTTACGGCTTATGGCTAACTGAGGGCTTTCTGCTGAGCCATAGTTAGAGTTTGGAATTTGGTGATATTTTTATCTAGAAATGTTATCGGAGCCCTCAAAATCCACATGGCTGTTTGGCATTGACCTAGTCATCGCTGATTTACAAACATGTCACAGACTGTCATCTGTGTCAGTGAGCGTGTAAATCACAGTGATGGTGAAAATAATTTTGGCTACATGGAGGATGCTCATGATAGCGAGCAAATGCTGGACATTCTGAGCGGGCTGCTCAGTGAGTTTATGATGGATCTTTGTTTTCCAGCCCTGAGATCAGTAGGATATTCTCATTGTAATGACTGTAATGTGAGTGTTTGAGGGCCAGTGAGTATTGAGTAGTTTAGTCTTCAAGACTAAGACAAAACAAAACCAGATGGTTGGATTTTGGCTTCATGAATAAACCAAAGAACAGAGGTTAGAAAAAACTAGAGTGAGAACGACAAAAGTAATTTATTTCCACTCACTTCCCTCTCCTCTCATGTTTCTATACGGCTTTGGCAAAGCTCTGCTTGGCTCTGTTTGAATTCGTCACTAGCTTCAGTTGTCAATGTCTTTTGCTTTTTGTGCTCCAGAATTTAACAGACTTTTGCTACACAGTGTGGGGGTGAATCAAGTTAGTTGCTCTCTGAGGAGAGCACTCTCCTGAACTCTGCTGAACTTTGTCATGTTTCTAATATCCCTTACCCAACCTCTTCTAACTCTGGCAGTGAGTCCGCAGCATAGACTAGAAGCAGCAGTCAGTGGACTAATTACAGTTTGCATCTGTGTGTGTATGTACTTGTTTGTGCGTATGTGTATTTACTGGTCCAGGCATGTGTTATGTGTACTTTTTCTACACGCATACATTGATTGAAACAAAAAACACGGTTAAAGCAACAGGGAATAGAACTGGAAAATGTTGATTAAGTTCTGGAGAAATACATTGTATTGAGAAATGTATTGTTGCCAACAATTAAATTAAATTTTAATGTTAGAAAACTGGCACTAGCTGCCAATGATGTCACAGCACTGTGTTTACACATGGGCTGATGGATCTTGATGGTTAACTGAAAATGTACTGATTTGAAATATGTTATTTGAAGCTGCGATAAAAATTCATAATGTCAGTAACTTGCATGGCTGTTTTTAATTAGTTCCACCTTTTATCAGTCAATGAATTTGTTACTGCTGGCTGGCTTTACTAATAATACTGCAGTATGTCAGCAACCGTTTGCACCCCATTATAGTATTTATCTCTACTGGTGTCAAACTGGAGGCCATTCTGTAGTTTCTCACGAATTCAGCTCGGTCCTTTAAACAACACAAAGACGTAAACAATACTTTTTACTGGTATGCGTTGCTAAACTATCAATTTACCTTCCAAAGTGTAAGACCTGTGTTGTTTTTTTCTGTCTGTAAACCTGAGAAGCGTATTATATTCTAACTGCTAACTGCTGTAGGTGCCCAAGATTTGTCAGTTTTTGTGAGTTTGTGGAATTTATACTCACATTGGAACGATGAACTGAGAAAAACTGTATTAGCTATTTGTTAATGGGTTAATATTTTTTGGTTTAATACAGATCAACATTGGCGATATGCTATGTTATTATGTCAACCTTTGCACAACTTTACAGAATGCATGCAATATAGTCAGCTCACTGGCTAAACCAGAACTAATCCAAGAACAAGAAGAGGCACTGAATCTTACATTTGAACTGTGACCTCACTATGAGAAACCCTTCGTGGTTATTGGTCACGATGAAAACCTTCTGTAACTCTGATATATTGGTTACTGGTATGGATTGCTGCTTTGTGGTGTAGCTCTGGAGCAGGTCTATCCTTAAGTCTAATCTGTTGTCTAAAATAGACAATATGATATTTGTGTATGAAGATACAGAGATACTTTCAGAGCTTAAAGGAAAACCAGAGGAGTGAGAAAAGTTTGCTAAGCCAGATAATTCAGGCATGTTAAATGAATCATTAAATAGTACATGTAGTAGATGGACATTACAATTCTTCTTTCCTGTCAGTGACAAGAAGGTTTTAGATCTGTCACATATTATTAGTGATGTTTTAAGACATTTGCTTCACTTGTCATGTGTAGTGTGATAATGAGAAGCACAATACATCTCTCAGTTTCATCTGTGTTGTGTATGTGCACACATAAGCTGCAATTCTTGATAAACATGGGGGAGTTTATAACTTATGTGTACAATATGGTTGAACATATTAACAACACTTAAGCCTTCAGCTGTAATGCACCCACGGCTCTGTGTGTATTTTCGGTGCATTTATGCTGATCTGTGCACATCTTCTTTAGATTCAGCTAATGCTCCATTGGGACACTGACGGAGTGCAAGGATGAAACTCCCGGAGCCGCTTATGTAGTAAACCATTTGTTATTTTTCCCCTCTCTTCATCCCATCTCTTTTCATGCATCCCTCCTTTACTGCCGCCTGGAACTTGTGAGTCAGTTTCTGATCAACTGCAAGTTATTTTTACTGCAGGGAGAAGAAAGCAGATGAGCAACTCTTTTATATTTTCCATTCACCTATATCACTTTCTTTGTTTCTAACAACTGTTTTTGCCCTTGGTCAAAATGCCCTAGTCTTTTACACCATCTCCTTTAATCATTTTGATGTTGTTGTTTGAGACTTGTGAAAGAGGCCTGTTATATTTGTATCTGTGGCGTGTGTATGTAGCCATTGGTTGATGTGCAGTTGTATGCACAAGCGTGTTAGTTCATGTGAATGTGTCTGACCTCATTCTGGTATGTATAAACTTGCCAGGAATACATAGTGTCATTCTAGAGAGTTGTAAACTCTGTGTGTTTACTGCTTTGTTTATCCCTCTGATTGCAGTGATTAGGTTACCACGGTTACCCTATTCAAGTGTGCCACGAACATTTTCTGTATTGCACCACCCTGCCCTCTGCAGCGGTGGTCTCAACCAGTCTGGTACTCAGATTGCTTAATTCTCGGCCACACAGGTGAATACAAAGCTTGTTTATGTTTGTAGCTTGGGTGTAATCATGCAAAGATGACCAAAACACACACTCTGAAAAGACATGCAGTGAATGCTGTAAAATTACAATGTTATATATATATATATATATATATATATATACATATATACATATATATATATATATATATATATACACAAGTGAGCAATTCTGTGGTGTAACATTGTTTACTAGTATTATCATAATCTTGAAGCAAGAATAAAACATAATTTTAAAATACAGTACTAATTTCAGTCTCTTGTTTAGATGGAGATATTTTTCAGTGCAATGATCCTTGTCCTACAGACAAAGAGGTTGTCCTGTCTATGGTGTATACTGTATGTTCTACCTTTCTGCAGTCAGTGTGAGGTTAAAAAAAATAGGTCACGTATTTGGGAAGTAGAGCAAGAAATACACAGGAGAGAGGATGTCACAAGTTTGTGATCTGGACTCAGCAGTGCACATCACCTGCCTCCTTTTTGTTAGAGCTGATTCTGACGTACAGAAGCACCAAGCTAAACATGACAGAAAGCTCAGAGTACAGCGGCCCACTGCTGTGCTCTGAGCTTCCTGTCATGTTGAGCTGCTGTAACTCCCAGTGATTCCAGAGGTTACAGCTATAGGCCTCATTGACTGAACACGAAGAAAACATGACAACATATGTTTTTGATCTAACGCGCCAGAACTGGGCTGAGAAAACGAACCCGTGAAAACGAAAGCTCCCCCTGCTATCTTGTTTTTTTAATATCAATTTATTTCCGTGCTTAGTGGTCCTTTGGGCCCTAACGGCCCCAATCAAAACATTCCATTAGAGCCATTAAGAGGATATCAAGGTCCTGCTGGTAGTCCTGTATGTCCTGCTCTCTATTTATCATCCTTCCCTTTCATCTGCACATACATAAAAGCACCACATTGAACACACGTGTGAGTTAATTCATTGAAGGAGAATGTCATTAATGAAAAACAGCTCTCACTTTCCCAGATGCATGAAATTAAGACCATGGCTAAAATGTGTAAGAATTTTACAAACAAGTATAAGAATTTAAGCAACTCATTAAAGTAAAAGTAAATAATTAAAAGAGTGCAACAGGGTGCTTATTAAGTTGAAAAAAGAACAATTATATTGCTATAATCATTTCATTGCTAATGCAATAACAAGAAATATGTGCACTTCCTGACCAGCATAAATTGTAGGCTTTAGTGACAGAAGTTATGTGACTGATCTCTCTTGCAGCACTAAAAATAGAATCGATTCCAGGAATGAAATCCAATCCATTTTTGCAGAGCATATGCAAACATGATGTGTGTGAAATGATGCAGCAGGGGAAAGTGACAAAGGAGAATGGCAGGATTGTGTTTTGAGTGGTATTGTGAGGATTTGATGGCCAGGCTGAATAATAAACATCAACAAGTTGTAACTCATCAATTGGCTTCTAATCGGCAACTCATTTTGCATCCTGTGTATATTCCTTCCACAATTTGGCAGATCATCTAAGTCACCCTAGCATCCCCTGATTGCCTGCTGATCCCACTGGTTATTCCTTGTCTGAATATGTACTCCTAACCTGAGTAATGTTCTGTACCTATCCTTCCTCCAGTGTCACAATTTAGATTTGAGTCAACAGACAACGAGATAAAATGTATGATAATACACTATAACAAATAAATACATAAGCTCATCAGAAATTGTAATCGAACTTTGGGCAAGCCTGTCTATCAGGCAGCTGAAATATTTTTGTTATGTTATTTAACATTCAGGTGATTTATGATTAATGCTTTT
The DNA here is from genome assembly GCA_005408345.1 of Macquaria australasica. NCBI lineage: Eukaryota > Metazoa > Chordata > Actinopteri > Centrarchiformes > Percichthyidae > Macquaria > Macquaria australasica. Next base: position 579,815 of record SEMN01000156.1, on the reverse strand, counting down.
TCAATGGCTTCTTGAATGGCCTAGTTAGAACTCCCATCCTTTTAAACATTTGCTGAAATGCTACTACCAGTTACCTCTAGCTGTAAAAACAAAATAGATTATTTAAAGTGAACAGGCAAAATAATGAAATTTAGGAAGTTTATTTCTCACAATATTGTGATTAATACATTGAAAATAACAAAAATAGGTCAATAATGACTGACCAAAGTTCAGCATGATTAGAGCTTTTATTCAGTTCATAGCTTCTACAAAAATAAAGCTGTAATGTTAATTTAGTGCTGCAAAATTCCCTACGTACACTGCTAAAATATTGTCTGTGTATGAGGGACCTGTAAATTAAATCATCTTTCCACAGTCAACCAAATGAGCTCACAGTGTCTCAGATGATGCCAAAGGCCCATCAAAATCAAACATGTGGCTCAGTGATCTCAGTCAGACCTTGTAGGTCTTCCAGTTTCTCTGCGTCCTCAGTGTTGGCCAAGTTTTCTGTCACAGGAACAAATCTGAGTGCTTTACAAGTCCAGAAACTCCTAAATTTAAAAGGCTCAGAAGTCCAAAGCAGGAAGAGATGAGTCAGCCTGTTATCCTCTATGACCTTATTTGTGACTGAAGATTAAAACAGTATCTGTCCGTTCAGATTTTCAGTTGATGGGTGGACAAGTCACAGTGCTGCATTGTTCAGCAATGACAGCTATGAACACCAAAGACAAGCTTCCATGTTTCCTCCCTCATATGAAAAGGACAAAACCTCCTCTTTCTTGACTTATTATCAGTTTGGGGGCCATTTCAGATGATGGAAACGGACAGTATTATACTGCACTTGACCTACTACAAGACATGCGTAGTAGATTTAAAAACAAAACTAATGAAGAAAAGAAAAACAACCTGCAGGTTTGAGAGCAGCAACCAGTAATCTCATCAGAGCAGTCTCAGTAGTGTCAGTAAACCTGCATGGAGGTTGCATCATGTTTTGGCTTGAAATATTGAAGATCCTTAACCTCCTGGGCCTTAAACTGCAAGGAACCCCACTGCTTTGGAGATCAAGGATTGCAAAAGCAACCACGCCATCTAAATAGGAATATAAGGAATATTTTAAATGTAAAACAATTAAGTGGTTTTGGTTTACTTACTCAATAGCTCAAACATTTTCTTGTGAGAACAATACTTTAGGAAGTGCTTTGTACGTATGCTTTTTGTTAATGTTCGTGAGGTGGAGAGCTACAGTAGCCCTGAACTAAACATTCTCCATTTTGTCTGGATGCGGATTCATTGGGGGTTAATGGGGTTGAATGTGTCCAGTTTTTCTTTCGATATGCCGTGAGCAAAGAAGGATGGTGACTTGTCTCAAGGAAGTGATTCTCTGATTCACCTCCTCTGTTATGGCTTGTATAAGCTAGTCGATTCAAACAAGCCCTTGGTGGCCCTTGCTATAGCACATTTTAAGTGTACTTACTCAGGCTGGAAATCCTGGATCTGTCAAATTACGTGTTTTTGTAAGTAAGTAAAACTTTATTTATATAGCACCTTTTTTAACACAGGTTACAAAGTGCTTTACATCAACATCAATACACATAATAATAATAATAACACACAAACATAAAATACGTATAAAAATTAGGAAAAAATAAATAATTGCATATGCATAAGTAAAAACCCACCACTGCTCAGAACACACCCTGAAGAATTATAGAAATGCCAATCTAAAGAAGTGTGTGTTTTTAATTTTTGAAAGAGTCAGCAGACTCAGCTGATCTAATGTGAGGGGGGAAATTGTTCCAAAGTCTGGGTGCTAGGGCGGCAAAAGAACAGTCGCCTTTGGTTTTGCTTTTTACACGTGGTACAGCCAACAGGTTTTGGTTGGATGACCCAAGTGGCCACTCAGTGGTATAAGGGTTTAGTAGCTCAGAAATGTAAGCAGGAGCTAAGCCACGTAGTGCCTTAAAAGTAATTAAAAGAATCTTAAAATCAATCCTGAACTTCACTGGGAGCCAGTGCAGCGCGGCTAAAATGGGAGTGATGTGGGATCTTCGGGCGGTCCTAGTCAGAAGTCTAGCTGCTGCATTTTGAACAAGCTGAAGCCGTGTCAGGGCCGCTTGACTAAGGCAAGTGAAGAGGGCATTGCAGAAGTCGAGACGGGAAAAAATGAATGCGTGAATTATTCGTTCTAAATCAAAAGCTGATAATAGTGGTCTGATTTTTGCAATGTTTCTGAGTTGAAAAAAACAGGATTGAACCAATTTTTTGACATGGTGTCCAAATTTCAATTGCGGGTCAAATATTATGCCAAGATTCCTGGAATTTGGTTTGACATAGGGGGCAAGTGGACCAATACACTGGAAAATGCCATTTGTTGCTTTTTCAGGGCTAATGATGAGAAGCTTGGCTTTGTCAGAATTAAGTTGAAGAAAATTGAGTGACATCCAGTCTTTTATGGCAGCTAAACAGTTGTGGAGAGTGTCTAGATTGCTGAGATCATCTGGTTTTACTGACACATATAATTGAGTGTCATACGCATAACAATGGTATGATATACAGCCAAAGCGGGTGATTGTCTGGTCCAAGGGAAGCATATACAAGGAGAAAAGAATAGGACCAAGAATTGACCCCAGAGGCACCCCATAAGACAGTGGCGCAGATGAGGACACAAAGTTACCCATAGAGACAAAAAAATGTCTGTTTGACAAATATGACACAAACCATTCCAGGGCTTTCCTTGAGATACCAACACAGCTGTTTAGGCGATTAATGAGGATGGTATGATCAATGGTGTCAAATGCAGCACTTATATCGAGTAAAACCAAGATGTACTGTTCCCTCCTATCAGCCTGCACAAGGATGTCATTCGTGACTCTTAACAGAGCAGTTTCAGTACTGTGTTTTTGGCGGAAGCCAGATTGAAATTTATGAAAAATATTATTCCCTTCAACAACTTGAAGGAGCTGCTCAGCGACAAGTTTTTCCAGTACTTTAGAAATGAAAGGTAGTTTTGAAATGGATCTGAAATTGTTGAGAACAGATGGATCAAGGCCGGGTTTTTTTAAAAGCAGCTGGACACAAGCAATTTTAAATTGATCAGGGACACAACCAGAGGTGAGGGACAGGTTTATAATGTTCAGTACAGCAGGCCCTATGACAGGTAGGACCTCTTTAAAGAATTTGGAGGGTAAAATAACAAGACGGCAGGAGAACAGGTGCAGATGCGAAATGGTCTGTATGAGGTTGTGCATGGTAATGGTGGAAAATTGGGTTAGTAAATTTTGAGCACTAGTAGATAGATCAACAGAGGAGAATGGAGACACAATGTTGGATCTGATGCTGTTGATTTTACCATACTTTGGCCATTTCTGTAAAATGTTTTATTAAACGAAAATGAAAATAACCTGAACATAGCAGCAAAATTAACAAGCTCAGGAGTGACTTTGCCATCAATAGCTACAGTTGTGTTACACAAGTAGGTGTGTCTGATCTGATTAGTCTCAGCTCTCCAGTATCATGACTCTGGTTTTTCCATCGGTTCAACTCAGACAGAGAAGCAGATGGTTGAAGTCCAGCTACTGAGTAGAAAGCAGCATTTAAAGGTGAATCAGAAGTGTCAAAGGGGAAAACTATATGTTACATGGTATGGTATAGTCATTAATGGTGACCAGTCTGTGCGTCACTGCATGTTTCCTGCATGTTTCCTCCATCACACACACAAAGCTTCATCTGTTTTTTAAAATTCATTTGGGATCAATTCATGTTGAACTTTTTGTTAGTTTATTTTTCTAAGTTCGATTTGCTTTATGTTTACATGGGCATCTCTGGGAAAACAATACGATGCATGTATTATAAACACAGTTGAAATGGACAAAATATTTACATGATAAATCTGCTAACAGAAATCTGGAAGAGCTGCAGTTTGTTGAATGCTTCAGTAAAGTTGAGCACATGAGCCATGTCTACCACAGGCTGTTATCATAGCACAATTTCCCAACCATATGTTTTACTGCTCATAGTACATTTCTGAGACCTTTATGTTTGTGTGTGTGTGTGTGTGTGTGTGTGGATGTGTGATACATTTAGCCTAGTGTAATGGTAGTACGTCGCCTGTGATTCAGCCACAGTGTTTGGGGGTGATTTACGCATCTTTGACCTTTCACCTCTAGGTGTCAGCAAAGCAACACACCATGAAACCTTAGGGACCTTGAGAGGTTGTTGTTACAGAAGGAAGCTGCAGGCCAGGAAGTCTGGATGAGTTGGGGTGATAAAGGAGGATGTGTACAACTGTAGAGTCACTGATAAAGCTCACATAGCATTAAGACAGATAGTGGAATGTTAACAAACCCCAAGAATACTTTTTATATTTCAGTAATCTTGTTGTACAGGAAGGAAATTCCTCACAGATGCATTTTTCAGTTTGGATTGTCTGACACTCCAGCTGAATGTGAAACTCAGCTGAAATTCCCAAATATGTGTGGCTGCATTGTCCAAAATTTGTAGTTAAGGTAGGTAAATAGTGTGCTTGGATTGGGTCATTAGGGAATTTCACATACCACGTGATACTCTGAGCCTTATCACAGAGCTAGTCCTCACAGATAGAGATTCTTTGTGTGTGTGTGTAAAATATAAAACAATCCAACCTCACCCTCATGCTGTCAGTCAGACTCTCCTCTACCTGTAAGTTAACTAATGTAAAGGCTCCCAAAATTGTAAATTGCTATAAAACTAATACATTATGTACGTTATGTATGGCGAGATGTTATGATATGACATGTCTGGCCACTAGGTGGCCATGTTTACCTAGCATGCATCTCTATTGGGGTCTCTATGGCAGTAAAGGGAGAAGAGCAACTCTGTTAAATCTATTGAGGTATTTAGACCAATCTTCAGCCTGGAGGCTGGATATGAAGTTTCTGGACATATTTCATACAAACATAATGGGTTAAAATGTTAAATAATGCACTCTATGGGCAAGAACAGTGAACATGCCCCATGCAGTAGGCATGGCTTAAGTGCCATCTAGAAATTTCTCTTTTGACCCGTTGACCAGCACAAAGAAGCAGATAAAAGCATAAAAAATTGGTCTAAATGTATATCATCACTGTTGGTGAGTATTTGGTGGTTTGCATGCTTAGCGTTTCTCCATGAGTTGAGAATTTATTTCGTCATCCTAGGCTTATAATGCCCCTCTGGATCTAAAACATGGTTATTGTTGTTCACTCTTAAATAGTTAATATTTTGGAGATACGTGCTTTTGGCCTGACAACAACAATATGTTGTGAAGTGCACTGAAGTCTTGTAGCAGTTGATTTAGGTCATAGCACCATCTGCTGGAGACAACTACAGATGGGCTGATTCAATTCACATGTATTTGAAATCACGCTTTATACTGCAACATGCTTTATACTTAAAAGTTAACAGAAATACACCACAACTCTTTGTAATTTTCCTATTAGATAACAAAAGTGTTTCAAAAACAGTTTTAGCCTTGCTTTTATTTTTTACTATGTTTTACTGTTTCTGTAAAATGGTGTAATGTATTGAATTTCTTTACCAAAACTGTTTTATGAGATTGAATTTCCTTTTTAATTAAAAAAAAAAAATCTATTTTTGGATAAAAACAAACAAAGAAACTTTTAAGTCTCATGGTGAAGTAACAGAAAATTAAGTTTTTATTGGCTTTCAGTGAGAATTCTTGTAAACATGAGTTTTGAGGCAAGATCTAAAAATAGGGACTGGCAGAACAAAACCTAATGGAAAAACTGTTTCAGTGCCGAGGCACCAGTCAAACTTTGTAGTCAATCAACTAAACTGGTGAGCGTGAGAGCTCCTGAGGTGTTGTGGTGGAAACACTTTGCCTTTTTAGAAAGGTGAACGAGGCTTTACAGGGATCAAGGCACCATAATATACAATTATGTATCTCTCACCATTAAACGTGGTCCACCACTTTGGTCCAGACTGACACAAGCCTACTGATTTTGGTGAGGTTGAAATTTGTGGTTTTGACTGAAATGTTTCTGCAACTATTGGATAAATTGTCATACAATTTGGTACAGGTATCCTTGGTCATTGTGAGCATGTTAGCATGCTGACTTTACCATTTACCTTAAAGCACTGCTGTGCTTCATTACAGCTTCACAGAGCTGCTAATGCTAGCGTGGCTGTAGACTCTTGTTTATGTTTTTCTCAAAACCAGGGTCAAATACAGAACCATACATTTTTAGAAACAGATAGTGTTAGAGATATGTTTATTTTACCAACACTTGTAATGTGAATGAGCTGTCTTCAAATGCAAATGCCTTCTGGCATCCTTGTGTCTGGTGATAACAGAAGAAATTCATTTGGAATGGGGTGAGAGGCCAACATTCCTTATGACAGAAGTGCTGCATAGGCAACTACTGATAAAGAGCTTATCCACTGCTGTTTCCTACACCGAGTCCCATGATCATAAGGCACATTGTTGTCCACATTGTGGAAATAATAAAGATTCTTAGTGCTTTGGTGACTAGTCACGTAAGATCTGATGACGAGAGGTGATGAAAACTAAAGTTAAACATTTCCAAAGAATAGAATACTTATGTTCGCAGTAAATTTTCCACAAGGCAGGTCTATAATCTTTCAGACAATATGTTTTCCCTAATGGTTTAGCAGGTTAGAATGCTACAAGTCAAAGAGAAGTGAAAATGGCAAGCAATTGTGCCTACTGTATTAAAGCCAAAAGTTTAAATGTAAAATATAAATGTCAAGAATACAAATCTTTATTGTTTCACCTACTCTTACCTGTTCACGCATTGATGCGAAACTAAATAAACTAAATATTTTGGGCGTTTTGCACGTTGCCGGTATGATACTTTAGATATTTTGTGATAAATAAATCATTTATATAAACCTTAGGAACTGTTGGCACTTTAAAGGATAGGGCTAGCGTTATTCCATATTTTTCTTGTTTACTGTCATCAAATCCCATGAAAAGACCAAAACTAAAAATGTGTTTGTCTCTCAATACTTAGGTTTTTTTCATACTGTGGCACTCAGTCTCAAGTGCATTCATTACTTCTGAAGATGTAAAATTTAAAAATGGGTCACAAATATATAGGTTCATTTAAAGAAGAGGCTTAGCATTTTCCTTAAACAACTGGGCCCTGTAGTGTTTAGCAACGTTTAACGCGGATTAATGCACATTTGATGTGCTGGTGAGTATTTACAGCAACAGGACGGCGTATGTGGGGTTGACTTAAAATAAACTACAGTCCCCATGTTCATTGTAATGAAGAACCATGTCACGCATTGCAACATTGTGGCTTATTTACTATATGTGGATATTGTTTTTGGATAGCAATAGAGGCCTACTTGTAAGATAAATCCATTGCTGTTTTCAGTCTTTTCACTGGAATTGTTTACAATAATAAACATCTAGAATATTGCCATGTTAGGTCATATGCTGCTTCAAAAGAGGGGTAGTGCAACTACAGATTAAACTCAAAACAGACTTTATTTTGAAAAAGCAAATAGGTTCCCTTTGGTATTGAAGCTGCAACATTTACTTTCTCTAATCTGAAGAAGCAGCAATGTCTATGTTATGTGACTAACCCTGCCTTATTATACACTTGGATCCAGCACCTAAAAGGTCGATTGCTGATTAAATATCTTGTTCCATTCCTTTGTCAAATACTGTCCTAAATTCCACTAGGTAAGTTATACAAACACACCTTTCACAGGCTAGTCTCAAAAAATAGATTGCTCATCTTTCATCTGTGTGCATAATGAAAGCATTGGCCAACAAGGGAAAACTATGTAACAGGTTGCTGCTGGGATAAACAAGTCTGTGCCACTCAGACTTTCAAATCCCACACTTTCTGGATCCAGTGGTTGACACCACCCTGATACAATTTAATATAATACAACATAATAGCTTTGTCTCGACGAAAGAAAATCTTGGTCAGTATAGTTACTGATTAATTAATTTATTTAAGTGAGTAATCACTGTGTGGAATCCTGCACTTATAAATCTTCCTTCTCATAACAGTTATAATTACCCCTAGACTTGGTACAAATTGTGTTTTGTATGACTGACGATAGTTTAGAAAATGTCTTTACTTTATATCTCAGTTAATTTAGTTGGTGATTGTTTACTCAGTGGTACAAAAGGGTCCCCATACTAACGCACACAAAGTTGGCATGGCAGAAGAACCAAAATAGTGAAAAGCAAGCACAGTCATGAGAACATGGAGTAAGTCGAGATGTACCATTGTACAGTATTTTGGTTGGACAAGTGACAGGAGGATGGACCAACAGCACGAGGCAACCTGCCAAGCTCATAATTACAAATGGACAGGTTGTGGCTTTATTTCTGGCCTGCAGTGCAAAATGAAAGCCAGTTGGTTTACCCTGATCAGCAACACAGCATTACTGTAAATGCATGACAAGTTAATAGGCGAATTTTTATCTGTTTAGCTGAATAGACAACATGGGAAAGACACATTTGGCAAAGACAGTGTAACAGATATTCAGGGAAATTTCCCAGACTTGATGTATTTGACTCCACTGCATTTCTGGTTCAACACAGTTACTGTATTTTGTATTATGTCGTGATATACCTGGGTACCATAAACATGAAAATATTTTATATATAAAATCAGTATACTTTATAATGTACTATTGAGTTTGTTTGCGTGCATCTCACTCATACAGAAGAGCTCATAATATCTGCTCTGGTCACTCTTCTACTAAGATTGACTTCCCATGCATTGCTATTTTAGGGGGTTTGGTAAACTTATTTTTATTTATTTTTAATAAAAAAATATTTTCATATTGCTTAGTTGCGCTAGAATTTTGGCTCGATTTTCTTTCAGCAATGGTTCTGCTGTTCTGACAATTATATTCTGAACCTGCTTGATAAAACATGGAAATGTCAGACTCCTGAAATATTCAAATGGAAATTTCTCAGGAAACTACTAGTTAATTTTAGACTGCTCAACATTAACTTTTAAATGGGGAAGTTGTTTGATGTCTGTGCTGCCATTTTGTGGCAGTTAAAATGAATAGGACCTACAGTGTGCGTTGACTGCTTGCTGTGTTTGGGTGTTTGCTATATAGACTTAAAATTAAAACTATTATAGCTTTGAAAATTGTGGTAGACTTAAGGTAAACTGCTGGTAAAAAAAAAAAAAATTAATTCCAAGTGTACGTATGTACGTACGTAATTTACTATGATTAAAACAAGATACTTACAAAAGCTTCGCACAAATGCACACGCATCCACACGTTCAATAACTATCTTGCCCCGTTCTCACCAGACTCCAGGGAATGAAGCCAGTGTCAACAGGTTGCATAAGGGTTACAGGGAAAACAGTGGGGTTCAAACACATGTAGTAGAAAGACTAATTTTTTCAAGAAGAGTTTTGTATGCAAACGGAGCCAGCCAATGTAAATCCCTAATACATTTTCAATTGTCAAGTTCATGAGATAGTTTGCACATTTACTAGAGATTCTCAATATATTGAGAAACTGTGTAAATGAAACTCATGTCCATATCATGACATTAGTTGACTGTTAGTTAGCAATGCACCCACATCTATTTCGTGATTATTTTATAAAAAAATGTTCCTTCCACATCACAGCCTTAACTCAGAATCAAGTACTTTCAGATGCCTTTTGTTATGCAGCCCATCTACTTTGCCTCAACAGGGGCTCTGCAAATTAAAAAGTTACCAAGTTTGCTGCTCACACTCATTACTGGCAGTGGAGGTCTGGATTGAGTTCTTTAATTAAAAGAATTTGATGTGCCTCTGTGGTGCTTAAACTCAAGAATGTGCATGCACAAAGGAATGAAACGTGACCTGTCTCTATGCACACACACATTCACATGCAAGCATGTATGCTGGCTTACACGGGCAAGCACACACACTTTAACGCATGAACACACATTTACATGAATTCACACACACTCACACTTTAGTACTCAAACTCCTTGTTTAAGTCTTCAGACATTTTTACATCTGCTTGAGCTACCCCCACACGCAGCAGGGTGTTGGGTGGCCACGTGGCAGAGCACTGCACAGCATGGCTCTAGGTAGATGAAGACAACATCCCCACCCACGCACCCTCTGACACCTGTCATCCCCACTGACAAGACGGTGAGAGTGAAGAGAGCTCCATGAAAGATTTACTAACCAACTGAGGTGGTCTCCCTTAGAAGCTGAGTGGAGGCCGGCGGTTGGAGGCGAAAAGGAGGGAGGGAATTCCAGGGAGAATCCCAGAGTGTCTGAAGTGTGATTTTGTATTCAGAGAAGAGATTTAGTATTCTACTGCTCAACAGTGATCAGTCTCACAGAGGCTTTCACCAAGCCTCCGTCACACCCTGGATCCTGCAGATTGCATCTCAATGGAGTTTGATGGCTGATGGAAGGAGACACTTGCCAGCCCCTAAACACCGGCCAATTACAGATTCCAACTTGACTGAAGTTTGAAAAGATCATAACACAGAGGGTCAACACAGAGTCACATGGAGGCATGTGATTCAGGTTTCTAAGATGAAGCCTGCAGATAAATCTAACTACTGTACAATATACACTGTTAAACTAACTCACTTTCAGTGTGAAATGGCACTAAAAGAGCCTTGACTAAGGCTTTTGGTTATAATATCTGCATTGTTCGAGTGTCGGAAGTTTGCATTCGAGATTTTAATCCCTCTCCTCTTTAAGAGCACCAGCATTTTTCTTGAGTGCAACCTTATACTTCTCCTTTATTCTGTTTGACAGTGTAAATTGGCTCAGAGGGAAAGTTTAGAATTAAGTAGATCTCTGTGAATACATTGATGTCATCGACCTGTTTTATGAGAATACTTTTGCATACTTTTGTGCTAAGAAGCTTTTCCTTTTGAAAACTCTTATGTGGTTTGTCAGTAATTACTGGCCTAAGATACCACTGGGAGACTTAAATTCTGCTTGAAAAAATACCACTCTTGCACTTGTGTGGACCTGTTTGACTGTTTCCCACACAAATGTCATGTTGTCATGAGTGCTGTACCTCTTGCATGAAACTAAACAAAATCAAAATACTGGGAGGAAAAACAGCTCTCCTTAACTTGGGCTACAAGTTCTTTGTCAAACTCAGGCAGCATTATATCAGTTCCTCGTGCAGGGTCCCTTCAAAACGTGAGTGCATGGGAGAGTCATATTGCTTTGACAGTCAGTCCTGCCAGGAAACGAGACATCTCATCTGGCTCTGTCGCCAATAATATAATTAGCTTAGGCTGCCTTGCAACCATAGCTGTTTAGCTGCTCTACAGTCACTTGTTTGTGCTGCGACTACAAGCTTATTTCTCACAACGATACTGCCAGGATGTTCTCGTAGAGCGCACAGCTGACACTTTTGTGCATCAGCTGCAAGAATCTGGAGTGACTTTCCCTTAAATCACTCTAGGCCTAATATTTCTGACCTCTAAAGTGTATGTTACGTTGAAACAAAAATAAATAAATAAATGCAAGGTTGAATGCATGAGCCATTGCTGTTGTTTTATAAGCTATCGTATTTGTGCATTAGTTGCATCTTGGCACAAAGTTCCGTCGTGTAAGCTGCATACGCTTAGGAGGCACCTGAGGAATTTGCGGTGCGGGCCAAGGTGGGACGGTTCTGCCTCGCGAGTACACAGGGTGCGCGCTCCTGTCTCCATATCACTGACACTTAAATTTATTCTCCGGCTCCACGAGACAGACATGCATTACGGAACGCGCACGAGCAGAGAAGAAAAGCTCAGAACATGCACGCCGATAACCACCAAATGACACCAAACACGTGCTGTCATATTTAGCTGGTCTGGATCCAAAATTAATTCCGAGCGTAAGCTTTGTCGCGCACCCGAGTGACTTGTTAACTAGCGCGGCTAACGGTCTGTTTGTGTTTGCACCCTGCAGTCAGTTGCTGGGAACGCACGTTGTAAAATGAGGTTGGGAAGCATCATTTTATTCGTCGCTCTCTGCTCTTTTACCGCTTATTATATTTATGAGCCCATTCCCGAGGAGATAGAAGAGAGATGGAAACTCATGCTGACCAACTCTTTCTTCAGAAGTCTCAGCCACCTGGTAAGGGAAAAAAAACTGTATTAATGCAGGCTATCTTATCTTAGATCTGCTGGTACTGATAATTACTTTGGAATTAAACCCCAAGAGAATAGGCTCTCTAGCACTGCGGGTGAATGTACGCGTATTTCTTATTTCAGTTTAATACATGACCAGGTAATTTAGCCATATAGGCTATTAAATAGCAACATATGCACAATTGTCTTGCTTTAGTTTGTTTTCTCAGAGTAGGTACGGTGCAGGTTAAACGTTTATTGTATTTTGCTGATGTGGATATACATGATGGTTACACCAGATTATGTCAGATGCTAATCCATGTCTTATATAGTCCTGCTCACCTGTTCTAATAATAGACCCTATTAAGGAAACCGGTCTCTGTTAATGACCGTTAGACGCCTGTGGTTTACTGTATAGCCCATTGTGGTGCGGCTAATATGACTCCTTACAGGTTTAAAACACAATTAGGTAATGCATACATGGTTGTAACATTAGTATAAAAATGAATAGTGGCTTTATTTTGCTACACCAACTTAGTCCCTTCAACAACTAGAAAGGTGTTGCAGTAGTTTGAGTTTTACGTATATATATATATATATTAGCTTCAAGTGCAGGCTACTGCCTCTAACACAACAGGATATTTTTATTTGTGCTGTAGGGAGAATAGTGTTCAGTTTGAAAGACTCATTCTTCATTTGTAAGCGAATCAGTATAATTTCAGCATGACAAATTAAAAAGTTAAATATAAAGTTAGAGATTCTGTTTCTCATTATTATTATTATTATGTACCATCTAATGCATCACAGAATCAAACCTCTTATTTGAGCCTGCACTGTTAAATTATATAGCCACAATCATGGCCCTCTGCCAGGCACACAGGCATTCTTTTAAATGATTGATTACCCGACCATATAATTACAATAAGTGTTTTAGATTTTAATCAGATGCTACTCTTGGAGGATGTACTGTAGACACTGAATATTTTTACAAGTTGCATTCTGAATAAAAGATATTTTTACTGTTACCTGCTTTATTAGGCTTTTTATATTTTTACTCCAGCAAATTATCCATTTTGTTCTTTGAAACAGAGAGATAGCATGCTGTAGTGTTTTTATTTTATTTCAGACTGATATGAGTGCCTGATGGCAGTAGAGTAGATGACTCTTTGATGGGTTTGTTGTGGTCACAGTAGAAGAGCATCAGCTGATTAGCCTCATGTCAGCCACTAACTGCCTACATCATCAGACATAATGGAGTATGAGTCATGCTTTTATAACTTATCATTTAGTTATGGCTTCTTAAAACAAATAACTGTAGGGGCCTGTTGACATTTTACTAGACAACATTCACATGCTTGTAGTCTCCCTCTCTCTCTGTTATATGGCAGCATATACAAGTATCTTAGCCATTTCAATTTTGAATATTATGAGCTTTGGTCAAGGTGATTGTTTACATAGGATAATGTAAACAATGCTGCTGTGTAACAGCTTAATATGTACAAGAGGTAATACTAATGGCTCGGTGCTTGTTGACAGACAGGTGCTCGTTTATGCACCAACAGGGCATATAAGAGCAAAACACATACAGCTTTAAGTGAATGTATGTAATGGACCTTATTTTAATAGTGTAGGAGCAATTTGTTTCAACACATGTCAGCAAGATTTTGAGGTATTTATTTGAAACAACTGGGGTGTGACTTCAGAAGACAATCCATATATTAAATGGCTTTGAAAGAAAAAAAGCTTTATCAGTATAGTTTGATTACAGGTTTACATTACTAGGAGATCATTTTAAGAAAAGGTTATATGTCCTTATTTCACCCACTTTGCCACCAAATAACCATTTGGTTTTAGATATATGCTAATATATATATTTGTCTGAAGAGATTATTTTCAATAGAACTGCAAATAGAAAATTGTCATTTGGATAAATCTGGCAAATTTACATCAAATTGATATTGGTTTGATGAACAATGATACATTCTGTAATGTGTTGTCTCTATAGCTCATGCTGTCTTCCCTTTCCAGGCAGACCTCAGTGAGTTACTGGGGCTGAAGGACTACATGGGGGTAATGTACTTCATTACTCTGGCTGAAAAGGTAGTGCCTGTGTCTGACGAGCATGTCAAGGTCACAGAGGAGAAGTTTGATGGAGTGGAGGTGGTGCTGTACCAGCCAAAGCAGCGGGGCGGTAACACTGAGCCCAGGAGAGCTGTCATATACCTGCACGGTGGAGGATGGTGTCTGGGGAGTTCCCGTAAGTTGATGGGTTGGCCTGTCTTCTCCTTTATCACACAGAATTATGTCTTGACTTTTAGGGATGGATAGAAAGATGGATGGATGGATGGGTGGGTAATGCATATTCTTGTGATGTGTTCACTGCACAGTTATTCTACTATTACTCTGAGAAAGCATTCTGAAAATCCACTATTTGATTGATGTGACAAATGACTTCACAGCTTTATATAGACTCCCTGTGACAGCTTTTATGACAGGATCATAAATAATGAACAAACTATCAAGCACAAGTCACAAAGCTTTCACAGTTTCCTGAGGAAATAACACACCGTCTGCTGGAGCGGTGGGAACCTCAGAGGGTGGTTACCTTTGCTAATCCAAAACGTAAAGACGTGACATGCAGTTTGACACATCTCATCCTGTTCTTGCAATCTGTTGAATGGCCGTAACAATTACAGTAACACAGATCTTGCCAGGAAGTACCGCTATCGCAGGTTCATCTCTGTTACCGCAGTATTACCTTGATGTAAGGTGACTTGTGATGTCAGGAATGGGATGATGTCAATTATTGTGGTGTTTTGTGTTGCTTTAAAATCTATTTGTGATTTGTGTCTGTCTTCTCTGTCTATGCAGGGATGAGTCCATATGATCTCCTGGCCAGAAAAATGGTCACTGAGCTAGATGCAGTGGTTCTTTCTGTAGAGTAAGTATTTCATATTTTACAGCCAGTTATATGCAGGAACTGTAATATACTGCACAAATTGCTGTGTAAAAAATTACAATTTGCCCATACAGAGCAGCACATTAGATGTACAAAGGTCATTACTTAGCTACAAATTTTTTGTTTTATTTGTATTATTGATAGTTAAGTCCCACTGTTTCCCCCACTCTTTCTCTCCGTCTCTCACACACAATTTCCTGTCGTTATATGTGCCTGTCCTCCTTCATTAGTCACAGGCTAGATGGAAATGAGGATGCAGTAGAGTGAAGCTAACAGGTTTTCATTCGGGTCTCGCCAGGCCTTTCCCTGTCACAGCTACTCTCACTGTTGTTCTTTGGCACATCCGGGTTTAACTCTGCCTCTCAGTACTGTAACTTTCTTTTGCCAGTACTCTCTCTGTCCTCTAATTCACTACTCACAGATCGATCAACAGTTAGGTGAAAGATCAGTACTCAGCCATTAAGTCATAATTTCTTTTTTGTGTGTATAACGTGGTTTTGCTTGTTGACAGACAATGTTGGACAGTGGGAGGATGAGTGGATGAGTGTTGGGTGTGTGGGGGTATTGCCTTATCTGCCTCACCCGAATTCCTGTCTGCAATTTGTCATGGGTTCAATGAGTATTCCCAGCATTTCACAATCTCAAAGTCAGCCATGTGTAACATTTGGCTTATAGATTGAAACACTATTAGAGATGACACCAACAGGGCATATAAGTGCAAAACACATACAACTTTAAGTGAATGTGTGTAATGGACCTTATTTTAATAGTTTAGGAGCAATTTGTTTCAACACACGTCAGCAAGGTTTTTAGGTATTTATTTGAAACAACTGGGGTGTGACTTCAGAAGACAATCCATATATTAAAATGGCTTTGAAAGAAAAAAAGCTTTATCAGTATAGTTTGATGACAGGTTTACATTACTAGGAGACCATTTTAAGAAAAGGTTATATGTCTTTATTTTACCCACTTTGCCACCAAATAACCATTTGGTTTTTAGATCTATGCTAAAATACTTGTCTGAAGAGATTCTTTTCAATAGAACTGCAAATAAAAAATTGTCATTTGGATAAATCTGGCAAATTTACATCAAATTGATATTGGTATTATAACTTGTCAATTTGTGCATGTTCCCTAATATGTTAAGTCTTTTAAAGCTAGCCTGTGCAGAGGTTGCTATAAAACAGGCAAATGTAGTCTGATAATACTTGATTTATTTTTACGCACTTATTTCTTCTCCCAGACATGGCCAAATGAAATGAGAAAGTTGATCTTTGAAACTACTGTTTGTATTTGTATTAACAAAGTCATTTAAGTAATAAGTTAGAAAATAACACAGTAAATTTGTCACAAATCTGAGTTATATTTTGTAAGTACAGCCTTTTCACTGTGATTTATTCTTTCATTTGCCACCTGTTATCCCCTTGAAAATGTCCTCATGTTTATTTTCCCTAGCTCAAAATGTTGCCTGTGCACATGTCCTTCAAATCTCATGTTTATTTATGCTCTAACTTTAATCCGCACCTTTCTGCTTTTTCAGGTACCGCCTCGCCCCCGCTCACCACTTTCCTGTCCCATATGAGGACGTATACCGTGTGGTCAAACACTTCCTCCAGAAGGGGGTGCTGGCCCAGTACTCTGTGGACCCAGGACGCATTGCTGTGTCAGGTGATAGTGCTGGGGGGAACCTGGCAGCTGCCGTCTCCCAGCAGGTACTGAATCTATTTTTTCTTTCTAGTGTCAACTCTATTTTTCTGGTTCACATATGGAAAAAGAACTGTGTGAAGAGGTGACATGGGACAAGGTTAATGAACCAGTTTGTCATATTACCCTGAACCACAAGAAGCCTATGATGTATAACTTTTATGGATCTCAACTGCTCAAAAACATATTTGAAAAACTCTGGCAGAAAAAACACTACAGTAATTCTCTGCATGCATTAGACCATCCTGTTGGAGCTTGTTGCTGATACATGGCTGTCTACACCCTCACCACGTTGACAGAGGGTGTTAGCAATGACACCAACTGCATTGCAAGGAGATTGTCCATTCTTCACAGGGGAAAAAGGAGAAATGCAGCAAAGCTCACAGTATAAAAAGAAACCATATACTGTATATTATACAAGCTATAAGGTTGAAGTACGCTTCTATAATTTATACTGTATGAGTCCCATAATGTAACATTACAGCTACTTCTCATAACATCAATGCAAGGGGAACTGGCCATTTCAAATTACAGTAGGAGAAAAAAAAAGAAAAATGCATAGTAAAAAATGACGATGAGGTCAGAGGTGCCGTTGCTCTTACAGGAAGGAGTTGTCAGGTTACAGGAGAAGAAAACAATAAATATTCGTATTCCCATTGGGCATACTATATAACGATTTAGAGGTACTGGGATTTCATCAGACACAATGGAAGCTCATGAAATGAAATTGAATCCCCTTTGTCAGATTCCCCAGAAAGTCTGCCAAAGGAGCTCTCAGGCAGGTAGATAAACCACAGAACTGCATGTCAGCTTAGTGCTAACCTGCAGCTTCTGGTGCAGAGAAGTATGCTGCATTCTACTACTAATAAATGGATTACACATATCCTGTTTTAATGTGGTAGTGTAGTGGCAGTATTCCATAAAGATCTACATCCATAAGTTAAGCCTGTTGTAGGTCACTGTAGAACCTGGGATGATGCAATTCTTCCTGTAAACAACCATGACTAGTACATGTGATCACATGATGCTGGTTCATTTCTAAAGACTCATATATATATAAGACAGCTCATATTTAATTTGAGGAATACTCTATATAAATATTTATTTGAATACATGTCGATCTCTCTCTGTCTCTCTTCACAGTTACAAAAAGAGCCTGGACAGCAGGTTCATTTGAAGGCCCAAGCACTCATCTACCCTGTGCTTCAGGCTCTGGACCTTAACACGCCTTCCTATCAGCAGAATCAGGACATGCCCATTCTGCCCCGCACCCTCATGGTGCGTTTCTGGAGTGAGTACTTCACCAGTGACAAGGCCCTTTTCAGAGCCATGATGGCCAACACCCACAATAACCCTGAGTCTTCTAGCCTGCTGAAGTTTGTCAATTGGAGCGCCTTTCTGCCAGAAGCATATCATAGAAAGTACAACTACAGTGCTCCTGCTGTGGTGCAGGGAGTCGGAGGGGAGGGAGTTGGGATGAACGGAATATCTCAGTCTTTTGCTGACCCGAGGGCATCACCTCTGCTGGTTCCAGACACAGCCTTACATTCTCTACCCAAGGCCTACATTCTGACATGTGAGTATGATGTTCTCCGAGATGATGGGATCATGTATGTCACACGGCTCCGTGCTGCTGGTGTTGAGGTGACACATGAACACTATGACACAGGATTTCATGGAGGGCTGATGTTCACCATTTGGCCAACCGACTTCCTGATTGCACGTCGCATGACAGACAACTATATCAAATGGCTCAAGGAAAACTTGTAAAAAAAACCCTTGACTATCAGTATTCATTCCAGTTTTCCACAAAATGCACCAGTGTTTGGTTAGGTGCACAGTTTCCCCATCTGGTGTTCAACTTTTTGTTATTTCTTTTTCTTTGGTCTTGCTATTTTTCTGAAAATATATTGAGAAATGTATTAACTTCTTCTTTTTCCACTCATGCATTTTACCACATTAGATATCAGGAGGAAACATGATTTTGAAAGAATAGTTCATATTTTTTCACATGAGGTGGTTTGAGTACAACACAACACACATGACACCATCACTTATGTTTATTGTCCAACAAACACAATGTCTGAGACATCTGAGGGGAAACATCAAACTATGGAATATCACAAAAGTTGTGTTGTGGATGGTGGTAGCTGGCCCTGTGTGGTGCTGATCTTGTTTTCCCCCCACAGAACCTGTTACCTGCATCAGTACCGATACTAAAAAAAAAAACCTGAACTATCCAATTTGGGCTTTTAAGAATCCAGTATAAGTCTTGGAAATGATTTTCACTGCAGCAAACAACTATATTCAATTTGACAAAAGTTAACATTTATCACTGAGTGCAGCTGTTAGTGAAACCTGAGATTGTTTTCATGTGTTTGCAAAACCATAACTCCTGTGTTCCCAACATTGCATCAAAGATTGGCAAGTGGTTTTATTAACAGCAACACTGTTTTTCCAAGGAAAGAACTTGTGTAACCCATACAAATGTGGCACACAGGCAGATGCTTGCTGGTATGGTAAATATTTAAATTGCAGAGTGAGTGGTATCTTCATCAGCACAACATCTTCGTACATCTTGTATGAAACAAACATTATTTCAAGTCCTGTTTTCTTTGCAATGGCTGCACGTCAGAGCTACACACAATGAAAACTGATGAGTTACATTCCACACAGAATATTGGTATTTATAAGTAAAGACCATGCTGTAACAATGTTCATACCTCCAAACGTTCTTCACACCATGCTTACACACGTTTTTGTGATTGAACTTAGCTGAGTGTGATGTAGCAATATGGCAAAGAGAGGCATAATGTCAAATAGGGTATTTGGGCAACATTTTATTTGGAGCCTTAATATTTACAGCACACCTCATGTCTCAGCATCTCAGTTCCCTATAATAAGATTTAAAGGTGTGTGTGTGTGTGTGTGTGTGTACTACCCCCTTCTTTGTTCAAGCATGATTTTATTGTAGTGTAAGTAAACAACTTTTACAAGTGGTAACCAAAAAAAGCAGTCATTTGGGAATGAGAAATATGCTCATTGAATCATAAATGTGACCTTCTACATGTTAACAATAAATAAGCTAGTATAGCTCCCAATATATCCCAATATTTTGTATAATGAATATAGGCAAGGCTGCTTTGCTGCTGTTAGATGAAGTTGTCAGGTTCCAGTTTCATGATGAAATGTATAACATGGAACAGTGTGTAGACAGGAGAGGATATGGCTGGCACTAAGTCTGTATCCATATCTTTGGTCTGTGTAGGTATGACTGCAGTTTGTTAGTCCTCTGTCAACCTTTAGTCCCTGAACCTCTGCTCTAACTGCATTCAGAGGAAATAAGGTTACATTTATTTTTCCCAGAGGCCCAACAATCATATGAGGTGGCTTGAAACCATTCACTTGTTTCTCCCTTTTATCTCCTTTATCTTTCTGTCTGTGGGTGACATTACCCTGTGACTTCTCTTATCTAAAAGATACTGTAACAGGGAGGTAAAGGTTACCAAAAAATAACCCTTTATATGAATATCTCTGTTCTTTAATTTATCACTGTTCTTTAAGCATTACTGTTCAAGAGTCACAGTTGATATTCAACAGCTGAAAGTCTCAGCTTTTAGGCATGCCATTGTTTCAGTGTTTTTCAGTGTTTTTTTTTTTTTTTTTTTTTTACCAGTTTCTCATTTTTACAAAGAAAATACAGTATCTCATAGTATGTAACTTTTTCAACAAGCTGTTTTACAGCTGTTTCTTTTGTCAGAGAAACCTGGCTCATTTGCTTATGCACTGCTACATTCTCAATTGTAAATACGACTACTTCTGTTTTTGTTTTGGAGTCCCTCTTGGAGAACTTATGATTTGCACCATCTTTAATTTTAATGTTATCTGTCAATAAATTGACTTGACCTTTAACTACTGATCAATTGTACTTGTGTATGTGCAGTCACATATCATGTAAAGTGAGAAAGACATATTAGAATTGGTTTACTTGTCAACATCATGTTACATGTTACACACGATTACACATGGTGAAAATGAACAGGACGATATGCTGAGAAGGATATTCTGTATACACTGACTCAGACACACCAAATCCACTTGGCGCCACTTACTGTAGGTGAAGCAGTCCCTGTTGGATCTGGTGAGGGTTCTTATAGCTGAGGGGGAGAGTGCAGTTGATCTGCAAACATACTGCAGACTGTGTCCACAAATCTACCAGTAAACACACCTACACTCGTTCAATCCAAGAGGCTGGAAAAAAACAAGCATTTTTTTTTCTTTGCATAGCAAAGAGGATGATGCATGAGTGTGAACAAACCATTTATACAAAGGATGATTCAAATAGGTCAACCTCGTTCATCAGGGCACATTAAACAAAACACTCAACGCCTCCTGGGTGTAGAGTGGACTATTTATGTGCTACACTATGCTGGTCATATTCTTCTGTATGCTGGCCTTGTGTGCAGGTGTGTAGCCAGGTACTTTATGTGTATATGCACTTATTTATCCCTCTGTACATGAAATGGTGGGACTATTCCCAAATTCCTTCACTGCTATGGAGGGCTAATAACAGTAACGTGAAATGGATTATGACAGATGATTCCTTGAAACGGTTAATAATGTATAGTGGTTTTGCACGGGTTATGCTTACATACGGTATAGACAGTGCACAAATACGTACTCTGTTCACACACAGGAATGTGAGTAAGCATGAATAAGCACTGCTCATGCAAATATGTACTTTGTGTAAACATGATTTTCTCACAGGTTTGGTGCAACACTGTTCATAAGGCTTGGAAATAAATCATGTCATTCATGAGTTTCAGACTAATGTTGATAACTCATCCCATTGTTCACATTTTATCACCACAACATTATTACTGCTTAGAATAAGAGCTTTATTTAAGAAACCGCAAGTTAAACATAAAGTAACCTTCCTAAAAACCTGTATAAAGACTATGTGCCCTATAATACTCTTGCTGCCTCAAGGGCCACACTTGTCTGAACTGCAATATTAAATCTTCCCAAAGTAGTATTAGGATATCACATTATTTGTAATATAGAGCTTCAGGTTTTGTATTTGTCCTCACATGTACTTTTCTGCTGCCTTTTCTCATTGGCTCTGTCTCAATGCCACCCCTCTGGCTTTTATTATGAAACTTAAAACGCACACACAGAACACAGCCTGATATTTCATCCTTGCTTCTTTTCTTTGCTCATTCCAGGAGAGGTGCCAATGTAAATTAAATGACGGATCAAGCATGGTGTGATTAGTCATGAGTGAAATAAAACACTTGATCCTATCTGTTGTATTAAAGCCCCATGAAGTTAAGTGTGTTTAATGGGGATTTGGGGCCTAAGTAAGCATCAAAGGTCAGTGACAGTCCAGTATGAAGGAGGCTTTCAAAACAAGAGCCTGACTCAACATTTTCACAACAGATCAAGTTTAGGGATACAATTATTTTATAATTGGAGGTCCCAAGTAATCGATGTGATTCAGGAGAGAGAGAGAAGAAATAGAAAAAAAGAGCTTTTCATTCCAATGATTGTTATTGAGATTTTACTTAGTGTTTCAAAACTGGATGTAAAAGCCAAGAGGAACAATGAGGGAATGATGTAAGTGTCTCTAGGCTGACACTATAACACGTGTACTTTGCAAATACACACATTTGCACAAATAAAATGAATGATACACACTGTATGCTACAGTGATAGGATATGTATTGCTTACATATCTGCCAATTCCAAACATATTCTGTCTGTCAACCATGTACAAATGTATGTTTAAAGCCCTGACACTACTCAGGAAATTGCACAATAAACCTCTGGAAAACAATGAGGAGCTTCTTGAAATGAAAATGAAAACCCTGCTGATGACTCAGTTGAAAAGGTCACAATGTTGGGTGCTACATAACTCAGCAAGCTGGGATCTGTTAAATCCATGAAAAACAAAGACAACAGAGATCAAATCATGAAACTGTTTTTCTTGACTGATTTTCACAACGGTCAAAGAATCCTCTTTTTGTATGTGTATAGGAAAACAAAAGGATAAGGATAACAAATACGCTTTTTTCAATGTTTGAGTAGTAGAATATCCCATTTCAAAAAATGCAGAAAAGCAGCAAAAGTTCTCAGGAATACTCAGCTGTACAAGTTTCACATTACACAGGAAGAATTATGAGAAAAAAAGCTGCCAAAGCATTGGTCGACAGGGTTTTGATAAGTATTGATATTGATTAAAAGTGTAAAAGTAAATGGAGTTTGTAGTCATTCGACTACATGGAATGGATTAATGGGGCAATGTGACAAATGTATTCAGTCAAATTCTACCTGGATACGTTGCTGTTATATTGTATGCATCATAAACCATTGGGACACTCCTCATTTTTACCTTTTGGTATTGCTTGTGCCGTAATGGAATTCAAATTCAACACTTGTTATTTGAAAAGTCTTATTTATGACTGACTTATGGTGCAGATGAAAAGTCCAGAAATCCAAATAGTAAGAGTTCTGAACAGCATTGCCTTCAAATTCTACTGTCAAAAAAAACAAAACACCATGATCAAAAATGGACATTATGAAAAAAATAAAATGAATCTGGCAGGGCAGGGCCTTGCATTAATAGTAGTGTTCAACAGCTAAAAAAGTCTTAGTTTTACAGTCAAAATTTGTCACAGTCACACAGAAAAACCAAATGACTCAATGCATCATTTTCTTTTATTATATTCTCATTATATTTTCTCACAAAAACTAACCTTCCAATAGTAATATAAGCAGCCAATTATTAGTTGAGTCAAGTTATATTTCTTTAATGTGATACAGTACAGTACTGACATTAATGTACAAACATCTCAAAAATAGTAGTAACAATGACAAAACATGCATCTCCAGTTTCATCCGACTACAAATATAAAAAATTATACTTTTTCAACAAATACAAATACAAACAGCAACCTACGTGCACATACATGTATCCTTCAAAAGAACGTCAATATAAAAATAGCAACAGGCTCTGATCTTTAAATATATCAAGTTATTTTACATTACTTAACCTAACATGGGTTCAGATCCACTTTATGGATATCCTGACATGTTTTTATCACTAATAATCATGTAATATGTGTAGATATGGTCTCTACAACAAACTGTCCACATTGTTAATAGATAGTTTGACAATATTTCGCTCTGTAGCAGTCCACTATGGTATTGGCCCTCAAGGCAATTTAAGAAAAGAGGAACTGCGTACAAAAATCATGAATGGTTTGGTTGAACAGGACGTACTGTGAAAAGTTTGAGTGGCCCAATGAGCCGACTGATGCATCCTCTGAGGGAGACCAGGAGGAGCAGGGTGAGTTATGGCAGAAGGAGCAGGAAGTTACTGAAGACGATGCTTCAGGGTTGAGGGAGCTAGAGCTAAAGCTGCAGTTGAGGAGACTAGAACTAGAGATTAGGGCAAATGAAAGGGAGGAGGTAAGGCAGCATGAGCTGGAATGTGAAAAACTGAGACTTGCACATGAGAGATCACTCAAGGAGACAGAGTGAAAAGCTCAGGCAGGAATTAGAGCGACTGATAAATTCGTTGCTTCTAGCAGCTCTAAATTTAATGTGGGCAAAACTATAAATTGTTGTAGCTAATGCCCTGTCACGTGTTAATGAATGATGCCACATTTAAGTGTGTCACATCCTGTTTTATTTTGATTTTTCCTGTGCTGACTAGTGGGCTGAGTCTACAGTGGTGCTTGAAAGTTTGTGAACCCTTCAGAATTTTCTATATTTCTGCAAAAATTGTACCTAAAACTAGATATGTGATATTAGATCATTTTCCTCAATAAATAAATGACCAAGTCTAATATTTTTGACTCATTTGTTTGATTTGGTTCTCTTTATCTACTTTTAGGACTTGTGTGAAAATCTGATGTAGTTTTAGGTCCAATTTATGCAGAAATATGAAAAATTCTGAAGGGTTCACAAACTTTCAAGCACCGCTGTATATAGAGAGGTCCTTTTGTTCAGCTCTCTCTCTCTCTCTCTCTCTCTCTCTCTCTCTCTCTCTCTCTCCATCCTGCTGCAGCAGCATCTTGGTGGTGCTTGTTATCTGGTTTTTCAGCTATTCATTCATTTCTTCCAGTAAACTTATGTGTGGTAAACTTTGCTCCTGGTATTGTTGAGTTAGGTGTTTGAGCCAGCCGTAACAATGGCGATTATATCAATGAAAATATTAAACAAGTAAATCACAATAGAAATGAAGAAATGAAAAGCTTAACTTCAACGAAACTGTAACAAAATACAATATCTAAAGATAGAACTGATTCATATGTGTGGGTGTAATATGTGGGTCTCCTTTTGTACATACAGTATGAAGAGATCTTGTGTTGAATTTTGTCAGGCTGGTTCTCTTTGCTGCTCTGTCTTTCTGACCAGCTTTCTGAGCTTAGTGAATAGGAGCTCTCTAAACTTGTCACCATTGAGGAAGTAGAAGACAGGGTTGATGACACTGTGCAAGAAGGCCAATGGTCGGGTCAAGATGTACAGGCCCTCTATGTACATCTTTGTACAGAGCTGCAGCCCTGCCCAGGCCTGCTGAGATGCTATTCTGACATTTCTCAGCACATGGTAGGGAGTGTAGAGAACCAAAAACATGGCTGCAGCTGATGCAGCAACCCTGAGAGGCCGCTTGTACGATGTTGTCCTGCGCTGTAGAGCCCTTTCCTGGACACGAAGCAGATGTGCAATTTGGTAGGAGAAACTGCAAAGTCCAAGCAGAGGGAGAATGTAACCAGTCAAAGTTAGTCCCAGGCTGTAGCCTAATGCATTGACGTCTCCTTTTAGGCTGGCAAAATCCTTGCAGCGATTCCAGTTTCCACTCTGCAGGTCCTAGACCATCAGTGCTATCATTGGAGCAACTTCCACATTGACAGCTAGCCAGCTCAGCCCTGTCATGATCAGGGCTGTTCGTGGCTTCAGCAGGTAGTGGTTCCGTGTTGGATGTCTTATGAGTAGGAAGCGGTCCATGCTAAGCCAAGCCATAAAGAGGATGGAAGAGTAAAGATTGACATGCAGGATGTAGCGGTTGATAACGCAAGCATATGGACTGGTCTCTGACTGGTCATTTGCATAGAGATATGAGAGACGTGGCAATGTGCAGAGGAAAATAAGGTCGGAGACTGCCAGGTTGAAGAGGTAAATATTGCAGCTTTGCCACTCCGGCAAACAAAAAATGTAACCAAGTACAACCAAAAGGTTGCCAGGGAAACCAATGCAGAACTCGATGCCATATGATGGAGACAGGTAGTACCTCTCCAGCATGTCATCTATCTCTGTACAATTAAGCACCTAGAGAGAAGAGGGGAGGAGAGGAGAGAAGACAATACAAGAAAATAGAGGAGAAGGAAGGGGAAGAGAGGGAAGTACGGGGGAAAGCAGCAGAGAACAAACGAACGAGTGAGTAATGATAGAAACAAATTCTTATGACAATTTTCAATAACAGATTCAGTAGAGACTAATTTTAGGTTCAGAACTAAACAGATTCAGCACAAGTACAAGTATTGTACAATATGTGTTAGGAATAGGATAAAACTTACCATGCTGTAGTTGTTCTAGTAGTTGCTGGTAGCGTGAATAGGGAAAGCGACCGTGAGCAGGTGCAGCCACTATCTATACAGTGGAAACAGTAAACAGTAAACTGTGTTCTGAGGGAACTGGTGCCTCTAATATGACATCCAACCGTATTTGCCATTCAACGTGTGGTCGGAACAGACAGACACTTTGAGTGTCATTTGCATATGGAAAGATACAAACCAAACAAAACTTAGACAATAGGTTACTCATAGGTAATAACTGGTAATAACTGTACATCCATATTTTGTTTTGTTACCTGGCACCAGTTCAGGAGCTCACACCAGCCCTCATACAATATTAAAGTGGCTATGATTAGCTTGCGTTTGTAGTTATCGAAATGCTGTTGAAACAAGGGTCATGCAAAAGCTAAATGTCTGAAAAACATCTTTAACAAAACAAAACAAATTGAAACTGTTATCGGCTGCTTGAACAGTTGTTGTAAACTTTTGCGGTAATTTTAGAAAATAAAGGTTTATGGTTTCATTTAATCTCTGTGAAATCCTCATGCTCCATGTGAAACCATACTCTGAAGAAGAATGCTCCATTGTAACAATCCATGTTTCCCACTTTTTTCTAAATTATGTATTTTATCAGATTACAATGCTAGACATCATGCATGATTGCAAGTTTGCAGGATTAATATGCAGATGCTAGCAAATTAAGTCTGAAAACGAATTCTGGCAAGGGTACTAACAGCAGTGTAACAGCAAAAAAAAGTAAAAACATTCCTTTTAATTTTCCCCCCAAGCCTACATCATACCCAATGTAAGACTAGAGTTAATTGAAAAATGCTACCTTCATCTGTCAGAGGGGTCAATTACTGATCAATGCAACCATCCATGTGTTCACTATCAGTGAAACAGCATTCAATTCAACTGTGCCACCAAAGTAAAGGTGGTATTGCAAGAGAGTGCAACACATAAATCTACCAGCGGATTAGTTGATAGTTATTGTACAGAGTTTTAAACAGAATAGGCTGGTGCAGAATGGAGTCGTCCGGTTGTTATGTGTCTTCTTTATAAAGCATCCTCCACTTCCACCTTGCCAGTATCTGCATTGGCCTTTCAACACGTTCTTAAATGTTGTTGTTGCTCGAAAGTAAGTTAAGCTGCTAGTCTTATTTTGTTGTGAGGGAAATGTTGATTTTTAGACTCTTAAAGCAACCATTGGAGCCTTCATCTATGCACTTTGCACTATCTTTGTTTTTACATCAATAAGGACAGACTATAGATACTGTGATGTAAACCTTTTGAATTGCTATAAAGAATACGAAAATACGTAGTTAGGCATGCCTAACATTACAGTTAACAGTATGTGCTATTTATACACAGACAGCAACAAGCGGTTAAAATGTGAAATGATGAATAAGAGAATTATCGATCCCTTTCTGAACTTTATTCTAAAATTGTACTTACAATTTTCTTAGAGTACGTCTGATCACAGGCAACAATGAAAAACTCTCAAAAAATGCACAAAAAGAAAATTTGGTTGTTGCAGGTAAAACTGAGGCCGCTAGACTTAGCAAGATAAGATAATAAACTACTCACTTGATTTCTCATGTACTAGCAATTTATCTCCACTCCCTTGATACTTTCCACATGTGCAAAGTTCCCCTTTTCATTTCAGTCAACTCACCTTCGCAAACACATTAATTTCCTGTGTTGACCTCACAGTCTTAAATTAAGTATGACATTAGTTTCAGATCCACACATTTAATTCATCATTCAGTGTAAAAAAAAATAAATCTATTTAGAGTACCATGTACACAAAACTATATGTAAAAAGTACAACTTTGAGCATATACTGATTATTTCATGCTAATACATATTTAATATTCACCATTTTAAATAATTACTTCATTCAAACCATTTTTACATAAAGTTAATTTTCCAGCTTTTTCTATTCACCAAACTGTGGTCCATCATTTCTCTATTCCATGACCAAAACCTGCCATGTGGATTGATTTGTCTATGCAAGATCAGGGCTCCATGGTGGTTATATATCCTTTTCCTAGCTTTATTCTAATGATGCCGGGATAAATCACACACAGAACTTCAAATGCAATTTTGTGGGTCTTTTTTGTCTCTTCTGTTATCCTCTAATTATGAAATAATGGTTACACTAAAATTGTACAATCTCCTAAGACCTGAGAATACGGCTGGTCGCAGGGAATAAAAACACGAGACTTATCAAAAACATTTTCTGGTAGCATTATTTTTTCTCGAGGATAGCTGTCCAAGCAGCCACTTCTGGCTGCACTACTCCTGTTTTTCTTTTAATGTTTCTTATTTCTTACTAGAGAATACCCTCTTTTCCCAACATGTGGAAATGTAAAATATTCATAGTTTTGAGCGATGCAGTGTCACCTACAGTAGCGATTTATTTTGAGTCTGACTACTTCTGTCTTTCGTTTTGTCCCGAGATAAGATAAGATTCATAACTAATGACTCTATCACTCGATTTCTCAAGAACTATCAATTTACATCACTTTTTCTTAGGCCATGTCTTTCTACTCGTACTTCTTTGTACTTTCCACATGCACTTCAAGGTTCCCTTTTCTTTTTCTGTCAACTCACCAATTCAAACACATTTATTTTATTAGTAAGTGGGAATCACACTAAACTGGTCTGTCATGTATCTATTCCAAGACCAACAACTGGCATGTGAATTGATTAGGCTATGTAAGTTTAGGTAGTATAGTGATAAGGTATAACCCCATCATCCAGGTACACCACTTCTTTAGACTTCCTCTCAGAGATGGCTCACTATGGGCCCACATCAGGCACTTTGGTGTTTATGGTTAGAGAGTGGTATTTGGATTAATCCAGGGCAATCCTGTCAAGAATACATTAGACATTGTGAGTTTCTTTAGGAAATCATAGTAGGCACTTACATACATTTCCATTGTGACATACATCCATACATGTCCATTGTGTTTTTGAGGGCACCAAACTATCTTAAACTAACTAAACTATGAGAGCTACTTTGGGCTTGAGAAACTACATCTAACTTGGATATTGTTAGGGACTAAGAGGCTTTGGAATGCAGCATTGTGTCATCTGCATAAAATTATATTCAAACTTTTTTTTTGATTGAACAGAATGTCATTCAAGTAAACAGAATCAGTCTTAAAATATTCTCTAGAAGGGTCATTTTACCAATCAAGAGACAATTAGATTTATACCATCAGCAAACACCTCCTGAGGTCTGTCAAAAAAGTTCCCTTTAACAGGTTACAGCATAGTCACTCAGTCACTGAGTCCAAGTGACTGCAGTGTGGGAAGTATTGCCTGATCTACAGTGTCATGAAAGGCCATCGAGGCAGATCTGCCACGACAAGCCATCTAGGCAGCAGGGAGAGGACCCAAATGCAGACAGGCGAGGAGGCTGAGTCAATCCAAAGATTTATTTAATACAAAATAAATCTACAAAAAACTCGGGAAACTGATACCCATGAAAACACCATGACGCGAAGAGACGATCAACCACATCAGCAACATCAATGACGCGACAAAGAACACAGGGAGGGGACCGGTATATATATATAGGTAAGGAGACAACGAGGGAAACAAACACAGGTGGGAAACAAGACACAGGTGAAATCAATCCAAACTGGAGGGAAAAGCCAAGACAGGAAATAAAAAGGCACACAAGGAAACAAGAAGAGGGATTTCAAAATAAAGCAGGAAACAAGACAAAAATACAAAGTCCCAACAAGAGTCCTTCGTGGACCATGACATACAGTATCAGCTGCTTTACTTAAGTCAACAAATTGAGCCGCACATTATTCTTTAGCATCTAAAAGATCAGTGATATCATTCAAATGTACAGAGTGATGGTCAAATATGCAGCAAAAATGGAGCTAAGGAGTAGGTCTAAAAACAAAATAATATTCAAAATGAAATTATGTGATAAACTGTTTGCTATTCACACACTAACTAGATGTTCCAGTATTTTAGATTTTCAAGAAAGCTTGGACGTTAGCCCGATATTATTCAGACCATGTGTAATACATCCCCTACTCAGTGGTACAAGTAGTGCACACTTTAAAACTAGTTATAATCCATTTGAATAAATGAAGAAATTTTAGACAAAGAACTGAAGTGGTGATTCAATGCATGCACAATTTTTTATGAAGGGATAAGTTAGGGCTAGGTTGAACTAATTCTATGGGTTTCCAGACCTTTACTTATTACTTATTAGAAGAATGGGTTAATGGCAATTGAGGATATAGCTTTCTTAACTAATGCAGTTCTTACTCAACGCTTAACAGTGTGGGAGGCACACTGCAGATAGCAAAACAATACCACAGTGTTGACTTTTGAATATTTAATCTATGGTGTCAAGCGCCTTTCCTGTGGTTGCATAACAAACCCTGATCTTGATGATGTTGATTCTGATAGGGAGCCTACAGTGTGTTTTGCTAACAAAGCTTACGATGTTGGTCAGCCTTTAGAAAGCACATGATCTACTGCTGAGAGACATGTGAGACAAAGTCAGGGTAGATTTTTTTTCTTTCTTTTTTTTTTTTATACCCTGCAGAGAAAGTAAGCTAGGTATAATGCAATTGACATGTCCTTAAGAAACCCAGCCTGGGACTGACAGTGGTTTGTTTGGTTATATTACTATGAGATCAGGAGTAATCTTTCAGCATTCCTGTGCTTTAGTAGTGTTAGGATTTGTTCTAGTGGAGGCCAATAGTGGGGCAAAGACATAAATCTTATTTTTAATACTGACTTATGGTATCCTTTGGTTTATATAATTTACAAAGCATGTGTGATCGTTTGTGAATCATTAAATGGCCTTGCTCCAGATTAAACAAAACAAATGTCCATCCTGTATCAACAATGAAAAATTCTCAGACCATCAGGCAGTGCTCTCCTGGCTATGTCTTCTATCAATTCAAAACAGCGGGAGTTCTGTAGTTCAAACAGGCCGTATATCTTACCTGAGAAGATAAATTTAAGGACACAGATATAAAACATTACTTTTTGTAATAGAATTTGAAAAGTGATATACATGTACCTTGCTTTTAATTTCATGTTTAATTTTCAACACTTTTCCTGAGAAGATGCCTTTGGTTAAATCACCTAATCATTCAAAATAATCAAATCGTATATCCCTTAATATTTTTTAATATAGTACTATTTAGTTTTTATTTGCCATTTTATATAATGAAAGTGCCCTCTGGTGGCAGACCACAGCAAGCAAAGTATCAGAGAGTATCAAGTATCAAACAAAGACAGTCAGGATTTGAACTCACGGCCTCCCGTTCTTATATTTTTTATAGACTATGACCTTCACCTTCAATAATTTCTAGCCCTGCAGAGGCAGTCTGGATACTGGCCAATACATCATCCCCTCTAACACCCACTGGTGCCATTTCAGACAAATAGGATGTGACCTCAGCAGGTGGTTACTAAAGCAAGTTAAAACTAAAGCGCCATAAGGCATGTGTGCATGTCTGTGGGTTTGAGCCATTCTTAGGAATTACAAGCTATGACTTACCCTAACCCTGAAGAAGTAAAATTTGCCAGTAATTTACAAGAATGAGACTAGAGGGAAATGTGAAAAAATAAACACAACTTTGTGTAGCAGAAATGTTTTTTCTTCTTTTCTCTCTTGTTAATCATCTCATAACCACTCAGATCTACCTTGTGACTCCTTGTAGTGGTTGGGAACCACTGCACTAAACTACCAAGTGTAACATTTAATTTCAATTTGAATGCAGTCACCACAGAAGTATCCTGCCCATCTGTATGTGTTTGTGGAGCTGTGAGAGGGGTATAAAAGGAGCCCATAAATATATTACTGTAAGATGTCATTGTGGTGCACAGTATGTATGTCTGCTACAAGAAACTAGAAGACAAACTATGCAAATTACGATCCTCATACAAGTGAGACCCAACAGAAAAAGAAGATGCATTCAGATGGGTGGGACTTGTATATAAATCATAAATAGCATATTTCCTCCAGCAAAGCATTTCATGTACCAGCAACCAACAGACATGTGATACAAATTGAATCCAGCAGAGGGCAGTATTAGCCCAAAGCTCAGATAGTGGGCTCAAACTCCACAAGTGTCCTGCATTATGTTTGCAAAACTACATTGATGGAATTATGTAGCAAGAACAAAAAATAAAGAACATAAAGAAAAGCCTTAAAGTTAGATACAATTAACTGATGTAATAAAGTTATGAATCAATCAGATGGCTTAATGGGGGACAATACACGAGAGCAAGTCCTAATTGTTGCCAGTTAAATGGAAATAAAGCTGGAAAAGGGGAGGCAGCATGAAGAACAGTGAGACAGAAGAGAAGTAGATAACAGCTTGTGATGGACCAGTTAGTGGAGGGTGGAGCTGTGCCAATCAGTATGTCACAGTGCCCTCATAACTTGTGATTGTGTGTGTGTGTGTGTGTGTGTGTGTGTGTGTGTGTGTGTGCACATATTGGCTTGTCTGTGTGTAAAATGACGAAATGAAAAGGTGATGGACTGTATCTGCTAGTTTCACTTCTGTTCATTCCTTCCTCTCACCCTTAGATGGGCAATTTGTCCCAAATGTACCCTGACAAACGCGCACACACACAGTCATGTTTCCATCACTTCAGAGGACATTACATCAACTTACATTAATTTCCTGGAGACTTCCCCTAGCCCTAACCATACTCATAACCACTACTTGCCTAACCCTACCCCCCTAACCCCTCTTACCTTAAACCAAGTCTTCAACCTAAAATTGAATGATTTACATTATGGGGACCTGTGTTTCATCCCCAAAAGGAAGGCAAGTCCCCACAACATCCGTAATACATGTCCACACACACACAGATAGAGAGAGAGAGATGACTGAGTGACTAAAAGAAACATATGAATGTATGTAAAAATATGAATTACTTGGCCTGACAACAGTATATGGGTTAAGTAGAGAGTCATGTGAGTGAGGTGTGAGTGAGTGTAGGTCTCACGCTGGCCCATTGTGAGTGAGTGGTCCCATTAGCCCCTGTAGCTTAAACTGTCCCAGTTCTGGAAGGTGACACACTTAGAGCTTTATCACTACAAGTCTGCACTAATTATCAACATGGTTCACATTTGACAGTGAGTTAATTGGATGAAAACCTGATGTAACGTGAGGCTTTATGAGTGTTTTAGTGTGTATCACATGAGATGGAGGCAGAGAAAGTGAGAGATTTATTGGAGACTTAGCATCTCTTTACTGCGTAATGCTAAGGTTGTTGAGTTACGTCCAAACGTTGTAAGTGCAGCATAAAGTCCTCAAGCTCTCTGCACTCTATGTGCACTGTACATGACCTATCTCCTCTGCTCTTCTGAGTTTTGTCTTTTTAGAATTTTCTCTCCCCCCCTAGTCTCCTGTCTTCCTTTATCATGATTTCAACCTCCTCTCTCACTCTTTTTCAATCCTGTCTCCTTTGTTTTCTTCCAAACTTCAAATTCCAATATGTTCTCAAAGGATTGAGTGAGAGAGTGTTTCAATAATTCATCCAGTGTTTGTTTGAGCAGCAGTCAAACTGGCATGCTCAGACAGGGGTGAGACTGAGGGCTTCACCTGCTCTCGTCCCTTTGGCGGGGTTACATCCAGGACCGGTTATGTAAACTGGTTTAAAAATGTCCTTAAAAGCCTCCAAACAGTCCTTGTTTTCCTGTTTCAAATGCGCGTGGTCATTCTGTCCCAGTGAAACATGCCCATTAGCTGTGGAAATATACAGCCAGTTATGCTTTTTGGCCAATTTACAGTTTCACTTCAGTGAGAGGACCAGTTAGGCTCATGCTGTTTTATCTGTGTCAGAGACACTGTCAAATTAAGTTTCCCTTCCTCTTTCGCCTGACTACAGAAGAATGAAAATAAAAGTCATCCCTAACAAAGGAAGTAATTGTCAGACTTTAGCATAAAGTAACATTTTTAAGTCCCTATAAACCACAAATTCTCATTCAAAAGTATCATAAATTGCAGCATGTCAGATTATTTGTACTCTAATCATTATGAAATAAAATAACTAGAATTAATTCATTCAGAAAATGGCATGTCAAAACTGCAGTTTGTGCACTTTGGCATGTTTAAAACCTTTTTTGGGGGAAATAAATCTACTTTGAATCCCTGATGAAAACTGACAAGGTGACAAGTCAGCTGACAAGGTGATGAATCCAAGTCATGTCAGGGCATTCATTTTGACAGAAAATGTAATTAAACAGCCAGGCCCCCCATGTTCTACTTTGTTAAGTCTTATAGGTGGTCTGGGACCTGCAGCCTCCCTCAGTTTGAACCCTGTGCCTCCTACATGTCTTTTTGTATTCTTTGCCCTACTGTGGATCTATTTCATTTTCAGTCACGGCAGCTCCAGAGGCTTGTTTTACACACGCTGGTGGTGTATGCTGTGTCAGGCTTTCTCAGCAGTACTGATATGATTGCCTCTGCTGTCTACTGGGACGTATAAATTCAAAACCACCGTCAGGTCAGCTAACCGTCAGCTAATCGCTACGCTAGTCACTGGACACGCTGCAGAGCTAAGACTTCCTGGCCTCAGCAGGGGCTAATATCTGACCCTGCCATGTTCTCACTTCAGCCTCTGATAGCCAGCTCTCAGGGTCAGTCAAGCATAACTAATGTCAAGCCATGGCTGTATCCAGATGCTTTACATTTGTGTGTGAAGCTTATACAAAATCTCTGCTTTAACACAACCCTCCTGTGTTTTTGGCCTAAAGCTGATTTTAAAAATGATGCACGGTTAGTGTAAGCATACTTTTCCATATAGTGAACAGTCATAAATGCAGTAAGCAGCTGCCTGCTTTTACTTTTCCTAAACGGTAGCTTGAGTGAGCCTTTGTGGATTTTTCACAAGCTATGAAACTTGTTCCCGCATTAAACTGCCAGCTGTGTGACACACAGGGGTGCGTGCCGAACAGCAACATCTGTGTGTGATTTGCCTGTTGCGTCCTTGTGTATGACAAGGAGTTCACGTGAATCGCTATCATTCATTTCGGCAGGTGGCAGTTTTCAGGAGTTGTTTTCCGAGCGCGCGCGCGCACACACACACACACACACACACACACACACACACACACACACACACACACACACACACACACACACACACACACACACACACACATACTCACAACACCTCAGGGCCTTTTCAAAGTCTTCTCTTGTTTCATTACCAGCATGACCAGGTTTTACAGATGTGAACATTACCGTGCCGCACAGAAAATAATGGCCCTCCTGTTCTGTGTCTTGACTTGATGACATCATACCTCTGCTGTGATGGAACCTGGAAGCTGTGAAACAGGTTCTGTTATGTAAGACACATTGTAATGGTTTAGCAGGGTTAGTAGAGACAATGAGGGTCTTGTAAGCCTCTGTGGTGATTGTAAAATACTGTACATCGCTCTAAACAGCAAGGAGGAAACTACCCTTTATGTCTCAGATTTCCAAGTACTCTAACAGCACATCAGCTTTCTTGTCACTCCTTTTCTGTGAGGCCTGAATCGGCAGCTCTGTCAGCTGACAGTCAAGTGTGGGCTGACGACAGAAAACTTCCCTTTGCGACATCAGCTGTTCCTTACTCCCTTTCAGCTTCAACTCAGTTTCCCCTCTTTCTCTTTTTTACTCCCCTTTCCTTCCTGTGAGGGTTCTTCCTCCCTCCCTCCCCCCTCCTCATCATTGTAATTCTCTTGACTTGTCTCCGTTTTGCTCCCTCACTTCTCACCATAATATCAGACACAAAGAAACACAGCGAGAGAGGTTTTTTTGTCAGTTACAGCGTTTGGACCAATGGCTTGTCATATCCGCAGCCTCCTAATTGGTGTCACACGGTGTCAGGGGACAGGGAAATCTCGTAGCACCACGGAGAACATCACTGAAATCTGTCTCCACACACAGAAAAGAGAGTTTGCGATAGCCGTTTGGAGGAAAACAATGCATTGTGCGGTGACATAATTTGGATGTATTTCATTGTAAATTTGGCAAGATAAAAAGTAAGATGATGAACTAAGATTTGACAGGAAAGTAGAGTTAACTGAGTTGACAAAAATATTCTAAATTACCCCTGACAGCTCAAATTCTAAATATTTCTCTGAATGAATTTTCTCTGCGGGGTCTTTGACTTCCTGTCTTGTATGTGTTGGCACCAAAGGGCAGGACTCACGTTGCCAGCCATTGCCGAGGTGGTCAACAGTTCTCCTAAATAACACACCCACAGGAATTCGTCTCAGTCTGCTTGGTTTTAGGAAAATAAAGAGAGGAAATAAGGAGAGTTCATGTTTGGAAGTGCTCACAGGACTAAAGAAGAGACCCACTAAGAGTTTAAATGTTTGTTCGATGGTCAAAAAGGGTTATCCTGTTTGTTTTTTCATATGGAGAGATCTGTAACAAAAATACTGTGAGAAGTCAAAAAGTTATTGGCAGTTAATCGTGTATGAAGGCTTGTTTGTGTTTGTGCATCTAGTGGCGGCCTCCACGTCCTTCCAACTACCTGATCCATTCATTCCTCATCCTCTTTTCTCCATCTCTGCTTTCTCCCTTCTTACTCATTGGTCAGTCGCTCTGCCTTCTTCTCTCTTCACTCCTCCCCAGGTGGTGATTATGAATGGCATGACACTAATGTCTCAACTTCGTGCTCTGCTGCGAACGAGAGAAGCAGACTCTCCCATCTCCCGATTCCACTTCTGCTCCCTCTCTCATTGCCTCTCTCGGCAGGTAGCCGGGGCAGAGGTCTCGCCCTGTGACATCACAGCTCTCAACTTGTCTCATGGTGGCTCCGGTTTCAGCACCACGGATTAGATTACGCTCATATCGGCTGGCTGACTCACTGTCCTTGAGTTATGTTGCGTCATGAAGGGGAGCCTGCATGGGTATGTAGTCAAGGAGGGGTGGATCTAAATTGGATTTTTGCTCAGATGGAAATGAACCTGCATAGATTCTCTACTCTTTCTGTGCAGGAGTTCCTCATTTGCTTTGTAATTCAAAGCACTACATTGTCTTTTCATAAAAGTCCCACCAATCTAATACCTCTGCTTTAAATTCTTATGTTTCCACATTTTTAGCCATGCTAGCGGCATGGCTTTAGTGATGGCACTTTGTCCCGACTGAAATATCTCAACAACTACAGCGGGCATTGTCATAGTGGCAACGTTAGCATTTAGCTAAAAGTTGTGTCCAAATACAGCCTTAGAGAGCTGCTAGCACGGCTGTAGACTCTTCAACAATCTATATCTGTGCTGCCTCTAATACAATACAATAGTTCTTGCACCACTCACTCCCCCTGCTCATATTCCTTCACATGCAACTTTTTATTTCACATCTGCTGTCAAATTAGCTTTTTTTTTTTTGCTATCAGCACCTTGACGCCACCAACGTGATCATATTACGCCTCCTTTCTGACTCCTGAATTAACCTCTATGACATCTATTACATATAAACCTCGGCAGGGAACAGCCCACATTTCCTGAGGCATGTTTCTATCTAAAACCTTAAACCTTTAGATTTCAGCTCAGTCGCTGTGAATTGATCTTTATTTGCCAATGACACAAAGGTTGAGAAACTGAGAAATAATTCTTAGCAGACCCTTTTGTGTGTGTGTTTGGATACTGTCTTATTATCGCAGTGTTATTGGCCTTCCTTTTTTCATTCCCTCTGACTGGGAGGGGGAGAATTTGTGTAATGTATATGTTCTTTCACTTTGCCTCTATAGAGGGACACACACACATATACACACCTGGCTCAGATAAATGGGTATAGAAATGTGCTCAGGAACCACAGTGATGTGCGAAACAGATGTGCTGCTGATAGTCAACATGAAACAAAGAGGATGGAATGTATTCTGCAGTGGAGATGGAAATGGTAGAAATGGTGCAGTAGGGCAGGAAGGGCTTTGATACAATTCTAAAGAGAGCTTCCCAGATTTCATTAACCTGAGACTGCATTCTCATGGAGAGTGTAAAACTCTCCTCAATGGACAACATGCCTGAGATTTCTCTTTATGGATCCCATTCTTTTCTTTTATTCCCATTCCCCCGTTTTCTTTCTTTTCTTCATTTTTCCCATCACGGCTTTGGCAGAGCTCCAACAGCTAAGCTTTTTCATTGTCCTGCTGACTCTACAAACAGCTTTACAGCATTCCTGAGCAAGAATCGTGACTCCTCCTCACCTCTGTGTACACACTACACCTTGCCCCTCCAAACTCTCTGGTACCCTTTACAAAGACCTCCCTGGAACATCCTCGCCCTTGTGTCTTCATTTCTGTTCTGTATTTAACCACAACCCCACAGACTGCAGCCGTACCTCCTGCTCTGGTTATATTTCTTTATCTGTTCTATGTAAACACTGCTCACATATATAAGTGTGCACATGGTCAGCTACCTTCTGTGTTTATACGAGCGGGGATAGAGGCATGCCGGTGGTTTAAGCACTGTAAACATGTCTTAAACGGATGTCTGCTCCACAGTGTGGGTGATGTCAGCCCATGTGCGGCCTCAGCCAAGTTCAACATTCTACACATGCAAGCGGTGAAGAGGGTCGTCACACACAGGAAAACATATGCCCAAAAAAAGGCAATCCAGCATTGGCTATGGTGGAGCAAACATCATTAAGCTAAGAACTGTGACTAGCAGAGCAAAGAATTGAGTTAGCTCAGACAGTCAGCTTTCATCTAGACTCATTAGGTTACAGCTCATTCTTAGGCCTGACACAGAACTGCTTCTGGTTTTTACTTCTTCCTCCCCCCTTCATTCCTTTGTAGCTTCCTCCTTCCCTCCCCGTGTCTACATAATTTTCTTTGCCTCTCTCTCTCTCTCTCTCTCTCTCTCTCTCTCTCTCACACACACACACACACACACACACACACACACACACACACACACACACAGAAAAAGGAAAAAAACAAAAAACAAAACAATATTGACTCTGCATAGTAGAATGATTACTTTTAAGCTGATGCCGTGGCAGACTGCAGCCTGTTTTAAAGTCAATGCCTCACTGTGAGCAATGGGTAATGGCTGAGAGATGCAGTTGGAGTCAAGAAGCGTCGTAGTGGTTGGCAGGCTGGCTAACAGGGGCTGGGAGGAAGGAAGTCAAGTCCGCTGCTGGTTGGCTTGGTGTATCTCTGCCTTAGAAGGCTGTGTTTGGGAACAAGGTTTGTTCTATCTATCTATCTGTCTATATGCTTTCTTTCTCTTTAGCTTTGCAGAAACATACAACATGCATGAAGGCACACAGAAACACATTTACATACAAATGCTTGTCTGCTCTGCGTGTAAATGAATAATTCAGGAACAATGCATCAAATTCCGAACACGCCAGACTGCTGCTGATCTGAAATATTATGTTAACATTGTTTCACGTTGTTTACTCATCCAAAATGCATACATACATATATGTACACACAAAGCAGCACACAGTGATTGGCAGAGATATATCATGGTCCTCATAGTTACTGTAAGTTACAAATAAGCAAATAAGAAATCAACCTGATGAAGGCCCTGCGCCGAAATGCATTGGGGAAATGAAGAAGATTCTTCCAGTTAATCAGCTAGTGTTGTCGTTTTTTCACATTTGGTTCTTTGTTACTTGAGCACCTAGTTGGCTGGTGAAGTAGCGACAGCACACTCATCCTACAAGTTACAAACAAGCCAACACCGAATGAATATTCACATTTTTATTAAAATATATATTAGATTTCTATACTAACACTAGAACAATTCACACTAAATGAGCCATTATGCAGCACTTATTAGCTTAGGTAGAAAGCTGTAGGCCTATCAATAAGACATCAATGCAGTGATCACATTGTTATTACCCAGACTGTAGGATAATTTGCTATGTTTTTTGTATGACGCGACAGTCTTTCTGTATATTAAATCCCACTGCCTCCACAGAGACAGCTTTTGCTCATGTTTTCTGTACCAGTATTCGTGATCTTTCATATTCTCTACAAATCTACAAACACAGCTGACTGATAAAATAGGTTAAACAATGTTTTTGGTTTATCTTGTCTCTAGATAACCCTCTTCATCCTGCCTTTTGCTGTCTTTTCTCACAGTACTCCCAACCAGCCACCCACCTAAAAGCTCTCTGTGCTAATATACTGCACGCCTTTCTACTCTTTATTTAATCTTTGTTTTAGTTTACTTTAATCAATAATGAGCTGAGTAATGTGCATGGATTTCCTAAGGCAGTATGGGTAGTGTAGTCCCCCAGAGTGTCTGTCTCAGTGTAGGTCTGAGCTCTGTGCTCCCCGTCGGGGTACTAAGGGGATTGGATATGCTCTGCTAATGCTATTAGTGCTGCAGTTGGGGATTACTGTCTCAAAAGGAAAGGGGAAAAGGGCGTGAAAAGTGAAAAATCATTTCGTTGGGGAGTATGTGCGTAACAGAGATTTGCATGTTTGTACATGTATTTGAGAGAAAAAGAGAGAGATTAAAAAAGGGATATTCATGCAGACTACTGCGCACTAACAAAAATACTAAGTGACTGGCTCTAATGCAAAGTGCTGTGTGAGCTGTTTTTTAATTTCATTTGGCTGTTACAGTCCTCCTGGGATTTGAGTTAATTAGTCTATTAAGCTGGCCAGCACCTTTTAGAAACAGACTTATTTTTAGCTAAAGGAGAGATAGATGTCGTGATTATTATTTTTTCAAGGAGGCCAAAGTTGAAATCTGATACAGAAGCAGAGTGCTGATCCATTTGGCCTGTCATGTGTCAAAAGCCTGTTAAAGTATTGTGTCAAATTTAAGTAAAAGCAAAAAAGTGAAAAGTTACAGTAAAGTCTTATTTTAAAAACCCAGCACTGCTGAAAACATTGTTGGCATGCAACACATATGGCATGCTCCAGTTTTTACATTTCCACCTGTGCGACAACTTAGTCCTCCTCCAGTCAGTGTAAGTGATATTACTGAGCTCAGAAGAGATATTGGGTAGCAGGCATACTGTACAGCGTGTACATTGCTTGAGATCAATACAGAAGGAAAATGAGACTCCTCACCTAAAATAAGGTACACTATTCAACACGTGGAAAACTCAACCCTGACAGCAGAACAGAGTTTCAAAAGGTCAGAGTCTTGTTTTCTCACAGAAACAATAAAGTAGTGTCTTTCTCAGAAGGCAGAGCTGAAGGTTGCTTTATATATCCCCCCTGTAAAGAAACACATGGAAGACAAGCAGAGGATTACAGTATATGTGGTGCACATGAGTGGACATGATCTGCTCTGCCTACCAGGATCTCCCCATAGATTGCCTTCTGGGTTGATCTGCTCTGTGAATTGTGCATCTATAACCAGCTGCCTTCAGGGAAAGACATTCTGACTTTGAATTATGAAATAAGAAATGAAGAAGTGCTCTAAATCATTAAATACAATGCACTTCATGTGGCGAAAAAAAAAAAAATATGGCAACATTATGAATATGTACAGTTCGTGTTGAGGCATTCACCACAGGCGATATTATTTCATGAGGTATTTGTTTGTCCAAGTAAACAGAAAATCTCGATTTCATATTGCCTGGGGGCTGCTGCAGGTGATTTTTTTTTTTTTTGATTTTCCCACTGCAACAAAAGTAAAAGTTTGATATTCCCAGTCAAATTTCTGAAGAAGTACAAACTGTAGACATGGGTCATGTGCACTGGGAATCAATTTCAACATGTTATTATCATTTGGGCTTCAAATTCAACCCTATTAGCTCAGAAAGTCAGTGATCCAGTTATGTTGCATAATGTTCTCTGATAGTTTTGTTCATGCATCTCTAATCAGCTATTAATCTCCACATAAACAAAGTGCACTTTAGTTTTGTTTATGCATTAGTAAGCTACCATAATTGCCAATTAGTTTCAAAAAGTATGTGCGTTTCAGTTCTGTTTAACTGTGTCTAAACTACCAAAACTACTAATGTTTTTGTTTTTCCACTGTTATCCTTTGCCCTTCTGTCTCTCTGCTTTAGCATCTGTTCTCTTTCTCCAACACACTCTCCAATAATCATTATCTCCCCTTATCTTTCCCCCTCCGTCTCACACATTTACACATCTTTCTGCTAGTTGCGATGAATCTAGACATTGTCCTTATGAATATTTACCAACAGTAAGTTACCAAGGGCAACCTGCTGAGATTTGTTCACTCCCACCCGTGTGTGTGTTTGTATATTAATTTCCAGTGGTCTGACTCTCCTTCAGGCAGGTTCAGGAATTGGACCAAACCCCAGAGTAACCTATGTTATCAGAAATGTCAACATCTCTCCCATGTACAGAGCCGGACCTTCTGTACATTCATATGCAAAGTGTTTTAGCATACTCATATCATTATTTATTTTCATGGGTTTTTAAAAGAGAAATAAAGTTGAGTCCTCATGTCCACATTCTATGTACACAATGGTATAGTGCAGGGTATACGCAGGTATATACCTACTTATTTTTCAGTCAGCATTACGTATACCTACTTCCAAATTCCCTCTGATGCGTATCTTTCAGTGTGCTGCAAG
This sequence comes from Macquaria australasica, assembly GCA_005408345.1. Lineage (NCBI taxonomy): Eukaryota > Metazoa > Chordata > Actinopteri > Centrarchiformes > Percichthyidae > Macquaria > Macquaria australasica. The sequence goes on along the minus strand of SEMN01000156.1, from coordinate 536,999 downwards.
CCAAAACTTTTTTCCTAGGATGGCGAAGGCATGACCCGCCCTACTCTGCCTCTGATTGACTAGTACACGTTGCCTTCATTGGTTGGGTTGGGTAGGTTGGTTAGGTTGAGGCATGAGGAGTGATGGTTTGTTAGGATTATGGTAAGAATATCAGGGTAAGCCAATCCTAGGAAAAAAATATATTGCCTGCAGCCTACCTGTCCATAGACTACTTGCAAGGTGAGAGAATAGTCCAATTTTCATGTGTGGATGGACTAAGGAATAAGGAATAGTTCACTCAAAATGCATAATTATGTAGTTGTCTCACCCTATAGTCTTTGGGCCAGTATTGATTTCAAAATCTGCAGCTCTTCAGTGGCTGTGTTAAATTCATCATGATCCTTATTCCCTGAAGTCAAGCAGCAGAAGTTAAGTGACAATGTGCAAATACTACTGGCCCATGGGTGAACTAAATACGCAGGAGTAGTCTTACATGTCACTATTTATAACACAGGGTGTTTATCCTTTGTTGGACGGGCCGCTTTAAAAAAAAAGATTTGGGGCATAAATTAAGAGTATACCGACTTCTCCAGGCACCACTACGCCCTTGTATGTAGAGTTCAAGGTCTTTTCTCTGCATTGTTAGGTAACTGACCACACAATACTCAGTCTGTACGTTGCACTCTGGTTGAGCTGTAAGCAGTTATTCTGCAGCCCAGCAAGACGCCGCTACAAACAGACAAGGTTGCAGCTACATTGCACCATTCTGTCTGAGTGGTGTTAACAAGGTCTTTTCTTCTATCCAACACTTTTCAACAATTCACAATTATTGTCCCAACAATGGAGTGGCATTCATTTGTGCAACACAGTCAGGGGCAGCAGTGCTGAACTGGTTGTCAAGGACGGTAAGCATATTTGATGGAATGGCTTTTGACTGAAACAAACAGGGGTTATAGGATGTCTTTTGAATGCTTAGCTTTCTGATTGTATAGTTAACCTACTATTATATGTGTAGCCTTTTAGTTAAAGTGTTGTTTGGTGAACCCTGTGTTCACTTTTATGGGTCGAGGCTCTTTCCTGGCCCCATAGTAGTTGAATGAACTCCCTGCTAAAGGCAGGTCAGCACAGTCACTGTCCATTAAAACCCGCCTTTTCAGACTAGACCTCTAAAACACCATGCTAGCACTTACTTCTGTCTTATTTTTTAAAGGAAAAAAACAAACAAACAACTCTAAGCATTAGTATTGTGGCACTGAACATTTTTAGTTTGGGGGTGATGCACTTCCAATTTTTAATGATCCAGCTCTTCTTTCTAAGGAGTTTTATTGCACTTATTGTAATTCACTTTGGACAAAAGCATAGCCAAATAAATGTAACATAATGGTCAGCCTCTGCATTTCAAGGCTAAAAGTGAGAGCTCGTCTAGGCTGCTATGATTTTAATATTTTTTATATATATAATATTTTGAAGTGTTTTAGCTTACTCCTGGCTTCTTTGGGCTTTCTTGTATGTGTTGCTTATTTAGGAGAGGTTACTGCTTTTACTATTTGTCTGATCAGTATATTCTGACTGTTGCCAAACTCTTAAGAATTGCTGCTGTTTGCTTCCATGACTTACAGAAGCTGCACTTGGCATTTCATTGGTGTTATGTGGTGGAAGTCTCCCAGCCTCAAACACCAACAACTTTTAATTTAAGGGTGACGACAACATTTTGGCATTCTGTTTAGTTTCAAGCCTTAGCAGGAAACAGATTACTGGATACTGCTTTTGCAGGCCTCTCTTTAAAAAGTTATGGCAGTTTTTTTTTGTTTGCTGCACAGATTAAGCAAAGTTTTTTGTTAATGTTTTTCCACTTGCCACGAGCAAAGACATGATATAACCTTGTTCATGGGAAAGCATGATGCATTACTTATATTACGGCCTGTTGGGATGATACTAAGGTAACTTGATAGTCTGCATGCAAAGGAATATTAAAAAATATTCAACACTATAATGCTTGCCCATTCTGTTTGGTGTGAGTCTTTCTCACAGACTGATTGTAACAGAAACAGACATCGAACCCCTCGCTCATCCCCACTCTGTCTCTCTGACAGAGATGCGGGAATTATGTGTTTAAAAATAAATGGGTAAATATTATTTTGCTGTCAACCTCACACCAGTAACTAGTACTCGAGCATGTAATACTGTAGTTCTGCTGTTTACAGATTACACGCAGGATCTCACTCTTTAAATAGAGGTTTGAAAGGCATTGTTGTTTAGATGCTCAATGTAAAATATTTGTGATGTGGTACTGCGCTCGCATAAACAAACTCAGTCTTTGGAAATATTTTGTCCTCAAGCCAAATGAGATAATAAGCAACACTTGAACTGAACCTTATAGACTTTTTTCAGAATGCCTATCTGCATATGTGAGATCATGAATAGGAATATTCCTTCTCTTTTGACTTTCCTTTTACTTTACATGCAGTATGATAAAGTACAGTAAAGATCATATTTGTACCATACCGTACTGTATTTATCCTTCAACAACCCCCACAAGTGATGCAACATAGATGCCAAGCCAATAATCTTCAAAAAAAAAAACCGAATGGTTCAAACAGAATCAAAAAAATATATGTAAAAATAACAAAAAACATAAAACAGCACAATAAAAACACAAAGACCAGTTTAAAACACAGAAGGACAATAACATAGAAAAAGAAAAGGCAACCCTCATACTCAGTTAAAAGGAATAAAAATGATTTGTTAATTGTATCTGCTACTGCAAAGGACAACTCAAATACTGCAACTGCTACTTGGCACTAGAGTCTCTGCATCCTCTGATAGCTGAGAAAAGATTGAAATAAGAATAATTCTGAACAAGTATTTTACAGATGAGTTCACATTATTCTATAAAACAAGTTTTTGTGCTCGTTTCCTCCATAATGGTTGTGCCCAAAGTTAAAGTTTGTTGAACTTTGACCCCAACCTGCTCTGACTTTTACAGCGCAGCCGATTGCTGAAGGCTACTGGCTGTGCTGAGAATAAAGATAAGGGATAAAATATTCAAGAGTTGTTCTGAAAGTATCAATACCATAACAAATCATCATCATATTGAGACCAAACAAAACAAATATTTACTGGTCGAAATATCAGCCTTAAGGTCTTACTAATAAGTTAGTTCCAACCTAAGAATCCATCACAGAGCAAAGCAGCACACACAGCTCAAGAGCCTTGTTTTTTCTGCTACAGAGTGAATATGGCTCAAGACCTACGCTACTGTAACGCAGCATACACGCTGTATGTAGGACTACTATATAGATGTATCAGACAGAGGCACAATGCCCACAACACAGGGGTGCTATAAAAAATCAGAACCCAGGTGAACAAAAGTCTGAGGGTAGTAATAATTACACCAGCAGTTCCACCACCATCATTATGCATAAGCCTAATCAATGGTCATTGCGCTTAAGGGGAGCTGCGATGTTGTTAATGAATAGTTCCAATGAGCGGTGAGCTCTGTGTGTGTGTGTGTCTGTGTATGTGCGCGAGTGGTTAGTGTTAATGTCTCTAATGAATAGATGTGGCACACGGAGCCTGTGGACACCTGCTGTTGCCATTAGTCCCAAAGAGCAGACTAATCACCCTGGCTTTCAAATCTGAGCAGGTTATTCAGTGTCCCTCAAACTCAAGGACCCTTCATTACACGTAGCACATGATTGTTCAATGATAATGCCAGCGTGTTCAGATCTATGCTCCTTCCAGATGAAAAAAGCGCCACAGAAAAGCAGAGCGCGGGACGACTGGATGAGTAGCTTTAAGGCGGCGGATTCTTTGCATACCTAAATAATAAAGTTTTGGCAACCTGCATGGACAAACAAACACGTATCCTTGTGCATTCACACTCACTACCATCTGTTGCCTTGTTACCTTGTGTATACTTTACTCCCTTTCCCTTCCTTTCCTCACTGATTAAATCATCCTCGCAAGAATTTCAACAATCAATGCTCAGTGAATCCCACATCCTACTTGTTCCCATGGCTACTAGAAAGACAGAGAACAGAACTGTGGGAGATGTAGTTTTCTTTTCTAAACTGGTCTGATTACTCAGGTTCTTTCTAGCTCCATTCGCATGGTGGTCCCACTCATCTTGATCTAAATATGAACATGTAATATACATGGTTTGGTGACTTATAGAGGATTCTTGTAGGGCCAGGTGGGGTTGGGTGGTGCAAGACTGAGGGACAGAGGGGAAGGGAGGGCGACGACAGCTGCGAGAGAAAAAAACAGGAAGGCTACATGTTGAAAGATTGAGCGTTAGGGGTTACCAGAGCGATAGTTGCGCTGTAGGACTCAGCTGTGAACTGCTGATTTACAGGGCCTAAAGGACAGCCACGGCCTTCCACCCACTCTGTCGCCATGGGAGACGGTGGAGAGGAGGTCTCGTCTCCTTTTCTTCCTCACCCTCATTCTCTCTCCTTTACAGTGCTTATCCCTCTCTCTCTTTCCCTCCCTCTGTCTCTTTTTCTGTCCGTCAACACTCCCTCTCTTGATAACCCATTGAGCTCGTATTATCATTCTGAATCAGCCCACTAAATTACAGTTAAAACCAACCCTCAGGAAGGTGAATAATGATGAAAATTTAAATAATTACATCAGTGGGCACAGTCAGTCTTTCTGTGTGTCTGTCTGCCTGCATGTGTGCACACCACCCATTCATTTCATTGGTTAGTCCAGCTGTACTTCCCTTGTTGGTAATGTGACTGAAATGTGTGTTATCAAAGGGCTGCAGGCCTCAGTGCACTGGCAGAAGCAATGGAGAAAAAGGAAAGAAACCACAAACAGGAACTATAGCCTGCTTCCAGGAACCACCAAATAAACCCACACACTCAAACACACACTCAGAGACAAACACAAGCACAGAGAAGCATGTGCATACACACAAAGACTCAGTGTCTGTGTCTGTCTCTATTCCCTCTTACTACACACCACCCTCTCTTTATCGCAGAAGGCAGAAGCAACAGTTAGTGATCACATGACCACAAGAGTCTCTCCTCATTTCTGTGTTAGCTGGTTAGCTCAGGCTCAAAGTAAATGTTAAATAGAGGAGAGTAGAGGCAAGTAGAATGAATGCAGTTTGTGAAACTTCTTTTTTTTTGTTCCACTCTATTTTACTATTTAAACAGAATACACTGAGAGAGAGCCTGAAGAGCTACAGGAGTGAGAAAGGGGGGGGGGGATGCTGTTGCCAAGGCAACCAGAGCCGCGGCGGTCGTCATCATGAGGCTTCTTCTGCATTGTGTGTGTGTGTGTGGACACAGCGCGTGTGAGTTCACCCTCCTCTCTCCAGACAGGAGGCGAGGACATCCCCCTCTAACACTGTGCCAACAGAGAGAGGAAGAGAGAGAGAGACACACACACAGCAGAGAGAGAGACCGAAAGAGAGAGAGAGAGGGAGAGAGAGACTGAAACCCCATAATGCACTGCACGCTGCAGGGCTGAAGTCGTGCAGATTCATCAGTTCCTGTTCGCAGGGATTGTGTGTGAGCGCACACACACTCATACACCCAGACCGAGTGCGAGTGAAACACACAGACAACCAGGAAGGTAAGACAGCTTTTCTCTGACCGTGCGGACGGCTGCTGGGTTTACAAGATGATGTGTTTATCTGTCTGTTTCTGCCTCTTGAGAGGAGGAGAGGGAATAGTTGCTCTATAGAGACGACAGGGTGTCATTAATATTTGACATGTTATGATTCTGACAACTTCCCTGCCTGTTGCTAGTGATTGCTGCTGTAGTTTTTTTTTTACTAGGAAATATCTGAGTTTGGGATTTCTTTCAGAAGCGAGGATATATCTTAGAGAGATTTGAAATAGCTGCATGTGGAATATCTGTGTTAGTTTTTGTCTGTTACTGGGTTTGTCTTTTTGCATGTTTTCCAGCTTGCAGATACTGTTTAACTATATCTGTTTTGAATATACTGGGAAGGTTTTGCATTTATATTATGGGAGTGCTGGTGAACATAGTGTAACTTTTAGGAAAGGATAACTTGTGTCATGGAATTGCACAGTATTCACTTTACCATTCTGAAGACTGTTTGCCTTTTCATATACATTGGGTAAAGTCCAGCACATTTATGTTTTAGAATAGTTTAAAATGTAACTTTCAAAAATTATTCAGCAAAAGCATTAGGAATTCAACAGTAATGTAGAAAGTTTGGTTTCAAAGGTTTAATTGTAAAACATCCACTTAATGTTGCATGATTTTGTTTGATATGCTTCATGTAACACTAAATTAAGCTAAATTATTTTATTTAAAATGTAAGCCCAATGTGCCCAGTCACAAACAACTTGAACCAATGATGCATTAGAAGTTACACTTTTATGACATTTAACACTCATGAGGCATTTCTGGAGTTTCCAAAGCTCTTTGTAATTTAAATTAAGTCTTGTTGTTGGTCCCACAATATTGAAAATAGACTAAGCCTGTTTTTGAGGTATACGTGTTGACACTAGTGCAAGGTGATTGGCGGGTAAAAGCGTATCTTCTCCATTACGGGTCATTTTGTGGATTAACGGTCACTGAAGCTTGTGACCATATCTGTTGCGCCAGAGACACAGACGGGCTGGAAAGCACGATTGCAGCAGCTTAGGGCAGGGACTCTTAAACTTTATTACCGCAGGACTCAAATGGGAAATTTCAATCCTCCACCCTGGGACCCCATCGTGAAATCATGTTTCAACACCGTCATGTGGAGACACAATGGAAAGTCATAATGAAGGCTTAGAGTGAAAAATAGGCTTGAAATAAAACTTGATTAAGCATATATTCCAAAAGGACCTAAATTAAATGTCAGTCGTACATAGAGATCCCTGAAGAAAATAGGAACACACAAGTTGTATTTTAAATAAAACACAGCTCAAGGTAATTTTATTACCCTTTATCACACGAAAGCCTCAAAGGAGCCTTGCGACTGTTTTACTTGTGTGTCCTGCACCTTTTGACAGTGTGTATTGTGTGGAGGTGGGAAGCTGTTTATGCTGCACACTGTAACGGACTATGCCAAGAGCTTTTGTGGTTTGGGAAATGAAATGCAAAAAAGCCATAATGCAGATCAGACAAAAAAAAATCTTTTGAATATTCAGTTTGTCTCCATTTGCTCTGACAGAGCACCGGTTCCATCTGCTCTTCCCCTGCAGAAATCCACCTGTCAAAACTCAAAATGGAGAGGCTCCTCTTTTTCATTACGGTTCCTTTCATTAAGAGCCCTCCTTCAGTATCTGTGTTGTCGCCTGATAGAATTATCCACCAGACACCTATGTGACAGTAGCATCTATATCTCTGCCTCCGCTCTGTAATAATTCAGCGCTGGTGTTCGGGAGACTCAAAGCTGCCTGATAAAAGTATGTACATGTATGTGTCTTTACACTGTAGTCATCTGGGTATATACGCTGTTCTAGAGAGTGTGTGTTGTAGTGACCTCAAGATGAAGTCGATAGATACTGTAAGCAATTAAAAGAAAAGCAGAAGGATGCATGTCTTTCTTTAGCTATAAGTTGAAGAATAACTGCGGTCATACCAGAGCTAGTTCAGTGCTGAGTTTCAGGGTTTAGGAGGTTTTTCAAACAATAGTCATTCACATATTCCACTATAGAGCTCTGTGTTGACAGATTCCCACATTTTCCACTGAGGTCACATCTTGGGGCCCCAGAATATGTTGGTACCACAACACAGAACTGTTCAGAGGAAAGACGCAGAGGCTCTGCAAGGTCATGCAGTTTTAACAGACTGCAATAGCTATTGTTGGTGAAGATCATCTGTTTAATGATTTGACCTTAGATACTCAACAATAGATCAGAGGTATGTTATGAATGCTGAAAACCTCTCAGACTCACACCGGGTCACCCTGCTAGATTTTCCATTCGGTAAGATCCTTGAGGTTCTCCAGTAGATATTCGTTTGCTCTCGGTCCAGCTCTGGCTTTGCTTAGCAGCATGGAACAAAGGTGATATATGGATCCAGACCTCCTTCTCCAACTTTAACTCCTGTCTTTGTTCTTTTCTCAATTTTTTTCCCTCGTTCCAGTCTTTAATGATGTGGAACACAAGGGTCACATGTTCATGGATCCATGGGCTCGTTTTGATGATCATAATGCGAGGGGACATGAAGGAAACTGGCTTGTGTACGAAAGCAATGCCTTAAACAGTCCTTTTCGTTCTCTCCTCCGTACACAGACATCAGCAGAGCAGTAAGCAGGAACCTTAGTGTGCATTAAATTATCTGCAATTGCAGCAATTATCTGCAAGTCCAAAACCTTTCACTGTGCCTTGTTTCTTCATCATTGCCTCTCTCCCTTTAGACTAGATGCCTGCCCGTGGAAAGTACGTATGCTCAAGTACTGTGCTTAGGTATCATTCTGAAGTACTGTTATTTACTTGAGTATTTCCATTTCATACTACTTTGCACTTCTACTTCACTATAGCTATCTATAGCCAGCTAACATTATAATGTTGGTTACATGTTAATGCACAAATAATACTCCAATAATATAATAAAATTATAATATACATAATAATATATAATATACTACTAATAATATACTGGAACACTGACAGGGGACATTCTGCCTCCACAGTGAGTACTTTTATTTTCAATACTTTCCATACTAAGTATATTTAACTTTTTGCAGCTTTTTACTGAAAGCTTCACTAATCAATATTTTTATATTAACAATGGGCCAAATGACTATGTGTAATGTGAAGCAAACCCACAGAAAATAATCACCTGACTCTGCAGTTCCCCTCAGCTATACGGAGCATTTTAGCAACTTTTAGCTCGTTTTCGTTGTTTGGTTTTCTGACCCTCAACTTTGCTGTTTTGGTTCACTCTCATCGCTCTCATCAGCACCTAAAAATAGACTGTGCACTACCCATCCGGCAACAAGGGGTAGATGGAGATAGCGACTAGGTGGTGGACATAGTGGAGCATTTAGCAGTAAAGCCAGATATTTTACACAGAAATTTGTGGAGACCAAACCATAGGTAAAAGACATTTTGAATGCAGTGCATACACAGTATTGGCACTTTTATGTAGGTAAAGGATCTTCCACTGCTACTTTTCGCAGTGTTAGAAGATGTCGTGTAGTGTATATTTGAAAGCAGTTGACCTATTGAAGTGTGCGTGAGGAAGACACTAAATCTGTTAGCTGACGTCTGTGCTTGGTGTGAGCTAAATGAACAAATATTTCCTTACAGAGCATTACTCAGATGCACTTTATAGACAAAGCTTTTTCCAGAGAAAAGTGCTATCATGTCCGGTTGTTTTAGAGTCTATCTGTATTCTGGACAGTCACAATACAACATGTGCACAATTGGAGACACTGCATCCCGTTCCCAATTCAGTGTAATCCTGGAAGACAACTGCAGTTCCTTGTTTGGGCACAAGTCAGTGACTTGCCAGCTCTAAAATTGAAATTCCATATATCTGGCGTCTGTATTGTGTTGCTTTGACTCTATGAACAAATTGATAAATATTTATAGAAGCTGGAGCTAAACATTAACACTTAGAGCAGCACAGATACATCATAGGTGCTTTTGAGGGCAGGCTGCAGGCTGCTGTTCAATCAGCACCTTTCCCTTACACTCTTAAGACACATGCACACACACACGCATGCACATACAAGCCAATACAGTGATAAATTCCAAACACGTTGATATATTGCAGCCACAAGTCAGTGATGTGGCTGAGTCACTTGGTAACACCCACCTGACACATACACACACACCTCCGCAAACACACACACAACACCACGCACTCACACATGCTCACACAGACACACACGCACCTGACGTAGTGTTTGATGGAGTTAGACACCATGGCAACAGAGCTGTGACTCTTGCTGTCCTGTGAGTGGACTGAAGCTGTGGAGGAGGGAGGAGAAAGCTACCAGCTAGCACTGCTACTCAAGTGCAGCTATTATTATTCCCAGTCTCTCTGTCTCTCTATTCTCTGCTTTTCCTCTTTCTTTTTCTTCACCACAACTGCTATCCACATGCCGCATTTCTGTTTTTTTTTTTTTGTTTTTTTTTCAAAAGCAATATAAGGCTGTAAGTTGAAAAAAAAAACAGGGAAAGTAGAGGAGGCAGAAGAGAGGTCAGCAGGCATGTATTTTTAAAGCTATCGATGTGTGCAAAACCTGACACATCATCAGAGGGAATCGCGCTGATTCTCACAGCCGTAACTAGACAGCACTCTGTGCTATGGCGTCTTATTTGTTGACATATTATTTTTTATCTCGCTCTCCTTGCACTCTCACTCGCTGCATCACCCTGTTTCAATCACATAACAAAATTATTTAACTCCTCCTGTCTTTCTCTGCATCTGTTTAACCCTTTTGTTGTTTTTGTTTTCTCCCCCTCTCTGTTCCTGTCAGTCATGTTTTATAAAGGTAGCAGCACAGATAAGGAGAGCAGAGGGAGGTGGTGGGTGTGTGTGTGTGTGTGTGTGGGGGGGGTGCCTGCGCAGGTGGACAGGTCTCACAAACAGCATCTGTATGAGATTTACTCCCTGCAGATACAGATGGTGGAGAGACTGCGAGGGAGAAAAGGAGGAGAGGGAGGTGTTGGAACAGTGCAGGTGAATTGCATTTTGTTCTCCGGTAGCATTTTCACGGTCTGATTGTCAGCATTTGTTAACATACACACATTCATGCAGATACACACACACACACACACATACACACTCTCATGCAGTGTGAAACTGTGGGAACGTGGCTGTTGACAGTAGAAGTTTGTCTGAGTTAAGTTGCCGTCCCTCCTCTCCTCTCCTCCCTCTTTTGCATACGATCCAAGCGCGAGCTGTGAAAGGTGAACTTGCAGCCTGCTGTGGATAAATTATGTGTGACATGTTTAGCTGTGCTCCCTTATATGGAGACTGGTGTATCTGAATACAGTAGGGTTCTGCCAAGAGAGAAGCAGGGAGAGAGAAGGAGTGAGGGAGTGAAGGACAGGGAGGGAAGGAGGAAGAGGAGGAGGAAGAGGAGGAGGAAGGAAAAGAGGCAGGGGAGGGAGAAAACGAAGGAAAAGGGAGGGAGGAGGGGGCAGTGAGAGAGGGAGTGAAAGAGAGGAGTGCCGCGAAGCAAGCATGAGGTTTTCACTTTCCATTCTCCCCTCAGCAGCAGTCAGATGAGTCCTTGCAGAGATACAGTAAGTCTTTGCTGTTTACTCTGTGTGTGTGTGTGTGTGTGTGTGTGTGTAGGGAGGATGTGTGTGTGTGTGTGTTAATTTGTGTTTGTTTTGACACAAGACTAAGTTGTCCCCGCTTACATTTTCTGCTTTGTTCTGCCATTTCGCTTTTGGAATTTTTATTCACCATCTGGATGTTGAGAGTGATGTGTGGATGTGTGTTTGAGTGAGTTATGTGTGTGTGTGTGTGTGTGTGTGTGTGTGTGTGTGTGTGTGTGTGTGTGTGTGTGTGTGTGAGTGCGTGCGTGCGCATGTGTACATATGCAGATAAACCACTGTGCTTCACTGCTAATGTGTGGTAGTTTGAGGCGGGACAGTTTTAATGTGGAAAAGAGCTGAGCAGACAAAAGAATGGGTAACGTTAGTGTTTAATGTTCCGCAGAGTAGTTAGCACACACACACACACACACACACACACACACATTCATGCACACACTCATGCACATACACTGACACACATTCCCTTTTCTGGCAGACTACACTCTGTCTCTCTCTTTCTCTCTTGGACTACACTGAAATCCCTGTTGTGTGACTCCTACTGTTAACACTAAAGCTAAATATGCTCTCACGTTTATGGATGAATGAATGAAAACATACACACACGCACACACACACACATATGAACAGCCCTGCACTCCTCCTGTATAATGACTGGACTACTGGTGTTTACACTAGAGCTGCCCTCAGGAAATGATTAAACTCCCGCGTTGCCCAGGCCGCCTGTACCAGTCTGACACACAAACGCATTAACACTCAGAATCATCACTGAAATTTGCATGCTGTAGAAAGGCCCACAAAAGTGAACATTATTTGGATATAATGGCTTTATATTCTTTAGTAAAGTTTGTGTATCCATTAAGAAAGTAAACAGATTAATCAATAAAGCTGTGTTTATAGATGCTGTCAGTGTTTCCCCAAAAATATCTGAATTTGAGCATCTGAATTGGACTGAATTGAATTACATGATGGGTTTATAAAGGGCAATGGTTAATACAAGAGCTCCATTTCAGTGGAGAAAATAATAAAATAAACAGAGCACTTCAGACGCTTCTGTGTATTTTGCATTTTGAGTATAAGCAGCATTTTAGAACATTTGTTTTGCATTAGAAGCTTAATTTCTGAAATACATTGAAAGTGCATTAACTTTGGGGTCTAAACACTCTTCAGTTAAACATGCACAACTCATTTGCCGATTTTCCATATGGTTTGGACACCTGCACTGTGCTGTACTGAGAACAACTGTGATCAGAGCTTATGATGCCAATTTTCCATACAGGAAGTTATGGTAAAAAGATGACACTTGGGTGACATGTTTGAGGTTCAACTAAACTGTTATGACTGTCTGCTGCCTGCAGTTCTTCATCTAACAAGCTCAATGTAGCTTCGTCTTCTTTTACCATTTTTCATTTGCAATGTTCAAAACTGATTCACTGACAAAAAACAGAGAGATGAATATCAGTTTCTTAATGCAAACCATTATTTTCTTAAATACATGAGTTGGGTGAGGACAGTAATAAGCTTCATGACTAAGGCTACAGTTTTATTACTTTTATTTTCAAGCTGTGACAGGGAGTTATCATTAATAGAACCTTAAGTGTCAAACTTCATTGCAGCTCCAATATCAAGGCAGTTCAGACCAGCTGAAAGCAGTGAAATTAAAGTATAACCTAAATGTTGGAACAGAGGACGTCATGTTGCCTGAACGTTGATGGAAAACTGTTGGTGGCCCATCTACTAATATGTATGGTAGAGGAAGTATGAGTATTTTATTTACCATTTATTTTTTATAACAAAATTGATTACCATAGTTTGAGCTCTCATATGTGATTTTATTATTTACCAAACTGATGCTTTAACAGACACTACATCTATATCTATATATTCCCTCTTCTCACCCACTAATCTCAGCACCCCTGTCCCTCTTTCACGGTTTCACTTCCTCACCCCTCTCTGTCTCTCTCTCTCACCACATCTGCCTGTCTTATTCTCTGTCTTTCAGCTTCTTTTCATGGCTCACTTTGTGTTTCTCTTTCGGTGTCTGACTCTCAGTGGGTTGAAAAAGCTTCTCTGCAGATCAGAGCAGGCAGATCTACAAGGTCATTAGAGTATAGAACAGCGAGAGCGCAGAGGCACTCAGATACATACTGAATTTCACAGCACACACGACTCTGACTAAACAACTGTGTGTGTGAGAGAGAAGAAAGAGACTAGCGGAGAAAGATGGAGAGGGAGAGGGTGCATGGTTACCTGCATTTGACCGTGTTGATTTAAAAAAATAAAGAGGAATGAGGTTTTTCTACGAATTTGTCCTCTTTTCTTTTCCTCCCCCCGCCTTCTCGTTTCATCCCTCAACTAATCTGTCCTTTAGAAGTGATGTCATCTCCCTGCTGTCCTCAGCAGGCACAGGGCAGTCTGTCGAATGCAGATGAGCAGTGTGTTTGTGTGTGTGTGTGTGTGTGTGTGAGAGGAAAGAGTGTGGGCATGTGCATAATGACATGAGCACCCTGATACCCTAATTTACATTATTCAATTATCAAGAAAAATAGATCGGATGCTCTGATCCAGGTGATTGCAGGAGAACGTGAGTGGAGATGACTTTGGGTCCCAAGCCTCAGAGATTCTACACAAAGCATCAAACAGGCAGATAGACAGTCAGTCACTCAGGCAAATGGCTGGGGGAGTCCTACAAGGCCATTTGGCAAGTGGCAAAAATCACAGTGAGTCAGTCAATGGTGTATGATTGCTGTTTTCCCTGCAGTCTGCAAAGCTGTCACTGGACTAATGCACACTAGTGGAAGATGTAATCTATAGTAAATACAGTTGGCTCCACGGAGGAGCCCTCTGTGATTTCCACAGATTAAGGTGTCAAACTGAATCACTGGTCATAGACAGCTGAAGAGTACAGATTATCCCCTGTTTGGCCAAATGCTGCTCTGATGATGAGTGAGGGATTCTGCACTTCATGTGTGCGTGGATTGCGATTTGGAAAACCGACTGTAGATGTATTCTTTTTGGGGAGCATCCACTCCTTTGGTATTTCCTGATTTGATCAAAAAATACCAGGCTGTGGAATGTGAAACATTCACAGAAGGCCGAATCATTAGCGTTAATCATCTTCATCTATCGAGCTTCATAATCTTTAACAGCAATTCTGTTATTAAGCTTTTCAGCCATTCAGCTCCTAATCAGTGATCGTCTTGCCGTTACTGAACCATTTCCTGTCAAGGATTTTCCTAAATTATTCTTATCTTGTTGTACTTGTATCTCTCTCTGTCTGAATCCCCTGTCCCACTCTGCTCCCATCTCATTGTATGCTGAATATCTCCACTCTGTCTTTCTCTGGCCATGCCACCCGTAGCTCCCCTCTGTTGACCTGCCTGTCCGTCTGTACTGTATGTCTTCCTCGTTTTTCGTTTTTATCATTATCTTATTCACCTGTCTGCCTGCATGTCTCAATGTCTGTCCAGCTTGGCATGTATGTCTTAGCAAGAAAGACACAGTGAAAGTAAAAAAAGACTGTGTGTGAGTGTGTGTGTGTGTGTGTGTGTTTGCCTTTTTTCATGACTGATAAAGGCCCCCGAGCTTGAAATGCCACATGCGGAGGTGGTAAATTTACACAAGGGAGCATTTTCAAAGTGGGCAGACTACTTTCTCACCTGCATCTGTCTGCCTCCCTTCCATCTATTACATCTATGTCTCTTGGACGTCACTCACTGTCTGTTTCTTACCCTGTCTGTCTGTCTGTCTGTCTGTCTGTCTGTCTGTCTGTCTGTCTGTCTGTCTGTCTGTCTGTCTGTCTATCTGTCTTTCTGTCTCTGTGACACCCACACACACACACACACACACACACACACACAAACATATACTCATACACACACCTCCTCCATTGCTATTCCTGAGAGGAGCAGACTGGTCTGGCAGTGGGTTGGTTTATGTCCATGAACTCAATGACACCCCCACTGCCGCTGCATTACACCACACTGGCACTACCACAGACTGGTAGCCACACTGCTGCAGTGAAACGAATACGTAACCATCTCAACGTATATTATATCACATCCTTATTCATGTGGGTGTCTACTACAACTGCCCCACCCCCTGTTTCTATGTGCACGTCAGGCTGTTTAAACACTTGCGCTGATATCACAGTGCAGACGACAGCTTGCACACGCGCCACTTGACTGCCCTCGTTGTCTCCCCTCCCCTCTGTTTGTCTTGAAGCAGGGAGTCATAGATTGTGTGTGTTTATGTATGTGTGTGTGATAGAGAGCGTGCACAAGAGAGACAGTTGATGTTGTGCATATGCATACATATTACTCATATGGCTGTGTCCTGAATATCAATGCACCAACTGACCTTCCATTCATCTCTGTAGTTGTGTATCCTGCGTAGATGATGCAGATCTGCTGTCTCATGGTTTGTGGTCAATACTAAAGTGTGTGCGTGTGGGGTGTGTGTCATGAGCTAGGGAATGGAATGAAGTCTAACATTACCCTGATGGTACAATCTGTGGAAACATCATCGTAATGGAGTATCATTTCAGAATGACCGGCACTCAGCTGAAGACTGCCAGATCAAATCTCAAGCTTGCATGGGTGGGACTGAGCATCTGTTTGACAGGGTTCACGCGTGAGCATTATTAATACTGTTGTCCCCTCGGCAAGGTATTTGAGCTCATTAATGTCGCGGAGATGTCCATCACCTCGTCAAGTGGTTTAAGCAAGAAGAAAAACAGCAAAGTTTCTATTGCGACTGAGATATACAGCAGATTTATAGAGACCAAACGCAATATATTTGGCTAAAGTAAATGGGGAAACCTATCCAGCAGCCATTATTCACTGCCATGTGACTTAATGTTTTCTTAATGGGCCATGTCTCCATCATTAATGAGGATATTATGTAAATCTTACATATTCCTTGTATTTAAAGAAAAAACACAGAGATCTCACCCTGCTATGAGGCCAGCTAGCTATATACCCCAAGGTAGCACAAGAATCCTGCTTCTATGCGGCTCAACAATTATTTTGGAGTTGTGTCCAACTACACTAAGTATTTCTGTTTCTGTATAATGAATAAACGTAATATTGGATGTTCTACTACAATATTATATATATATATATATATATATATATATATATATATATTATATTACAATATTCCAACCAAACAATGGTGACTACTTGAAAGAGTCAATGAATATTAGCTTGGCGAAACAGCTGCTGTTAGCAGACGTTACACTAGGTTAACATACAGTAATAACACAGCAAATAACATTGCTAAATTGCTAGTCATTACCAAATCCAGTGTTGTGTTTTATAAAGCACTAAATAGTCAGCTGTTTTGACAATTTTTTTAATCCTATGGGCACACAACTCCTCGGGGTCCAGCTCAGCCCCTGGCTTGTGTCAAGTGATCAGCCAGCTGACGGTCTGCAGCTTTCTGTCAGTCACGCTGGCTCAAAAATAAACTGAAAAAAGCATTGTGCACCAACAAAGCAATCACATACACAGTAAGCTAACACTGTGTTTTCATATAAGAAGCAAATACTGTCATCTGCTGTGTTTATAGAGAATGAAAGTACTGTACTGCCCCCTCCGCTAGCTAGCCATTGTTCCCCTAGCTTCTATAACTCAGTGTCTGCTCATACTCCAAGCTACAGTAAATGGGTTTATACTATTACACTGGTCAGCAATATTTTATGTTATTTTAAGAAAGACAAAGGTAAGACTCGCAGAATAATGTGGGACTTTATCTGTCTGGAGGCTTCTGGGTCTGAACAAGCTGTGTAAACTGAGGATTGTGATATCTCCCAGTCAATTTCTGTGCAGGTATTTTCATTTTATTTTTGGTCATCTCTATATTAATCCTACACTCACTCCTACTGCTAGCCTATAAATACGAAAGATAGCAGACCGAAAGTGATGTTAAAGTTACAGACACATCCACAGCCCTCGATAATGTTACATTATTATTAGCTTATCTTTTCATAATTGTCAGCATGCTGGCCTGCCTGTTTTTGTGGTTTGTCTCAGCTGTTTTTTTTGCAGTTTTCTTGTCCAATTTGAGTGGGACTGTAGATGAATTTAGTCCATAAATCTGTGGCTTTTTTACCTCCCAAGAAGCGGTGACGTTAGCTAAAATTATTGTCATAACAGTACTGAAATGCTGTTGAATATTCTGCTTATTAGTGCAACAGGTAAAGCAGCTAAAACAACTTCTGAGATAGCTGTGGGCAGCGGAAGATACGCTTCACCAATCAGGAGCACACAGTGTGTGATTCTGCAGGTCATGGAATAAGACTGCATTTAAACAGTAATTCACTTGTGCATTTGTCCATCCGTCTGTCTTTCAAATAATCCTTTGGTTTTGCTTTGTTGACCAAAATACATTTCATTATAGTTTTTATTGTCTTCTTATGTAGTTTTAGTCTTGTTTTTTTTTAACTATGACAAAGTTTTTGTTGACAAAATGAACACTGCTCTGGGCTGATATCAGGCTGTGACACAACTGATTTGTGAAAATGTGGCTCAAGCGTGAAGTTGGAAAATATAGGTCAAGGAGAATATCTAGCGGCCAGCTAAATGACTGGGCCAAGCTCTAGAAAAGATGAAGAATCTTTATGTTAGATTCTTTCGTCTTTGTTAGTGCAATAGGATACAGGTTTCATTGTTATCAAGGATGTTCCTGATTTTTCCTGTGCTGTCTAACCTTATCAGTGTGCATATCTTGGGTTGACTGTTGTACTAGACAGCAAAAAATTATTTTGTATGTTAGGGTGAGAAAAAATTGTTACTTTGGTTTGATGAAGGTATCACTTATCACCTATTTTGGAGTAAGCGTTAAGTCCCACACTTTGCTGTGCTTCATATTTTTTTAAAGGACACTCTTTGGATATATAGCCGAACTGTTTAACTTAAATCATTTGGTGCACACAAGCATTGTCTCTTGCTATTGCACCACCTCGGCTAACGGCTCTAGCTCCCTTAATGGACAGTCTAGGAGTCTAGTGGGCGATACTTTTCAGATGTCTTTGGATTCATTTGAAAACTTGGTGTTTTTCATATGATTTCCACCATACTGCTATAATATCAGGCTGGACCTGACACTTTTAACCACTTTGTCCTAGCTTTAAACATGGTTTCTCTAGTTGCCGTGGTGATGATGACCTTGCAGCACATTACTGTGGTACTGCAGCATAAGGTGTGTGAACAAGAAACGAGAAGGAGAGATAGAGGAGGCTGAGACTGTGGGCGAATAAAATGAGGACAGCTACTATTAAAAGACGAGCCACGTTGACAAAGTTGTTTATGTCACATGACACTCGTCGAGGGCAACTTAGCAGAAGGCGAGCAGATTTCTGAAGAGAAGAAAGATTGGGGAGAGAAAAGGCGGAAAACACTGGAGCATACGCATGAAGAGAAATACAAAAGGAGAACAGGTGGGGATCAGAGAAAGATAAATGAAGAGAGATGAGAAATGTCAAGATGGTATCACAGCGGAGAGCCAGCAGTGCTTTGAAATGGAACAAAATTCTGCTTTTCCCAACTCTACTTTTCCCTCTGATTCCTCCTCTTTTGTACCTGCCAGTACTCACCTTGTTTTTCCCCTCTCACCAACTTGTACTAATTGCTCCTGTTTGCCTCCCATCACTCTTCCTCTAGCCTCTATCCTTCCCCTGTCACCACTTCTGGTCTCCGTTACACTATTTGTCTCTCACAGCCTCTCCCCCTCCCTTCCTCCTGATGCTCCTATCAGTATAAAGGGCAGCTCAGGTCATATATAGATGATATCCTGGTCAGCCGGTGATGCGGTGTAATACGAAGCGTCCAGCATCTGCTTTTTGCTGCTGCAGTCAGCGCCCTTTAACCTCTCGCATTACTGAATTTCCCCTCCCTCCCTCCATCTTTCCTTCTCTTTTTCTCCCTTTTGCTTTTCAGAAGGTGCAGTAATCAACCATGTTTCCTAACATCCAAAGGGAGAAAGCATAAAAAAGAAAGATTCTGAGCCCTCCACTGAATTTGTAACACTTAAGGAATGTCTGAACTGTCAACTTGCTGCCTAAACAAACAGGACCTTTTGACTGCCAGACAGCAACTCCAGGGGCATATTAACAGATCAGAGTTGACACTGTCTCTCTTGGGGAACTTGTTTTGAAGCAAATTGTTTCCTCTTATTTTCCAGCAAGTTTTGACCATTGCTCTTTTTGTTTTTCTGTCTATTGTGTTTCAAAGGTCAGCCACAGGAAATCAAACATGGAGGAACCTGCTCTCTGGCTTTCTTCTCTTCACCTTCCCTCATTTTCTTTTCTTTTCTGGAAGTCATTCAAGGTGAATAAATGGCTCCCATCTCTGGTGCCTGTTCACTCCATTTCTCCTCATTCTTTCTCTTTCTCCCTCTGTATTGCTCTCAGATGCAGGGTTGAATGTGGCTTGTGTTAACAGTGCGAGAGGCCTTGCAATAAAAGAAAGGGCAATTCCATGTGTGCTCGCACTAAGCACGGCACACTGACATCAAGATGCGCAGCTCAGTGTTAATTTCATCAACAGAAATAAAAGATATTTGTTGACAACCTTTACGACGAAAACCAGACTATAGCTAAATAACAAGTAACCTTTGAAAATGAGAACTATGATGAGATGTATTACTTTTTTTGTCTTACCTGCACGCCTCTGCAGAATCACACATTGTCGCCTCTGATTAGTAAAACAGTATTGTGAGCCGCCCCAAAAATATCTCTGCTCCACAAGTTGATTTCGCCACGTGTTTAGTAGTTGTTGACTAAAACTTGACTAAAACTAAATCAAAATCAGTTGCCAAAATTAACACTGGTTCTCCTAGATCAAGCAAAAATGCAGTGCTGGCGTTGCATTGTATACAAGCTCATGTACAATGGTTATTTTTTCAGAGATTGATGAACTGAATGTAGTATTTGCTGTGAACGCTGTCCTTTTCATGTAGCCCAATTTTAAAACACACTGTAATCGGGGCTTAACAGTTAGTTATCCAGCAGCAGAGGTGCCTCTGGAGGTAAAATCGGTGTGTTTTTTTCCTGGAGAGTTGTCATACTGTAGCCATGAAATAATCCAGAGTTCGGCCAAACGAGTGGCACCAACGGATTAGCACAGGATCAGGCAGCTTTCTTTAAACGAGGAGATACATGAACCCCGGTGACACTCTCGGCATTACACTCTGCTTTGTGCCGACCACACGTCAACAGCTGAAGTCAGTCATGAGTGAGACAAAATGTTTAGCTAGCTTTTACTCTGTACTTTTAATAATGTGTGTATGTGTGTGTGTGTGTGTGTGTCTTTTGGGGAAGTTGGGGCATTAGGGGGTGCGTAATATCCCCAGCCTTCTCTACCTCCCTCTCCTCTCCAATTTATTACCTTGGCTAGTTGATCTGATGGTGTAATAATATCTCCTGCCTCTGGCTACGGGAAATGGCCGCATGCATTATTCACACATGCTAAGATGCTTATTGATGACTCCTTTATTTATATATTTCCTCAACACCAGAGTCATTTTTCATATTTTTAACCCCTTGGTTTTAATCTTCTATTTTGACGTGAGCCTCGTTTAATGAGCCTCTCTCACTCAGATGGCTTGTACTCGTTTGATTGGAATTCAGTTCAAGCTTTTGGCACGAGATACATCTGTGTGGAGCTGGGGCTAATAATACATGTAGGCGGAGCCCCATTTATTGAATCTACTTTATTTGAAGTTAAAGCTCATGGCTGCTCATTTTGTCATAACTGTTTCCACAAGTGCTGTATGAAAATCCACAGAAGACATAGCTCTTTTGAGAAAACTAGTGTGACATTGCCTTAGGACTCTAGGGTAAGTTTGTCTAATCTAATATGTGTACATTCTCCAGCTATTTGCTTCCTTTTCATTCATGCAGTCGTTGTAAATGGGGCATATTCTCTTTTATGTCGGTGCATGCCAGAGTTCAGTGCTACTGGGTATTCAGTGGGTTTTCTCTCTGAACTCACATTTCCTCTCTGCTTAGACCCGTGGCCTCTGGAACAGCAATGGGACAACTGTGGTGAGCTATGTTTCTGGCCCAGAACTGGCACTTTAGGTGTGCAAGTGTGTGTGTGTTGGAAATTTCTGTTCACTTTCCATCTCTCTCTGCCTCAAATACACACACATTCAAAATACAGACCCTGTTTTGTTTATACATGTAACATACAGTAGAGTTGATCCTATTTCTAAAATGCACAAATACAGTTTGGTAAGCTGACAAGTTTCACCAGAAGTAGATCCTCATGCGTTCAGCTACAAAATCTAATGTCTGTGTTTACTTGTGGACTGACTCAGGTAGCAGCATTTAAAATGATTTCTGTAAATTTGAGGTTAATTTGGGAACCTTTAGGAGGCTCACGCTGCTTTTCCCCAAAATACTTTGTTTTACTGGAGTTGTGTTTCCCGAATGTGCCCCGAACGTGTGACACCAGAACTGCCCGCAGCCTGCTGTGACTTAATGAATGTAACTGAAAGTGGATATAGTGAATTTCATAATGACATTGACAAAGAAACTGTATTTAATTGTGGATTTTCAGGTCTGGCCAATACCCAGTTGGGCCAGACCTTAATAACGTCAGTGCTGGCCCAGATACCGATCCGGCAGATTTGATTGGTGGATCCCTAATTAAAATAGAAGCATATCTGTTCCCGTCAGATGCAAATGAGACGGACGACTGAAAAGCATGCCTGCAACACCTCCTGTGTGGGCAAGCCTTTAGCATGACCCACAATCAGAATGGCCACAAATAAAAATAAAACCCAGGTTGGAAAATACCAGAATAAATAAATAAACATTCTTGAGGTAATTTGCATTTTATATGTAGGTCTTCCTGCTTTTATTTGCATGCAAGAATATACCACCTACCATCTTAACATCCGGGATTTAGCGGTGCAATAGAGAGAAAGATATAGGAGAGGTCAGGAAGTGAGTAAGAATAGGCGATGCAGATGACTAATTTTGCCACTCTATATTTAATGCACTGGTAATGGTAGCCCTCTCTGTATTCTCTGTCCTTACCACAGTCTTCCTGCCAGATACAGTGGGCTGCCCTGGCCTCTTGCTCTTGTCCGCACACACACACACAGCCACTGCCCAAAATATCAGCTTTGGGCTGAAAACGTAGTTCACCACAGATGTGACCGGCCCAAATAGCAGAAGAGAGCATGACACATAAGCAATCAATGTTTGACCAAGGGAGTATTTTTACTTGATTCTTTTTCTTCCTTCCTCTCTCACTTTCCTCTTTTTTATTTTTTATTTTTTTTGTTCAAATGTTTCTTCAAACCACTGGGTTTTTCTTGCAGTACTGGTGATTGCAGACCAAAAATCAATCCCTTTGATGTTCTATCGCTGTTAGATATCATCAATCTGGGGTGTTCAGTGTGTTTAGAGTTATTTTGTGATAAATAGCTGTAAATCATTTTTGTAGTACAGCTAACCCTCTGTCAACCTGACTCATCTTCTCTTTCAGTTCATGATTTCTTTCAGTTCCCAGAATGCTTTGCAACAATCACAAGATAAAAACATCTAAATTTGTTGCATCCACTACATGTAGGTATATACAGTAGGCTAATAACAGAAGGCTGAGTGCAGGACATCACATTTCATACTTTTAGACATTACATAGGCTACTTTTTAAAGTGCTGTTTTTTAATTGTATATATATATATATTTTTTTATTTTATTTTATTTAACCTTCATTTAACCAGGATAGTTTTTGTGTGTTCACTTGCTCGTGGGGAAACTCTGTGGCATCCAAACATTAACCATTTAATGCAAGACACTACCACTCACAGCTTTTTCACATCATTCATCAGTGTTGCTGTTTGTCTTCGTGGCTTTATTTGGTAAGAAAATAGTTTGTTTGGCAGTTGACTGTCTAGTCTTATGTTGGTATTTCCCACCAGCACATGGGCACAAAAAAAAAAAAAAATTCAAGAGGCAGCGTCAGCCCAGCAGTCACAGAGCTGGGCGTTCGGTTTTAGACTCAAACCAAAACCATGACTACTAGTATAGGCTTCTGAATGAATACAGATCCGACCGTAACTATGACATACAGTAGACGGCTCAGAAGAGGAGTTACATATTCCCAAGCCTGCATATATATAGAGACAGGACTACTGTATGAATAACAGGGCTACTTCAGTAATAGAGGGGTTACTCTAAATAAATACCTTGTTAAAGTTCTGTCTGGATGGTTGGTTAAAATAGAAATCATATCAGTGCTTCATGTCAGCGTATTCATAAGAACATTACATCTGAGTGTGGGGGACCTAGAAGTGATGTAACCACATGTGGGATGTAGGTTTGAGGGCACTTACTGTAAGCGTAGCAGCTGTGCAGTAGGAAGTTCGGGGGGCAGTCGGTTCTTTCAACATCCGGATGTGAGCAGAGAAGTCAGAAAAGTGTTTGGATGAGTGGATTTAAGGAGCATGCAGGAATGTGTGTAACAAAAGAAAAATGGTAAAATACATCACATTCTTTCTCTCTCTCTCTCACTTTCTGTTTTTCTCTCTCTCATAGTGACCTCACCGAGTCCTTATCTCACTTATCTTACCTGGCCACCTGCCAGAAGTGAGGCTGGAACCATCTAGCCAGCTGATTTGCTGTTTCCAGTCTCACCAGGGATGGGCAGATTGATAACTCACCAGTCAATACTTTGATACTCAAACACTTGCTCATTTGTTACTGATGCCTGTGAAAAAGTTACAGTGTTCTCTTGTTTTGTAGGAAAGGATCAGTTACAGTTCTGTGAAATGATGGCTCTTTTTTTTTTTTTTTTTTTACATGTATTCTACAGATTAAGAATTCCACATGAAAGTCTAAAAGTCTATAAAAGTCTATAAATATATTTTTTTCATTCACTTTTGCAATCTTCTTTTTGTTGGTACAGTATGTC
Source organism: Macquaria australasica (assembly GCA_005408345.1). Taxonomy (NCBI): domain Eukaryota; kingdom Metazoa; phylum Chordata; class Actinopteri; order Centrarchiformes; family Percichthyidae; genus Macquaria; species Macquaria australasica. Next base: position 512,872 of record SEMN01000156.1, on the reverse strand, counting down.
AAAAAATCAGATTCTCTACAAACTATAGTCAGAACAGCATATAACTAATATTGTTGCATAAAACACTACTTGTATGTTGGTATTAAAATTTTTTTCCACCCATCCCTATGGGTCACTTTTTTTGGACACAAACACAGATACATACAACGAATTCTTCCCGCTCTCTTTCTTTTTTTCTTTGCCTCTTGATCTCTCTCTCTCTTTTCTTCACTGTCTTCCTTTGAAATAAATTGTCTGCGCCTGAATGCATGAGCTTTACTGTTAGCGATATGGTGTTTGATTTGATTTTCCAGCTGAGAGCCTGGCAGTCTCTGTGACGGCTATGAGAGAGGATGTGTGAGAGAATGACTGGGAAACATGTTTGAATGAAGCTGTGTGTGTGTGTGTGTGTGTGTGTGTGTGTGTGTGTGTGTGTGTGTGTGTGTGTATGTGTGTGAACGCAAATGTGTGCCTGAGTGTATTAACCCCTGCGTGTGTGTTTGTGTGTCTGAGTGTGAGTGCGTTAAGCCCTGCTCCACTGACACTCTTCCCTCCTTCTCCACAGAGAGAAGTGCCTTCTTTCGCTGACCCCTGTGGCTGTTTGGCTCCACTGAAGCCGCCTCTGCCTCTGTGCTTGTCCATGTCTGCTGGAGTTGCCAGCCACACTAGGAGCCTGAGGACAGCCAGGACTGCCAACCCCCTCCACTGAGACGGTCTCTACACCACTGACACCTCCCTCCTTCCCTCCATCTCCTGCTCTGTCTGCCAGTCAGACCTCTCTCCATCCATGCCACTCAGCCCTCCTCTGTGGAAGTCAACCACTCCCCCCTCCTCTGCGGACAGAGCCTGATACTGAAGACAGACAACTTTTATCGGCTCCTGTGAGCGGAAAGGAGATTGTCTCTTTGCTGTCCCCTCCATCACAGCCTTCTCCTCCTCATCCTCCTCCTTCTGCTCCTCTTTCTTCTCCTTCCTCCTCTCCTCCAGCCCAGCATCTTTTTATCATGGGCCAACTCGATCGATAATGTGTTTTGCCATTCGTCTCATCTGACAGTTCAGCCGAGGAGCGAGGCGATAGAGACAACTGGCGTGTGTGTGTGTGTGTGTGTTTGAGAGAGAGAACGAGAGAGTGAGATTACAAAGCAAACCTCTGTGGCCGTCACCAGCCCAGGCCCTTGGTGACAGACGGTGAAGGATTCCTTTTATAGCCACATGCAAACTCTTAGGATGGGCCGCAGGTGGTAGGCGAGTCCCAGGCCTCACAGGCTTCACCTCAGAATCAGACCCCGGGGACAAAACCTCATAAAACTGGCTTTTTTCCCCCATGTCCTTTACCTATTCTTTCTCATCATTTGTCCCAGTCTCATTAGAAACATACAGGCACACACATAATTGCATTTGCTGGATATCTATTCCTCTGAATTGACCCCTCTTGCCTGGTTCAAAATGGCGGTGAATGTGACATCAATCCGGGACACAAAGTGGCTGACGTTGGAGGTTTGTCGGGAATTCCAGAGAGGAACGTGTTCACGACCGGACAGCGAGTGCAAGTTTGCCCACCCTGCCAAGAGCTGTCAAGTGGAAAACGGCAGAGTCATTGCCTGTTTTGACTCACTCAAGGTGAGTATGACAAACACCTGTGATGTCCATTCATCACTGCCCTGTCTTCTCTTTTTTCTAGCTTGAAGTGTTGACGAGCATTGTCTTCAGGATGTTTTACCTTTTATTTGGGGGTATTGGGGATGCCAGAACTTGTTAAAACCTAAGAGAAGGCGTAGTTGGTGATTTGGGGCTTGATGCAGAGGAGATTGGGGGCTTTTGTTTAGCGAACAGTCTGTAGGAAGTTGCAAGGAAACAGCAGTGATTTTGCTGCAAACTGAGATATTCTTTCCTGAGGTTACACCATGGGAAGGGGATAAATATATATCTGTATAAATACTTTTTGGAGTGTGTGGGTCTTGGTAAGCTGAGATGAGGCCGCAATCGCATTAACATCTGTGAATCAGACTCAGAGTTTCCTTCACTGGCACATAACTTGAGTGCAGGACTGTCGGTTGGCACATTAGGTTTCTGTGTGATCGTCACATCAACAGGCTGAATGGGAAATATAGAAGTAGGGCAGCACGCTGTGTATTTCATGTTTGTATGTGAGGCTGAGAGTGTATGTCTGTGTGTGTTATTTCGAGGTCATGCAGCACAGTGGGGTGTTCTCAGAAGGCTCTGTAATTTACTGTCTATTTTTGCCCTGGCACTGGGACAACACACTCCCACTATGCAGCTCCTCTCTCTCTCTCTGAGAGACTGGGACGGGGGGGACGGTACGAGGGGGGACGGTACAAGGGAGGGGGGGGGGGGTGGAAAGAGGGAGGAAAATAGAATGGACTGGGTCAAGAGGTTGTGAAAATATATAAGGGATTAATTACAGAACTCTGCATATTCGTCGTGGCAAGAAATGTTTACCTGATGCTCAACAGCACAGCTGATTAGAAAGTCTATAGTGTCAACAGACTGTAACCAAAGTGCTTCGGTTAATGTAATTTGAAAGAGACGTAATTACTGCCAAGATTATGTTCACTGGCAGTGTTTTGTCCAGTCCAGGAAGTGCCTACATTCTTATACCAAGTCATAGGAAGGTAGTTTGGGTGGATGATGAGTGCAGAAAGCACAGGACTTGGACACCAGAGGCCGAGGTTTGAGTCCTGAGTCCCACGTGTGGTTAGTTTTAAGCAATAAAAAAACGGGAGGTTTGTGGTTTTAGTTACATTTTAAACAAGACTAAGATTCTACAGCCATTGTCAATAGTTTTGCAGGTATTTGGTCATAAACCACAAAGTATTGGATAAACTGAATATTTGACCTGATGCTAGCGCTGAATGAAAAGTCAGTGGCTCAGCAGAGTTGTAACCATTCATCCTGAGGGGGGCTTGAATGTGAATTCAAAACCACAAATGTCAATCTAGTTGTGACGCTAGAGGAAAAGTCAGGGGATCACCAAAGTTAGTAGGATTCATCCTCTGGGGACCACGGATGTCTGTACGAAATTCCATGTCAATCCATTTAGTAGTTGAGATATTTCAGTCTGGACCAAAGTGGTGGATCCGACCAACAGAGTGACCAACATTGCAATCCCTAGAAACATGTTACTTGTTAACATGTTAAAATGTAGGCATCCTGTTTTATGGAGCATTGACTTTTTCAATATAAACTGTAACAAAGACCCTTTCCCTAACCTTAACTACATGAGTTGAGTTACCTAAACCTAACCATGAAGTAATTAATCATGCTTTAGTTGCCATGAGCTGATATTGTAGGTAAAACAAATGAAAACATGTAGTCAGTGAATGTTTTGCAGATATGTTGAGAATGAATCATTTGATAACAAATTAATTAAACTAAACAACACAGTTAATTTCTCTCTAAATGTGTTTGCTACTATATAAACATAATTTCTAGGAGACAAGTCAGGTGTCAACTCACTTTAACTAAAAATCTGTCAGAAGCAGAAAAGATAAGGCAATAAAAAGACAATTAAAAGGGGCTATAAGCAACACTTTATCCCCTCAGTCATAAACATGCGGTATGCAGTTCACACTTGTAGACGCCCATACACTGTGGGTGTACATCTGGTCACACTTTTTATTTACCAACAACAGTGAGAGAGTGTGTAAAAGGTCAGCTGTGACAGCATGTGTCATGGTTGAGAGCCAAGCATAAACACTGGCCTTCTGTAATATAGTATATTGTATATGAAAACAAGTACATGTGCATATACATATGCAGAATACAAGTCACATACACAACATATGCACACGCAAACCTCACACTGTGGCATTTCAGCCTACTGTCTCATTATTCCAGATGCTGGAAATGTGTTGGATACAGAAATATCAGTCAAGTCAATCTGGGTATTTTGGCTCAAGTGAGCACAGTGATTCTGGATCCTAGAGGTCTGTCTCCCGTGTTGTGCACATGTCCTGTAATTTGTCTCCTATCTGATTGGCAAGCAGGGTGTTGTTCAGTGTAACTGGAGACCAGAGCTGGAAGTCAGTCAAGCCAGTCCAGGCCACAGCTTACCTTGGTTTATAACTCGGGGGTGATTTCTTATTAAGCCAGGTACTGTGTTATTACAGCTCTGGGCTGCTTGGTTGGAGCTCTGATGGCTTGGGTGGGTTTGGTTGGTTGGTTGGTACAGGTAAGACAGAAATGAGTAAGGGGGCCTGCTGGGGCATTGAATGGATCATGAAAACAGACAGGGAGACTGAGCCGGAGAGGGCGAGAGCAGGCGCAGCAGGGAATGTGCGAGGAAGCATAGCACTATGCTCAGAGCCCTTCCCTGCTCTCAGTGCCAGGGCATTCCACAGTCTACCTCCCTTCCCTGCCTCCATGACAGAATGATAGATCTGCTTTATCTGCAGATTAATACATAAAACATAGCCAAGCATAGAAAGAGGGGCGAAGGGGATAGGGAAGGACAGGCAGAAGGATGTGGGGAGAAAAAGGGGAGCAGAGGGATGGATAGTGGTACACGTGGCTTTGCACTCCTGGACAATTTGGCATACCACCCGCCCTTCATTCCTTTTGAAATGCAGGCCGGCAGAGGGAGGGAGAGCCTTTAGCTGAAGAAGTAGAAAGGCTTATGCGCAGCTCTCCGTTGCGTTTTCCATCTTTCTCTTTGTATTCAAATAGTCTTTCTTTCTCAGATTTAATAAATGCTCTTTGTTCTTTGTTGGTCTGTATATGTCGATGTCTTTATTTCTCCCTTCCTCTCATAAACTTCATTCAGTCTTTTAGCGTTATCTCAAAAAAAGGTGTTTGTCGGCTGTGAATGTAGTGGAAAGTTCCATTTGATGGGTGGCGTTAGAGGGAGGATGGAGTGATAGAGGCAAACAGGAAATGAGTCAGAAACTCTGTATGTCTGATATTACAGAGAGACTGACTCTCTCAGTCTGGATGGACAAAGAAAAGTAACCTGACAAAGATGTGAGGAAACTGTCTGGGTACACAGCCCAACTGGAAAATTATTTCAAATAGTGTATATTTACTCATAGTATTGGAAGGAGTACAGGTAAAAAAAAAAAAAAAAAAAGAAGGGTTATTTTGTTTGAATTGAATGGGTTCAATGCCCATAGCAAAACCCCTAAAGGATTATAACAACTGTGTCACCAGTCTTATAGCATAAAAAAGTTTCCGTGTTTTAATCATCAACCTGGGTACAGGCCGAGTAACAGCCAAGGGGAGATGGTCCTCACCAGAAAAACGACAGCATTGGTAGTTTGTTCAAATGATTAAAACTGCCTATTTATGTTTTCCTGACAAGCAATTTTTTTGCAGTCTAAAGGTGTGTTCAGGCAAAACTCGAAGCACAGTTTCCCCTCATGTTATTTTTGTGAAAACCTGAGAGGTGCCAGATCAGAAAAAAACTCATGATTAAACAGTCAGTCAGATTTTGAAGGCACAGACAAACAACCAATTTTGGACTTGCTGGACAACTGTCTATAATTAGAGAGAAAATAAAAGAAAACGGGGTATTTGCTTGTCCTTTTGGCTCCTGCTACAGGATTCATTCAGCAGCTTGTTGCTATTAGCAGCTGGAGACGAAGCGGGGTTCATTGTAAGAGAATAAAAAGCTAATCTGGGGTTATTTAGGCTGACGAAATACAATAAACTCACCATTGGGCTTTGATGGGAAACAGGTGAAAGTGAGCCAAAGAGCCACAGGAGCTCCACTACAGTATGATGGACTAGCTACTGATGACCATGCAGAAATGGTCTCAGTGGGTTGAATTTCCAAGTAATTTCTTCTCATTAAGACTTTCATCCTTTCTATTGACATTTGAATACTTTTTTCTCTGGCGGAAAATCTTGTTATCATTGGAATCCATTGTAACTGTCCAAAGCTGCTGTTCGCTATGAAAACATAACATAACATCCCTAGAACCCCTCTAAGATACCAAAATGGTACATTGTTAAAGTCTAAAGATAGTTCCTTATGTGTTAATTAATGTTTACTATTTGGAATATATTAGATCAGGAATACATAGGAAGAGATTTGGTTTTAGTTTCAGGGAGTGGTTGTAGTAATTGCAGTTTTCCTATCGACAAAGATTTTTCTTTTTGTGCTGGTTATATTTTATCCCTAAATAGAGATTTGTATTCAGTGTTAATATTGTAGTCTAACAAGCCCACTCAGGATTTACCAATTTTCTTATTTACTTGTTTCAAAGAAAACAGCATTACATGAAAAACTTCAAAGTGATCATGGATATAAATTAGTAGTGATTGCTTTATGTTCTTCAGGGAAATGCTCTGTGACGAGAGAGACATTAAAAGCTATAAATACTGTAGATGTATTTTCTCTCTCACTCCCCTCTTTTTGTCTGTTAAAACTGGGAGGTTTTAAAGAATAATATGTTACATGGACTTGGTTTTGACTATTTATTTGAATTTTTCACATAAAAGGATAGGAATGGCAATTTGTAATTTTTTTTTTACCAGTTTTCCACCTCAGTGTCCTCCAGCCCATAATCAAGACCATGTTCTGCCAAACATTTGATTAAATTAGCACAGTTTTAAAATGCAAATGAAAAGTGATTTTAAAAAGTTCCCGCTACAAAATTATTATGAGGAAACACTGCCATAACCAGGTACAGTAGACGTTTGACATTCAAAATGTTGTAGAAAGGATTTGTATTGTGGGTGGGGTGCCTTTTCATATTTACAATTAAACAAAGCCAAACCCCAACTTTAACCACCGCCTAATTCTTTTTAGAAGTTTTGTTGCCTATAACTCTAATGTTGAAAAACGTATCCTGTAGGTCATGAACCTGAAATTTAATTTGTGATGTTCACAGTGGAGGAATGCAATATTCCCACAGTCTCACTCCCACAGTGTATTATATATTTTTCATTGAATTTATGGGTTTGTTAGAGCCTGGACTCCACCTGATCATCTGTTGTATGATAACACAAAATCCCATGACACTTTTTTGTTGGAAGTCAGAATCACAGAACATATTCACACACGTGTATCTTATTAAATTAAAAGAAATGAGGAAGAGATAAAAAGCTGACTTATCTTTTCATTGAATGAACTACAAGGAAACCACACCTATGCGAATCTGCAACCTCTCTGTGCTGAGGTGTGTGCCCCTCACTTAATTGTTGAACATTTGGTGTGACATTGATCCCTAAACATGTGACTTCAAGAAGTGAACCAGGTTTAGGTAGCTGTCTAGGGTTGTGCAGTCAATATGAAAAGCTGTTTAAAGCTTTTCCTAGTTGTTTTATCATACTAATCTCACACTCTTTCTTTCTCTTTTTAAAAGTGGCACATAATGTGAGGGCCGTTGAGTAAATGTAGTTACACATATTTGGGTCAATACAGCAATCCGTCTAATACTAAGGGGGTTACACTGAATTACAAGTATTTTGGCTTGTAGCATTCAATTAGGTGTTTTTTAAGTTATCAACTGGAGTAAATGCAGTATGTCACATTGTCAACAATCTGTCAGCAATTAAATGTTGCCTTATTTTTCTAAAAATTGTTCATATATTGTTAACTGTTGTGATTTATGCAAATTTCCCAATCAGACAGCAGATTAACTAGAAAGTTTAGAGTCTTCCTCTTTGTGTAGAACCAGTGAAACAAGCAGCTACTTTAATAAAGAATGTGTTTGATAGACAGCCATTGGTTTGATTTAATTTGAATGGCTCATTGTCAGAGAAAGTGTACGGTTGTTCAGCAAAGACCAACAAAGACAAAGACAAAGAGAGTTCTCTGGCCATTGTGGCCCCTGACTGTTAATAACTGAAGACAAGCTTACCTTATAGTTGGTGCTCCAGGGGTGTTAATTTCACACTCGGTCTACCTGCAGTGCCTTAAAGGTGTCATATGAAGACTGGATCAGCGAATTGGACAGTGTGCAGTTTCAGGCTTTTTTGGCCATTTAGCAAAACACTTAGTCACTTAGTCGTCAAAGATGCTGGTCAGCTCCAGTTTCTTGGGCACTGAACACAGCCATGTCCTTAACTGAAAGGCTGGCCTATAAAGGTGCTGTTATAGACCCTTTTTCACGGCAGACATTTTGACTTGTCAAAGCAGGAAAGCACAGGTGTAAATAATAACATTAACGATGGCTCCATTCCCATTAAGTGTCCCAGTAAGCCATGTCAGCGAGTGAGCATGCACAATACCAGAGCCCTGGAACTGGCTCACCTAAATGGAATGCAGCCATCATTAAAGTTATTAATCCCATCTGTGCTTTTCCTGCTTTGACAATTCAAAATGTCTGCTGTGAAAAGGGTCTATTGTCTGAGCTTAATGAAAACTTGGTGCTATGTAGGCTATGTATATTAAACTTACCATGCTGTTTTGCATTATGTATTCCATTATCCTGAAGGTGAAGATTGGGCTAGCAATGCCACATGCCCTTGAGATTTGGTGAACCTATTATTGCAATAACACAGGGCATCCCTTACTGTCATGATGGTGATGCTGCTGTGTATTATATTCCCATAATCACTTTAAACAGCCTGTTCAAGTGTATAATGGCTGCTATAAAGTGGAGCCAGTGCCAGTATGTTTTTGAAATAAGTTGCATAGGTACAAAGCACAATCTCCCTAGATGCCAAAAAAGCATAGACACCTATTTTAATTTCCCAAAAGGTAGTTATCAGTGTGGCTTTGGTCTACACCAAGGTCTGCTCTCCACTGAGTCCCTTTTGTGTAATGACTCATCAAACACACACAAACACAGGCATGTATACACAAATAAAAAACCTGACACACGTACCAGTTGGGACTTTATTAGAGAAGCACATTGTAATCAATAAAAGATAGGGTCTTTTTATATTTGTTCAAAATTCCCCAAAGTACCTAAATAACTCATGTAAGATTCAAATTATTAAAATAGAAACAAACAACTCTACAGCTTTTGTAACCTGAAGCACTTTAATGTACAGTATGTGTTGTATAACCCAGTGTTTGAATCAATGCAGTATGTTCAGAAATATGTTTGTAATATATGTTAATGTATATTACCCTGTACTGGTCACTGCATGTGAGTTATGAGTAGCGCTCTTTTTTCCTGTCAGAGTGATCAATGATTATGGGCTGTATCTTACAGAGTACAACTCACGTACATACACCAAGAACTACTCATACATTTTCATATTGCACAGACATAGCCACTCAGACACTAAGCTAAGCAACATTGGGAATGTATGGTGACCTACATATACAGTGTGCTGCAGAGTTCTTGAAAAGACACAAAAAATGTAGATGGTGAGTGCAAGACAGAGAGAGAGAGAACAGATAACAGGAGAATAGGTAAGGCAATATGTATTGAGATGAGAGCCCAGTAGAAAATAGAGGTAAAGGTGTGTCTGTGTGTGTGTGTGTGTGTGTGTGTGTGTGTGTGTGTGTGTGTGTGTGTGAGATGTGTGCATCACAGAGGGATGCAGTACATTGGATAAGAACTCTTTGAAAGGGAAACGTACTCCAACAGTGCTAATCTGCTCTGTATCTGTATTCTACTGTCATGCTCTTCGCTCATATCCTCTCCTCTCATTACCTCTGTTAATCTGTCTCTACTCAACACCCCCCCCCCCCCCCCCAGTCTCTCCTGTTCTTTTTTCTCTCCCAGGCATCCCAGACACTTTCATTTCCATTTCACACACAGTGATTTTTATCTATTATCTTTTTTTATCACTTTTCATCATATTTTGGGGAGACATTTGTTCGTCTCAGGCTTTGTTTTATTTTTTTCTGTGGCCAACCATCAGGAAGAGATGAATCATGCTTCCATGATGGATGTTGCTTACTTGTCCTTGTTGTGCGTCATCAGACTTTGGTCTGCAGGCGTCACTAAGGGCGTCTGTGTTTAAACTATTTCTACACTAAGCTGGCTAAATATGAAAATGCTGTTTACATGTGAAAACTATGTGAGGGTTTAGGTTGTTGTGTCTGAGCAGTCTGAATTTCATTGTTCTCCAAAACCTCAGTTTCCCCCATCCTCCCAACAATGTGAGGCCAGGGTTTTATAATTTATCCACTTTGGGGACCATTACTAAAAGCCTGGTTTTTGGGGCATCAAGAATGCTGTGGAAAGCAGTTAGCCTAGCTTGCTAACGTTAGCACTGATTCCCACTAGAATTCACGCCCCCTGGAGAACAAATAAAATAAATGATAATTAAATATCAATTACAATTTTGACCAAATGAGTGCACAAGTCAAAAGAAACACCAAAGATATATTTACTGATTAAAAGTAATTTTAATTTCACTTCTGTCAATCAATTTGGGAGTGATAGCAGGTTCAATACTTGTAGTTATGTTTGGACAAAACTTTTGTTTCTTTTGTATTTTGAATTGGGCCTTTAAAGTGCATGTGTGTGTACATGTATACTACCGGTATCCTCTGAGCTGTTTTTTGTAATGTAGTGTTACTGGTGTAAGAGATGCTCAAAAATATTAGTGTTAGCAAGTGGGTGTACTCCTTCTAACTGTTATCATCTAACACTCTGCAGATCCATTTATAGAATATATTTTTGGACCTAAGTAAACAAGATATACCATATCTGATTTCTCACATAGCTCAGCCTACACAGGACATTATGAAAGAAGGCTTTTATTAGCACATTGCCGTGAAGTAAGCAGGGAACACACGGCCAGCAGCCATTAACTTTGTCAGGCTCTATTCATGAGTGAGTCCTCCCTTGAAACGTCTCCTCTAAATGTCTCTCTGTCCTCAGAGAGGCCACCATTTCTACATCCATCTGTGGATACGCTGCCTCAGCATGGACACAAACACACACACATCCATCTTTAAACATGCTGCATCAGCATAGAGACATGACACAACAACATCAGAGCCAAAATACATAAAAGGGCATACAGGAATAGCCTCTCACCACATGCAGTCGTCTCTCGTTCACCTTTTGGCTCCCTTCATTCTTTCACTTTTTATCCTACACTTACCAAACCATTAATGTTGCCTCAAACTACAACTCTCTACATGCAAATTTCTCTCCATATATTACTGAGACTGTTTTGTAGCATATGTGTGCCTCTGCATGTGTTTTCTAGGCTGGAGGGCTCTGGACGTTTAGGCAGTCTGAGGGTAATATCAGCATCTCTGCATGCTGAGTTGTGATGTCCCATTGCTATTGCTGTTCCTGCTGCTACTGCTGTTGTGAACAGAATATCTAATCGGTTATGGCCTGATCCATTCCTGTTAGTCTGTCTCACCCCCTCCCCAGCTCACCAATCTAACTCCCCGTCTTTCTCCAAGTACACCGATCACCTCCCCTCCTCCTCCTTCACACTTTTTTTTTTTTTTTTACCTCATCATCTTCCGACTGCTTTTAAAGCGCACCATTTGTAATTCTTTGAGAGTGATGCGGTAAAACAAACATTTAAATCAGACTGCGGACAAGTAAGGTGTTCGGGGGTGGAAGGAGAGGTAGATGGAGAGTGGGAGCAACGGAACATTAATTCACTCCAGGACAGCGAGTCGTCTGCCAACTTGTTGTCACGCTTTTGTCGTTTGGCAGCGCCGTAAGTCTGTCTACCCCTGTTTTGCCTTTCCTCCATCTCCTCTTCCCTCTATCTGTCACTGACCCTCTGCTCTTCATCTGATCTCTGGAGTTTGGGCACTTTGCCGTCGTACTTCTGAAGCGTAATCCTTCACTTTCAACCCTGAACACATAAACACACGCAACGAGACAAACAGCAAACAAGCAGTTACTCTCTACTGCAGTCACCCACACACACAGTGACACACACACATGCACACACACACACACACACACACAAACACTGATCTCAGTAAAGCAGAGAGAGTCCTGTGAAATCATGAGCATTCAACTCAGGTAGGTAATCACGTAAGAGTGTCTTCGGTGCCTGGTTGATGGTATTGCCGGCTGCAACAGGCAGGTAGTTGGAGGCTGGGCTAGTCCCTCCTTGCTGTATTATTGGACATTGTGAATTGATTTTATATGCATGTGCCGTTATGGAGGCCATAGCACGATAGCTCTCAAATCATGACATAATGGAACAGAGAAATTAAAATGGGCCATGAGAGAGTTTGGATGATCAAAGTGGAAACAAAGGTTATTATTTTGGATTAAACATACTGTATGGGCCGGCATGGTGGTGCAGTGATTAGTCTCTTTACAGAACTGTTTGTCTGAGACATCTGTGTAGAGTTCGCATTTTCTCCCCATACCTAGGTGGGTTTCCTCCTGCAGTCCAAAGACATGCAGGTTAGGTTAATTGCCCATAGGTATGACTGTGAGTGTGAATAGTTGTTATGGTTATAGTGGTTATGTTTAGGGACTCACTGCACTCAGTTAGGATTAGGGATAAATTATAAGATGAATTTTTAGAAAACAGGGTTGCTATGAGAGGTATGTAAATTGTGGTAGAATTTCTGAATTCTACACCTGCTGCTTTACCAAGCATAATAAAAAAATATGCTCACAGATGTACAATTTGTTTGCAGGCAAGTCCAGCTTGATTAATGCAACGAATGCAACATTTTAATATTTTTAATATGCATATTGTACAATATCAACAGAATTTGATTTTAGAGTTGTAATTTGTTTAAATTTACTTTTCTTTCTGCCATGTGACCTCTGTTCCCGAGGGACTGCAGTAAACAAGGCTCAACTGAGTGTGACTTCTGTCTCTGCGTCTGTCATTAGCATGTTTGTAGTTTTACCCCCCCCCCCCTCACAGTTATAAACATGCATTCATGAATTTACTCACTGCCCCATCACTCCCTCCTTTAATTAGAAAATAATCAGAGTTGGATGAGAGGTTCATTAAATCTCATCCTTGAGAGTCATCAGCCACAAACACAGGAGTGGGATATTTATCACGCTTATGAAAAGAACTCAGATACCTCCTCTCGCTTTGTTTTCTCTGCTGAGAGACAAAACATTGGTTAGGAGGACAGAATCAACAGACTTAGACAGAGGAAAGAGCAAGTGATGAAGCTTAAGAAAGAAAAGGGTTTTAATGGGAGGGAGCAATAAAGTGCGAGAGTGGGAGGGGAAGTACAGAAAGCGAGAGAGTGGTGAAAGGAGAAGGAGAAAAAAGAGAGAGAGATCATTAGAGAAGTGCTAATTAACAGAAACCACACTGTTTAGCAGCACTTTGTCTCCATGCAGTATTGATCCTTCATGACCATTATGGAGCGGATGTTTTTTGCTGCTTTCTGCGTGGGTTTTGTCTTTCCCTCTTTCTTTCTACAAAAGTTAATACATCAGCTCTGAATCAACGTCTTTGCGGCAACCTGCAAAATCCACTTGTTTTTTTTTCCACATACAAGTCATGCAAGTCTGCAGCAAAAACAAAAATAGCTCTGAAATGGCCCAAGAAGCCAATTTGGTTGTGGAAATGCCTGCATCTGTAATTGCATCATGATGACATTAAATATGAGGCAAAGAATGTGATTCCTGCAGAGACAGACAGGCAGGAGGGTGGTGTCACAGAGCAGATTAAAGCCAGAGAGGAAAATAGACTGTGCAGCGATGAAATGGAGTGAAAGAGAGTGAAAGAGTGATGGATGGGTGCATAGACATCAAATGGACAGTGATGGACAGATGGAGAGGAATGAACAGCTGATAGGTGGTGTATGGATGGAGAAAAGTAATAACAGAGGAGCGTGGAAGTGAACGGCAGTCAGTCGTCAGTTGTCAGTTGTTGAGCACGCGCAAGATTGAATAATGTCTGTAATATCCCTTTATTGTTATAGTGCATGTTGCAAGGTTTGCTGTCGGACATTGTGATTCTTCAAACGGCATTAACTGGATTACAGCGGTATCAGGCTCAGCCATCAGAGAGAGATACAGCAGCTGTGTTTTGTTGGGTCTGCTGACAGCACGCTGCCTGTCACCGTGCTGCCTCCCACCGCAGCTTTCCTGCTGAAATTTGACGTCTAGACTGGACTACATATCACAAAATATGTGATCTAAATGACATGGAGATTACAGTCTGATCCTTAGGGTTCATTCAAAACAAATAATTTAAGCTTCGGTGGAACTTCAATTCAATTTCAGGCCAAATTTGTTCACATTTTTATATGTCTTTATAATCAGATTTTGGCTCCTTTGATATACAACACTACTTTTGTTACTATGTGGCAGCGGCATCTCTGACAACGGATGAGTCCATTGTGAAAGAGGCATAGGGAAGGTGATCACCCTGCCCACTGTTGTCACCCTGCTCTTTGCTGAAGTGGTACAAGCCGACTTTGATCAATGTGGATCGATGTGGATGAGTGTGCAGCCGGAAGGCGCTACGTGGAGAGGGAAGGGGTGATGGCCCTCTGCTCTGTCGTGCAGTGTGTGTGTGGGAGGGAATTAAGACACACTGTGTCATGCTTTTCTCCATGATGTTTCGTGCTAACAAAATATATCCTTAACCTACAAATGACTCTGTCTCGGTCTCTGTTTCTATTCTGTCTGTCTGTCTCTTGCTTTCGCTCTCTTGTGTGTCTTTATGGGAACAGGGCCCGGTGCCTGCTGAATGGTCCTCTGCAGTGGTGAAACCAAGGTCCTGAGGGAAAAAATAGCTTTTAACTGTGCTGTGTTAATTATTTTTGCTGAGTATTCTTGGATGGAAAATGTGTAACTTCAGCATTAAAATGTCAATAAATTAAAAGATTTTTGATCAGTTTCTGTTCTATTGTAAGTCCTTATTTCCTTTTTTTTTTGCCAACTTTGTCAGAACTCATCATGTAAACCCAAGTCTTCAGTTTGAGTGTTTTTGCAGCTCTGCAGTTGTTGGTGATATAAAGGATTACCTGCTGTCGCTCTGTATTACTGTTATTTCTCTTTGTATTTAGCTTTAAAAAGAGAAGCTGTAGCTATGGAGAAAAATTCTGGCCATTCGCCTTGTGTGTGTATGAGTGTGATCACTGTCTGTGTGTGTGTGTGTGTGTGTGCTTGCGGGGGGGTATCATCACTTTATAGAGTAATGAATGCTAATCCTCTCTTATCTGCTTTAACCTCAAGGCAATGACACGAGCTGCTGATGTCAGTACAGTGACACCATTCGTTGGAGGAGAATAGGAGTGTGTGTGAGTGTGTGAGTGCAGACATGTACCACAAAAAGATGTCTTTACTCGCGTCTGACAACTTTCTCTCAGTTTTTCTCGCTCTGTTAGTTGGAGGCTTCAGGGTGTGGCCTCGTGATTATATGCCACGTCCCCCATGACTCATCAGAAGTAGAATAGAATAGAACATTCCAGCCCTCTGACTCTACTGCATCTGATCCCGACTCGTTTCATCAGGGGTGCAAAGAAAAAAATACTGTCTTTTGATACTAAATCCCTCCTCAGATCATTATACAAAGAGGGCACGTTAACAATTTCTGTGCACTCATTCGGCTGTGTCTCTGTTTGTTGTTTGTGTCCGCCCGTGTAGTTTTCACAAGCTGAGGGCACCCTGCCTGTTGCCAACAGTGTATTTTGTTTTCACTTTGGAGCCAGTTAGCGTAGCTGCTAACGATCACGGCGCAAACCAAAGGCAGCTGCCACTCTTTGTCAGCATGCATCTTTTGTTCATTCACAAGAACAACTTCATCTTCTCCTTTTTTTTTCACTCTGATTTTCTGTCATCTCTGTCTTCAAATAGAAATACAAGGAACCAATTTTTTGAAAAGATCTTTTTCGCCCCAACTCTTGATGAACACTTAATATCAGTGGCTGGGAAGCAATCTAAGGAAAATGAAAAAAGAAAGAGGTTTATTCCCAGCAGCCAGTGAGGCCCATATATCTTTCTTTTAAAAAAAAATCTTTTTTATAATTATATAAAATAATTAGGCCTAAAAACTGTTGAATCCTGTGTGCCTCTTCACCAGTCTTCCATTATGACTGTTTTAATGTGTCTGCTCTCTGGCTGCCTCCTTGGCACAGTGAATGGGAGATAAAACTGGATTAGACTAAACTTGTGAGAGATTGTGAATAGAGAACGCCTAGGCTGAGAGTGAAGGAGAGATGAAGGCAGGAAGAAAAAGATGAACAGATAGAGGATGGAGGAAGAGGGTTAATTGAAAGAGAAATAGAGAAGAAGGGCCAGATCTCAGGGGCTGTGGGGTGGCCTCTCTCTCTACATCACTATCTGTGTGTGTGTGTGTATGTGTGTGTGTGTGCTGGTGAATGTGTGTGTTTGTCTGTCTGTGGGGAGATTGTGTTGTAGACCTAATGAGAACAAAGCTAATTAGAGACTTTGCCTTGCGCAATTCTACAATGACGTTCCCACAGGAGCCAGGACAACACTTGCCACCTATACTGCACCCTCCAGAGAGAGAGAAAGAGACTCTACAGACTTTTTCATTTGAACTATTTTAATCCTCCTTTTCAAGCAGATTGATGAAAAATGTCTAGGCTATATGGCTGCAGCCGGGTCAGTGAAAGGAGCATGGTAAGCGAAGATGAAAAGGCGGCTCTGCTGCTGACGTGGTGACTTTGACATAATATTTAATCCCTTTACTCACCAGAAACTTTATTTCTCAAATGCTAGTAACGCTGACTTTTCTGACTATGGGGATGTTTACTTTCAAAGCAGTAAGCAATAGATAGGTATGACTGATCTTGATTTTCCCAGCAGTCCCAATGTCTGCTGCTGTGTTCACCCTAAGTCCTCAAGGGTTCAGGGCAGCCCCGCTGTGAAATATACTGGAGACTGACTTTTGAGCCGTTTATGCACACTTTCTATGCATAAACTTTCTTTGCATAAACGTGGAATTCTGCAGACATTGCTCAAGGGAGTAACCCATAATTCATAGTGTTGTGACATTAAAATAGTAGTGACAGTGGAAACATAAAAAAACAAAACATAAACAGGACATGGAAGGAGTTGCCATAAAATATTTCTTTTTCTGGAAGTATAAACACACGTCACCATGTGTACTTGTTTGCCTTATGATAACAAGGTGACTTCCAAATATGGTGATTTGGTACAACAGTACTGTTTTGCTTGCAGTCAGGGAGCGAACAGCAAACACTTCATTAAACTATGTATGGAATTTGATCCTCACTTTACTGGCCAGAGAAATGTGTCTCTCCAGGAAGGCTGGAGCAAAGAGCAAGGTGAGAAAAAAAGCTGGACCCTGGTCTATTCACACCCACAAGAAATTTAGGAAATAGAGGGCTTCCATTTTACCTAAACTGCATGTCCGTGGACATGGACAAGGAATCCAGAGCACCTGTAGGAACTCCACAGGCATGGCAAGACCACACGTGTTGGCTGGTGGAGTTTGAACCAAGACATTTTGGTTGGGAGTAGAGCTGAGCTTTTTTCAAGTTTGGCAACAGTGCATGCAGCGTCTAAATTCAACCAAAACAAAAAAGACCTGTGACCTGTAAAGATTATAGTGTGGAGTTTCAAATTGATGTGAATAAATGTTACAGGTCACAAAAAACACACTTTTTTTATTTTCCACAACATCACTGATTATGAAAAACACTGATAAACACTAGTAAGAATCAAACAGTCAAATATTAGTTTAACATGGACCACTTGAGGCAGTCATTTCAGCCATGTGTAATAGTGGATAACAAAACAAGGGACGGCTCAGCTTGACAGTGGCAGAGAGCTGTCATTAGCCATGACGGCTAATGATTTTGCCCCATCATTAGCTTCCTGTGCTAACGATTTTGTACTCGCACCCACCCAAAACATGCTAACCCACTGCCAGGCTAAGTAGTGCTTTTGGGGGCTGTAATTGGTGTTTTGGTTAATTGAGCACTACGGCTAAAAGCTTTCCGCTGACTCTGCGTCATTTGTGACGTAGAGGAGATTCACTCTCTGCAGCAGTTAGTTTTGTTGTTTTTTTTCTTGTGAACTCATCAGCTATTTTATTCCAGTTATAGTTTTTGCTAGCTTTGTTGTGTCACCTCCGTCTATCATTGTCTGTGATTCCTCTGTCCACATATCTATCTTTGTCGTTGTCTCAAAGGCTTATCCCTCTGCCCAGTTAAATGAGGTTTTAAGGCCATTAACTGATCCAGGCTATTATACTAATGCACCAGGGGTGTTCCAGATTTGATAAATGATTGGAAAGAGATAATGAGACTTATATAGACATCGAGTATTAGCAGTGGCACACAGAGAGACAGAGAAAGAGAAGACAAAGATCACTGGATGTTTTTCTCTTCAAAGAAAAAAACATGTTTGTCATCAGGTTTACAGTGTATTGCTTAATAAATGTTCTGTATTAATGTGTGTGTGTGTGTGTGTGTGTGTGTGTGTGTGTGTGTGTGTGTGTGTGTGTGTGTGTGAGGGTGTTATTGGCCAGTCTGGCAGCACTCTCAGTCCTCAGACAGGCTGTTCTTTGTGCTGTGTCTGATGTCATAATTTGTCTGACGTATGCTTGCCAAGAGGAACCTTTGGTCACGAAAGCACATCTGTGTGTGTGTGTGTGTGTGTGTGTGCATGTGCGCTTGTGGATTCTCATCACGACCCTCATCCAGACGGCGCTTTCTTGATTGATGGTTGTCTTTGGGAGCAGGAGGGAGAGGCGGTGCCATTGGGAGAGAATTAATAATGCACAGTGGTTTGGGACGGTGGCTGTCCAGACTTGAGCTCTACAGTTGTCAAGCTGGTCACGGTGTTCACTGTGCAGCAGCAGCCGCGGTCTGAGGGGAGCTCAGGCACAGCATGAGCAGAGAGAGAGAATGCAGAAAAGATCAGAGGCTGTTGGATTATGTGTGGTTAAGTTGGAATGAGCCATTCTGGACGGGTAGATTAAAAGATCATTTAGAATCAATGGGTGATTACAGGAGTGAACATGGAGAAGGGTCTGGTGGAAAGCAATGCGCCATTCAACCCTTGGAGGATGTAGATATCTGCCAGCAAAGACACTGCTGAAATCACTCAGACAGACTGCTTTGATTAATATTAATCATAAAAGCACACTCGGCACCTGTCTCTCTCTGTGTCTTTCTCACTCTTTCTGTTTTCCTACCTCTCTCTGAGTGTCTACCTTCCTCTTCTTCTGTTCTTGTTTTTGTCTCTGTTGCTAGTCCGTGAGTGGAATTCTGTCGCAGGTATTATTCTCTGGGATTCCACAGACACATCGTTCACAGAGTTGCCAAACTACCACAGGCAACACATAATACTGACAGTTTGAGCTTTTGATCGTATAGTCCCACATCGCACACACAGACACACAGACACACACACACACACACATAGAGACACGTGTTATAATAAGTCAGTCACAAACATGAAACAAGTGATCCAAAGTGCTTTGACCCTTGGTTTGGCAAATGTGGTCATAAGCGTCTAGTACTTTGGATGATTATTAACAGGACTTCCTAAACATTTATTTCACTGGCCTATAATTGTAACCCCTTATTTCAAGGACTTGGATCAAACAGATTAAAATATGAAAAGAATAGGGAAGAGAAAGTGCATGATGAAAAGGTAGGAAAGAATTAAAAGAACTGAGGTCACAGAGATAAATTAGTGACAGAGCAGCAGCAACAGAAGATGTCTTTGTGGTTACTGCAATAAAACAATGCTGCTGGATCATGTACAAAACCAGGAATAAAAACTTTAATGATACAGTTTAGAAACGATTTAGAATAGAAGCAAGATAAAAGATCTTTTGTTTATGGTATCTGCTCATCTATATATCTTTAGGTACTGTATGATGACCCTGAAGAATATAATCATCTCTTTACCAAAACTGTGGTCTGTTTCTTGTAAGGCATTATCTAGTGTACAATTGCAGATTCCCCTAATCCCTCTTATCCTTATCTCACACTATTCTGCTAGCACGCTCTCACTATGTAGAACTTTCATGGACCGCTATTAAAAAAACAAAAATCATGAAAGTTACATCAATGTGAAGGTTAGACTCTCATCTCTTAGATCATTGTGGTCATTTTCAGTGCAGTGTCCTGCAGTTAATGTACAGTGTGCAATGAGTATACAACTGAAACCTTATACCTGCAATAATACATTTTTGACAAAGGAAACAAACAGTAAACACAACACTGACATATTATCACCTCATAAAATTGTTATAGTGAACATGTTAGCAAACAGTTGCCTATTTACACATCTAGCTGATACGGAGCAACATTAACATTTATTTAGAGTCATGTTTCTGGTCACCTAATGAGTATAAGACTAATATTTGGTCTCCTATTAGCTCTGTTGTAGTCTGCACAAGCTTAAAATATTAGCTTGAATATAGTCAATCTTAAGAGCTGCTGTGCCTGCAGCTACTTGAAACAAGGTTGATAAGAGTGTTCAAACTGAACCAAAACAGTAAAGCGGCTGTCCGTAAAACCAAAACAATGAGCTGAAAGATGCTAAAATGCTCTGTTTAGCTGAGTAAAACTGTAAAATCACATGATAATTTTCTGTAGGTTTACCACTATGACCTATCCCTTTCACATTACACATAGTCATTTGATCCATTGTTGATGTAAAAATATTGAGCTTTAAAAATATGGCCGGTCCAGAGGGTGGGAATTAAAAGGTTAAAAAAAATCCACTGCCCCTGTCCTGACTTAGTGTTGTTTTTGTGGACAGCCTCGTTTATGTAACCTTATCATAGAGGATTATGTGATATTGATTAAAACCATGTTGTTGCCGAGGTCAGAATCAGCCACACCCGTGACACCTTAAACTGCAGTGAAAATGCCGCAGTGGTAATTGAAGTAACTCAAGGTTAGGACATGTATACGTATGTGTTTGTGTGTATGCATACTTGCATGTATATGTAGGCACCTGGGAATTAATTTAGCTTTATTTTTCCCGCTGCACTGATTAATAAGCATCAATAACAGTCTGCCACCCCAAACTGTTTGTTATATGATCCTAAAAAGAAACAATAGTGAATGTGTGTGCGTGCGTGTGTGTCCAGGAGCTGAAATACGGCTGAAAGATATCTGGTGTAATGAGGCCAAGGTGATTTATAAGTGCAGAATGCTCCTTTCCCCTGCATGTGCATGCACACACATACACTTAAAAGTGGGACTGTGACAGCTGGTTCACTTTCTTTTAACTGCTTGCCAATTAAAAGCAAGTGAAACTATACTTTGCCACAGCCAAAACCTGGCAAAGGCAAATTGGTTCAAGTTTCAGAATCTATATTTGGTAATGAGACTACTGCATGTGGAGGCTGTTTACCAAAACCTTACCCTGACTTGTTAAATTATGTTTTGGAGCTTTGAATGAATAAAGAATATAATTTATTTGGTGCAAAGGCTTGCTGTGAGAACAGACTTGTCCAGACAATCGCCCGAAAGGTAGGATGGGAGAAAAAGCGGGCAGAGAAGAGACAAGGAGGAAGACAGAGCAATCGAGAGAGTGCGTGAGAGACAGATGCAGGTAGTGTGTTAACATATTAGCGTCTCAGCAGAGGACAGTCAGACAGGTGAAGGCGGAACAGAGTCAACTTGAGTGAGTCTTGTAGTCATACACTCTAGCCAGAGGGAGCACTGCATTGGATCAAACAGGCTCACCATTAACCTGTACTGACACTGTTTAGACAGCGGGGAAAACAGCAGAGAAAAGAGGCAGGAGAGAAGCCAGGACATTAGCATCGCAGGCAGTGATCGGTGGGGATTTCAGGCTCTTGCAGGATTGAATTGTTTAGACAACAACAACACAGCAACAGATAATGAGGGTATCGGTGAAAACAGAGGGATAGGACTATGTCAAGGTGCTGACCTTTCTGAATGCAGCTAATAAAATGCACAGAGGTAAATCTTCATTACTACAAGCATAGTAATAATTATTATTTCACCGTCACCCTAATGATATTACTCCATACAATGTGTTCACAGAAGTGTATCTCCAAGGAAATAATCTACAGTACTTCTTTCAAAAACATATTAATGACGATAGACATCAGAAAGTTGTCCAGATCAGATTGCACTGTATTATAAGTGATGCTGGAGCAACATTTTAAACTGTGTGATTCTACAACTACAGCTGATTGAGAAGCCAGATAATCACATCAAAGCCACTGGCCTTGCCCTTTAGGAAATAAGAGGACCAAACTATCAAAAGAAAAACATTCCTTAACAAAGCTTTTTTTTGATCCATCATAGTGTTGTGTTTCCTTTCCTTCTTCTTTAATGTCCTTCCAGCTTTGCCAAAAGTAGAGTTCAAGGCAAGATAATTCCTCTATTCAGTCTGCTAAGCATTCATTAATTAACCACAAAATATTCTTAGTTTGATGCTAATCATGGTTTTGTAAGAGAAGGGCAAAGGTTTTTTAAATGATGGAGATGAAACTTCCTTTAATTTTACAATTTGTCTACAAAGGGCTATTTGTTCAAACCACATTTTATTTTGAAAATGTCATTGCGTAACACTTTATAGAGAAGTTTTGCAGCTGTCCATTATACCCAATATAGCTTGACATATTTAAAAATGTTAGAAAGTGTTTAAACTTGTAGTAAGATATTTTTGGCCACTTAAGGGCAGCTGAAACAAGCTGTAAACACTGGCATATTATCACCTTTTAAGTTGATAGGGCTTTAAGTAACTTGTTAGCAAACAGTTGCTTATTTACACATCCAGCAGACATGGAACACAATTAGCATTCATTTGGGGTTGTGTTCTGGCCACCTGATGAATGTAAATTCAGTAGTTACTCTCGTTTTACCTCTCCCTCCAACTGTGTCTGTCTGCTGTTTGGTGCTGAGCACGTAGTGTACAGTGGCTTTTTAGAGCTTTTCTTGTTGAAAATACATGCCTGCTGCGGCGGATTGAAACCAAAAAAAAAAAAAAAAAGAATTCAAAACAATGAGCTGAAAGATGCTAAAAAGCTTCATAGAGCTGAGAAGAGCTGCAGAGGTTGCAGATAATCCTTTGTGGCTTCGTCACTATGAGCGGCACTTTTAAAGTTACACATACTGTAGTCATTTGATCTATTGTTAGGATAAAAAATTATTAAATTATTAAAGCCGCCTTAGAGTTGACCATTGCAAACCAATGCAGAGATTGCCCTCAAAGACTGCTTTGGCAATTTTATGTAATGACAAGCTCTGCATTGTCACAGTTAATCACAATCACAGACACACAGGCACACACACATGGCTGGAGTTGGCATGCTTAGAGTCTAGTCACCCAGAGGAAATGTGCCATGAAAATCAAAAGACATTAACCAATTAGTGCTGATCAATAGTCACATCCACACAGGGATGAGCCAGACTAGGAGCATTGCTAATGTGTGCCTCTAGGCCAATCAGCAGGCTGCGAGTACTATTGCTCTCAGCTGTCAGCCAATGAAAATGCTGGAAGAACTCTTGACATTCTGCTGCTCTCCAATGCAAAGTACCGTTCCTGCTGTAGCTAGGCAGAATATGGCTGCACGAGGAAATAAAAGGGAGAGATGGAGAGATAGAGCGAGACAAGGAGACGAAAGGAGAGGAAAGAGGGGAGGTGGGAGGAATGGAGGGAGAGTGTATGTGTTAGGTTATGAAAGCAGGTGTATGTGTTAGGTTATGTTAGTGGGCAGCAGGTAATCTCACTGAGATAAGCAGTAGCATGACAGCCAACCTTTAATTCCCCATGGGAGGTGGTACTGTGGAGTTGTTGCAGGGTTGTCACCCCGTCCCCTAGAGACAGATTTATATAAAGCAGTAATGGGAAAAGATGGATAGAGGATGCATTTTGATGGGGACAGATTAAGGCGAGAGAAGAAGCGACGGAGGCAGAATGAGGGAATAGTACTGTTTTGCACATTCTGTGCACATACATGAGCATGTTCACATGCACAGATCACAGCAGCACCTCTGCACCTCAACTGCTCTGTATTCATGATGAGGAGAGCAAATATCAGCATGGGGCTTGGGATGTATGGGGGATCGAGGCGGAAGCAAGGGAATGAAGGAGAAAGGGGGAGTAAAAAAAGAGGAGGAGATATCTAAAATATTACACCTATCAGGGGGAGTGTTCAGTGGAGCAGGCATTATGAGAGTGTAAATTACATTCCCTCCTTCTCCCCTTGGGCTGCTGGATGAATATGATCAACCACAGCACCGCGCACCCAGACACACACAGCACTGTCTATAGACACTAGCAGAATATTAGATAGAGTGCCATGATGTGTGTATGTTTATTGTCGCAGAAGTTTCCAATCATGTATAGATCCGGCATCAGTTCTCCAGCCTGTTATTTTCTGAAATGATGTAAAATATTGACATAACTCATTTGTCTCAATTTGGAGGGGATCAATAGTGATTCACTGGGCCTTGTAAAACATCCAGCATCAAGTGGGGCAGCTTCTAATGTGTTAGGATGGAGGAGAGCATGGGTCTTTGTGAAATGAAATTCCCAAAACAATTCCTCTTTGGAGTTAGAGCAACAGTGCAGCAGCACTTCAGGTAGTAGGTAAAAAGTTGAGCGAATCATCTCTTTGTCTGTCCTTTTTCTCGTTCCTTTTAATTTCCTGCCTTTAGATTTACTTAACAACAAAAAAGAGCCAAAATGATTGATCAATTGATCGATTACTTGATCAACTATTTTGATAATCTTTTAAGCCAATTTTCAAGCAAAAATGTCAAACATTCTCTAGTTCCAGATTCTTAAATGTGATGATTTGCTGCTTTTCTTTGTCTTATGTGGTGGTTAAATTTGTACGTTTGGGTTTTCCACTGGTGGTCGGACAAGCGATTTAAAGATGTCACATTGAGCTTTAAGAAATTGTCATTGTAAAATGTGTAATTTCGCTGCTGGACAGCGTTGCAGCTGCCTCTGTATGACATTTCATATATCAAATTATTAATTGATTAATCAAGAAGAAGTTAATTCCCAGATTAACGGATAATGAAAAGTATCCATATCATCATTGGGACACAGTGCGTCTCTTTTTCATTCGCTCTGTGTATTACAATCTGTTAGCAGAAGTAGATAGACAGCTAATCCTCTTTATCTCTGCTCTTGAAGCTAATTTGTCTCTCAGTGGGACCTTGAGAAAATAGGGGAAGGTAGCGAGCACACAGCTTAGGACACGAAGGAGGAAGAGAAAGCAGAACTGATCGGTCTTCTTTACGACAAACCCAGTGGCAGGCCCAGATGTCAGGGATGTTAGGTCAGTGTCTGCTAAATGGGAGGGCAGCAACTTGAGTCAAGGCTCATTACTTCTTTACATTAGGCAACAGTTAAGGGAAACACAATTCTAATTCGCCTTTTTCCATGTCTCTATCCTCCTTATCCCTCCCTCTTTTCACTTTTGCCCTCCTTGTCTCCCCCTGCTTCCTCCTCCTTTCTCACCCCATCAGGGCCGCTGTTCCAGGGAGAACTGTAAGTACCTGCATCCCCCTCCTCACCTAAAGACCCAGCTGGAGATCAATGGAAGGAACAACCTCATCCAGCAGAAAAACATGGCCATGCTGGCCCAGCAGATGCAGCTCGCCAACGCCATGATGCCCGGCACACAGCTACAGCCAGTGGTGAG
This sequence comes from Macquaria australasica, assembly GCA_005408345.1. NCBI lineage: Eukaryota > Metazoa > Chordata > Actinopteri > Centrarchiformes > Percichthyidae > Macquaria > Macquaria australasica. The sequence continues at coordinate 487,456 of SEMN01000156.1, read as the reverse complement.
GACACATGTGCATATGCAGTTCATAGTTCTTAGTTTCTGAAGCTGGCTTAAAATTTATCTGGAGTTATTGTCAGAGCAAAAACTCTAAATCAATATTAAGAATACTTTAACTCAAACCAAGACCAAGATCTTTTGGTGTAATTGTCACAATATGATTTTACCCGCATATACTAAGAGAACTGGATACTGTGTTTCAAGATGGTGCCCCATTCTTTTTAATGAAGGCTGTTCACCATGTGCGTACGAAGTAAAAGGTATTCAGGCTTCCTCGCTGCATTTCCAGACAGTCGTTCTCTGGCCAAGCTAGCTGACTTCCTGCTGGCTACCCTCAGACATGAATGGCACAAAAATGAATTATGCCTGTTACACCTATTTGAGACTTAATTTTAAGTTAATTTTTACTAGAGCTAATGCCTGAAATTTAGAAAAATGTATTAATCATTTACAGCTGTTTCTTTTGTAATGATTGTGTATGAGGAAAAGGCTTTTTGGGCCAAAGGGGCATCACGTGAACTGCATTTTTGACTGTGCCCATCATGTTAAAGTCGCTTCATAGCCCAGTGCTGTCCTAAAAGTGGCCATCAAAATTCATCAGAGCCTAAGGTGACATCTTCAAACATTTTATTTTATCTGACCAACAGTCCAAAACCCAAACATATTTAACCTACATAATCAGAGAAACGCAGCAAATCGTCACATTTGAGAAGCTGGAACCAGAGAATGTTTGGTACTTTTGCTTGAAAAATGACTTAAATGATGAATCAATTACCAAAATAGTTAATGATTCATTTTCTGTCGATTGACTAATCAATCAACTGACTAATTGTTTCAGCACTAAGTTCATTAATATCACGTTAGCCTGGATTAATCAAGCAATGTTTGAACAATGGGGCCCAGGTGTTAAACGCTGAATCCTTACCATCACTGTGGGAGTATTTTTATATGGTGAACAATAAGCAAAAGTATTATATTATTACCATCATTAAGTCCATGCAAGCACACCCACAGACACATGTAAATGACATCAGAAATTGCTCTGCGACTGTGCTGCACACGCTTAGGATCTTCAAGGCGATGGCCGGAGCCCCAGTCAGCCAGTCCAAATGAATCCTTCCCTGCCTGGTCCTTGAGATCTTACAGAGTCAATGAGACCTGTCAGTCAGGCTTAAAGTTATTCCTCTGTCTTCTCCTCTGTCCCTTTATGTTTGAGTGAGAGCACTGGAGTGAATTTGTCTCAGACTATTCAAAAGAGCTTCAGATGCTGCATGCTTGGACACACACACACACACACACACACACACGCACGTGCACACTTAGCCGATGGCTTGTCATCCCATCTGGGGAAGAGGGGCTGTGTCGAGAGGCCCATTGAGAGGAACAGAGGAAACCATGAAAGGGTTTAAAGAAGCAATAGATCTCCCCGGGACTGCAAAGACTTCCCTTTCTGTTTATGTCATGGGGAGAGAGAAAGTGAGGAGAGGAGAGGAGGAGCAAGACAGGCTGACAGAGGAGGACACAGCAGAAGAAGAAAGAGAGGCAGGAAGAGATAAGTGGTTAGAGTAAAGACAGGTAGGTAAAGTGAAGGAGATAAGGCGACAGCAGTGAGGAGAGACCTGCACTGCAAAGAAAAGTCAAGAAGACAGAGCCATGTTGTGTGCAAAGGCAACAAAGAGTAAGACCGAGTACTAGCCTTTCCAGGAATCAGACTTTCTTCCTCCATCCCTCCCTTGTGCCTTTAGCTTAGTTTCCTGCCCCCATGCCCAGTATCTCTACCACATTTTATCTGCTGCTCTCCCACTTTTTTTTTGTCTATGTGTCCCCCCTCAATCCATGTGCGTAGGAGGGTGCTTTCATTTCACACATGGAACTGTGCAGAGGGTGAAGTAATTAGGGTCCATTACAGCTGGTTGTGAGTGATGGTGCTCATGATGCTTTTTTATTACAGAGTCAACGTCAGCGGACAGCCCACATTACAATTATATCTGTCTACAGTATTGTATCACTCACTCACTCACTCACTCACTCTAAAGAATCTCCACTAAAAGAAATTTGGGATGTACTTGTTTGGTTCAGGCAGTGTATAAAAATAAGTGAAATAAAACCACAAGGGAAGGGCATTCCAGTGGTGTCTTACTTCTGTAATTAGATGCATCTCCATGTTTGGGCGGCAGGTAAGCAGGGAGGTAGGTTAGTGTTAAAAGTGGTTGCACCATAACAAACAAAGCCCAGAGTGTGCTCAGTTTAGCTGATGTAGCAATCCAACAATCTTCAAGAAATCTGAATAAATTCGATGGATATAAAGTAGAGATCTGGTGCACTTGCTTGGTACAGACATTCAGAATTAGTAACATATTTAAATCACAATCAGAACCTTTTTTTTTTAAAGGTTTTTGTTGATTGAGCATTTTAGCAACACTTCAGCTTTGAAAAATTACAAACAAAAAGTTTTGTTAATAAGCAATAAAACACATCCTTGCTCAACTCAACACCTTCAAGAGTTTTGCTGCTACAGCCTGCGTGACCTCATGACTTTCCTCTACTTGTGTTGCTGTTACGCTACATTTAACATTTATTATTATACCGTAATTGTCACTTGTGGCCACAGTGGATGCTGTTCAGCAAAATTTACATAGTCTTGCTTTAAGTTTCAATTTCAAGTTCTAATGTCACTTGTTTATTCACTTTTTTTAAAATCATATTGATGTGTATTTTATTCATATTTTATACTTTTAATTGCAATATTTTACTTGTCTGATTGTTGACATTTGTTTGTCCTGATATATTTTAATTTTGAATCCACCTAAAGCACCTTGTAACTTTGTTTTTTTAAGGTGCTGTACAGATAAAGTTTTTTTATGATAAAGTTTATTAAAGGGAAATCGTTTGGAAACATTGTGCACGTTTTGCAAAAACATCAGGAGACCAGGTTCTCCTGAATAGCGTAGGAATAACATATTGCATAAAATATTCAGGAGATAAGATACTATAAATTTTAAAGGCCTGGCAGTTAAGCACACAATATGTGAATAAGCTTGGTACTATAGAAATTAGTGGCAAAATAGGATTATTATACAACTTTAAAGACTGTGACATTTATTGGTTAATGTTTTAAATATCAATTGCATGTTATTTTTGAATTACACAGGCTCATTTGACATCAGTTCAATGACTTGGCACACAGCTCTAAATGATCACATTGCTTTTGATCTTTCCATTTGATTCTTAGAAAGCAATTTGAGCTGTTCGGTCTCACTCAGATGATACCCTCATAGCATTCTGTTGTCGCATAAAAACTGTGATGGAGAAAAGTCATCTTTGATCTTTAATCTTAACATTTGTGATCTAAATTATGATTGATGTATATATATATTTGTGATGCGATTTTGCATGACATCCTTTTCTAATTTGGATTCAGGGCATGTAAAAGGGGAAATCTTTGTAACTAAAAGATTGTCTGAGAAAGAGCTACACAAACACCACATCACTGCTGCAACACAAATCGCTGACAGGAAGCACGCAGTGAGATGTTTTTCTGTTCCCACTGTGTAAATATGCTCAATTTAACATAATTGTTTTCAATCTGTTGCGATTGTGATTTATAGCAAGAATCTGCAATGGCCTGTCATTATTGGAAATGATTCAGTGCTAAGTGAAGAGACATTTTCAGGATCACAAACTTTTTGCAGGATGACATCACTGCACTGCCTCATGACCATGAGTCTTTTTGTTGACATCATACTTGTTTCATCCCAACCTTGAGCTCCGAATATCCCAAACTCATACCTGAGCACCTTGAGAGAGAGACACATCGACTTTTCCAGAGCACCCTGTGATAGGACATAATTCTTCAGACATTCCAGACGGCAGCACTGGAAGAATTAGAAAAGTCGACGCCATTGTTCCTGATTTTCTGAGTCATCCCAGAGCAGCGAGGAGGTTTTGGGAGGAATGTAGCTGTCCAGCCCTGGCTGCCTCTGCTCTATTACTCACTGTGTCGTGTTGGCAGGAGCTCAAGAGACAATCCTCAGACTGGGGCTGAGGTCAGGAACGTGCAGGGGAAACTTGCAGTGCGCTATGTCAGCTAGCATACTCCTTAGCCTCCCTCTCACAGAATGTGGACATTTTCTCTTTCAAACTTCAGTAAAGCACGTATAGGCAGTACATACTTGCACAGTATAGCCCCTCTCCCCCCCTCCCATGCACACACAGCGTGACATCCCTCATCCTTATTACTCCTGTATGTGTGTGATCTTTGGTGTATGAAGCGTGCGATTCCATCTGATCCATGTTGGGAGTAGGTGACACCACATACAGAGTCTAAGCCTCCTTTATGTGTTATCTCAAATGAAAGACAAGCAGCCATCAAAGAAGGCATATTGTTTTCCCTCAGATGTAAGCCCATTAATTGTCTCTTTTTGCCATCTTCCTTTCCTCCACATCCTACAGTTCCTATCCTCTGCTTGGCTGTTGATAATTGCATACATCTCTTATTTCACCATCTACTGTCATATATCGTCAATGGGTAATCTGAGTAGGAGTGAGGAAGGATGGCATTATAGTTATTGGTTGATGTAATTAAATATTCAACATTTTTATATATAGACTTTGTGAGAAATCTGAGTGAGATAGTTTTGCTCAATTTTGACCAACTCTCTCATTTTGCATGTGCCCACAGCCCATGTTTTCAGTCACACCCAGCCTTGCAACTAATGTCAATGCTGCTGCGGCAGCAGCCGCTGCGTTTAACCCCTACCTTGGCCCTGTATCGCCCGGCCTGATGCCCGCTGAAATGTTGCCCAGTGCCCCTGTACTGGTCACCAGCAACCCCAATGTCCCCGTACCAGCTGCTGCTGCTGCTGCTGCACAGAAACTCATGAGGACAGACAGACTGGAGGTAAGAAACACACACATTCACACACACACACGCATAAGCACACACACCACAGATCACACAGACGAGAGGATCTGCATAATTATTTTTTTCTCTTTCATATCAGTCACAGATTAAAAGATAGATTAACAAAACGCTAGTAAACACTGAGGGTCTTGCTATGCAAACAGATTGGGCTTTGAAATGTGGGCTGTGCCTATTTGAATATTAAAGGCATGGGTTGGAAAGTCTTGCTTCAACAGTTTCTGTTTGTAGACTTTAATTATGTATCTGGTACACAGTTTCTGTTACAGTAACTACATCCGATTACCATAATACAGTCATTACCCAGACTTAAGCAAAGAGAAAGAGATGTTAATGAGAGTATCTCTCTACAAACACCGTTGTCGATGCTGCATCCCATCAACAGGCAGGAGACAGCATTGTTTGGCACACACTCAAGTTATACTGTATCAGTGTGTAATTTTCAGAAAAATCTTTAATTCTTCCATAAAAGCAATCAGTCATTTGAAACCTGATGAGTGCCGCTCCTCTAGCTGTGTTCAGATAATCATTAATTGGACAGTAAGTCAATCTCATCCATTATGCAGCCCCACCCGGGAAACACTCGCAGCGGAATAATGGAGAAATCGTTGGAGGCTGGCAGGAGGCGTGCGAGAACGTTAGGAAGGTTACATTTAAAATGTAACGTTGGGTAGCTGGGTAATTAATGGGGGTGAGGCTGAGGAAGTCTCTGGGCCCGATGAACGAGTGGGTGACATGCATAGTGAGGGGATGGGTCAATGACAGGAAAAACAGATGGGGAGGGTTGGAAATCAATTTGAAGACCTGTTGTGGTCATCAGTGGAGGGGTTGGGGCAAGCAGAGACAAAGATAACAGAAGCAAAGGAGAGAGTGGTGAGAAGATGCTAGAGAGGCTGAGGATAATTGGAAGCAAGAAGAACTTGCAGGTCTTGATTCAGACTGGGTTTGAAACGATTGTCTGGAAAAGGATTGATAGCATTCTGCAAGTCCAGTAAACAGACAAACGGATATTTATTAGCCAAATGCAATAATTGGCAGTAGAGGAAAAATCTGCTCATTTTCACTGATTTCCCTTCAAGATATTTAGGCCCAACACTGCCTGTAGTGCTCAGCCTGCGTGTACTGGTGAAGCTTTTTGATTGGGAGAATTCACATCCTAGCCTAATTTGTCAAGAGCTGGGTTTGCTAAAAATATCTTAGAGAAAAGGGCCAGCCATATTTTAGTTTCTAGTGTGTGTCATTCAAAATAAACATAGCTGGAATTCCGTGGACCGGCACACATACCAGTCAGTAGATACGTTACAAGCTATTTCCTTGAGGCTGGGAGAAATTCCTATTTTAGAAGACAATCCTACAGACCATTTTCCTGAGAAATATTTTCTGTCACTCTCTCTGACTGTATCTCTTATGGAGATATACTGCAGCCTTTCAGCGTTACCATGGGGACAGAAATATGATTAACAGGCCCTTTATTTGTTTGTCCAACTAAGCATTTCCACTGGGTTAGCTCTCTCTAATGCATGATTAACCACTGTTAAGAAAAACACACAGGTCCACACCTGCAGAGAACATCAAATTGATTCCATTTAGTCTTCCCTTTCTTCTCTAATTTTTATTCCATGCCAGGCACGCTCACTGATCCCCGTCTCTCTGTCCTTCACTCTTTATTCCTCAACCACTCTTACATTTTCTCTTTCACTCCCTTGTTTCCTCCCTCCCTCCCTCCCTCCCTCACCCGCCTCTCCAACATCTGCCTGACAACAAGGCAGTCTCTCTTTTTTTAAAGTAAGACCAGTAGCAGCAGTGGTGGGGAATTAATGTGTGTGAGCGTGCATGTGAAGTTGTACATTCACGTGTGAATGTGTGAGTGTGTGAGAGAGGTACATAAGAGAAAGAAGAGACAGACAGAGAGAGAATCCTACCCCATCGCTCACGCAGATCGGTGATTGCGGATGATGAGCTGTCACGACAGGAGACAGAGCAGGGTTAGTTTGTAGATAACGGCATTGGTGGCCTTTTGTTTGGCAGCCGTTCCACCCCAAATCAAATCCTTTATGCATGCAGACAGTCAGGCCGGTAAACAGACATTTGGTAAATGGCTTGTTATATCAGAATAACCGATAGATCGATACAACGTACCATGAAATTACATTTCATTTGGAGTAGAAAAAGGATTCTGAATGCAATTCAGACAGCGGTGGCTGACTGTGCTCAAACAGAGACCTTAAGTTATTGCACAGCTCTTTAAGTGTCAAAATTTAATTTCGGGAAAAATGCTGCCTCATAATATATATATATGCGCCCACCTTGTGTGTGTGTGTGTGTTATTATGTGTGGGCTTACGTCAGCTACAGCCTCCCTTGAGGGTAACCAGCCTCATATTTCCCATGAGCCTCATTGAGCCCCTAGATTCAGGCTGAGGCAATCAGTTTCCCAACTGTTCACGCAGATGCTGCCCCCTTCTGTCTCTATGAGGAAGAACAACAACACGGCTCATTTAAATAATAGATAAATGTTGTGTGATTGATGAGTCTGTAAACGCTGGTTACGGTCTGTTCTGCTTATCAATCAACAGTAATGGCCGAACCTGTCATTAAGATTGGTTAGCTCTGTCTGGTAAAGTGATTGTCAAGTTCTGAAAATGACTGAGCAGAATGATTACTTCATGAAATGTGAAGTAAAGTGAACAGGAACTTCATAATGTGAGTGTGGGTCTGGTGTTTGTGTGCATTTATGTGCGTGTTTTAGGTTCATATCCAAAGTCTTATTGTCATTTAAACAAAATAAAAAAATAAAAGTAGTAAAATGTGTGTTTGTTTGTGTATTTTTGTGTACCAGGTATGTCGGGAATACCAGCGGGGTAACTGCACACGTGGGGAGAGCGACTGCCGCTTTGCCCACCCTGCAGATAGCACTATGATTGACACCAACGACAACACAGTCACTGTGTGTATGGACTACATTAAGGGCCGCTGCTCGAGGGAGAAGTGCAAGTACTTTCACCCTCCGGCTCACCTGCAGGCCAAGATCAAAGCCGCCCAACACCAGGTCAACCAGGCTGCGGCTGCTGCAGCCATGGTAGGTATCTGTCCACAGATTACAAGAAGGACTCAAGCTAAAGAACATCTACTGTATCATAGCATCATCAGTCAAGTGCAGGCAGCGGAATTACTATCGGTTAAAACAAATAAAATGTGACCTAGAGTAGAGTTCAAATAGTTATTCCAAAAATCGATGACAACCTAGATGTGATTTCTCATGTGATGAGCTAAAACAAATCATTAAGCTCTTCTAATGTCGATGTGGCCGCATTAAACATGACCTGTGTCAGATTTTGGGCACATACAGTATACAAACACTCTTTGGAGATGACAGCCTCGATTTTCCACTTTCTTATGGATGTAGTTGTTTGAGTCAACATCTTCTACCCTGTGTCCTGCAATCTCCCAGCACACATTCCAGTCTCCTCTGTTCCTGCTCTCTTCAGCTCTGACCCAATACGCGCTAAGAAGATACAGAGTCGATGTGTGCTTTATTAGCAGCAGGCTGTAGTGATCATGCTAGTATGTGACTGAGCCTACTGCTCCCCTCTTCCTGCTCCTCCTTGTTTTGCTGCTTTGTTAGTTGTATATTTTGCTGTTCACAGTCCATAGGTATGTTAATTTCTTGCTAAAAAGACAACCGCGAAGACTGCTATTAATTACAACCATGTTTCTGCGATGCAGTGATAATTTTCTATAAAGGGACACAAAAAGGTTTCGCTCAGCCAAGAATTGTAGATGACATTATGCAGCATGTATTCCAGAAAGGAGGGTAAGCTTGATTTCAGTCAACCTTTCACGTTAAAGTTATTCCATAAAGACAAATTAGGCATAATATGATCAGACCCGCCTCCACATTTGAACATTAATGTCATTAATATCTGCCCTTTTTAACCTAACTTAAAATGATAAATGTCGTGAGCAGATTAATTCCTTTAGTCTTATTTAGTTGTATGGCATTTGAAATGACAATCAGAGGTGAAAATGCAAATTTTACAATGTGGCCACAGACTAAATTATCTTTATTAGTTTTTGTTTTTTAACTTTCATTCTAATTTTATGAACATGTATAAATAAATGAACATGTAATGTTTTTGTGTATTTAAAAGCACACACTAAAGGGCTTTGATCCAAATCAAAGCTCACATGATAAGGCTTGTGGTTAAATACCCTACTCATTGGTTATAAGCCTCTTTTAACCTCTCCCCTATTTGTACAGCACTTTAATAAAAATGGTTACTCTGTGCTTAAACAAAGGATATGAGAGACAGCAATTAAATAGTGGAAAGTAAGATAAAATAAATAAATAGTATAATATAGCCCAGGAGATATAAAATTGCACACGTTATACAGTCACACGGTGTAAAAAAGATGTATTTTATGTCAAAATGTAGCTTATAAGTGAATAATAGAGTTTTAAAATTTTATTCTTGAAGCAATAAATCAGGAAATAAAAATATATTTTCTGGTGTTTTTGAAAGCACACACTGAAGTGCTTTGAAAATTCTTAACTTTTGTGCAAGCCTGAGCTTTATGTTTAAGAAGGCAATCTTTACCTTGTTAATGGCAGATTATATCTACTATAATTGTGACAATTTAACACAAGTTATTCATAATTCTGATTTATGGCCATTATAGTATAATGAGATACAGGTGTTTTGTTCTGTTCAGATGACCGTAGATGACCAGGGGTCAGGATCAAGTTAACCTGACATTATAGCAGTTTAGTTTCAGTTGCCATTGCCCAGTCACCACAGACTGTAAGTAAACCCAGTATCTGGAGCAGGGGCTTTTTTGTGAGTCAACATTATATTACATGATATTCATAGTGTATGTCTATACAATAATCCAGGATTGTCTTAAATATGAATGTAACAAATCTGTTTATTGGCTAATCCTCCTTTCTGGACCAGAACACCATTGCACTCAAAGTTGTAGTTCATGAAAGAGAATTTTCTTCTGACAATAAACTATGCCAAGGGCCATAATTCTTTTCAGTAACCCTACAGCCATTAATGTGCATGCCTAGTCTTGTTATTGTTGTATATTGCATTCCAATGATTTGTTTTTATTTGTTTGTTTGTTTATTTTTTTGTTTGTTTTTTTCTCACCAACCCACACTGCACTGCTGCCCCCATGATGCACCTCCGCTTGCTGGTTTATGTTAATGCGCTTGAACCCCATTGGCCCATTGCCGTCATGTGCTCGCTGCCTGCTAATTAAGACTCAGTCGGCTGTCAAATCACTGAAGCGACCCCTCGACGCAACTTTTGACCTGGTACTATGACCTTTCACCTTTTAGCTTGGCATGTAGCTGTGGTGTAGTAGATATACGTTTGTAGTTCTAAAATAAAGCAGATATTTAATTATCTGAACTGAGGAAACACTGAGGGGTGATGAACTGATTGTAGCCATTAGTTCTGTAGCATAAAATATTCTGATAAAAATTGGAATCCTGATTTATAACATCAGGGACCAAAAAAGAAAAGGACTTAAATAGGAAACTCTTTACATTCTTCACTGTCAATGGTCAGTTCATCACCTTAAGTGAATCTCAAAAGCAACTAATTGGAGGCATGAAAATGTAATATTTTAGTGTCTAATAAGGTATAGTAGTCTTTGCATGATTTTGTCACTTCCCATATTGCATGTGTAATTGTTGAAGAGGTGTCCTGACAGTCTTAACATGGCTTATAGTGTACTATTCTCATGGAGCTGGCGGTGCAGCTTTCCCTAACTACATCATTTCTGTTGATGGTCCAACAATCAATATACTAACTTGTACTATAGCTGTCATTATAGTTCTATTTACAGAAAGATCTTAAACTGCAAAATAGTTATTTTATGTACTGTATTATTCAAAATCAAATCGTAAGGTCCGTTACATTGTGCAGAGGACTGTTTTTGTTGTCACTAGCAAGATAGATGTCACAGTTTGTCAGCTGTCTGTCGACTGTCCTGCCTTGCTCTGACAGAGGTAGTGTAGTCCACTGCTTGCTTGCCAGTGTTTGTAATAGCTGTTTGGAAGGGCAACTTTATCTTCTAATGAAATTCTTTCTTCTCTCTGTCCTGAATGTCACTGCTACCATCCTTTGATTTCCCTCACTCCCATCCCTTTATTGTGGTGTTGTCCCCTCATCAGGGGCTCCCTCCTGTCTTGCCTCCTTTACCAAAGAGACCTGCACTTGAAAAAGCCAACGGTGCCACCACTATGTTCAATGCTGGCGTATTCCAGTACCAACAGGCCCTGGCCAACATGCAGTTTCAGCAGCAGGCTGCCTTCATACCATCCGGTAAGGCCTGAGCCTTTTTTAATCCATGTTGTGTTGTGGCAGTTGTCCCATTGCTATTGGCTGTCAAATCACATGTAGTTTCTCACAAAACTCCTTAACTATGTTTTGGCATTAGCAGTGAATGGCCGAATGATGAGTGTGATTTCATTTTTGGTGAAAAGGTGGAACTTGCATGGACTTAATTGCACATGTATGTACAGCATGGGTGTAGGTTCAGTGTTAGGAGTCAGTTTTTTTAAGTGCTATGGCTGCTATATTCTGCATAAATATGTATTTAGTATTTCAACTCATCAAATTCACATTGTGTTATAAATGGTCCTTGTATCTGCCCTAATAATGGTTGTCTATATTCTGTTAATAGTATTATTAGTATCAGTATTACTGTATTAATGGCTTAACCCCCTTGAAAAGATACAGACCTGAAAGCAATAACATATTTGCATCTATATATCACTTCTTGTGTCAGCAGCACTGTCCTTTACTGCCTCGCCTTTGATTGATGATGTATTTTGGCTTCTTTTTAGGAGAATACTATGATTTCACATAATCAGCTGTAAATCAAAACCTATCCCGAAAACATTGCAGAAGGGCTCATATTCTTTTTTTTCGGGCCCTAACAAGTGTCTGCTGAGCTTCCTGTCAGGCTGCATCTAGCCCCAACAAGCTCCACCCATCAGATGATCAAGGCAGCCTGACAGGCAAAACAAAGGGCAGCAAAAAGCTTATCAAAAGTTTATCATTGTGAGCGCAGTGTAACAAAGTGAACCAGATGATCAATCAACATTTTTATTTTAACTTCTCTTCTCTCTCATCTGGACAGTAAGATGACCCAGTTTAGAGAGATTTTATTGAGTAAATCAAACTCAAACTGCAAAATGTGGAAATTACGCCCTTAATGTACAGTATGTGTGCATATATAGTACACACACACACAGGTACACACAGCTTATCTGAACAGCTCTTCTCTGGCCACTGCATAGTCATCTTACACTGTGCCCCATATTCTCATCTGACAGCCTAAGAATAGCCTGCCATCGATTCCCTTCTGCGAGAGATTCAGATACTCAGATCCTCATACGTCCCACGCTACTGGGCTGTCAGGTCACTGCAACACACTTGAGGATTCTGAAAGCAGGTCATTCGAAACTACCACGGCGCAAACAGCTGCTGCGCTGCTGACAGGAAAATGGGACCACTTGGTAGAGTTTAATCTGCCTTTCCATTTAATGGAGCAGTGAGAGTTGAACAGTAAACTGGGGCTGGACCGGCAGAGTATGAGGCTCTCCACAACTGAGTTTTATATTTCATGTATATGCTTCCTAAGCTGTGCAATATGTCTGGTTGCAGCAACTGTGATGTGTGCAAAGGAATGGTTGTTTTGTGTAATTATTAATAATCAATCTTGGTACATAATCAGCTATATAGCCATTGTACTGAAGCAGGTTAACATGTTCAAAGCACAGTTTGTTCATACCCAGGTTGAATCCAATATGTCTGACTTTATAACACTTGTAATGGGTTTTCTTGATTTCTTCTCCTCCCTATTCACTCCACTCCCTGTTGCAATGCATGATGGGCAGGCTCGATATTGTGCATGACACCTGCAACAAGTGTTGGTAGGTGCCAGCTTTCCTTACTGATTATCTTTGAGCTCATTTTAGTCACTCACGTGTCGTTCAACTCACCACATAATGTGAGCACATTCTCCATTTTGTGAATTTAGACTTTAACCTAAAATGGCAAATGTAATATTCTTTTCAATGCAGTCGACAGTGTGGCTTATAAAACCTGAAGTGCAATTTTTGATTTTGAATTTAATTGTGTAATTTCAATTGGGAGTTATGTGTTTTATTATACTCTGCAATACATCTTTGTGGTATGGAATGAACCCCTTTTTGCTCTGCCACAGGTCTATCTGTCACCTAATGCTTGTTGCAGTTCAAAATCCCCCTGATCCTTGCTTCATTATACTTCCATCCCAAGCTCTCTAACCTAGAGCACCTCATTATACTGTCTGGTTATACATGCCATATAAACATGAGGAGTTATTATTGGTAGTGGAAGTAGTGGTGGATGTAGTAATTGTTGTTGCAAGTTTAATTTTTGCATTATTTCTAGAAGTAATTGTAGTGTTATTGTAATTTTCCTTTTTTAGGGAGGTAAAACAAAAGATAATTAACCAGCCTGTTCAGCATGAATGCAAAAAGAAAGACTGTAAAAATAGATACTGCTATCTGAATTTATATTTTTCTCTTCAAATTTGCCAATTAGCTACCTTGCACTCTAAAGTTGTTTTTTTTCCTCCACAGCACGTCTGTTGCTATCCCTTTACTCAAATTGGTAGACTAATTGTTAGAGAAAACAGCAAAGATCACTAGAAAACGGAACTGATTTTTAGCTATTTAAAACTATTAACAGATTTGCTCATGTTTATTAGCATTCTATAGGCAGACGTACAAATGAAGTGTTAACATAAAAGGCTTTAAATCTGCTCTTGTTCAACTGCCTGTGTGATCTTTCCCTCCAAGTACCCATGATGCACGGTGCTACTCCAGCCACTGTGTCTGCAGCCACCACATCAGCCACAAGTGTTCCCTTTGCAACCGCAACAGCCAATCAGGTTTGCTCCTCTCTCTCTCTCTCTCTCTCTCTCTCTTTTCACTTCTGATATCAGCTTTGACTTTTCAGTATCTGTTGTTTTTTTTTAATCTTATGATTCCCATGTGCCTCTTAATGAAAAATGCATGACTGGTGCACAAGGCTCATCTCTGATCTTTGCTAGCTTTTCAGAGCATCTGATACTCTGGTTATTTTGATAATTACAATGCTTATCAATGTAGGTTGAAGTGCTGTTTGTCCTCATTTCAACTGATGCCTCTGTCTCCCTCCTTCTTTGTCCCTCTGTTTATTTCTTTATGTCTTGGCCTTTCTCCCTCTCCCTCTATTTCTCTCCTTCCCCCTCTCAATCAGATTCCAATAATATCTGCAGACCATCTGACTAGTCACAAATATGTGACCCAGATGTAGGAGTCTCAAGCAGAACAGTATGTACTGCACCTCTTTCGAACATCTCACAGACTGCATTTAGACCAACACTGTCTGTTATTGTTCACCCAAACAGCTCTGAAATTGCTATATGAAGGATTTGCCACAACTGCTTTTTTGTTTGTTCAGATGCCATCATTATATTTGCAAAATCTCTACCACCATATTCAAGTAATGTAGAACTTAAAGGAATATTTTGACGTTTTGGGAAATACGTTTATTTGCTTTCTTGAGAGCCAAGAGTTAGATGAAAAGATTGTTAGCACTCTCATATGCTAGCTCAGCTTAACTAGATATGTAAAAACGACAATTTGCAGTTTTACAGTTACGCATTGTACCAATATCTTGGTTAGGTCAGTGACTCCCTGGAGTGGAGGAATAGTGAAAAAGCATATTTCCCAAAATGCCAAATTATTCCTTTAAGCAAGAGAGATGAATTAAAATGAATTCAGCATTCACACTGCAAGAAACATGATCACAAAGCCACCAGAGATCCATTTCCCATTTGCCAAATATAACTCAGCCACTGTGGCCACATGCACCATCTATAGTCAATCCCCTGATTCCCTACTGATGTGGTTTTGTTTCATGTTCTCTGCGCAACTTGGCATGTGCAAAATAGATATGCAGTTAATTAATTATGTAACAATATAAAAGGCAACAGCAAAAATACTTGATTTGCTTGTTCAAACCCAGCCCAAGGAATTCTGCACTGCAGCTTAGGGGCTACGATGCTGTTCATAAACCACAACATCCCCGGTTCAAGTTCAGTTGGGTACCTGCTGCATCTCTCTGCTGTTCCTGTCTGATAAGGAATAAAATGGCCAACAATAATTATTATAAGTGTTTTATTTGCCTAATCCTAACCATACCTTAAACATACAGTAGTTTATTTGCCATAACCACAATCTTTCCCTAACCTTAACCATACCATAGTTTCAATGTGCAGATATTGTAGAAACCACACATTTTAAAAACGCTGGCATTGGACGTAGAAAACTATGCCATTAAACTTGGTTTTGTAGAATCGTCCAGTATTGACATTCTTGTCTGGCAACAGAGTGGTAGCCATGTGAAATCAGGGTCTGATTTCAAGACAATAAGAAACGTCTAAACTAAGCTTTGTCATAGTTCGTCCTCTTCCTTCACATCTGATATACTGTTTTCCAAACCTCTTTCCAGATGAAACTGGAGCGCGCTGGTGTCGAGTCCAAGATTAAAGGTCACCCTTCATGCCTGTAACATCAAGAGCAAAACTGAAAGCACCAAATCTCAATCGGTTTGGAATAAATCTGCATGTTAACATAGGAGGCACAGTTTGTTAGGATTGTTTTCATGTGTACTTCATGCACACTATTACACAACAACAGAAAAGAACATCATTTGCATTAAAGACTGCCTTTCGCTCTGTAGAGGCAACTTACCTTTATTCACCGGACACACTTTGAATGTTAACATGAGGTAAATGTGTGGAACAGTCATCAAAAAAATCGACTGGATTGGTACGTCCATTGACCAAGAATCATGACTTATGTTTGTTTATTGGTTCTTGGTCTTTAACATAAATGTGTTCATTTGTTTACACAAAGGTGCACCTTGTATTTCAGCTGAGGTAAAAGAAACGGAAAAATCTGACTGAATCACATATGCATGCACAATGGGTTTTTTTTTATTTCTGATTTTATTTTGTTAAACCAGTGATAAGGGAAATTACGTGAGCGCACTCAGAGGCAAAATAGCAACTGAATGTCTGTGAGGTGTCTTTCAAACCTTTGTAGCCTACCTTTCTATCTCTTAAGCACATGTCTTTAACCTTGCAGGCATCCCTGTAAAGTGCCATACATCTCAAAACACATGAATGGTATTTAAGCAGCGTTACAAAGCGTTAAACTCAACACTTCCCTTTAATATGTCTGTTTTCTCTCTTGGACAGCATGTAGTGTCCAGTGTCGTCATCTGTCATTACCTGTGATTCCAAATAGCACCACTGCTGATTAGATAAACGTCCCCAGATTGTCCGCTTTACTCAAATCCTCTACTGAATGAATAGGGTTTTGTTTTTTTTCTTTCTTAGACTTCATTGTTGATGTCAGTTGTTTAGACAGGAAACGACCGGATCTGTGCTGACGCGGATCTCTCCATGATCATCAAGTCTGTTGACTCTAAAAGTCCGATGGGTTGTATGTGGGGTCTTGGCCTGCGTGAGAGACCAAAGACTCTCCTAATTATGAAGATGTTGTGAAGAATAGCTTTGAAACAACATGGCGATCAGTTGGTATCCAAACTGCTGTGAGACAGAAGTCAAAATCGACGGTGCAACTGGTGATGGATATGTGAATTGTATGACATGATTTTTTTTTTTTTTCATTTGTATGGTTATGCATATTTTAAGGCAGATTGTCAAAGTAGATTCAGTGTCGTGTGTATATAGTCTGACATATTTAAGAATATTTGTTTAATATGTCTACCTGAGAACTGTTTTCAGATAGTCAGCCAAAGTCTTTTTGTGTCACAGTTATTAGATATTGTGGGTAGACTAGCGGGACAAAAAATTTTAAAAACGTGTTGGCCGCATTAGCGAGCCCAGAGAAAGATCGGGTGTAAAGAGTAGATCTCTAGAACTCTTTGTTTTTGTTGTGTTCTGGATGTTCTTCAGGCATATTTAATTGGTGGATAGTACAGGGAAAGTGGCAAGAATAAAAAACGATTGTATTACTCATCCAAAGCCTTAGAATGTACCATCGGGTCAGCACAATGCAACATGCCATTTTGAACCATCCAGTTGCCTAATCCACGCCATATTAACACACACACACACACACACACACACACAGAGCACTATGTAATTGTCACTTTTTTTGTCAGTGTTTTCTGAACTTTCTAGTTTTTCTTTAGATGAGGAGTGTTTTACTTTATTTTGTTTGGATGATATTTTGATATTTAGTTCTGATTTTCAGTTTGGCTTATTATATTTATCTTTCTTATAATGAATATAAGGTAAACGTGTGTGTTTGTGTGCTCCTCATGCACAGTTTCCTGAAATTCCATGTAATGTTAATTTTAGTATGATTATGATTGTAAACTCAATATTTTCTACGTTATGCATATTGTTGAACTGTATGCATATTGTTCATTTCTCTAGTCTTTTTGTGTTCTTTGAACAAAGATGTTTTATATGAGTATCTAACAGTGATGAAATAATAGAACAGAGAGGCTAAGTTGTCACTGTGGCAACCATCGCCGATAACCGAGTAATATTTTAATGATTGTAAGGTTTGTAACTAGTCATATAAGAAAAAAAACGACTATTATAAAAATCTAGTTCTTAGATGTTTAGAGTAAAGATGTTATTTTCTACTGTATCCATTTCAAATAGTAACTATTGTTTTAATATTTTTACTCTCCCTGGAAATTGGGCCATGTTGGAAAACAAGCTGCATATTTGATCACTTTTTTGGGGGCGTTGCTGGCGGGGTCAGGTGAACGCGGTGAGTAGGGAAGTGAGTCTGCACACTCATCTCTTACTTAGCCAACTGCAAACAACAAGGGTGGGGTGGGGAATCTTGAGGCGACAAAGGTGATAAAGGTTGACTTTTTTGCACTTCTGTACATAGTCAAAAAAGAGAGAATCATGTATATTGAGATCTTATTTTGAATAAAAAAATAATGTCTATAATGACAAGGAATTTTGCTAGGATAACAAAAAAAATCTTATGAAAGGCTGAACAAAATGGCTTGCATCAAAAGGGCACTGAGTTCTCACTCTCCGACCCCTTTCGGAAAAGGCCAAGTGTTGCTCTTCTTTTTTGTCAGCAGCTTGTAGTTTGCCAGGTAACCTTCCGGAGGAGGCGTCCACTACCCTCCAGCGTAAGGGCCTGACTGGGTTTGTCTGGTCCCCTAACCTGCCTGTACTGACAGGTCTGTGTGTCATGGCCACACCCTCCCAGGCCCAACCAATCACAACACGTCCTGTCTCTTTACTTTACTCGGAGAGGAATGCATGTTAAAGGAAATACATATACCGTTTAAAAAATCAACAACAGTAATATTGAATAAGAAAACATGTTACACAGAAAGATGTATTTACAGTATACAATATTCTATCAATGTAATGGAATAAAATATATATATAAAAATACAAAAATAGAATAGTGGTTTATTTAAAAAAAAAGAATTCCTGAGAATATACTCACTAAAGTTTTACCACTTGGAGAGTTAAAATACATGCAACACAAACACCATAGCTATAAGTGTGTTCTTTATGTTTATGTAAGCTGTGCTTCTAGTAGATGAAACTGACCAAACAGGAAAGTAGTTCAACATCAGGCAGAATTTAAGAATGATTTCAGACTGAAATACTGTTTTGTGGTTTGGTCATTAAGTCGTTAGTTTGAAATTTTTTCCTGATCATCTTTGTCATCTCATCTCCTACAAGCACGCATGCTTACGTTTATGATATAATGTAAACTGAACTTTTTTTCGTTTGTTGTTTGTTTTCTCTGCTTGTAGTGCTAATATGATGTATTCTGTCTTCTGCTGCAGTTTGTTTCTGCTTGTTTTACTGCTCCAGGCCCCCTGAAAGGATGTGTCAGATTTGCATGCCGGCCACCTCCCTCTGAAAAGCAGCTGTAGAGAAAACCTCTGATTGTCACAGTCTAAAGCCATAAAATATAATCTCATTAGAATGAAATGTGTGAGAAGAAACCAGAAATGAAAAAGAGGTGGGAAATTGCACCTTCTGAGGCTGGTAGGAACATGTTTGCTGGGGTTTTATTAGCTACAACATCATGTAATAATCTAAGCCATGAATGTAGCTAATGTAACCTGTGGTGTGCTGTGCCAACTTTGATGGATGCGTCTGGTTAAGAGAAAATAGTTCTTGACACATCTTGTCACGGGGCCTGCATTGCTATATTTGATTCTTGCTGTTATGAATAAAAAAATGTAATAAAAATTTACAAACAAACTGAAGTAAAGAAGAATTTGCTTAAGACGCATTATTTCATATATATGGGGTACTGTAGCTAAAGGTTGTTCTGTCTAATTAAAGTAATAGCTCAACATTTGAACATTGATACCACTCTCATATCTTACATGTGACGCTATAGCCAGCAGCCAGTTAGCTTAGCTTAGCACAAAGACTGGAAACGGGGGGAAACAGCTAGCCTGGCTCTACCCTAACCCTATATCCAACACCTCTAACGCTCAGTCATTTATGTTATGTCATTTATGCTTTATCTTATTCTTTTTATACCAGTGAGTCCCATTCCCTGTTTGCAAGCTAGCATTTGTATGTATATATATATATCAGTATGAGATTGTTTCAGTGCTATGGAACTATATTCTTCTAATGTGTTTGTAATGACTTGACCTGCTGGCACTTGGCTTCATGTGTGTTTAATCAAGTCCTAGATCACTGACTGGGTGCACCTGTAGAGTAACCCATATATAGGGGCATGCATGCCTCATTTTCTTTGTGCATTGTCTGTACAGACCTGCAACGTATCAAATAGAAGTATTTCAAATCCAGACTCTAGTCTGAATTCCTTTTTTTGCTCTCTGGGTGTGAGTCCTCCCTTGCTGCACCGTAACTCTTTCCCTGACTACCGCACCAGAGAAGAAGACAAACAAAGGACAGTTTGTTAAGGTGCAGCTTAACCCCTGTATAAAATAATCTCTCTTCAAATTACTGCATATTTACAGTAACTTAAATAATTATACTTACTCATGGTCTGTAAGCATAATTATCTTACAAACACCAACACTGATCCAACATGTTACAGACATAGTTTAACATTGCACCCAGTGACTCCAAATTAATATTGTTATTCATTAAAATCCTATTTTAGATATCTCTACACATGATGCACCAATTTGTCCTACCCACTGAAGCTGCTAATTAGGAGCAAAGATTTTAAATGAGATAGAGAGATGTGCCTCATTTCTTTGAGAAACATGTTGATACGCCGATAAAATCTGAATGTGACTTAATTTTTTTAAGAAGCCAAAAATTAAGTCAGTGGGTGAGGAATACCTTGAAATCATGAGGTAATAGCATGTATACACATTGTGCAGAAGACAAGGTTCATGTCAGCATTTTATCATTTAAAATGATATAAAACATCTTAAATTCAAGCCCTGCAGGCAGGTGTTTTCAGTTAATGTGTCTGAAGTGCAGTCTGTGCACGTCCACGCAGTCCTGAAAAGACGTCCAATAAGCCAAGATAACTGAAAACACTTGCGCATGTTTGCAGAGGCTTCAGAGTTTGATGTCTTCTCACAGAAACCCGTCACAGGTAAGGTGTTCTTCTCCAAAGCAAAATAAAAACCATGCTGCTTGTTCAAAGATGTGATGCACAGTTCAGCCACCAGATAGCACCATCTCTTTATCAATTGGTGCTCACAGTTCAGCAGTGAATCTGCATTCACCTCTTAGTCTATCATTGGAGCTATGTATATATGTATTCTTATAAAAGTATTTGAATAGGCTGAGATTGTTGTTCCTGATACTTTATCTAATCAAATGCAATAATAGCGACAGTTGTCAGGGAAAATTAGATGGTTGGATGGTTGGATGGAAGGATGGATGGAAATTAACCTCTTAAACTTGGATTCAGTGAGCTATCGGAAGGGTTGCCCACATGCTGCTCGAGTTGTTGTGGAAATGTTGACTAAGCCAGCATTAATAGGAAGCTGCAGGCCATTATCCCTAATGCATTGTTTCCTTACTCACCAATTTTTACATGAGATTATCTGCCTGAAAATTTTTTTAAATTACCTTGAATTACAGAAAATTGTGGACGACTGTGGTTTTGTTCCAGTGCTTCTTTTTCACGTTCAATCTTACTCTTCCCCTGTCTTCTTGCACAGCTATTTTGGCTCTCTCGCCTCCTTCGCTCTGTTATCAGCTTCCTTTGCCTTGTCTCTTTCCCTCTATCTCTTCCTCTCCATCTCTTTCCCTCCCAGCTTTTGTCCCTCCTTTCCTTCTCAGTTCCCTCCTTCATCTCCTTCCATCTCTCTGTCCACAGGCGTTAGCGGCAGACTGTGTCGTGTGGAGACTTAATGAAGCAGTGCTGATCCAATAATGGCAGCTTCTGTCGCCCGCCTCACAAACTATGATGTACGACCTCATGTCCGCAACGCGTCATGAATCTCACTTACTACTGCCCCCTTACCATGCCTAGTTTTTCAATTATGCTCTTCTAAAAAAAACAAAGGCGCAACAATGTGTGAGTGTGTGGGTATAAAAAGACTGCACCCCCCCAGCCAAGTTATCATGTGGGAAAAAGGGAAAAAGAACAGTTGCACTGTGAGTATGAGCCCTAAGTGTCCATTAATACATAATAAATGCCATTTAATAAATTACCTCTCAGGGGAGGAAAATACTGAGAAATACAATACAAATTTAAACACTTCTATTTGTGCATTATTGATACAGACAAAACAGTGATGCGGGATGTCTGTTCAATTGAGACATTACATAAGTTGAGCAGTTGAATTGAATGCTTTTTTTTAACTGACCCCATGATGGACTAAAGCTCTGATCTCATTATAGGGGAAATAATGAGAAAAGAGGGAGGGGAGGAGAGCGTGAAACCAAGCGAAAGAAAGAAGAGAGAAAAAACATTGAGAGCGAAGAGAAGGCGATGGTGGCAGGCGCGAGTCTTTAAATTCACTGAGTACTAGATGTGGCAGGAGGTACAACGATGAGATGCGAGTTCATAAAGACATAATGATGTAATGATGTGTTTCCTTTGAGATCAGAGATAAACAACAGATCAGAGACAACAGGCATCATAAGGGGTTTTATGTGCAAACAAAAAGAGACGGAGAGGTAATTCCAGGGTTGATATATGATGATCAAAATGATAGACAGCTTGATTACCATCTTCTTCACTCTTTGACACCTTTACTTCAAAGTAATCATTTCATTATTTTTATGCACTTTTCTCCCCACCTTGACTTCCATGCTGTTGCCGTCTCTCCCTCGCTGTTATCTGTCTGCTGAGTCACCACTTGACTTTCACTGAGTGCCACTTGGAGCATAGCTCAAACATCCAATTTTCCCTAGGGTGTATGTGGGAGAGTGTGTGTGTGTGTGTGTGTGTGTGTGTGTGTGTGTGTGTGTGTGTGCATGCATCCAGGTGTATGTGATTACATTAAGTGTGTGTGTGTGTGTGTGTTTACAGTAAGCATCTGTGAGTGTTTTCCTCTGCTGATGGAAAAAGAGAGAGGCAGTAGCAGCAGGTTAGTCTAATCACGTCTCCTCCTGGAAGAGGAGAGCTATCGATCCAACCGGTTGAAGTCCATCACAGAATTTAACACCAACCGTCTGCCGCGCTGCCAATAACAGCCCTGTGATTTGATTGCGTTTTGATGGAGTCATGTAACTGAATGCCATTCAAAAACACTGGGCCTGTGTCTCTTCCATTTAGGCTTGGCTTCCATTTTTTTTTAACTTCCTTGTACCATAAAGCAACAACTACTGGATGTGCCAGCCTTTAAAAGTTGGAAGCCACTGTCCACTGTTACCACTGAAATTTACCACTTTGCTGACAATTTCAGGGCAACACCCTGGTGGTAAACTTGGAAATGTTCAACTTTAACATTTGAAGAATACACAATTAATTTTGGTCGCTGTGAGGCTAGACCAGAGAAGGTGCAGTTAAGGTAAATAGCAGTCTTTAAAAGGCTATACATTTAGAGAAAGAGACCTTCAAAGGAGGGAGCTTCTCGATTTGGGACATACTGTAGCAAACATGTTGTATGTCTGCCTGTCTGTATGTAAAACAACCAGACTTCTGACCTGATGGATTTGGCAAATTCGCATGACACATGCAAGTCCATCTCTGTTATTTGCCAAAAACAAGCACATCTGTTCCGTAAGCCAGATAGCTGACGTACATTTAGCGCCAAGTGCACATCATTGTGTGTCAAGTGTTTTACAGGATTGTTTGACACGTCCCCGCTTCCAGATCAGTGCAGTAGAGAACTGACTCCTACTGTAACTGATGCTTACTTTGCCATGGTTAAATCAGCCTCTAAATACCTCTCCAAACATACGATACGTGCTCCTCATATTCCTTCTAAGTCCTCAGTGTTGAATGCTACATTGACAGTTGTATAATGATAGATTTATATAATTTATAGGATTAAAGCTATCATACATAATCAGAACAAACACACAAACCCACATAAATACTGTTTAAGCAAAAGTGTAACACTGCACAGTTACTAAAAATGTATTTCTTCAGTTTGTTTATAGTAGAAAGCTTCATCGACCGTCAACTATGCGATGGCCACAAGGAGGCACCGGTCTCCATCAATCTGACAAGGAAGTACTGCGGAAGTTATGTGGCATATGTTCTGGAAACAGTGCAAACAGAGTTTTTGAAACTGACTTGGCACAAGATAGTTTTTCTTTAATTTTAGCCTAGCATTAGCAGCAGTAAGTGCTCCTTTGTAAAAGACTTGACATGTCTGTTTCGTAATCTAAATAGGAATTTAATGACGCAGCAAACAGTTGAACTACAACTACAATCAGAACAACACGTGGTATTTTTAAGTGTGTGGTATGACCTTGAGGCTTTGCCAAACTTCGGTTACAGAATTTGGAGTTTACTGAATATTTTAGCTATTAGATAGCGGGAGAAGAACAAGTCAGCGGGTGCAGAACAACTGGCAGGGCATTTTGCTGACAGAATATGGGTCATACAAAGAGGGCACTGAGGGCACAGCTGTACCCAGAGATGAACAGCCACTATTCACATGGTGACAGGATGTCCCTCGGCGTTACGTGTAGCACACAAAGACAAGAATAAAGAAAGAGATAGGAGGTCAGGGAAGGCATGATGAAGGTCCTATTAACATACAGTGCGATATTCTTTATTGTGAGTTAATTAGCCAGTCATTTGTCTTTAAGCGACCGTGATGCTATTTGAGGATGAATGAAGCAGCATTGGGGGAACTTGACAGAGAATGAGAGTTGTACAGAGAGAGAGAGACAAAGCCTAAAGAAAGATCCCACTGTGACACCAGAGCCCACAGGAAGAAAGAGGGAAAAAATCTGTTGTAACAGCTGTGGTGTAGGCTAAACTTCATCTTTGTGACAGGACTCTGTGGACAGCTAGGAGCATGAAGTGGAGAGACACATGAGTGAGGAGCCAAAATGGATTCAAATCAACCTCCAGCTTGTGAAGGTGGGGAGGGGATGAGAGAGGAGGAGAGGGGAGGTGGGGATCACCATTTCAAAGACAAACTATTTGAAGCTTTAATATAAATCTGCACTTTGGGGTAGACCGAGTGTAAATCAGGATGGCGCTCGTATATGTGTATGTGTAATACCCTTAATCCATCCCTCTCTTTAATGAGTTTCCTCAACAGCTCCTTCTCTCTTTTTCTCCCTCACTCGTCCTTATCTCGTCCATCTCTGCCACCCATGTTTAGCTCCTAAAGCAGTCTGTTCACTGAGGCTATCACCAAACGATCGGCACAGTGGCAGTAGGCGCCTAAATCACCGGTGGGGTAATTAATTCACAGTGATTTAGGAAGAGTGAGAGGAGCCTATTGCTGAGACAGGCAGTTTGGCGTATAGGACCTATATGCAGCTCTCCCCTTCTCTCAGTGTCTCGTCTCAGATGTTTTATCTCGACTGTTTTACAAGAAACCTCATCTCTAATGTTTGCTTTATGTGCTGTATTATAATAGTTAATGGTAATTAGTTATTCCAGTGGTGGTTCTGTAGCTGCCACTTTCCTGAAAAAGAAAGACCCAAAAGAGATCAGCTTTGTCATTAGTCACTATGTTTGTTTTTAACAGATACAGCAGTGAACAAGCAGATCAACGAAGAGAAACTATCTTGGACCAATATCAGCAAATTTGATAATCTGGTCTGTGCCAATGCACAACATTTATGATATAAGTTAGCAAAATGTGCCATATTAATCAAGTGATATTGCTAACCATTTCCTCTACTTTAAGCTACAACCTGCTCTACTTACAGTACAGTCTGTGGATAACATCAAGATGTAGCGTATTGTAGGTCACTAGAATCAGATGTGTCCAGTAGTTGCAGCAGGGGAGTTGTGCACTGCTTCAAATTACAGAACATCTACGCTGCCGGGCGGCTCCAGCGGCAACCGCTGTATAAAATCTAAATATAGCGTTCATCTCTCCAGCCTGTCATGCCACATTTTATTACAAACGCTTCGCGGTGTGCGGGTATTACTTCATTCTCACTTTTTAACTATTTGGTGCTATACAGGAAGCAGGAAATGTTATATTTATATAAAAGATAGCAATCACAGCACAGAGCACTGTTTTTTCCCTAAATGAGGTCTTATCAGGTTGAGGCTATCATTTGTGTTGAAATGTGTTTAAAAACCTGCTATGGGTCTAATTTCTCCGCTATTTCCTCCTCCTGTGCCCAACCCACCACTGTGCTCCTCGATGTGAGACCTTGAGCTTCAGTTTATTCATGTAGGCAGCCCAACCTGAGGCATGCAGTTTCTCACAAGCCCGTGTGCAAATAATTCTCAATACAACCGTGATTCAGACAGACACTTCATCACACAAGACCAAACAGCTGCTCAGGAGGCTCTATTTTTTTCTGAGCCACTGTTGCATTGAGGTAGCAGCAGATCCTGTTTTCACATGAATCATAGTTTGACTAATCTGTATTTGCCAACCTAGTATTAATTAGCCAGTAATAACAGGCCAGTGGATGAAACTGGAGAAGCAAAGTGTTTGACGTTGTACTGACTTCTTCTTGTAATGCTTTCTGTCACCTTATTAGGCTTGGAAAATGGTGCTCGCCAGACCATGCAGTTATGAAGTTAAAAAAGTAGCATATCTCCTCTTTGGTTTAATGTGGCTGAGAAAGTAAGAGGGGGTAAAAACTGAAGAATGTGGGAAGGAGGAGGAAACAAAGACGTGGATCTCCTAAAAGATAAAGGAGAAAGTTATTCAATATTAGTAGCAGTGGTTTCATATATGGTTGAGGTTATTTAAGAGCAGGAAATTACTGCAATTTATAGGCTAAAATCTGTTTTTACACATACTGAGAGAGCCAAATTTAAACTTCTACACCCCTCTGTCTTCTTCTTCTGTCCTTCTGTTGTTGCAGACATGAAGTAACTGTGGCCCCTTGACTCTCCCATGGACCCGCCTCGTGTGTCGGTGACGTTTAACCCACAATTGTTTTGGGCTTATGGGAAATGATATTCATTAAACGCCAGCTAAAAAGTGAAACAGTTACATGAGTTGGTTTTATTTTTTGATAAGACTAAGAATCTACAGCCACTGCTAGCAGCTCTGTGAGGCTGTACTTGCTGATGTCAGCATGCTAACATGCTCACAATGACAATGACCCAGCCACCCATGCTGATGTTTAGCAGGTATAATGTTTCCCATGTTCACCATCGTAGTTTAGTGTGTCAGCCAAATCCAAAGAATTTAAACAAATTTAAATTTAGACCTGATGATGGTGTTGGAGGAAAACTTAAGGGATCACCAAAGTTAATAGTCAAGTCAATTTTATTTTTAGAGCCCAATATCACAAACCACAAATGAACCTCAAGGGGCTTTACAATCTGTACAGCGACACCCTCTGTCCGTAGACCCTCGATTTGAATGAGGAAAAACTCCCCAAAAATCCTTTAATGGGGAAAAAAATGGAAGAAGAGGGATCTCTCTCCCAGGACGGACAGACGTGCAATAGATGTCAAGTGTACAGAATAGACCAACATAGTAATTTAACATAGTAATTACTCATTTCTGTTGTCAGTTTTTTTCTCACTTCTGAAACAGAACTTAAAAGTTCCTGTTTCATGCCACAAGTCAAAGAGTGAGACATGGTTGAAAGTTCATCCTCAACATCAAATTATTTTATTCAGTGCTGCTGAGTTTAAACCTGGCTCTTAGCCTGCTTCTCTTCATCTCTAATTAAGTGCCTCAGAACTCCCATGGTGCACTGCTGCCTTCCTGTCCTTTTCATTGCCTCCAATAACAAGAAAGGATGAATTGTTTCGTTCTCGGCGCTCCCTTCTCTCCCAGATGTAACACACTGTTGCTTCCTTTCTCTTTTCATATCTGTCAGTTTTCCCTCTGTTTTGAGCTCTATATTCAGAGTCTCCTTCCCTCGCCCTCTCTCTCCCTGCTTCTATTTTATTCATTCACCCTTTGGTCCCTCTCTCTATCACTAATGCTTCCTGTTGTCACACCTCTCTTCTCTCTATGTGCTGCCCCCTTCATCTGCCTTTTAAGTCTTCCTCCCTCCTGTGCTTCATCCATCTCTCTCCCTCTCCTGCCGTGGTGCAGAATATTGATGGAGCAGCCGTCTGACAAGGAGAAACACAACTCAACTGCAACTCCTGAAAAACTTCCACATAACAAGTGTGTCTAATGTTTCATATCTTATGTTTTCCTTTTATTTCTCAGGCATCAACTCAGGACGTATTTGAATTGGCAAGCTGCCTTGTGGATTCATGTAAGCATGTAATTTTATAATTAAGACTTCCTCAGTTGTGTGCAACCACAACCAATAACTGCTTCTCTTTCTTTGTATCATGGCAGCTATAAAAAACACTCATGTCAATTGATAAACTGACTTAAAATAAAAGAAATGTGCTTGGAATGTGGTTAATCGGCTGTGTGCATTTCTTGAGAAAATGTTAGGGGTACTCAATTACATTGTTGGTATGCATGCATAAATGCGAGTGTGTGTGGGTTTGTGTTTGAGAGAGACAGAGAGAGTAAACTTGTTGCATCATGCCATTGCTACCTGCCATCCTCTCATGTTTCATTTCTTTTCTTTCTTTCTTCCTCTCCCTCTCTTTCTTTTTTCTTTTGTTTTTTCTGTAACATGGCCGCCAAAATTGCTGTAACACTCCTTAGCATGTTTAGACACGCTAGTTTACACACCATACACTAGACACTAAGGCGCTAAGAAAGGATTCACTGCTGAGGTTTTGTGCTTTGTCTCAAATACACCAAACATACATTCTTTTTCACCTCGTCAAACTGCTCATAAAATGCACAACCTCTTTCGCGTTCCACTCTGAATGCTCAGCAATTTTACGGTGGCTTGGTCGCCTAATGGGAAAAGTTTGACAAAGTCATTTAATCTTCTCTTTTCTCCCTTTCCTTCCATTTGACAGCGCCGTCTTTCATCATCGGGCTTCATTCCATTAAGGATTTAGTGAATCAGAGCCATTCTGATTATGGTTCACAGACAGGACGATAATGTTAATGCTGTAAGGTACTATGCATTCAGATGGCGCCATTCATTTACTCATTTATCTTCTTCCACTCAAAATAGGATATTTTACCAAGGCACTTACACACCCATACAAATATACACAGAAAAGCAAACACAATTACAGCTCCTTTCTGCTTAGCACTACCGCAGGCACGTACAGTTATGCTGGGTAAGAATGGAAGTCATCCAGGAAATATTTGATTAAAACCTTATTTAGTTCTATAGGGATACTGCGGCAGAGTGTAGGTCGATGATGTGGGGCTCTCCTGGAAGCATGGTAATGTACATCCTGTGTGTCTCACCGATTCCTCAGTCTCTGTGAGTCATTATTAGCCCCACTATATGACCACACAAAGAGCTTTACGCTAATGTGCACCATTAGCCCCTACTCTTTCACCCCTACTTTGCTCTAAGCATCTCAGCATCCTTGTTTCCAGCAGCGAGGCTACAAATTATTGAGTAACAGAGAACCTTCTCCATTAGACAACCTCTCTACCCTGCAGTGCTCCCCATCCATCTCTCACATTTGACACCTTAAACCACTCCACTTTGGGAATGTTTCGTCATTTGACCCAACTCCTCCCGTAAATCAGGTTAAGTGCGTAGTTTAAGTCTGGTTTTACAGCTTAACTGTGGCAAATTCAGTTTAAAAAATGTGCTTGTTTTCTCTTCTAAGTTGAAACAGTTGTTCCTCAGGGTAAATGGATTGCACAAACTGAAAGGAGGATTGAGTGAAAATCTGGCGGTTGAAAACCCTGAGGCTGTCTCAAGATATTTTTTGAATATTGTGAGAAAGTGATCGGATAGATTAAAACAAACCCCTTTCAAGGCATAAGGATCTTGTTGGTGTTACCTTACTTAATTGTAGCTACTATAATTTGATTGGTAACATGCAGAAAATACTTTATTAGCCATGGATTTATTAGATTTAAGACATGTGTCTAATTGGAATATGTGTCCAGTCTATCACTCCCTGCTCTTAAAAATAACATTTTTGAAATCCAGTTGTCTTGTCATTCAGGTAGGATCTGTCACAGTCTTCTAGGTCGACTGGTCCTCTTGTAGACTGCAGTATAAGGCACTGGCACACATTTATCTATATTACAACCACCTTATCTATTTAATCAACAAAAATGTGTGAACAGCTATTCTCTTCATTCCCAGGAGTCATTTGTATTAATTTATGATTTATAAATATATTTATTTTATTAATAATGTATTAATAATTTATTCCAAGTCCACACTGAAATAGGTAAAACAGCTTTCATGTATGCTGCTCCCTCTGCCTGGATTCCTCTGCAATTAGATATAAAATTGCATAATTTGGTCTCCCCTTGTGAATTCAAATCACTGCTGTAGAAACTGTGTGTGCTCTCTCTTCTGGCTGCCGATGTTTTCGAGTATTTTAGAATTCTTTATGTATTAGGCTCATTAGGTTGTTGTTTTGGATTGCTCTTACTTATTTTGATGGTTTTTGGCAGGACTGTTGTTTTAAAGTGCTATTTAGCTAATATTTCTTCTTTTCCAACTCACCAACAAACATAGGATAAATCTGTCCCATTGCCCCCCAAAAAGAAAATGGATTAATACAAATTTTGTATGATATTATGTGTAATATCTTGTCATTTACTGAAGGGAGTTGGTAGTGGAAAACAAAGAAGAAAAACTGACCTCACACATCCATAAAATACTCTCTTAATGGCAGACATGGTCTGATACAGCTTGAAATTGTTTTAAGCATCCATTTAAGTAACACCAGGCTTATCAAAATGAGTCCTGATTTAGACCTCTCCTGCTCTCAGTATAAATCATCACCTTACCTTCTGTACATATTTTGCTCTTAGATTTTTAGTGTCTCCTCAAAGATGGGCCAAAATGATATTTCTCCTCAAACCCATTTGTGCCTTAACTAAATTATCTCCAGCAACCTGCTCCATTACAGCATTCACTTCCTTAATTGTTATTAGACTTACTCTCATCTGCAGGATCAACCATCACCACCTACCCTTAAGACATGGAACGAATATACTGTTTAGGTTTTGAAACAAGAAATATCAGATTTAAAGGGAGATTCCAAGAATTTAGGATCATCTGGACACCCTTTCTAGTTTGACACCACTTTCCTCTCATCCCCCTTTTTGTATTATTTTCTTTCAGCTTAACATATTTATCTTGTACTTAAACTTGTACATCACAGGCTCCTTCTCAATGTTCTCAATCCTTTTCAGTTATCAGTCTCATTGGGATCTGTTAGGGGATAGTTGATGGGCTGCATGGTGTGGGAGGTTGGTGCATAATATATATTATGTACATGGACAATCTTGATACTTTGTGAGCACTTTCATCAGGCTTTACTTTACTTATTTTATTGTATGTAAATACATGTTCTGTATATTTTGTTTCACATGTAAATTTGTAAGAAATGTTAACAGAGATGTGGTGTGCACATGTGTGTGTTATTGAGCATTTGTGTTCACTCTGGAATTGGACTCACTGTAATAAATGTGTGTTCACTTGGTGGCATAAACATAAACTTCATGGTCTGGTTGTCTGAGGTCCAGAAGGATCTCATTTGGCTTTATATGGATGGGGGGAAGGAAGAAGAATGGTGCAGGAAAGTAAACAAGTGAAGAAAAAAAAATACATTGAACTTTTGGAAGAGAGGAATCAGACAGACTGTGATGGGTAAAATCCCATCAAACTGGGGCAACTGTTAGAAATTAAGGTCAGTGGATGTCATTAGTGTTCTTTACTGGAAAAGCTGATTCAGCGCATCACAATTTACAAACAAATTCTTCTGTTATCTTCTAATAAGGTGTTTGTGATCTCAGAGTCTGGGAAGAAACTGCGATGGATATGGGAAATGCGATGGCAAATTACTTAACTGGGATTAGTACAGAAATAATATTTTTTGATCACATTCATTTACCAATGGAGAGATGCCTGCGAGCTAGTTCAGGCAGTCAACTCGAGCTGCATTGCTATAAACACATGAAATACCTCACTCCCCACACCCTCCCAATTTGGCAGTGTCTTTTAACTGCAAAATTTCCCATCTCTCCCTCTTCTTGTCAATGACACTGCTGCCCTGCATCAGTATTGCCGCTTGTTCTTTCAGCCCCACCACCAAAACCCCCACCACCCCAGCATCCACCTGTGGGCGGGGTTTAAGATATTTGCTGATCACTTCCCAATATCTCTATGTAAACATATCTGCTGGGAGTGATGAGGTCTAGCTATGTTCTGCTGCTATAATAAACATTTCAAACGTGAGTTGTCTGACTGAACTGCTGAATATTTAGGCAGAAAAAAAGGACCAAATATTTAACAGGTTGTCATCAGTCATCGCCACTTCACAGGACATCGCCGGCAACTTTTGCCAAAACCTTTGCCTCATCATTCAGACTTCAGCTTGTTTTCTTTTCTTTTCTGGGAAGAACTGTCAGATAGTATTCACTTAATGGTTGCCTTGCAAAAATGCACAAATATCAGCCATTCTTTGGCTCACTCTGCTGTAAAAGGCCTGGCAGAACGTTGGTCGGGGAACTACATTACTTTGGTATTTACACAGAACAGACACACTGACCTTCTCTCTGCTTGAGAGAAAGGCTCCGTGACATTCAGCTGCATTGATCAGATTATAGAAAAGTCAGTTGCTCAATGTGGACCAGCAAAAGTAAATGATATCTTGCCATTTTGTTAAGATAGACAGATTGTGGATGTGAGAAATGCAGATAGAGTGATGGGAAGATAGGGAGAAGGACGATTACAAATAAAGAGGAGAAGGTGGAGGATAAGCTGCATGTGGGGTTGGTTATAAGGTTTAGCCTGTTGATCACAGTTGCAGTCAGAGGAGCCCTAGGGAGCAGCTGACCTTTGTGTGTGCCTGTGTGTGTGTGTGTGTGTGTGTGTGTGTGTGCGTCTGGGGGGGGGGGCGGACACACCCGAGCTGTTTACTGAAAACTAAAGAGTACACCTGACTTAACTGACCTTTCTTTTAAGGTCCATTCAGTGTGAATGCTAGTTCTTTGGCAATCACCTCAGGAGAGCAGGAGAGCATGGTACTTTAGATGAGTTAGTCATTAAAAGGTGTCCAAGGTTACTGTGATGACGTGTTTACGAGTAACATTACTGTCTGTACAGAAATCTGTCCAATATATTTTTAATTAACTTTTTGGCTACAGCAGAAACAAGCTGTGAACACAACGTTGACATCTCATCACCTTTTAAGTTATGGTGTTAACAAAACAGTTTCCTGTTTACACATTAAGCATGTGCGGGGCAACATTAGCATTCATGTGGAGTCGTGTTTCTGGCCACTTGGCAAAAGTCCAATATTCACTCTCCTTTTATTTCTGTTTTGATCTCCACTAACTCAGGAAATTTTTGGCTCTTTAGCAGCTAAATGCTCCACTGTGTTTACAAGCTAGCTGCAGACTTTATCTGTCTGCTGTCCCCTGTCTGACTTACACAGCCATTCTCATATCTGCTTTAATTCCTAACATTACAGTATTTTACAGTTTTTTACATTCCTGTGTTTAACATTTTTATTTAAAAGATAAATAGACTGACCATCACAACACAACAGACTGGCACCATACAAATTGTGATATAAAGATTATATATAAATATATATAAAAGATATAAAGAAACTGTACCACCAAAAGTAGGCTACATACAAAAGAAAACAATGCACATGGCAGATAGCCAATCATTGTTGAAGATAATGGGGTGGCTAATCAGATTTCACGTATGGCCCATACCAAGTATAGCAGCTTTAAGTTAACTGTTCCTTTCTATGATTACAAAGTAGTCCAATGAAAACTAATGATGGGAGGGATGCCAGATCTCTCATAGAATAAACACACTGCTCACCCCAGAAAATAAGAATAATTCATTCAGTTATACAGTGTACACTAAACTGTTTAAAAAGACACGAATTGTATAATGAGTTTATATTCATGTGGATTAAACAGATCATCACTGTTAGGCCTGCACAATATGTTTATTCATTCTGAAAGTGTACACAGTGTATTTTCAACCATCTTTCAAAAGATATATTCCCTGTAAGGCTAACCTACAAAAAGCCTGAGTTTAAATATGTGATATAATAAATATTATGCTTTGCTTCCAAATATGCAGGATTAAAAATGGTCAGCACTGTGATTTAAGCCCTGTTGCACACGGCTCAACACTACAAACAAAACATTAACATTTCTGACGCAGTGTTTGGTACCAAGTCTGTTACCAAGCGAGCCATGCAGTGTCATTACAGCAAGAGTCCCACGGGGAAAGAGTCAGCCAGGCTATCAGACATGCTATTACTGGAAATGTGGCTAAATGTTTCGCTCTCCCAGGCCCTCAGTATAGAATGCCAGTAGTAATGGGCGTTTAGGCAGGAAACACAGAACAAGCAGGGGGAAAATACAGGCTACTGAGGGTTTCCATGTGGGTAAAGCTCTCGTACTAAATTCAAGTCACCTCACCTTTACAGGCGTTCATTCAGGGAAGAGAGGGAGTGTGGATGTTCATCCGAAACATGTAAGGATGAATGGAAGGGACAGCCAGAGAAACATAAAAGAGGAATTGCACAAGGAGGCAGAATGGTGAAGTGATGCAGAGTGTAAGAAAAAGAGAGGCAAAAGAAGAACTCATTATTTTTCAGCCTTGTCTGCTGGACGGCTGATAAGAGAGATCAATACCAGCGGAGATGCTCATCAGAATCACATGTGTTTTGTGTGCAGTGGTCTTCTTATGGGCATATGATGAGCCTGGAATTGGATGAAGCAAAATAAAGAAACCAATAAATTTAATAGAAAAAAAAAACTGTACATAGACTGGGCACAAAGGCAGACAAAGAAAACAAAAAGATGATTGGAGTAACAGAAAAGGAGAAAAAAAGATGAAATGTGGTGTACGCGCTGAGCTCAAAAGAGATTCAGGATTGTAACAGCAAAGAAAAAAATAATTTTCTTACAAACCCGCTAATTTGTAAAAATGAGATTTTCCTAATTAGACAGATTCATGCTGGTCTAAGTATGTTAATGCAGCTTAGGGTCTGATTTTCATCACCCGGTTCCACCACAGTTAAGGAGAATGACACAAGCAGGAAACACTATATTAGCCGCCCAGACTCTGATGGTGATTGGATTGTCAGAGGAGCCAGCGAAGCGGGATGTAAAGAAATACAGGTCAGAGCCTGAGACAAATAGAATCTCCCTTCTGTGCTTTACACTTGTCATCCTGATTGCATCTGGGACATGAAGACAAGTGTTATTACATCTGATCAGTTTAGAGACTTTTGGAATGGGACTAAATCCACCGGTGCAGCTGAGAAACAACGGGACCCAGTGGGCTTGTTAAAGTTAAGAATGTGTTCTAAAGTATTTCAGCTGTAGTCCTCAAGTAATGGCCTGTTTTAAAGTGTCTGCAGTAATGTCACGCTTCCCGGTGCATTATTTTTTTTGCTTTTTACACAGTCGAGACCAAAATGAAGCAGAGGTTAGGATGTTTTGGACTGGAAGGCAGTGATCCGTAAGCCACATTGAGGGAGGGGATGGGAGCTGCAGAAGGTAATTTCAACTTTTTCCTTATCTAACTTAACACCTGGAAGCATGTGCAGGTTAACACTGCTCCCTCAGACATGGATTGGTTGTGACTGGGAACACCTGACTCACCAAAATCTGTGACAGCGTGAGCTGAGTAAGTGAAAGTCAGGCCAGTTTTATCCATAAATAATGTGCAGCATGCAGCGGTGTTACAGGGTGTTTTTCATTTTAATAAAGACAACACTGACTCCATTAACTTTGACATTTGTCTTTATTTGTAGCATTGTGAAATATTGAATTTTCTCTGTGATTTGTTTTTCTTTAAAGCGAGCCTGTGTAACTTCATTGTAGCCTCTAGTGACCATCACTGGATAATGGTAAATGCTAAAATATAATGTCACAGCAGCACAAGTAGACAAGAGTCATAAAGTCAACAAACTCACTCAGTACACAGTGATATTTATCTAAAGTTTGCCAGCATTAGCCACCATAAACTGCTGGTCATACCAGACCACAATATAACTTATATAAAGTTATTTTTATCTGATCGTCAGGGCTCAGTAATAAGGTGATAGCTTACACTTTAAATGTATTCATTATAACCGGGCAAACTCCATCCCCTGATTAAGATTGTGTGATACAGTATGATTGAAAGCTCCAGAACAGCTACTAAAGGGACTTTGAGGTGAGATTGTTTTGTCAACTGCTGTTTCCAAGGTTAACAATGAAGTTCGAAACTCAACTTTCAGCTAACATGGACGAGAAGTTCTCAAAGTGTTCAGAAACATTTAGAAATCTTCAATTCCAAGTAAATGAGGAAGACCATGCGATATGCTTGAAAGCTCCAGAACAGGAACTAAATGTATCTTAAACTGAGATTATTTTGTCAGCAATCAATTATTTTTTATTGATGGTCCAGGACTTTCTATAGCATTTCCGTGTTTCTTTTGTAGGCCTATTCTTGATTTTGAGAAACACTGCTCCTATCATTTTATGCATCTATTGTATTGATTATTCAAGGTATTATTGTCTCAATGTGTTTGTGATTTGACTCCTTTTTGCAGCCCTTGCTTAAGGATAAAGTTTTTGTTTGTTTTCTTAAATGCTTCTTTGGTATTCCTTCATTCTCCTACTCACCTGTCTACCAGCTGTGCATGAGACAAAATTCCATAAATACAAGACAGTAAGAAAAATACACATACAAAGGTAATAGGATGAACTAAGAAAACATATGTTGGTGGTTTTGAATTAAAAACATCACTTAAACATAATTTTATTAATATCTTCTTGATTTATCAGTCTGTATCAACTCTGTTGTGCCACATAGCAACACTAAAACATGTTTTTTTCTCATTGTCACAACAAAATGTCTTGAATCCCTTTAAGAAATGTGGTGAAAACATTAACATCGTACAGCAGCTCCTCTGATAGGTTGAGGCACACTGACCTCGCCAATGTTGGTGCTTAATACATTCAAATTAATCTTACAGTGTGTGTCCAGCCGTGCCCAATATGTCTCTGTCCCTGTCAGCCTCTGGGGCAGAAAATGGAGGTCGGAGCCAAATAGGATAGGGTCCTTGGCAGGAAATGTAATGGCAGGTGCAGGGAGCATTTCTTAACTTTGCTCCTTCTGCCTTGAGACTTTGGATCCTTGCTTTTCATTTCACCTCTATCTTATAAGACAACACACAGGGCAGTTTGGCAAGTATATAAGAGGGGTAGATGCACTCTGAATGTCACATGTCAAACTAGCTTGTCGCTCAGCTATGTTTTAGGAATGTGTTTGCTCAATCAAAATGGCTGCAGAAAATCTGTGTTGATGGAAGTCTTTGCCTCAGTGCCAACAGCTGCACGCTTGTTGTGTTCGCACTGCACAGAGAGGATAAATCACAAGGGGCATATTCCATCACGCTCTGTGTTTTTGGCAGATGTACAGATATCTTGAACTGATTATGTAACAGTGAGTTGCCATGCTGCAAGTTTCCAACACTGCGATGCAAACAAACCTTTACAACAATTTAAATGTCACCAACTATTGTGAAAATAAGCATGAAAGAAGCATCATTGAGGTTAAATGCACTCAAATGTCCATTTTTACTTTATTTCCTTCAAATATTTTCTCTCTCTCATGTTCACATGCAAATATATTCACTCTAATTGAGACTTCTTTGGCTGTTCTTTCTATCTGATAGTTTTCCATTACAGTAACACTGTTTATCTCCGAGGTACAATTACACAGTTGAGTTATTTACTTTGGATTTGTGAATATATTGTTACTAAGCAACTCTGTGTTGATGGAGCCTCTGTAACTAAATATTAAACTACGTGTTGTTTTCACAGCTGAATATCTGTGAATTATTTTTGAGTTTCAGATCAAAAATTACAACCAATTAAAGAATTACTATCAATTTTTCTTTAAGAGATATTATCCAATGTGCTGCAAGGAACCTTAGATGAGTTTTTGAAAGAATGGTCCCCATAGCATGTATTTGGTTGTGAGTGCCCTGCAATAATCTTTGTTGGGGGGAAAAAAATGCTTATTGAGCTCTCTAAGCACATCATGTTTTGTTTAGATGTGAATGTATTCTAGCAATTTTTGTATATATATATTTTTTTTTATGCTCCTTTTTGTTGGTTGTGATGGTTTGCTGGGACAATGGGTATAGTACCTGTTCGGCAACGTTTTATTTTAAAGGTCCTGCAATTTCTTAAAAACTGACAGAACCGGGAAAGCATTACAGGGATAATAGAGATGCTGTTCTGAGACAGCACACATAGTAAATACAAGCTCTCTTATTTGAGTTTTTAAGTAGGAACCAGGAAATGTTACTGTAATAGTATTGGAGAGCTTATAGGTAGTAGCTGATTTACACAGGAACTGCTAAAAGACACTCTGTATTATGCTACAAAAAGTCCACCTTTAGAACACAATACCAATTTTCCCGAAGGATCAAATTACACATCCTTTCCAGGAATGTTCCTAAGAAATTACTGTTACATATAAGTTTCTTTCTAGGAAATTATTGGGGAACAACTTGTGAAGGAGTTTCATGGCATACAAACAAAAAGCCACCACCAAACTATGCTGCAGCTAATATCTTCTGTTGGACCATAATGGACATCCACCAAGTTAATGGTGGACATTTATTCTGTGTCTTATTAATAACATCCATTAGATTATTGCTACAGTCTTGGCTAACTCTTCTTTCTACAATTTATAAGATGTTTGGCATCCCAGCATAATTAACTTAACCTTTGGCTCTCTCTCTCTCCACGGCTGATGCCCTCACTATTCTCCACCATGCTCCCTCTGTCTGCTGCCTCTGCCAGTGTGTGCTGTGTCCTTGGCTATGACACACACACACACACACACACACACACACACACACACACACACACACACACACACACACACACACACAGCTCTCTGTCTCAGCCTTTTAGGAGACCCAAAATGACCATCATCTTGATGTAGAAAACAGTAATTTTTTTTTTTTTATGCTTCTGCCCTGTCTAAACTTCCCCTGTTTTTTGTTTTAATCAATGGCTCCTGACTCTTCATGATTGACAGTCATTGTGGAAGAATATTTCATGCAAAATCTGAATTGCAATGACAAACCCATAACAATGAAGTATTGATTTAGCCCATTATAGCACTGCCCACTTTCCATTTATATGATAACATATGATTTTCTTCCCTGAACTCTGCTGTATCACATTTTGAAATCATTCTCACTGTTATTTGGGGTTTAATATTTCCTGAAATTTATAATTAAAACAGCATTAATGTTACTAAACCTTTTGGCATGGTAAATCTGTGCATTATATGCCTAATATTATTACTGTCTTGCACAAATCTACACAGCCTAAATTTTAAATATTACCCTGGTTAGACAGGGATGCAAAATAAGACTGTTTTTAAATAATATTCTTTAGTCTTGATAACCGGAGCATAAATTGACTCAATCAGTCTGGCTAAAATGAGGTATCCATATTTCTATACGTATATCCCGTCCGTGCTCGCAGGTCAGATCTGATCAGGGTCCAATGGGAGGAGGGAGGAACAGAAAGAGCGCGTTTGGAGACGGGAAGCTGCTGAGTGGTTTTGTGTGGTGCGCACCTCCCCTCTCCATAGAGCCTCCTCTCGCTTTACGGAGCCTGCTTGCAATTCCTGCTCTTCGTGCCAGAGCCTGCAGCTGTCTCTGTTGCGTCCCACTGCCGTTGTTGTGTAGAATCGTCGCCCCGCATTACGAACCGACGACAGGCTTTTTTCCCCCTTAAAGTCTCAGCGCAAGGATATCGCAACTTTTAAACAATTTCCAACATTGTTAGGAGACTGAATGAAGACACCTGGCAGCTCGTAACGCCCCATCCGCGTGTTGACTGAAATCTTTGCAACTGTGAAGGTTATAGGAATGTGGAATACAAGTCTATCTCAGCTGTGAGTGTTTTAACAGCCTACGTTTATCATTCCTCTCTCTCTGTCTTTGCCTCTGTGTGTGTGTGTGTACACTGTGTTTCTTGGACTGCAGGTAGGCGTTCAGCAAAATTAACTTTGGAGCATGCATGTGGAGTCTGCTCGACTGGTTTTGAATGCAAAGGTCATTTTAACTGAAACCAAACAACTATAGCGTATAGCAACAGATCAGTGACAAATTGAACCTATTGTTTTGTGTTTACAACTGCATTTAAATACCAAATATAAGCTTAAACATCTTAATATTTCCTCATGTGCCAATTCCTCTCATGTAGTAAAAGGACCTGCCTCTGCCCCTGACACCATGACCACGGACCTGAACTTGACCTCCCTGCTGAATGTAACAGATCTCCACAATCACACGAGAGGATGTTCCCTCACCAAGACAGGCTTCCAGTTCTACTACCTGCCCACCGTTTACATCATGGTCTTCATCACGGGGCTGGTGGGCAACAGCCTGGCCATTTGGATGTTTGTGTGCCACATGAGACCCTGGAGCAGCATCTCTGTCTACATGTTCAACCTGGCTCTGGCTGACTTCTGCTACGTCCTCTCGCTGCCCTTCCTCATCTTCTACTACTTCAACAAAACAGACTGGATATTCGGGGATGTTCTGTGCCGACTGCAGCGTTTTATATTCCATGTGAATCTTTACGGGAGTATTCTGTTTCTGACCTGCATCAGCGTTCACAGGTACACCGGGGTCGTGCACCCGCTCAAGTCTCTGGGCCGACTGAAGAAGAAAAATGCAGTTATTACCAGTGCATTGGTGTGGGTGGTGGTTGTTATAGGTATCTCCCCCATCCTTTATTATTCCAGGACCGGCTTGAAGCGTAATGCAACCACTTGTTATGACACCACCACTGAGGATGAGTTACCAGGTTATTTTATCTACAGCATGACTTTGACTGTGTTTGGGTTCTGCATCCCCTTTATTATCATATTTTGTTGCTATGGCATGATCGTCAAAGCGTTAATCTGCAATGATATGAACAACGCGCACCTGCGGCAGAAATCGATCCACCTGGTTATCATCGTGCTCGCAGTCTTCGCCGTCTCCTACCTGCCTTTCCACGTGATGAAGAACCTCAACATGAGGGCCAGGCTGTACTTCCAGAGCCCCGACATGTGTGATTTTAATAACCGCGTCTACGCCACCTACCAGGTGACACGGGGGCTGGCCAGCCTCAATAGCTGTGTGGATCCTATTCTTTACTTCCTGGCTGGAGACACCTTCAGGAGGAAGCTGTCACGGGCCACTAAAAAACCCTCCAGGAAGGGGGACAATGTCCTTCAGTCCAA
Organism: Macquaria australasica; assembly: GCA_005408345.1. NCBI lineage: Eukaryota > Metazoa > Chordata > Actinopteri > Centrarchiformes > Percichthyidae > Macquaria > Macquaria australasica. Next base: position 446,578 of record SEMN01000156.1, on the reverse strand, counting down.
GAGCGAGGACACAGCTCTTAACAGCCTGGCTGAGTATGTGGAGAATGGAGGAGAACGGAGGCTGTGACAAGGCACCTGTGTGTGCCTAGTCATGGGTGTGGATCTCTATTAGCTTTGGAAACCAAGATGGACTTTGTATTGAATAAATACATGCACTGTGTGGACTGAAGCCTGTGTGTAAAATGGAATGGACGATGGTTTATAGAACTGTAGGATAAATACTCCATATTTAACCCTGTGACAACCATCGCTCGCTTGCAGCCTGTCGATGTTGATAAGTTATTGTACTGTATTGTCCTGTACATGTATTGTACTCTAAATGTTAGAGCCATCACTCTTCATTCTTATCGAGTAGTTAACATTACTTACACTTCAGGCAAAATGAACATTGCGATCAGGCAAGCTGGGGGAAATAGGTTTCCCTACAAGCTATAATGTCCTGTTCATCAATTTATTGCAGAAAAATAGGGCTGGGAGTGGATAGCACCTTCTCTAGCCACCGAGCTGATGCTTAATCAATAGCTATTAAGCAGGTGAGAGCTGGTGGTTAAGGAGGTGTACCTGGGATGGCTTTTAGAGGAAAAGGTAAATGCACTGAACCTGAGATTGCTGCATGGATGTGCCATGTAGACGTTGTAATGCACTATGACCGGGGTCTCTCTGCTCAGAGGCCTACCTATCACTCCTCATTTCTTTCTCCATCTTTTACTGACTGGGCGAGGGATGTGGTCGACTAGTTCTTCATTTTGACAGCTCTGAGGTTGAGGTCTGCAACGGCTCTGTTACCACAATCTTTCTCTCCCTGTTACAGAAAAAAAGAAGATAATACTTACAGTATTTTTTGTGTATATGTTACTACAATGAATGTTTGTTTTTGTTTTTTTGAGGTGTGCTGTACAGGATGTTGTGACGTTCCAGATTACTTATTAATTGTTTTTGTTCAAGTCAGTATCTCTAATCCAGACCTTTAGTGCATGAGTCCAGTATCAAATGCCGTCAGTGAAACGCTGACATAACCGCAGCGGGTTTTAACTAATCAAGTGTTTATTGCAACATAGGGAATAAATAATAGCTTTTAAATTAGCAGAACACACACACACACACACACACACACAATTACCTGCTTTGTGACTCCATCAACATATTGAAGACTTGTTTGTATGAGATACCTCAAAGTAAATACTGCACTGTGTCCGTGCTGTGACAGATAATCATTTCTCTTTTGTATCTGTTGTAATCACTCTGGAGAAATGATTGTGGAGCTCTCTTGGTATAAATTTTACCCTGGAGTATGTAGGTGTTTGATGTCTGTACTAATGCCTTTGTAAATCTGTGATGTGGTCAGCTATTGTCAAGAAAGTGAATCACCTGTACATAGGAGGATATTTGGGGCCACGTGTATCTTTGTCAATAAATTTTTATATTTAAAACATGCCAGACAATGTAATAAGACTCACATAATTCTTTTATGACGGTGGGAATTTTAGGTCTATGATTTATAGCGTTTATGTCACCGTGTTTGTACTAACTGCACGTGCTCTAATGTCTGCACTGTTATGAGTTGGTTTGTGAGACGTTCGCTGCTCCTCCGCTTTCTCCACGCTGCTGTTGACTTTGTTTTTCAACACAGCCAGGAGGAAGCGAGGGGACGAGGGAGGCATAGAGAGTGGCACCTTTTTCTCCTGGCTTATCCTGAGACAGCTTTTGTGTCCGTCACAATGGCGCGGGGTTATTGATGCAGACAGGGGTGTGAGGCCGTCGCCAGGACCCCGGGGCTGCATGGTGTTGTGGGCACAGGAAACCGACCAACCCTCTTCCTCCAAACAGCGCCCATGAATACATTCGGTTTTTGATTTCCTGGCTTTGAGGTGCAAACTGCATAGCTGGCCTTGGCAAATGTGTGTGTATCTGTGTGTGTCTGTGTTAGAGAGCCTGAAGGCAACGGAGACCTTATTCGAGTAGGTGGCTGTTTTAGTCGTTATTTCTGTTTGTTGGTTCATTGTCAAAAGGAGCCACTGTGACATGCACATGGACCACAGGAATATTAATATTTATGTATATCTGTTTATTTGTGGAATATATATCCTCTGTGCTCCGTGTACACGTGATTAGATGAAAGGAAAGTTATATTCAGCCAGCGCCAAATCTCAAGCCAGCGTCAGGGCTTTTGAGCCTGAGTGTCAAATCTTGACTTGCAGAAAGCTGTGGGACGCTTGCCAGTATCTCCTCCCTCCCTTCTTGGGCCACCTTTCACCTCTTTTCTCTCACATCCTCCTCTCTTTATTCTGAATCTAGAATTAGAAAAAAAAGCTTTTCTTCACTGCATTTCACACCTTCAGGGGAATACTGTTTGAATAAGTGTTGGGAAGAGACAGTTTGCTAACAGAGGAGAACAGAAGGAAGAGTCGAGTGTGAAGAGTAATGGCAGTTGTGGAGGACAAAGTTTGTGAGTGTGTTTTTCCCGAGAACACTGTTTGTGGCAGGGGGGCCCACAGGGTAATCACAGTCAGGACAGCTGGACTAAAATACTGAGCTTTGTTCTTAGAGATTTACAGTGGGAGCTGGCACGAGAACATCCATCACAGGGGCACGATCTGCTTGAGCCAAAAACTACCGCTAACCACACAAAAAACAAACGTATTCAAAACGTCGGTGTGTGGTCCTTGGTGAGTAACCCGTGATGCAAACAATTACGGGGCAGCGTGATCACAGTGATTTGGTCATGTTGCAAAATGTAATGGATCCACTTACACCATGTGACAGCGCTGCAAAAACATGAGCCGATATAAACATTTAAATTCCCACATTGTTGCTTCGTTGTAGTGAATCATGCGATAACCTTTCACCCAATTGGGACTTTTTTGTTGGTTACTGTTTTCTGTAACATTACATTTTTTTTTTTTTTTTTTTTTTTATCCATGCATACTGGATGTGCAGTGTTTGTACACCACACAATGCAGTTTTTCAAAAGAAGTCCCACAACCAGGTACAAGTTTCCCGACTGTTGCAGTTAAGTAAACATCTTAGAAAAATATTTTGTTCAGTGTTTCTTGGCTACAACACTGTGCTACTGCTACGCTTTGATATTAACATGTGTTTACTTGCTCCGATCAGGCATCAACCTACCACCCAACCCAACACCAGAGCACTCAGAGAGTGCTAGAGCACTTAATAATGACTTATTTTGGACATGATTGTTTTTAAAATTAGGAAACATTTTTCCATTAGCTGCACCTACATCGTCCAACATCAACATTGCTGGTCAGGTAAGGATATCTCACACCTCACTGACAAACAAAATACCCATGAAAGGATTCAGGCTGTTGATGCATGCCCAAATGCAAACAAGTATGCCCGTGTGTGTGTGTGTGTGTGTGTATGTATCTATGGAGTCATTCATCACACATCACAGATAAGACTCTGCATGGCAACCAGTGAGGGAGTGCATGCACTTGCACCCACACACACAAATTTAAAAACATAGTAATAACACAATTTCACAGGTTTGATGAAAGAAGCAACTAGAGACTAAACTGTCACATTATTGTTGCTGAACCTGATTGTGGTGGGATGACAAGACATGAATATGTATCCATAATCAGGTTTACACTTAAACTTTTCTTCCTTGTGTGTGTGTGTGTGTGTGTGTGTGTGTGTGTGTACGTTCTTAACATTATATGAAAAAGAAACTAACTACATTTACTCAAGTACCGTACTTAAGTACAATTCTGAGGTACTTTATTATAGCATATACTTTATATTTTTACTCCACTACATTTCATAGGTGAATATTACATTTATTTTTACTCCAATACATTTTTTTGGAAGCTAGTTACCATTTACTTTACAGAATAAGATTATTTAAAAATATGAGCATACGAAATATGATGCATTGTTATACAGTAAATGAAACCATCCAACAGTATATGATGGGTAAAATTAGCAATTAATGCATCAGTAATAACAATCCCATAATGTGATATATAATAATGTACCACTGAAAGAAGCAATTTTGCCTGCATAGTGAGTACTTTTATACTTTAAGTACATTTTGCTGATAATACTGACATACTTGTACCATACAGTACAAAAGTAAAATTTGTAATTGTAAATGTATTTGTTATTGAGTATTTTTACATTGTGTTATTGCTACTTTTACTTAAGGGATTTGGAGGCAGCATTGTAACAAACACAAGAGCAACAAAACAGAATTTACACAACAGAAACAACAGCAACAAAAAAAGCAAAACACGTGTTGAGAAAAGTGAGGAAATATAAGTGAGTGCTGGGAAGTTATTTTTTTTAAATTTCAGTTGAATTGGATGATCGAATAATGACCATGCATTCTGTTGTGTTTGTGTGTCTGCACCTACAGTGCCACTGTCCACAGCAACATTGCCAAGATAAAAAATATATATAGCCATGCAGCATGAATGATAGCCATATCAAAAATACAGATGACCTGGGGTGTGGCTGCTTTCGACAGTAAAAGCCATGTGAAATGGGACTGGCCAATATGTTTACTGTCGCCTCTGGTGCTGGCCTACTTTGAGCGCATGAAATGACTCCACGTTCATCATGTTGTCAGACATACGGTGCATGTTCGAGTGTTAAAGCCAAATATAAGCCTTGATCTAACACTTGTATACACAAGTAAAAACAAAATGAAAGACTCCCCTTGCTCTGTTACTGTACAGATGGTGTAAGCATAACAATGACCGGGAACTGTCATCATTATGAACTCTATGGGTTACTGTAAAGTCATGCTTATGGCTTGGACCGCTGCCAGTAACAATAACATTAGACTGGTATTATGTATAAGATGTGCAGGGATTAGATAGGACTGGAAGAACACGTGGGAGAGGATGTGTGAGAGAGAACACGGGTTGTCATATTTTGACTGTCATAAGGTTTATGATCAATATCTCTTCAGCCACTCCCGTCTGGCTTCTTCTCGATTTTCTGACGCTTTTTGGCGTCATCATCGATCAACTTGAACGACCGGCTTACTGGCTGCCATCCACAAACCTACGCCTTTGATTTCGTACAATGGGGTGACAATGATCCAATCAAGCAGTTCAACCCGGAACGAGAGGAAGATGTCTGAAAGTCTAAAAGTGGTTCAGCTTGGTCGGTATTAGACCAAAATTTCAAATGATTTCACCCTGTAGGTTCCATACAATATACTGTATGTACATTTAGTAAAGGTAAAGGTGATGCTGTTTCCCTTTTAACAGATAACAGAAGATGCAGTTTTACACACTGACACGGCTGGGTGACAAGAGCGTTGTCAGACAGAGCGCAGACGAGCTGGCCTGTCTGATAACAGTTATGAGATACGAAGTGTAGCTCTGAAATGAACTAAGGTTAAATAAAAGGCTGCCTGCTGCTTGGGAGGATAGGGAAGAGACAAGATAAGGCAACGTGTGAGAACAAGAAGCTGAGAACTGGGGTGATACCAAATGTGCTGTAGGCATATATAAAAGCTACAGGAGAAAGAGAAAAGAAGCTCTAAGAAAGAAAGAGTAGAGCTAAAAATGGAAGGCACATGAAGGTGTGTGGTTTGACTTAACCCACTGGTAGCAAATGTTCTGTACAGAATATATTCAGAATATACAGGGGTTGGGGAAGCATGAGAGAGGAAGCAGTAAAAAAATAGGTCAAGGTCACAATAGTAAAATAGAGAGAAATTGTTGAGAAGGAAAGGTAAAAAGAAACCCTTACTTAATGTAGCAGGTTAGGCCAATCACATGAGTAACTGCACAAGCTTCTGCATGTTCTGCTTCAATTCATATCATCTCTCTATTATCTAATATCTGGAGCTCTTTTCTCTACACCTGAAAGGGATGTATGTCCAAATACACACTGAAATCAAAGTGAAATATAATAAGACCAAGGGCCATCCATCATAAAACCAAAGAGAAAGTAGATAAAAGAGTTTCTGGAAGTACTTGAAACCTGAAACAACATCCACCCAAAACTAAGTTAGAAAAAAAAAAGAATACCAAAGACTTAACTGAAAGACCATGCCGTAAAGACAACTGACACTGAAAAAAAAAAAAAGAATACATTTTTCAGAAAGTATGAAACAAGATTCTTAGTTTTGAGCTCCTCTCTCCCTGCAGCTTGTCTGCAAGTTGTGAATCTTGTAAAGGGTGATGAGATATGCAATCCATTGAGAGTGCAATGCTTTTATTAGCTGGCAACCCGTCAGTCTGCCCACTGCCCTGCTGCAGGGTGGATGATAAATCTCTTAAGACCAAAGTTTATGTACCGGCAGATTACATCCACTGCTCCATATTCAGTGTGTCAGTGAGTGTGTGGTTACAGAGAGTGGGAATAAGTTTGTGTGTATGAAAGCAAAAGGAAACTTTGCAATAAGCGGTGTATATATATATATATATATATATATATGTATATATATACAGCAGGTGAATAATGGAAATATTGAACAAACATAACCATTTTTCATTTTTCATTTAGAGCAGGTCTAGAACGTACTCTTGATAATATTATTTACCGAGACCCAGCAATACCCACTATGAGCAAGCACTAGGTGACAGTGGCAAGGAAAAAAACTCCTTGAGAAACCTTGAGCAGAACCTGGCTCTGCGTGGGCGGTCATCTGCCTCGACTGGTTGGGTTGAGAGAGAACAAGACAGGTGGGGGAGAGAGAGAGAGCAGAGTTTATGTGTCGATTATTATCTTAAAATGGTAGAAGATCTTAAGGAAACCACCAGAAGCTTAGGAATCGATTGCATGTCATTATATGACCCCACAGGGCATTCATGAGACTGGAATGACTCTTGCAAGATGGCCTCCAAAGGAATCAATGTTTAGACAAAGTCAAGACATCAAAGCCAATGAAAACTTAAAATCTTTAAACATAAACATACAAAATATAAAAATAAAACACTATTATTTATTGGGGGTTGACTCACACTCAAAAACTCAACTTCAAATGTTGCTCCAAATCCTGATTGGTGCACAGAAGTACATGACATCACCTCTCTCTAACTGAGCCCCGCCCACTTCAAGCCAGTGAGAAGAGCTCGGAGTAAAAAAGAAAATCCAGAAATCTCTCATGTGAAATAACCAATGCTGTTCTAACTTTGACAGAACATAGTGTGTTTATGTAGGATTCAATCATTCATAGTAAGAAGCTGATTGAGAAAATAAGTTTTCAGGGCCTTTTAAGATGGCTTTTGGGCTTTAGCCAGGGTTGAGGTCATAAATGTTGAGGTCATGAGTCCAAATTGCCAAATCATTTTTGTGTGCCTATATGTGATCTAAACACCATCTTAAAGCCTTATGTCTTCTAGAAAAAAGGCTTTATTTTATTGAAATTTTTAGATAATATTTTTGCTCCAAACTGTCCAATTGTAACAGTAAAGTTAAGAAATAAAAGTAAAATAAATCATTCAGCCTTTAAAAGTCCATCATTTGTAATTTGTGTGTAATTGTGATATGTTACCTCCTCCTCAGGTAATTAAATCATGATTTTTGTGTTCTCAATGGTTGCTATGGCCTTAAAGATAAAGATGTATCTGGTGTTATGTGCACAAATGCAGATCCCTATAGGGACATATGAGTCTCACACTCTTTTAGAACGTATTCAACATATGTATTTACTTTTTCTAAATTTCAGCCCTATTACACCAGCAACACACAGTACACTATACAAACTCTGCCGCTCCAAACTCAAACATTTGTGACACTGCTTATATTTCATTTACCTGCTCCCTGACTGTAGAGTGGAAAATGTTGTTTGTGTATATGTTATTCTCTTACATGAACAGCTGTGCAGCCACAAACAAGTCTAAACATTTTGAAATTCTCTTTCCATCTCTGTTTCTCTCATGAGCATACAGCGGATGTTCTTTTTGTGTTCACAGCATATGCCATGCACATTTATTTCTGCATGTGGAATGTAATGTGAAATAGTTTTGTTAAAAAATGTAAGTCACACATATTTGTGCAGGCATTTAGTTAAGTTCTATGTAATAATTTGCAGTGGTGGAATATAAGTACCTTTACTCAACTTAAGTACAATTTTGAGGTACTTGAGTATTTCCATTTTATTCTACTTTATACTTCTACTCCACCACAATTTGGAAGCCAATATTGTACTTTTTATTACACTACATTTATTTGATACCTTTAGTTACCAGTATTCAGATTACTAATACAAAATATAAATCAACTACTACATGATGATATATTATTATGGCTTAAGCTACCTAGCAGTGTAAAGTATCAGAAATTAGTTAATTAATGTATCACTAATTATAATACAGTGATATTATAGTATTCTGAAATGGGCCATTCTGCATAATGAGCACTTTTACTTTTGGTACTTTAAGTATATTTTGATGCTACTTTTACTTAAGTAAAAGATCTGAGTACTTCTTCCACCCCTGATAATTTGGCACAATAGCAACATGCGGCACCTGCAGTCTGTTGAACCTTTGATGACAACAATAAGTATGTTTCCTGATACTTCCAGATCACAGTGGATTGGGAAATACATATGGAATGGCAACAAGTTTATTTTTTTATCATTTTTGATAAGAACAAAATCACTTCCTGTGAAGCATAGCCTTTTTGTGTCAGTGACCTGTCTACACCATAGATCAAAAAAGACATTTCTGAAGCTAAATGCTTTGTTACATCCTGGAGGAGTCAACCGCTGGTAAAAATTAAAAGTCAAAATGTTGGTATCGCTTAGACTTTTAATGCAAACGTATTTTAGACATTACAGAACTGATAAAGTCTGAAAATATTAGTGAAGGGCTTAAAAATCCTTTACAATCTAATTAATTGCAGCTTTGAAAATTCACATGAAAAAGCAGTGATAGCAAATCTCTTTTAAAGCTGACACATGGTGCTAATTGGCATTTAACTTTATCTTTGAACTTGTGATTTAGCTACTTCAAAGTTAATTACTTCAAAGTTCTTTTTAATTCTGTGCCTCCATTATTTTGTCACTTTTCCCTCTCCATACTGTATGTGTGTGTGCTGTAGATTCCTGGACATGCACACTGACACATATTTTTGCACACTGTAACCTGATGTGTTGTACTTCCTATTCTGGCAAGTGAGTGTTATCAAGAATCGAGCCTTCCGTGGGAGGGAGGTGTGTTTTCCTAGCTCATTAGACAGAGATACACCTTGTATGCTTAGCAGGTGACTCTCAGGTGCTCAGCTATTTTATTGCTGTTGCACTGTTGGTTTGGGTGTGTTTAAAGTGTGATATGTACCAAGGGAAGGTCTTGTTATTTCCCATTAAATCAAAATCAAGATAAGATTTCGCCAGCTTCCTGCTAGATAAATTAAGTCAGCCAGAAAATTGGAAAATGGTATATAATATGAAACAAAACACAGGTTATTTCCACTTTTTTTAAATTTCACATCTAACATCAGATTTTCTTACATTTCTTCTTGAACTGTGTCTTTTCTCTTTCTTTGAATTCTACTGACACACACACACACACACACACACACACAAATGCATTCACAAATATTAACGATCCCACACACAAATGCATCCACACACTGCATATGCACACACATTTCCTCCATTATCCATTAGCAGAAAGAGATGATCAGCAGTGGAGTGCATTCCCCTCTCAAGAAAATAGCTGACAAAACAGTTTGCCCTCTAAAACTGCTGCACTGACACCTACAACACATCTAGACAGTGAGAGTTAATCAAAGAAAGACACAAAAACAGTCTGACAAAATGAAAGTTGTATTTTTTACACCCAACACCTACTTTGTGTTACCAATTTCACCCCTGACCTCTCCCTCTCGACCATAAATTCACCTCTCCTTGCCCGACCTCCTCCAATGATTAGACTCTCTCTCTCCAGACACCTCCCCTTCCTATTTCTCCTTTCCTCTTTTTTCTTCCCCTCCAGCCTCGTTGTTGGATTCTATTATCCTGTGCTGCTTGGCTGCCTCACCCTATTAATCCAAGCAGTTCAGTGCGTGTGTTTATGTGTGTGTGTGTGTGTGTTTATAGATGTCTGTGTAGGCTATAAGTGGTGCCAGTTTGAGAGTGTAGTGGCTACCGAATGGCTGCAAATGATTAATGGCCTGTGTTACGCAAGGTGAAAAATAGCAACGCACACAAACACATGCACCAACCCACATATAGACACGCGTACACACACACACACACACACACACACACACACACACACACACACACATTTACCTTGCACAGGTGTCCTGTTAATATCTTGTCTGGAGGGGTTTGTCCATCTGGACAAAAACAGACTCCAGAGCAATGTGGTTGTGTCTCTCTCAGTGAGCTGTGTCAGAGAGAGAAGTGAAATGGGGATGTAGTTAAAATGAAGTGGAAGTGATGTGCTGTAAAAGGAGCTGTGGATCATTAAAGAGGAATATACTGCAATTGTGAAACTACCGTTGCTGACCATAACAGCTTAAAATGAGGTGGAAACTGCTTTACACTCCCGAAACTCAAGTGTGACAGTTAAGAGAAAACTGCATCAAAACTGCGTCACCGACTGCCTGTAAATGATTTGCTCCACAATGGTTGTACAGTTTTTATTCAGTATGTAGACAACTTTTGTTTCCTCTGTTTGGGATTCCCCTCTGGGCTAATATATGTGTGTGTATGCTTGTGTGTGTGTGTGTGTGTGTGTGTGTGTGTGTGTGTGTGTGTGTGTAAATTGATCCACTTGTCCTGGATTCCCTGCTAAACTTAGCCAAGTGACTGTGGTCATGATTGAGTGGTCATCAGCATGGTTCACTGAGTGGGTCTTGGTTGCGGCCAAGCACCCCTCTTTTCATGGGTACAGCAGGCCTGAGTACCTGTTGCTTCAACCTGCTGATCTCACGCTGTATGAACTTACCGATGAAATGAATATTGATCCAGCTGGGGACAGCGGTGGGTGGGTGCATGGTGACTCACAGAGGCTGGGGCCCAAGGTTTTATGGGCTGACAGTGGGTTTAAGGTCATGTCCACACATGTTTTTTGTTCTTCTTCAGAATGGATTAATTTGTAATTTAACCTATCTCTGTAATCACGTATCTTGTATTTCTAACATAATCAATCTCACAGTGCAGGTGCTGAAACTAACACGTGTTCCTCTTTCCATTGCCATTTTCCACAGAAGACATTTTGACATGTCACAGTAGGAAGAACACAGGTGTAAATAATAAAATTAATGATGGCTATATTCCATTTAGCTGTCTCAGTTTCAGGGTCCTGATATTGCGCATCACTGTAACACTGTCATGGCTTGCTGGGACACAGAGATCGTTAATGTTATTACATGCAAGTTAAGCACCTGTGCTATACCTTACTATGACAAGTCAAAATGTCTGCTATGAAGAAGGTCTATTGTCAGATGACTGCAAAACTATGATCAGTCATGTCAATGCTGAACCCAGGAAATGCAGTTTGCCATATTAGAACAGTGTTTATGAATTTACAGTATACTCACGTAGCTGTGTAACACCAGACACATTTATGTCAGTGAAACACCTGCATTATGTATTTTACTATATCAAAACACACAAAACGTAATCACAGACAGAGATGACAATAAAAGCCTTAGCTTATTAATACAACTCATTTTATTCTTTCATTTAGATGGTAGTGGTAATTTACTATTTTCCCACAGTCTTCATGATGAAGACTGCGTGAAAAGGTTAAAAGCCTTGGAAAATGCTGGTAAAGGGACTCTGGGTTGGGATTATTTTGTCAAACTGCTATTACCAAGGTCAAGAATGAATTTTCATGCATAACTTTTAAGACAACTTGGATGAGAAGTCCTAAAAGTGCTATGGACAAAATCATAACAGCTCAAAAGATCCATTTCCATGACAACTGGGCAAACTACATCCACTGGCAAAGACCATGTGATACAGTTAAAAGCTCCCAAAAAGGCTAGAAAGTGGACCTTGAGTTAAGATTGTTATGTGTAAATACTATTTTTTGGTTTACTCACAGCCATTAAAGGAGTTCAACAAGTTCAACATTTCAGGAAATACACTTATTAACTTTCTTGCTGAGAGTTAGATGAGAAGATTGATGCCTCTCACATGTTGGATCATTCAGTATGAAGGTGGCCAGGAAATGGTTAGCTTAGCTTAGCATAAATACTGGAAACAGGGGGAAACAGTTGATTGCCTATTGACCTCATGGTGATGACAACACTCCAGGAAGTCACTGCGCCCAGCCAAGAAATACTCACATACGTCACATAATCTCCCGTAACACCGCAGCCTGTCATTTTTACACGTACAGATTAAACAAATGAAATAACGTGGAAATTAGTGAGCTTTAGAGGTGCTGGTAGGGAGATTTATTTTTACCTTTGAACAAAGGCTAGCTGTTTCCCTCTGCTTCCAGTCTTTAGCTAAGCAAATAGACATGAGTGGTACCGATCTTTTATCTGACTCTCAGCAAGAAAGCAAATAAGCACATTTCCAAAAGCTAAAAGAAGAGGAAAAAGAAGAAATTGAAGGATATTCAATGATATTCTGCCATAATAGACTGAAGAGCAAAGAAAACAATCTAAAAGTGCTCGTGTGAATAGACGTCCATCAACAATATTTTCTTATTAGTGTGGACATGTCCTAAATGTCATCCAAGCACTTCCTCCATTATAAGGTGAGAAGTCAGTGACTTTATTTGTTCTTCCGTGAAACCCCCAGTGGACCTTAGAGCCTTTCCAATTCCAATTCCTATTTAGCACAGATTGCGTGAGGATGTGTGGAGTGAGTTAGAGGACGAGCGTGCATACACACACACACACATACACATACACACACCTCCTATTTTAATGGCTGAATTGCTCCCATTGTGTTTGCAGTAATTACATTGCTGCTGGGATTCCGTCGTTTCTCTTCGGCCACAACACTGAACCGTGGATATCACGCATCTGGTTATGACAAGAATATTCACATCTGCCTGAGGACTTTACAAAACTGCTGCAGCCTCCCGAGGCAACGTTCAAGCTCCAAACCATGAAAAGAACACACACGCTTACAGCATTTCTCATTATTATGAACTTCCCCCATCCGCTTCAGTGAGGAAATGAGAATGTCAGACTCTTCTCTGTGATGATGATGGTTACTGTGACTCTCAACCCTAAACTTTAACCCCCAGCAGTCAGCTCTACTGAAATGGATAGAACTGTATGTATTATTAATGATGGCCAAATTCCACACATGAAAGGCTAGCATTGTGGGCTGGATGAAAGACCCTGTGTCTACTCTCTCTCTCGCTCTCTGTCACCCTGGTTCTTCCTATTTATTACTTCTTCTTTCTATTTTCTGCTCTCTGTCTTGTCTTACATCATGTATCTGTTTTTTTTTAATTCATTTTGCAATCAGTTCGGTTGAAAAGTTGTATGTCATAATGTCAACAACTCAGTTCTCAATGTATCAGTTTCTCTCCAGACTGTTTTGGCTTTGTTGGGGAATATAATGGCGTTTGACGCAGGACAACAGCCTTTTGTCTTCATTCTTTCTGCAGTTGCAACAATACTGAATTCTTCTCCAGCAAGATGTCCTTGCTCTTTTTATGCATTATATTTGTGTCCCTTTTGGAATTGTGAAGCTATGTTAGACATTTATCCAATTAAACATGTTCTGACGCAAATCAAAATACAATCACATATTAGTGTTTAATTCTTATGTGAACTCTGATAAATTTTCCAATGGTAATTCTATATTTTCTGTGTAAAATGACACATGCACTGCACATTTCACAGAACTCTCACCTCAGTGTGGAGTCTCTTTCTCACCTGAGCTGTCAACAACATCTGAAGTCATGCAGGAAATGGTTGGATGTAGGTCTGCTGCCCTCCACTGGACAAAAGCGCTCACTGCAGAAAAGGGAGGCGGAACTCTTCCTCTTTTCCAGTGGTTCCCAAACTTTTAAACTCGTGACCTTTTCAAGCAAAGCATAGTTGATATTAGTAAGTATTCCTCTCTGATATTGTTTCAATTGAATATATTTTTAGAGTCTGGAAGAGGTAAAACTTTCCAGTATTTCACAATTAAAGTCAGACAAAAGTCATTAATAAACAATTAAAGCACCATCTTGTTTATCATCTTGCGACCCCTCAGATTGATCCAGCGCCCTCTTAGGAGGTCCTGACCCCCAGGTTGGGAACCACTGCTCTATTCAGCAATTCCACTGTGAAATCTTTGGCTTCATCTCTCATATCAGTCTATGGTTTGTGGCCTGGTGACTCAGTGGTCTAAAGTTTCAGTCATAACTTTGACAGACTTGTTTTGTATTAGCAATTCTTTTGTAGGCCAAACAGTCACTCACAAACAAAATAAAGAAATGCACAGTATGTTATCCTACATAGTGATAAGAGAAACTTTGGTGATCAACTTTTGTAACAGGAATAGATATTAAAGAGGAAGCAATTTAGTCATAACAACCCTTCATAGCCTTTATTTTAGTCATTATGTGTAATGAGTAACACCTGGAAAGCCTGACAGTGGCTTTACAGCTGTGAAGACTAATCACAAAATGGCTTTGGAAAGTATTTTATTTATGCTATGCTTTTGAAATGATGAATGGGCATCTCCCCCATCTGAATAATTAATAAATCAAAACACACAAATTACCACAGAGGATGAGTGGAAATACAGACTATGAAAATAGAGTCATTAATTCAAGATCAAGAGGCTATAAACCAGGTAATAACATTTTGTCACAAGTCTTTTCCCTTTGAAAGTACAGCCTGAAACGTGTTGTTTGAAAGGTCTCTGAGTCCCTGTGGAATGAAAACGTTGAACTTATCTCTGCCATTAATTAGCTCAGTGGTCTCTGACATTTTAATTAGTCTACTGTCACTCTTGCAGGCCAAGGAGTGCGGATTAGAGACCTGTCTGTGTACATCATATTGAGTTGTTGTAGATGTTCACCTTTTACTGAATGGATCACTCAGGGGCAGTCATCTGGCTATTTCAATAAGAGCATGCTGAGTATGATATGAGATGTGGTGATATGTGTGGTATTATAGGTGAGGGGCACTGAGCCCAGGTCCCTTGGTAGAGGTTATAAGGAGCTGTAACAAGGAAAGAAGCGATCTGTGGATTAAGAACGTTTTAGCAATGCAAACAAAGCAGAATACTGTAATGTTTAAATGACCTGTCTTTCTTTTCATTTGACATTATTGCTTGGATGTAAAGAAAAACGTTCAATGATTTTGTATACTTAAGACTAACCCTAGCATACCCTAACGTTAATGCTGCAATATTTTTTATATCAACAATGGATCAAATTATTATGTGTATATACAGTAGATGTGGCTAATTAGATTTCACCTAACTCTGCAGTTCCCCTCAGCTCTATGTAGTGTTTCTTAAAACTCATTGTTTTGGTTTGCTGGCCCACAGTCTCGCTAATAGCAATTAGCATCCCAAAAAACTCACTGTATGCTACCTGCCCCACATCAAATGCCATACAAACAGACAGACAGTTAGCAACTAAACACAGTGGAGCATTTGGCTGCTAAAAATCCAGATACTTCCCTCAGGAGTTGGTGGAGACCAAAAACAGAGTTAAAAGATGAGTACATATTGGACTAACTTACATTCGCCAGGTGGCCAGAAATATGAATGCTAATGTTGCTCCTTATCCGCTGGATGTGAAAATAAGCCACGGTTTGCTTACAAGTTCACCATATTAACTTAAAAGGTGATATATGTCAATGTCGTGTTTACGGCTTGTTTCTGCTGCCCTGAATTGACCAAAACATGCGCACATGACCATATGTACATTGAAAAAGTTAATCCACCAAACTATTTCAGTGTTGCTGTAATCATCCCTCCTCTCCATACTGGCCGTAAAGTGTAAGAGGGGATAAAATCTTTGTTTCATGCAAAAATACAATCTGAGCTGCAGTGGAGGGACAGTAACACAAAGAGCAACCATGTGAATATTGTTTTAAGATACAGTAGACTTGAAAACTCTGAACATGTGTTTAGAACATGCAGGTAAGACAAAAAGTGTATTTCATCCAACTTGGAACGTGTTTTTACTGACACTGACAAAGTCTTTTATTCAGTTTGAAATATCTCCCAGCAAATGTTGTCTCTTTGTTCATGTGACATACTAGTTACAGTCAAGCCAGAAGCCCTAAACACCATGGCAACTGTGTGAAAGGCCACACATGACCATTATTCAGATCTTAGTTAGTCTGATGATGTGAATTCACCTGGGGGGTTTGGCATACCATTAATTGATGAAGTGACCATGTCTGTCTAATTATCAGTGGTGTGTGAAGATAAACTCTGCTCTTCTGGTTTTAAATCCAGGGTGATCACTCTCACATGTGTGACAATCCACATCACAAGGCTTTAGGTCACATTACCCTCACGCCCCATGGGGCAGAGCGCTGAGTGTCTTCATATAGGCTTTGACTTGTTGTTTCTTAATGGGATTTGGGGAGAGGCTGGCTGCAGGGCACTCTGAAAGCCCACATGATGGGACAATCCACATTTCACCTGGTGTCACCTAAAACCAAACCTGTGGCAAAATCCTCTGAATGTCTACGGGTGTTTTGCATCTGCTTGTGCTTCCATCTGTGTGTGGGCGTATGGAAAACTTTTGTGTTTATATGTGAACCTTATGACATATTCTTTGAGCTTCAGCAATCACAGTGACGCATACTGACTCACAGATTTACTTCTCCATTCACGGTCCTGCGTGAGTGTGTGTTGTATCACTGTTGGTGATTTGTGGATGAATTAAAACTCTATTGATCCAGCAGAGTTTTCCCAGCCATCCCTCGAGGTGATGGGGTAACGACTGTGGTTTAATCATCACTGCGCTGCGCTGACAGACATTGATTGGAAACAGTGGTTATTTCACAATTTGCAAGAGGACGTTATGATGAGCTTATATACACCCACATCCACATGCACACACAAACACAGAAATGTGATGACTTAAATAATTGACTTTATTACAGGCATATCACGTGGTTTCCTCTTGGATTAAAGAGTACACCACAAGTCATGAGTGGTGGATAACTTCCAGATTCAGAATACGTTTCAGAAACAGCCAAGAGAACAAACAACTTTTCTTCCTGGTAGGTCTGAGTGTGGTGCAGATATTGATCTGAGTGACTACAGAAAAGTGAAAATCAGTGATCAAGGAAATTAAGATGAATCTGATTCTGAGTTGCGTCAAGAAAACAAAATAAGCACAAGGAGTGTTGGGACATGCAAGACAAAAGCCCTATAATGCGTCACATGTGGGGTAATGCTTCACAGGATTGTTGATATGAGCCACTTCCTCTTCACTGTTCTCGTTATGTCATTCAGATGATATTCTATCATTTAAGCACTTTTCTTTTGTAGTTCAGCTTGACTTATTTGATACCTCTGGAAAGACTGAAACTCATGTGAGGAAACCAGAGTTTAAGAGGTGAAGAAAACCACAGACACACATTGCATTTGGGGGTTAAGCAATAAGCTGACTGCGGAAATCGCAGTAGATAGGCCTTTCCAGTAAACTGTGTGAGAATGAGGCAAGCAGTAGTAAGCCCAAGGATCAGTGATGTCGAAACTAAGGTGTGGCAGGTCTGCGTGGCTACTTCGAGGGCAGCAGCCGCGCTGACTGTGCGATAACAGCCGCACTGCACCTTTAACTAAACACTGCTGGAGAGTATTTGAGTGACGTGTTACGCAGACTGCGTGCCGAGGGTGGGCAGGAAGCGCGGAGAGCTCACGGCGTCAAGTTATCTAGAGTTAGCAAGCACTATACCGGAAACCAAATAGCTCGCTTTCAGGAGCGTGTAATTATTAAATGGAAATAATAATTAGCGACAACAATACACAAAACAACAGCAGTTTTAGCGCACGAGTTCCTGAATTGTTTTGTTTAACAAGTAGCGAAACCGTAACTGGATTGATTTTTCAGGACACGCCAGGCCATTACACTTTTATTTTGAAAGCTACTGCAGGAAGTAGCAGGTTTCCGTCGCGGCTTACTTGACTCTGCCAAAGACAGCGACGGGCGCACGGTGGCTACTTGAACGAAAACGGGGAAGGCTGCTGAAGAGCCGGGTGGACTGTCGTCGGGAGCTCAACATGCCACAATACAAATGCTGAGCGAGTGTCCGGAACAACCGTTTTACCCCCTGAACGGCGATAGTTGACGGCCACGCCCCGTATCCGCCGACCGGAGCCCGGACAAAACTGCTGTCGGAGGCGCAACGGTGAGCGCTTTGAAACCCAGCAGGGCGGCTAGCGGGCTCGCAGCGGAGAGGAAGCAGGACTGTCGGCTGTTTTGAACCATGAGAGAGTACAAAGTAGTGGTTCTCGGGTCCGGAGGGGTCGGTAAATCCGCACTAACCGTCCAGTTCGTGACGGGATCCTTCATAGAGAAATACGACCCCACGATAGAGGATTTCTACAGGAAGGAGATCGAGGTGGACTCCTCTCCGTCCGTCCTGGAGATCCTGGACACGGCGGGGACGGAGCAGTTCGCCTCCATGCGAGACCTGTACATCAAAAACGGTCAGGGTTTCATCCTGGTCTACAGCCTGGTGAACCAGCAGAGCTTCCAGGATATCAAACCGATGAGGGACCAGATCATTCGGGTGAAAAGGTACGAGAGAGTGCCGATGATTCTGGTTGGAAACAAAGTGGACCTGGAGGGGGAAAGGGAGGTCTCGTCCGGTGAGGGGAAGGCACTGGCGGACGAGTGGAACTGCCCGTTCATGGAAACTTCAGCCAAAAATAAAACCTCGGTGGACGAACTGTTTGCAGAGATAGTCCGACAGATGAACTAT
Source organism: Macquaria australasica (assembly GCA_005408345.1). NCBI lineage: Eukaryota > Metazoa > Chordata > Actinopteri > Centrarchiformes > Percichthyidae > Macquaria > Macquaria australasica. Next base: position 427,777 of record SEMN01000156.1, on the reverse strand, counting down.
GCCTCAACACCAAATGGCGACGACCAGTGCTGCTCGTCTTGTGTCATTCTTTAAGAAAAAGGACAACCATAAAGTTTTATTCTTTGCTCGGTTTTAAGTTTGCAATGGTAAGTTGAGACACTACGTACGCTGAAAATGTAAAGCTGACATAAGTGATAGTTTTATTAAGTGACACTATGTGACCAGTACTTATTATGAACATGTAATCCTTTCTTAGCACATGTTCGTGTAAGTATAGAGTAGTGAATTGTAAACTACCATATGTATGCTCAACATGGCTTCATTTTAAAGTTTAGCCTTCAGTTATTATTTTTTGTTTTTAATAGTTTATTGTCAGTTCTCGTTCATATGAGCTTAGTGTCAGTTTTTACTGGGAAGCTGCAGTAGGACACTTGCAGTCCATTGTTTTGCTGGGGAAGTGTCTGACTCATTTGCAGAACTGGAGGGGCAAGCTGTGGCTGACTTAATTAGGTTTACAAAGTTAGTGGTTGAATCTGTACACCTACAGTCTGGAGTTACTCAACAACTGCTCAAATGGTATTTTCCAGAATGAGGTTAACAGTAGTCGGGAGATTCCTGTGTTCCTCTATGGCCTACATTCAGGGATCATCAGCAAGTTTTTTTTTGTTGAGCCGAGCCCAAAATGAGCCATAAAAGCAGCGTATTTTTCTCTGTCTTTTCTCAGAAGTTGTTGTAGTTCATTCATGCCTCTCTTTTATCTCTTGTTTGTGGCAGTGTGTTGCAGCAAGTGTGTACTGTTGAGCTCTTCTTCGTGTCTCACCCTGGCCTTGGAGGAAAATACAGGGAGGAATGCTGCAGGGGGACGAGAGGAGGAGGAGGAGGGGAGCAACAGAGACAGAGGGAGGGGTCCACTCTTCAGGAATTCTGCTGGGTTGGAGTATCTTTGCTGCACGATCAGTGTCCACCATTGATGTCAACACAGTGTCAGATCCAGAGTTTCAGCAACACCCCCCTCCTCGCCAGTTCCAACTGTACTCACAACTGGAGCTAAACCCCAATGGAAAAGCTATGGAGGGCAACACTTAGAGACACTCATAAATGGATATTTCTGTATAAGAAGAAGAGAGAGAGATAAGAGTATATTTTGCTAAATAACTGCACAGTCTGGGGCGGGTAAAGATTTGGGTGATATCTCTGCCTAACCCATTTTGGAGCAATGCTCCTCAACACTCCAAATCCTTTTTTTTTTTTTCCAAAGTCAAAAGAAATTGACTCCACTTTTCTGCTGGTGGAGTAAATGTGATGAGTGCCACTTTTTTTCCTTCGTCTCCTCTTCAGTGTATGAGAGGACCTTAACTGAAGTGACATGGGGACGGTGACCTGATCGCCCTTGTGTCGAGTGCCTTTCCAAAACAAATCAGCTGTTCAGATTTAGTGCCAACCTACATGTATCACCAAAAGAACCCTTCAACATGGCAATCCACAATTTAGTGAACTGTTCTTCTGGATAATCTCGTAGGGGTGGATGCTGAAAAAAGAAATTACAATAGGCTTTTTGTTAATGGAATGGCGGTTTTCTGTATGTTTTACGTTGGCCTTTTTGAAGTCTAAGGTGTTCATTTTGCAATGTCTGCTTAGTCTGGCCAAACTTATATCTTGAAATGCACAGGTACTGGAATCCCCTAGACGTGACAACAACACCAAACGCTTACCTTCCAGACCACTTAAATCAAATTCTGTTTCTGTTTATTTTGTTGTTTTTAACAGGAAATGTGATGATGTACCGTTGACAAATCTAACCTGATTGTAAGTTTAATTTCAGATTAGCCTTTTAACAGTGGGCTGTCTGTTTTAAAAACAAGACTTTTAATACAAATTGCATTTTTTTTAAAAAGAAACCAGGCTGTGTTTTCTCTTTGTTGACATCTACTTCTTTCAGCGTATTACCACAGTGGCTAATTGCCAGTTGTCTGAGCCTAAACAAAGTTATCATGAGCAGTTTGGACAAGAGTTTATCATTGCTTAAACACCAGCTTAGTATGTTTGAATACACACAAATAACTGGATTACTACAAATACCCTCAGTCATACAGTAGTTCAAAAAGTAAATGTTCAGTTGTGTGCATAATTTACAGTAACCAGACTTCCTCCAAAACCGAAACTTACATGAGGTGTTTGATAGTTGAGGATATGTGGTAGCCCACACACTAAAAGGAAATAGGAAAATGCAATGTGTTTGTTGATGAATTTACTGGGCACCTTAATGGAAGCTTCTTTTCATGCAGGGTTAGTTGTAACATGAAAGCCATTTGGCTGTTGCCTCAAAAATCTAGTTTTATTTTTCTACCGCTGCCTAACCATGCTTCTTTTTTTATTTTCCAACACAAAACCTTGTGTGGTTAACGCTGAGACCGCTGTGATGCATGTGCAAAATCAAAAGCTGAAAGAAAACAGATCAAGGTGTATTCATGGTATGACTAGTTTGAAAAGAGATGAGTAACTCCCCTCTGTTAGTTTGTGTTTACGTGACACGTATTCTAAACACGGTTATTTTCAGGCTATTAGAGCAGGAATTTGCATAAAGATAATTGTAAAGTACCTGATCAGATTTGTCAGTCCTTGCCTCTTTGATGAACCTTAGCCGTATTCACCAACAAGATGAAAGCACGTCTATCTACTCATCATCCTCAAATGCATAAATAGTCGAGGCCCGGCTATGCAGCTCCAGAGAAATGTCTCTTTTAACTGTGTGGGTGTAGTAGTGTTTCAGCCTAGAGCTTCAGCCTGGATGCCGTGTGTGTATGGGTGCAGTGGTGTGATGTGGAGAGGCTGGTATGACTGAGCAGGCCTCGCTCTGCTTCTGTTTACCTACAGGGATTACCTAGCCATTGCTGGTCGACCGCAGTATAGCTTGGGGGTGGGAGGGAGTAAACAAACACAAGACAAGCTTCACATAGAGGCCAGTCTTTTTGAGAGTAGATATGTTCTGGTCTGTGCTGGTCTTCAAGCTGTACTGTATATGCGTTGTGTTATGGTATGTACTGTATGTATCTTATGAGTCTGAGCATATGTGTCTGCCTGTCACTGTCTTTGCTCAGACCACTTTGTGGGACTGTGTAGGCCTGGGTATCTGTGCCTGTTAGCCAGTGTAAGCAATGGTATCATATGTATTATTTGGCTTTGCCTGCACCATGTGACTGTGGGGCATGGGGAGGTCGGAGTACAGGGTTGTGTGAGGGGGGCAATTCATCGTGAATATTACATCCAACAGGTGCCAGAACAGTGGTGCACATTAGAGCGGGGCAATAAGGCTGAAATCAATAGTGTGATATTAATAAGACTATAGTAAATGTATGCCAAATCACATATAATATAATATATAATCTTTAAATTATTTGCAGATTCTGTTTTGTGTGCGAGTAGAAAACCATGTGCACATACACACACACTGTGTATTTTTTTTCACTCCCTTAAGATGAAATGACAGCTTTACAGCTTAATATTCGGTTTCAGTGTTCAGTGCAAAAGTGCTTGGTGTTTGTGTGACTGTTGATAGCAGGTCTCAGGTCATCCTTACTTACACCACAAGCCGTGCTATCTATGTAAAGTCAAGGCTAATAGCATGTTTCCTCCAAGGCCTTGATACAGATTGTGTGGTTAGGCATGAGCAGAGCTGAAGCTGAACTCTGCCTCAGAATAATGTAGTTGAACTGGTAGTGGGTGAGAGGGAGAAGTTATTACAGCTATGCCCCAGATACTGTAAATTTATACCCCCATATGCGACTGCTGCGCAGCTTCACTCTCTTGCTGTGGTATAAACATCTGATAGCAGAAGAATTTGCCCTTTGGAGAGCTGAGTTCCTCTTTCATTTTATCTATCTCTTTCTTAAGAGCGAGAAGGTGAAAGTTTCACTTCCTGCACTTTTATTTATTCATTTATTTTTGCACAGCTCAGCACCACTGTTGGCTCTGTGTGGTTGTGAGTTTAATTGGTTTCAGCCTTATGTTGCAGCCATATTTTTGCGTACTGGAATTGCAGTGTTGTTTTTTTAAGGAATTTAATTAGGCTATTTTAAAATCTATTGGTTTCAGTTGGAGCCAATAGGAAATCAGTGGTGTTCAGGTTTACAGATTGCCCGGCTTGTCAGTGGTTGTTGGTCATGGGAGATGGTCATGTGATGTGGTTGCCATGGTTAAGGGGGGTTGGGATGTGGTATGGCTGCTCAGGGTGGCCTCGTGACCTATGGGAGTTCAGCCACTGCTGGAATGGTGACTGTAAGAGAGGAGGGTGTCGGTGCGTTTGATCATCTTCCTCTCAGTCGCCACAAACATATATTTTCTTTAGTTGTGACGGGAAGTGTGATTAAAGCTAATTTCTGTGGTGTAAAGAGAATTGTAGGCATATTTTACAGCCTTAGATAAATCATTTCCCTTCCTTGGTTACAGTAAACTAAATATTGATTTCTCAGTGATTAAGATAAGGGTGTGTTGTTTGCTGCACGGATGCAAGATCTGTGGTGTTTTGTTTTTTTTGCTGTTGGAAGCAGTTGCTCTGACAGGAAGTGTTGCGACAGAGCCAGTGAGAGTGGGTGGTGTGTGTTTGCCTTTTTTTTTTTTTTTTTACATGAGACTTAATCACTATATAGGCTCCTTGCTGAATTACAGACTTCTCTTTTTCTCCAGCGTCATCATGCTATTTTTGAGGCTCTGTTGTGTTCAAGAGCGTGGTTTTTGCCTGTTTTTTTTTTCTTGGCAGATGTGCCTGTTATGTACTGTATCTGTCTAAGGCTCTCTGAAATCCATTTGACTCTATTAGCCTTTCTACATGACACTTCAATTCAACAAAAAATACATGTGACAGTGCTTGCATTTACTTGCAGCAGCATTGTTAATCTTATAGTGTGTGTCACCGTCGTTTCTTTTTGTGGTGTGCATTACCATAACAACACAGGAATAACCATTCCCTCCTTGTTTGTCTTCCCATAGAAGGCTGAATGAGCTTTGTTTTTTCTCTCTTTCACTCACATGAACACACACACACAGATACTGGAGTTAACCTACGATGTGCACATTCAAACCCACTGCAGTTAAAATTCCTGCAGCATTCCAACACACAGACTTTGTCCAGACACAAGCACCAGAGGTATCACTCACCTCCTTCACAGGAACAGTGGGTTGCATTAGACCTGTCAGTTTCCTTATTACCCATTACTTAATCCATGCGACCATGTCTTATTCTTTGACTAAACTGCACGTTGAACTGTGATATCTTATACGATTGACAGTAGATTGTGAGAGATCTTCAAATATGTAGATTTTACTGCAGAAAGTTATGTCTTTTACAGTCGTTTTGGTGCACTGCTGTATCTCTGTGGGCTTGACAGTGTAAACTCTGTATTTTGTCATTGTGTATGTCTACTGGTCTGATTAAACATAACAAGGGGTCAGTGGAGAGTAAGGAGCGTCACGACTGATCCATCAGTTTCCTCATTCAGCTCTCTCTGTAAATCAGGGAGTGGCCTTCTCACTCAGAGCTGACTGTGCTGAGATGGGAATGCCCCGGAATTCCTCTCATTCCTTCAACTGTAATGTCTGGACATGTCTTTAGCCTGAACTGAAAGAGAGATGGAACGTGGGGAGCTAGTTGGGATATGACAAGGAGTGGTATATATGTGTGCTTTATGGTTAATTCCAGGGCTTTGGCCTTGCAGTTGCCCTTGCTGTGGATTGGAAATTGCTTTATCTTGTTGTTTTCTATCTTTCCTTGATTTGTCATTCCTGATCACAACTCTGATAGAGGCCCAGAGAGCAATGTCACCAAAAACAACTACAACAAACACAAAGGTAGGTAAAGAGAGATTAGAGCAGCTGAGATAAAAGATAAAGGAGAGAGTGCAGGGTTTGTCTAAAGAGGCCTCCAGACACCGCCCCACTGTGTCACAAGATGGATCCCACTAGGCACACAGTCAAACTGGTCTTTATGCCATCTTTAGATAATCATAGCACAGTTGCCTTGGTTCGCACCAGAGCTTGATCTTAAAAGGAAACTAGGCCAAATGAGCCAGTCAGACAGGACTAGTTACTCGCCACGTCCCCTGTGTGGATTAATAGCATTTGTTCACTGGTGTCAGTGAGGACAAGTAATGCTTAAGGACCTCATTTGTAAATGAGCTCAGTTACAATCAGCATTTTAATTATGATGGGAAAAAATCAGGTCATTAAGTGTGTGCAGGGCTTTGCAGACTGCAATTTGAACTTTCTGTAGGTATAATTAAATATGTAATTGGCATCTTGAGCTGCCTGGATAAATTCTCAAATGTATAGGGTATTAAGATCTTCAATAACATCTTTGATAGCATGGTGTTACCTTTGGCCTGAGTGAGTCAGGCACTGTGTCAGTCCCTTAGCTGCTGTTGCTCTACAGCAGGCTTCAGATGTAGCTTCTGAGGTTAGGGTGTGGTTTCTCACTTGAATGACAGGCAGGCTTCTCTGCCAGTGGACTTACAGGAAGTGCATGGCCTTGAATGTTTCCTTGTAGTTTGTTTGTGTCACTGTTTGATCACAGGCCTGCATCAGATGTTTAGAAGTGATGCAGTAGGTCACATTTAGAGAAGGGAAAACGACATAATTTGGACCTGACCATGCTATTTGCGTGTTTTTTGGAAGGTTTGGGTGAAACCACAGAAGAGCAAAGTTGGAAGTTATAAGCTATTGGTTGTGATAATACCCTGGGAGATTTTTTTTGTCATATAATAATACCCACACCCCCTAACCACTGCCACCCCCACCACAAGGGCGTCTCAGGGCACAGCATCTCTGGATCTGGATTGGGTTATACCAGCTATTTGGAAAAACTGAGTTTGTGTGTAAAATGTTTGTGTGTTCTTAAAAACTACTTGCTAGTTTCAAACAAGTGGTTTACTAAATAGGGCTGCACCTTTCAAACCTAAGTAATGTCTAAGCTAGCAAAGACTTTAGTAATGTGTAAATTGGTTGCTCGGAAACATCTGTTGCACCCTAACCCTCCAATGAAATCATTGTAGCATCACTAGCTGTAAATAACTTCTTTAAAAAACAAAATCAACTGCAGTTCTTTGCAGTTACTTATACATGCATATGTTGAAAAGTATGTTACTGAGTTAGTTGTATTTATGCAGTTTGGAATCAGTGGAAAACATCTGATTATACTAACCTACCTGACATGATTTGCCTAATTAGTCTAGCTAATGTTACTGGACTTCCATTTTGTAATTTGAGGTATATTGTTGTGGTATATGTTTGTGAAATGTAGCTTAAAATATTCCCAGTTTACATCATCAGTAAACAGCATTTCAGCAGTTCAGATGTTATTCTACAATCTTAACATGCCATAAATAAGCAAGCTAACATTAGCATTGTCAGTTGGTTCGTTAAGAGTTACATCTGCCTGCTACTGGGTGTAAATACTTACTAACAACTAATCTTTATGTAAGAACTAGTTTCTGTGGTGTAAGCAGTTTTAATTTAGTGATGTGTAAATCTCCACTTAGTAAACTCTTATAATTAGGCTCAGTTTTAACTTGTGAAGAGCTGGTGCAACTGGCTCTTGGTGGGAGTTAATGTGCTATGGACAGCAGGGGCAGGATGCTTGATGTCAGTGGGGCCTGAACCTTGGCCTTCAGGTGACAGAAATCTGTCTTCACTCACTACATTATTCTGCTTCCTGCTGCAAAACAAACTAAACCTATAACACACAGAGTTGAACTTTTTCACATACACATAGCTTCGTCTTCCTGCCCTCCTTTGCTTTCCATCCCCCCCTTTTCTCATAGATCTGTGGTCAGAAGAGGGTTTTGGCATCCACCTCCAGGGCCTGACGCTGGGTCATGTGACTGCCTCCCACCACTCTGGCGTTGCCCTCCTGTCACCACAGCAACGTCAGCATTCTGACTAACATGCCGTGACATCCGTGACCTTCCTCCCCCATTTGCAAACCCATTTCTTTTTCTCATTCCATCATCTTTTTCTCCCTCAGTTGCTGATTGCTCTCATCATTACTCTGTTTTCTGTGATTCCCGCCACGTCTTTCTTCCAATTTAGTTTGTTATGCCTTTCTAGGAATGTGTCACTTTGTGCCTTTTTAGTTCAGGGTGTGCGTTTTCCTTGTTGGGGCGAGAACCGAAGAGGCTTTTTAGATAGCTACTGTCTAGGTGTTTATTATTTAGTTATTTACTCCATTTCTGTCTCTATCTGTCTGCCTCCTTCCTTCTCCCAGTTATGAGTCCAGATTCATCATCAAACCTTTCTCCTGAGGCAGGGTTATGCAACATCTATTTTATAACCTGAGCAACCAGAGGGCAGAAAAAAGAACCTTGTGGGAGAGAGCAACTACAAAAAGAAGAGCTGAAGTTTTCATATATATATATATATATATATATATATATGAGAATATATATATATATATATATATATATGAGAAGTACAGTGTGTAATGCCTTACTGCCTTGTTTATGTGAGCTCTGATGATGTGTTTGTCATCTTGTCCTTATCCATCTTCCTGCCATTTGGTGGGTACAATTAGTAAGGATGTCTCCCACATTTTCAACCCAACATATGGTAATAATGGCCTTGACAATTCCAAAATGCCATGTCCATAACTTTCTTATAACCATCACATTACCAAAAACAACAAATCAGCTCATCCACACAGTAAAAAAAAACCAAAAACAAAAAACCCCACTGGCCTTATTTTAATGGTGTATTTTCAGATAACTTATGTTGTTGTCTTTAAATGAAAATAAAATTATCCTGGATTTTGTCTGCTAACCAACCAGGAAATAAACCAACCTTACATTTCAAGGAATGGAAAACTTAATATAATTTCTTCAGAATTTGTGGCCTAGTTTTTATTCTCAAGGGTTTCTCATTTGGATTCATGGGAACACATTCCAAGCAGTCAGTGCATGTAACACTCAGATAAACTTTGCCCTTAAAAGTAAAAAAAAAAAAAAAAAAAACATCTCTGGGAAAGTTTGTAAAGTTGCAAAATTTTAAAAAAGTTATTAACTGGGAAATAAAGGTGACTTGTATTTAGTTTTTAGATGTTTTTTTATGGCCTTTATTAATATTTTATACAATACAAGTCGAAACCAAGGTGTCAGAGCATGTTTATTTACCTTTCGGAAAGATTTTCCAAATATGGTCCTGACAGGAAGTGTGTGTGACACAGCTGACTGTTCACTCAGTTTACCCTGTAAAATGACTCAGGAGCCTCACCCAGAATGCCAGAGTATCGTCTCACACACCAACACAGTGCAGCAGGAAGTGAGCGTGACAGTGCAGTAGTCAGAACCAAACTTTCATACCTCTACAGCCAAATCACTGTTAACACATAACACCAGGTTATTATGACATGAGTCACACATGAGTCTCTTTCATTTTTGCTGAAGCCACTGTGACATTTTTTGTGCTGACGCGGTACAGTGTGCAATCATAACCTGCATGTACACTTGCTCATTGTTCCCACTTGCAAGAGCATAATGGTTATACACGAAACTGTCATTACGTGTTATCTTTAAGATGTAGCAGATGCCCTAGATATGACCCTCTACATTGAATTGATTTCTGGAATGTTTTTGGAGAGACTAGGCTCTGAGGAAATTGCTCATATCCTGTATGGAGCTGTGGAAGAGGAAGTCTCCTGTGACACTGGGAATCTCCAGTCTACTGACCCACATCACGGGCTCTGGATCCTGCTGCACTATGGTTACCCGCACTATTGCTTTGCAGTGTTAAAGTATATACTTTAGACCTATGAAAATTTGAATTGCAAGTCATAATTTTTAATTTTGATGTAACATGTTACATGTTGGTGCAATACTTAAAGATGCCCTGTGGAGTTTTCTTTTAAACAGTTATGTTTATATTCAGTGTTTCTCTGCAAATCATATTGTTTGGATAATTGAGGCCTATCAAATGCGTTGTTCACATAGGCCAGCAGTCTTTTTCTTCTCTGCCTTTTGCTTGTGCATTTCTATGTTTCTTGGCATTGCCACCATTTATTCATCACTGGAATAGCATCAGACAGTCACCTGCATGCTTGTGTATAAACATGTGGGTCCTTGTGTGCATGCTAGTAGAGCACAAGATATGAACAACTCATCAAAATATTTCTCCATAGTCTCAGTATTGGTCAAAAACTCAGCAGGGTACTGTTAGCCTTGTAGTCACACCAGATAAAAATCTTAAATTAGCTTGTTTTGTTGTGTTATATATTTGTAGAGAACAATTGAAACCAGAAACAAACAATAGCATATTGCTAGATTTAAATTAGCTGAATTGATTCTATTAGTGTTAATATTGGATTTTATTGAGATGTAACTGCCAGCGATGGTGGCTTTGCAGCCATGTTTCCGACAGTTTGTTGAAACATTTATAGTTCTTTGCGGCCAGTTGGAGATAATGGTAGTTGTCAGAAAATTGCGATATCTCAGACTTTGAATTACAAGTCGGAGGCTGACATGACATGGTTTTCCCACTCGGCTCCATGTAATAACGCTCTGAACGAAATGACGGGAATGTGGCATAACTTTCAAGGTCAATTCAAGTCCCTCTGTTCCAAAATCTCTAGCCAGATTGGGTACAATAGTGGGTGAGTGTGTGGTTGTCATATTCCTCCATTACAACAGATCACACTCTTAGTGGTGTGATCTAACTTAGCCAGTGTCTTCCTTGAAAATTACATCCAGTCCTGCTCACTTTGTTTTTTTTAAAGGTGTCAAAACGATATTTGCAGTCTGTTTGTACTCATATGCAAATATCTTGCTGGGCTAAAGGCACAATAAGATAACTGAAAAGCATGTTAACAGATGGGAGCTGAACATAAATTCGGAGCTCACTGCTCCTTTCTGCCTTTGGCACACCATGCTTGGTTACAGAGTAATTTGCTGATCAATGGGTGTGCTCAAATTCACTGTCTGGCTTTTGAGATTTCAGTGTGTCTTAATCCTGCCGCCTGTGGGGTTTTACCAAAAGAAAACTCCACTAGGATAGATAAATATATACCCCCAGAGATCAATTTTTTATCATCACAGGCACTGAAATCAAAAGCAGAAGGTGGGAAAAACCCACTGTTCTCTGGCTTCATGTGGAGCCAGTCTTGGAATCGACGCAGCAGTTTTACTAAAATAAGTTACTATGGGCAACACATTGCCTTGGGTACAACGCCATATAAACTGCACAAAGTACAACGCATGGTGCTGTCCACCATAATACTTGTCACATGTCTCATGTGATGTGAGACTGAATGGTGTCCAGTGTTGGTGATCAGTGCGCTGACAGGAAGGAAGGGTGTCTCCATCTAAGACTTCCTGTCCTGCTGTGTGACTCTGTCGGTCCTTGTGCAGCTCTTTTCCTTTTCCCTTCACTCTTCTCTTCCTCCCTCCCCCAGGGCATGCCTAAGCCTATCTTCACTTACTTCTCTCGCTCACATTTTTCTTCATTTACTTCATTAGCTTTTGTTGGACCATCTGTCCAACATGTTATCGACTAGCTGCAAGAGTCATTTTTTATGCTCTTGCACTTCCAGGTTTTTTAGCCTTTTTATCCTTTACAGGAAGTGTTCAGCATTTTGAGAAACACAATTTCTCCTTTTTTCTTTTTAATCAAGAGTTTGATGAGAAGATCGATACCATTCTCATGTCTACACAGTAAATATGAAGCTACTTCCAGCAGCCAATTAGCTTAGCTTAGCTTAGCACAAACTACTGGAAACAGCTAACTTGACTCTGTCTAAAGGTATAAATCCGTCTACCGGACTACTTCTTGGCCGGCCGGGCACATGATGATGAGACTCCAGGAAGTCACTATGCGCTGCCACAAAATAGTCCAGCACAAACCCCCCATAAAACAACAACTAATTTTTGTTTTTACACTTCGGGTCTTGTACGGATTAAACAAACAAGGTATAAAGTGTTAATTGGTGAGCTAGGCTAAGCTAACCCGCTGCTAGCAGTATAGCTTCATATTTACTGTACACACATGAGAGTGGTATCAGTTTCCTCATCTAACTCTCTGCAAGAAAGCAAATAAGCATATTTCCCCAAATCAAACTATTCCTTTAATTTGTACTCTGTATTAGTTTAATAGGACTCCATAAAATGTCAAGCAAATCCATAATCCAGTGTAAAAGAACTTCTGTTCTAAAAGACTGACATCAAAAACAACAAAGCTTTGAGAATTCTCAGGATTTATTTAAACAAGCGCATCTCAGCTTCAGTATCTTAATTTCCTCAGTCAGTTGACTCCAATCATGATAATATGGATTGATATCTGGGATGTTTTATCACTGTGAGTGTGTGAATTGTCAGCTGTAATGAGATGTCATCCAATTAAGAAGGTGCGGAGGCCCGATCATCGAAGCAAGTCTGTCTAAAACAAATCAATAAACAAGATGGAACAAATGAATGCAAGACAGGGGAAAGTGTCGGAGACAAGCTGGAGATGACAGAGGAGAGGGAGAGAGGGAGGGAGAGAATACACAGGGATATGAGGGACGAGAGGAGGCCACACTGCAGGTCTCTCATTCAGACTAATGCCATTAGTGTCACCGTGCAGGCGGATCATATGACACAGAGTCATTATTGCTCTTTATTTATTTACCCTGACACACGCACGCACATAAATTCCACCATGTCACATATCCTGTAGAGTTAGTTTCCTCACACACACACACCCCCGTAGCCTTGAAGCCAAAATGCCTATCCAAACACACAAATTACACCTTTCCTAGAGTGTGTCACACATGAATGAACATCTCCGAATGCTCATAACATGCTGCCTGCCCCCCCCCCCCCCCCGCCCTTGTTCCTGTTTCTTCTTCCTGTCCATGGATCCAGCCTCTGGGCTTGCCTTCTCATGTCATCTCAGGGTGTGTGAGCCTTCAGACCATATGGACTCTGAGGGGCTTAGTGGACCTCTAGCCAGCCCCCCCTTGGAGGGCCTGCTGTTTGAGGAGAACTCTTTTCAGCTGCTTCAAACTTCCTGTTTGGAAAATGAAAAAAGTTTGAGGAGTTGTTGCTGTTTTGTTATCTCAATTTGCCTCCCCCTCCTTTCCCTCACGCCTAGCTGATTTTATTTAAGCTCTAACATTTTGCATATTTGTGAGCAAATATAATTCATTGCTTGCCACAGCTAAGTGTTGGTTTGTTGTGTAATTATTATTTGGTTTGTGATCTGTGGATCTCAGCAATCCAGGATGGGCAGATGGCTCCATCTTGCTCACCAATGACTCTCTGTCTATCTCTTCCTCTCCATCACTTTTTTTTTCATGTGCACATGTCCGTGTTCATGTGTGAGCTTACGCATCTTTGTGTCTGAGTGTGAGTCTGTGTGTGTGTTGTTTTAGGAATATCTACTCTGTGGACCATATGGTACAACACTGCCTGCTGGGCAAAGATAAATCCCACATGCAAAAGCAGCAGAGACACCAGCAAACACACACACACACACACACACACACACACACACACACACACACACACACAGAGACACAATTAGCCCAGCCTCAGTATCATGTACTTGCATTGTAATTAGTCTGCACCTTCTCGTCTGTTGTTGTATAACAGCGATACCCAACAGGCCTGTCTTGTGTTCATCTGTCAGTCTCTTTGCCCCTCTCGCTGTCTTCCCTCCTCCTCCTCTTCCTCCTCTCTGGCTGATTTGCTTTCTACCTGCCTGCCTATACTTGTCTACAGCTCATGTTTTCCATCTTTCTCCGAAGCAACTTGCCCCCAGCCTACTTGAGTCATTAGGCCTTTCCTGAGCCGTAACGCAGAAGTCAATTCATATCTTCTGACTACACGTCCAACTACCCATATGAAAGTTTGTCTATCTACTTTGTTGGTTCAGAGAGCTGTACTTTCTCGCTCTGTCTGTCCCTCTTTTCTCTTTCTCCCTCTTATTGTTTCTCTGCCTCCATCTCCCTAACTATATGTTGATAAAATTGCATAAAAGCTCTGAAATCTAACTTGAGTTGCGTTATGCATCACACTGAAAATCAGTCAAGGATCTTTTACAACTGGGTCTTATTTCAAAGTTTTAGGCCTCATTTCTATCTGATCTGATTGCTAAAAAGAAGTATAAGGTGGCAATGAACACAAACAGTTAGACAATCAAAAACTCCCAGGTTAGCCACACGTATTTGGTAAAAAATATAAAAATAAAAGAGAAAGAAAAAACGAAAGGGAAAGGGAAAGTTATTGCCCAAACTATCCGTTGCAAACATCCATCACAGTTTACAGACCAACCTTCTGGTTCAACTTTGACTTACCGTACTTAGAGTTTACTTGCTTTTGGTTTACCTCAAAGTCAAGTGGTTTAGATAATCTGGCTAAACTGTTGGTTTGTTTACAACCTGTCTGATTGTCTGGCCTCTCGTGTTTCTTGCCCTGTCAGACTTTGTTGTTGTTCCTGTGTTGCCAGATCTCATCAATTACTTTGGTGAGTACAATGGGATCATAACTGATGGAAGTTATGGCCAAAACAATGAAAATAAGACCCAAGTTGTAATAAATCAGAATTATATTTTTAAGTGAAATTGATTTGAAAAGTCTGCACTGCATTAATAAGCAGCAATAATGCAACTTTGACAACAATTTATGCAGACTTAATGTTCACTGTGATAGATTACACATCTGAAGCAAGTTTTCAGTCTGCTAATTGATTGTCATATGAAAATGAATGGAAACAATAAAACAATAAAATCTAAAACACAGCAGGCATTTGAAAATAGCAAGCAAAACTGGTTTGTAGTTAAGAAGCTCAAACTTGCAAAAACACTGCTATGATCCCTTAACCTGTTTGATGTTTGTATGTTCCTGTCTGTGTGTGTTTCATACCTGCGTAGACTTGCAACAGAGCCAGACTGCACAAAAAGGGAAGGTCACTGAAATCAAAGTACTCCAAAGCTCCCACGCTTCTCCTCTAGCCAGCCTTCCTCTCTCGGATTAGACAGATCACATAAAACCATTTATCTCTGTGTCTCTGAACACCGGGGTAAACAATGAAACACGGTGTATTCTTTAGAAATGTGGGGAGAGACAGACTGTAAACCCCCATGGCACAAATCCTCCACCCCCACTGCATCTTGTGCCACAATGTCTGCTAACTGTCGAACATGGTAACATGGATGAGGGCACAGCTGGAAGAGAAATGGAAAGGCACATACAAAGAGAGGGGAGAAGGAGACGAGGCAGTTGGAAGCTGGTTAACTGGGACTGATTTTGACTGTTTTTAATATTTTTCAGCCAGTCGAATGGATACAGGCAGGGATGAAGTGAGAGACAGACACACGCAGAGGGAGGTTAAGGATAAAGAGACGGGCACAGCAACAAAAGCAACGGCATTTAATATGAAACAGAATTTCAGAGGTAGCCTACTAGCTTAGTCACCATGACAACAACACACTTAAACCAGCATTTAATTGGTGCTGTCTGCACTTGTCTGTTGTCTCTCCATCTACTCCCTCTGTGTACAGTATATAATTACACTGTGATTTGTGGGTATCATCTACCAGCACAAACCTGCCTACGATATGGTATACATTATTGTGTTTGATTTGTAATGTGATACTGTAATATGGTTCAATTTACTACAGCTGCCACATAAGATTAGGCTTGAATTTTTGGATCCAAGTGCAAATATTAGGAATATGGTGCCTGTACTGTATATGCTAAAATATTAAATATTTATTTTACCAGGCAGAGTTTGAGGATTTGCAGTAGGAGTGCGATTGTGAGTGAGAGATTTTCTGAGAACAATAAGTCAGTAGATGAGTCAGTAGATGATAGGTGATATAATTCAGCCACAGGCTTCTTAAAAAGACCGCAGACTGTCAGTAAAGATACTCAGGTGCTGTGTGAGGATAGGGAGGTATGTTTACACTGGCATGTACTTGCATGTATGAGAGAACGGGTGTCTCATGTTCATCTCACGTCCTATTTAACTCCTAAAAGCTGCTGTTATTTCCTATCTCTTCTGTCATACACATGCAATTTGTGTATACTTGTGTAACAATTAAGATCCAAGCGATCAAAAAGGGTTTTGTTGTAGTTTTTCAGGTCGGCCCTTGCTTGCAGAGTAGGTGATGCGATGCACAAGTCCGGCTCCAGGGTTGTACACAAAATCCAAGTCTGCCCAGCTTAAAACAGAAGAGGGTGTTTTTGGTTTTGACATTTTGCTTCAAGCACGTCTAGTCTTCAGCCTCTGCCTAGTCATTCTTTCTTCAGGTTTCAGTGTGTTATTTGGCATTCATATATCCAAAACATTTGGGAAAAGTAAGAAGGAGAATTAAGAGCTAGATGAGGCCATGGTAAGCTGGCAAATGGCAATTTACTGTTTCTCAAGGTGCAGAGCTCTGAATGTGTCTCTCAGGCTCCCCACGGGTTATTTGTCTATTTTCAGAGAACTGTAGGCGGTAAAGAGCAAGTATTCAAGCCAGGACAAGATGGAGATGTTCTCTTAAGAATGTAACAGCTGCAGTGACAGAGAAATACATGTATGGGGAGAGGGCAATAAGCAGTTAGAATTAGAATCCCAGTTCAAGTGGAACTATAGGACAAAAAAACAACAATTTAATGCTATAGGCTATTCTTGTACAATTTATAGTTTAAAGAAGACAAAACTGATTGCCTAGATAGAGAGATTTTTTTATTACATTGATATTTCATGACTTTTCCTAATTTCATGAGAATTGCTTATAAACATGATTTTGATTTTCGCCTTGCGTCATTCACACAAATTTGACTGCTGGACCGTTTGTTTATCCGCCCCAGCAAACAGCAAATGTACCGACGTTAGCTGTAAGATAGCTAGCAACCGTCGCAATGGCCGTGTGTGTGTGTGTGTGTTTCTGTCCAGCTCAGCCTCTGACCGAGTGGAAA
The DNA here is from genome assembly GCA_005408345.1 of Macquaria australasica. Classification (NCBI taxonomy): domain Eukaryota; kingdom Metazoa; phylum Chordata; class Actinopteri; order Centrarchiformes; family Percichthyidae; genus Macquaria; species Macquaria australasica. The sequence goes on along the minus strand of SEMN01000156.1, from coordinate 410,897 downwards.
ACGCACAAGAAAAGCTGGTTAATTTCACACCAGTTGCTTTCCTGTTTTCTTCTCGTCACTGTACGTTTATGAAGCAGATTCATAAAGCTCCAGGATAGACGCAAATCTTTCCCTCAAGATGAGACATTTTCAACACGCTTACTCCCACGGGTGCAGCTCCCACAGTAACAGGCAGTTAGGCCTCTCTGGGCTTTACCTGACACCAAACAGAAGTGACGTCACATTTTTGTGTCTGTGAATGGCAAATAAAAGGAATGTATGTTTGTTCACTCAAGGCCTTAATAACTTATAAAACATGAAATATATTCTTATGGTGTTATAACAATGTTTTCTGGCATTATTTTCATCAAAGGTGTAAGCCCAGTTTGTGGCAACTTTAATATTTTTCTACATATTGGGTTTTAATAAGGTCAGGAGAAAAGTAAGAAAATATTGGAAGCAAAAAAAAAAGGTGATTTTGCAATTATTATCATTATTTTACACACACAACCGTGTGGTCCGTGGGATCCAAAACAAGGAAATAAAGTCAACAAAACACAAGAGTTAACAGAAAAAATGAGGAGAAAGTAGCGAGCATTTATCAAAAACATACAGTAGGTGTTTTGATGTAAAAACACCCAGACTCAGCTGTGCATTCCTGTGAAGTGAATTCATTCCCCATGCCTCCTGGGGCACGCACACCAACACGCTTACTCACACACACACACATCTCTCTCTCTCTCTCTCTCACACACACACACACACGCGCGCACACACACACACACACTGCAGAGTATTGTGGCTGTGTCTGAGCCTGCAGTTGATAAGATAGGGTTGGGTTGCACAGCTTGCAGGCAGATACTATTGTGGCCGTTGACAGGAAACTGAAACAGGGCGGGATGGTGCGGCTCCATATCATATACGTGCTATGTGTGTGTGTCAATGTGTGTGTGCGGCGCTTGTTTGAACATTTGTCCTCTCCACTCCTGTGAAACACCGGCCAAAGCTTTCCCAAATTCACTGTTTTCCCTCAATGAATGCTTCTTCTCACTCGTGGACTGAGTGGGCTCTTGTGCTCTGTGTGAATGAGTGTGTCTGCCCCCCAAAAAAAAGAGTGAAGAGAGAGGAGCCATACTGTAGGTCAGTCTGCATTCTGCCATTTGTCCACCAGACGGGACAGTGGGGCGACTGTACTAGCTGGCACTATTGTATTCTGGTGAATGACGGCCCTGTCGCAGACCCACAAACACACTGACCTAGCTCTGTTTTCAATCCAAGTCACTGGGTTCAATGCTGTGTTGTGTATTATTAATGATATAGCCTCATGCGATTTTCAAATATTTCATCTGTGAAATGTAACAAGTCACATGTGAAAACAAGAGCTTCACATCCAGTATTAAATGTGATACATTTACAGTGTGATACATTTACAAATACATGTAGTCGTGTGCTTTTTGGAGAACATGGATTTCACATTTTTTGTAAAGGAAAGTGCTTCACTATACACTCAGTTGCCAGATTATTAGGTGCGCCTAGCTAAATCGAATGAAGTCTAATACAGTCCTGCAATAAATCCTCCCTTCATGAAGGTTATAATGGTCAGTTTTTGTTGAAACTGTTTTCATTCAGTCAGTCATTTTGGAGGCTGTTCTTTGTGGTGCCATTGAAACAATATTTTGTGAGAGATATTTACCCTCATTGATATAAATGGGGTGGACAAAATATTAGAAAAGAAAATGAGTTTTAGCTACCTAATAAACTGGCGACTGACTGTAGAACTATTAAGCACAAAACATCAAGCAAACAGGATAATAACAGAGATTTTTAAATAGATTGAATCCAGAAGTAACATAAAGGCACAGATATATAAGAAAAGTAACAGAATATAAAAGTTAGTCTGGAGAAGTTTTAAAAAACGTTAATTAAATAGGATGATTTAATAATAGTAGGAGGTAAACTTCTAAAGCAGTAGAAATGGAGGTATAATGATGGTGATTAGAAGATTACAGTTCATGACATTTTATTCATTACCCACCTATGATGTGGTATTATGACTCGCTAACCAAATTCACACAAACCAAGTGGGGGACATTAGATCTGCTGTGTGTGTCAACAGCTATAAACACAGTTTGTTCTAGGCTTTCTCCTCACCACATGTGCAAATCTAAGAAATATTGAATAACACTGAGCACTGAGTGTATTGAATCCATTACTACCTGCATTCCAGGAGCATCAGCAGGCAAAATGAACCCTGCGGCCTGTTTTACATACAGTTTTCTAATTCCGTTTGAGATGTGAAGGAGGCGTCACGGTGAAGTGCTCCATTAGTCTGTGGGGGTCACAGTGAAACAGCTCGTCTGGGAGAGGAGGCTCTCTTCCAATGTGCCATCCTTACAGAGAGGCAGATAAAGGAGAGGTTAGCTGAGTGTGGATAGATGACTCACAGTGTGTAGGTGCAGGAAAAATAGATTAGAGTCCTCTGGACCCTCAGGCTTTTTATTTTATCTCTTATTGCAAAAGAGTGAAAGAAAAATACAAAAATAAAGATGAGGGAGACTGTTGCTCAGAGCAACATGGCAGCTAAAAGCTATCTATCTATCTATCTATCTATCTATCTATCTATCTATCTATCTATCTATCTATCTATCTATCTATCTATCTATCTATCTATCTATCTATCTATCTATCTATCTATCTATCTATCTAGACTAAATTGTTGTTTTCTGCCTCCCTTCGTCTGTCTCTCTCCTACTGTGTGGGCGTGTAAAGTGTCAGTCAGCAGAGCTTTTACATTGTTCCGAAATGAAGCTTAGGCATCTGCATTATGGCACAACTCATTATATGACTGACATAAAACAAGATGGGGCATATGCAAGTACTTGGACAAAGATGATAATGAATGTGATAGTCTGGGATTTTTTCATATCAATACATTTAGATTTTGTTACTGTTGCTTTCAGATATAAAATAATGGATTATCAAAGGGCCACTCCACTCCACCAATTTTACATGTCAAAGTCAGTTTACCAGCTGGGAGTACTGCACAGACAGGAGCTTTGTTGAGGCCGAGGAAATTACTCAGATGACGTCACCTGGGTATCTCAGCTTGGGCTTTAAGACTACATATCTTAAACAGAAAGGCTGCATGTCAAACTGGGCATGAAGACATGGGTATACACTGTGTTATGGTAGGTGTACTGGAAGTTGGAAGTTACCCATATTATGGACTAAAGATCTGGGTATATTGGCCTCTGCTGCATCTAATTTCTTCCCCCTAACTTTATGGAACTACTGCAAGTTGCTGGAGTACTCTTTCAACTCATGAAAGATTTTAAATTTGTAGTTCTTAAAGGGGCACTCCACCAGTTTCACACATGAAGATCAGTTTACTCATCATGGGAGGATTAGTCAGCCTGTGAAAACAGTTGAATAATGTATTTTCTGTGCTGGAGGAACTTTGTCAGATTTGAGGGGAAAAACCATGGTGATGCCATCAAGGTTATTTCAGATTAGGCTTGGAGATGTTACATTTTTATCAAAAAGCCTCTGTGGCAAACTGGAGGTATGGCATTTGACCCATACTAGTGGCTAAAAGTCAGGATATTTTGGCTTCTGCTGCATCAATTTTAACCTCGTCTTGGGGGTGTTTGGGGTGCTTTTGAATGACAGTGCTATGCAATACTAATGTGCTGGAGTATTCCTTTAATACATAACAGGAAGCGCTGATATCTACATAACTTTACATTTTGTATTTCTGGCAGTAGCGACTGTACTTTCTTTGAAACAAATATTCAATTCAATTCAGTTTTATTTATATAGCGCCATATCATAACAAGGTTATCTCAGGGCACTTTTTCGAATAGAGCAAGTCTAGACCGACTCTTTATGTTTACAGAGACCCAACAGTTCCCACCATGAGCAAGCACTATGCGACAGTGGCAAGGAAAAACTCCCTTTTAACAGGTAGAAACCTCGAGCAGAACCAGGCTCAAGGTGGGCGGTCATCTGCCTCGACCGGTTGGGTTGAAGGGGGAGGGGGGAGCGGGAGAGAGAGAGCTATTATAGCGGAAGAATTAAGTACCTAGCATGTAAGGTGATGGGCAAGGCAATAATACTACTGAAATTAAGAGCATCGGTGCTTGTAGCAATGATTTCTTGGTGATGCAGTGCAAAACACTATAGCTGTGTCTAAAATCGCCTAATTGTTTGCTAGAGTGCACTATATTTTATATAGCTCCCTCAATGGAATTAAAAGTAGTGTCCAATATTCTGTCAAAACACACACACACGTGCACACACGCACACACACACACACACACACACACACACACACACACACACACACACACACACACACACACATCTTTCTAGTCAACACAAAAACTGTCATTGTGATTTCTGCCTCTCAATGACAAGAACACTGTTGAAAAGCTCCCTTTAAAATCTCTATTTTTTTTACATTAAGAAAAGTACATTTTAAGCCCATTGTCAGGGGCTCATTGTCAGGTATAGAGCAAAAATATTCCTCTGTACCTGACAAGCTAAAGGGAGAATTCAACAGTCTTGAAAGTCCTTAAGAAGCATGAATATCTCACATTGCAATAGTTCAGCTTTCAAAGTGTGACACCACACCCGTGTCAGAAATCTCAATTTACAGCTCACAATTAAACTATTTGCTGTTTATTATGTAGGAAATAGTGAATCAGTGAACAAGGGAACGATTTCGGGCAAAGCTCTACTTTTGACCAAAACAAAATCAGAATCCTATGTTCTACCGCTTTAACGATTAAGACATGAGCTCACTTCTTTCACTGATGAGCTCATGCTGCAGTGTCTTTATTCACTCATGGCCAAGACTGCTTCTTTTAGGAACCCCCTCTACCTGTTCCTCACCACGCTGACTTAAAATTTCAACCGTTCAGCCTCACAGATAGGCTACCCCTCTATCGTTTTAGTCACACTGCAGTGGAGGGCGTACATTTGCCAGTGATGTCAGTCTGTATGCCCTGATGATATCATTGTTTTTGTGGAGGCAAGCCATTTTAAATCATTTATTGTAGATGTCTTCAGCACCCTGCAGACTTTGATTATGTGACAGTGACTTCATACCACTGCCTCAGTCTCAGAGTGTGTGTTGCATCAATACATCCTGCAGGGTATTTCCAGAAAATCACATTTGGAGAAGGACAGAGAAAATTTCCGCCGCACTGCTTTCATAATGTGTCACAAGTGCTGGGAAGCATTGACATGGTGCTGAGTGTCATGTCTCTCCTCCAGCTGTTGTTTGTACCCAGTTTTTTTTATTTTTTATCACAAGGTTTATGTGACAAAAACGTGTATGCTTTGGCAACTTTGACCATGGGAAACACAGACACTCACAGAAATAATGCAGGAAGAAAAAAATGAGTATAGATAGAGAAAAATCTCATAGGTCTGAGGAATGAAAACCAGCTAGAACACAGGGACGGGAATTTATCCTCGTAGGAAGACGATGTGAACAGATGAGAGAGAAAGGGATGCTGCCAAATTTGTCAGCGGCAGACGTGGCATGTTGGGCAGAACTGTCATTCAGCGGTATTCTGGGCCGCTCAGGAACGGTGGATCTACGGCAAGCTGAGAAGTGTGGGAGGGAAGACTGACAAGAGACGGAGAGGAGGGATCTATTCAGAGAGCCTCTCTGTGTTATGACTGAGTGACAGGACAGTGAAGGTGTGAGAGATGGCTGTATGTTCAAGTGATTTAGAAGGACTGTAGTGTTTGTTGAGCATGTCGTGTGCTCATGTCAAGCAGATGAGAGTTGTCAAACTGGATGATTTTTTTTCCTCTCAATGAGAATGTGTGTGTGTGTGTGTGTGTGTGTGTGTGTGTGTGCCGTGGCAGGAATGAAAAGAGCAATTTTGTCTGTCCCTCAAAATACACTCACACGCATTCACAGCTTCTTCAACTGCAGCCAGTTTTGTGAGTTCAGTTTGGCTTTGTAGCATGCGTCAATAATGATTAGCATCAATAGACTTTGACTCACAACCTTGTCACCAAGCAAAAGAGACAGAAAGAGGGGGAAATAGAAATATGGAAGAGGGAGAAAACATGCTATGAAGATGACTGAGGAAACTGGGCTGGAAGAGGACTGAAATAGCCTTTGGTGCAGTATGACTAAGACTTTAATTGCAGAGGGACAGAGATGTGGCCCTCTATTGTGTGTGTGTGTGTGTGTGTGTGTGTGTGTGTGTGTGTGTGTGTGTGTGTGTGTGTAGCTGTTTCCTTGTTTATTTTCAATGCAAAGATATCGCTTATCATGCAGTTTGGAGAAAATTAGTTTCATGACTATGTCTTCCCTGATTTACCTGTCAGCTGGTTTTGAGCATGTGTGTGTGTGTGTGTGTGTGTGTGTGTCTGTTTGCACCATTTGAGAAAACTAAACAAAGATTTTTTTGTTCATGTCCTCTGAGGGTGAATTGCTGTCGCTGTTTGGCTACCTCCTGCCTAAACACACACACACAATCACTTTACAATACACCTACATTCCTGCTTCCTCTGTCTCTTTTCACACTTTGTCTTCCACAAATAAAAAATCTCTGATGTGATTAGCAGCACAAGAGCATCTTCTTCTCCCTCCTTCCATCTCAGCATCTGTCCTTTTTGCCTTGCTTCTGAGACTTTCTGCCACCAGATGACTCAAACTGAAGCCGCAGGGTGAATGGTAAGCGTGTTGTTGCATTGTGTGTGTTTGTGAGTGGAAAGACAGAGAGGTGCGAACCTTGGGACTTGTGTCTTGGCTGTAGCAAATCCCAAAGGTAAGTCATTATCCCTAATTACAGCCAACATATCGCTAATGGGTCTCAGTTGTTGCAGCTATTTACCTAAAATGCAATGATGAATCATTCGCTGCAAGGGGAAACTCTGCTGAGGGAAAATTGCAGAGATATCAGGATTCATCAGTTAATCAGTTTTCACACTGAACCAATAAAAGAATATTCACTTTGCAGTTTTGGTGAAGCTCTATATCATCCTCAGTCTCTCCAGCAGTGTGAAGAAACTGCAGTGGAAAGCAAGTGGGGTGGTCACACACGCACACATTCACAATTTCTTTCCCACAGTCACACACTCGACTGCAGACGCCACTCCACAGTTATCAGAGAGGAAGTGATGCTATCACCTCTTCCTGTTGGAGTCGGGGTTTGTTGGGCCTCCTGGTGTGTGTATGTAGAGCATGTGCATATATGAGTATGTATCTGTATGTCATTTGAATGAAATCCTCTTTATTGTATGGATCTCTTCCTCTTCATCAACAGAGAGGAATACATTTGGATTGATGCACGACAGATGGATGGGTGGTAACTTTCCTCGTCTTGTTTGTTTTTATTTCTTCTCTTAACCCATGAATGTATAAACCCAGTATTTATAACTTTTTTTTCATCAGGAAAGAGCTATTCTCCATTCTAGAGAGTCTCTTCTGTAGACATGACAGCTATTGCATCTCTGTCTGTTTGTCCAGTACTTTGGTTTATGACCAAATACCTGATAAACTAATGGTATCCCCATCAGCCTCAGCTGTACTTTATGTTTACTGCTAATTAGCAAATATTAGCATGCAAACATGCTAAACTAAGATGGTGAACATGGTAAACATTATACCTGCTTAGTATCAGCATGTTAACATTGTCATTGTGAGCATGTTAGCATGAGCCGCTAGCGTGGCTGTAGACTCTTAGTCTTTCCTAAAATTCTTCTTTTTTAAATTAAAACTTAATTATTAAGTCCATTCAAATTATTACTCACATCCATGTTACATTATTTTATACTTAAGCTCTTTAATCCAAGAAAATAGCAACATCTGTGCTTTTATAAGAGAAGAACATTCAAAATTATATTTTCATTGTTCAGATATATGGCTTAGTTTCTCCTGCATTGAATTTCACATAATTTCTGCCCATTTAATTGCACAACAAATATCTTTTTTTACAGTTTTATCACGATTACTGTCAAAACCAACTGTACTTTTGCAATTGCAAAATTCATAACATAATAAGCTCTACAGGGGCTTATACTAATACCACCTTCACACTGTCATTCATAAGATACAGTGCAGTCAATGGGCTATACTTCATTTATATGTCTTTCTTTAGTTCTTTAGTTTATTGACTACAGAAGCAGTTAAATACACTGTAAAACCAGTGAAGGCTTTATACAGTCATTATTCATGGACGAGGTGGGCTGAAAAATGCAAATTGTTAAAAGTATTTATAATGGGTAAACATTTATTTGTGATCTTATTTGACAATATGCTGTGGTGGGAATATATGGGCTTTAGGGAAATGGCGCAATAAAAAAGGGAAAAATAACACCTAGGAAACATCATAAAGTGTAAATTCAAGCATCTGCATATATTTCTCTCACTTCTGTTTTTATATTTTTCTTTCTTTCTCGCTCTCGAAATATGCCCTCTACTGGTTAGAATTGGCATTATTTCAGTTAGCTGGGTAATGCTGTAAACCATCCTTCTAATCTATCAGGAAATTTTATCCAAACAAAGAGCTAATGCGTCTGTGAGAATCATGCACCTTTGGGTCTTACACTTCTACTGGCATTATGCTAAAACTCCAGTCAACTATACAAACACAGCCGTCACCTCCAGCTTTGATCTAATTCTGCTTTCTCCACCCGTGCCCATTGCTTGTCTCCATGTCACATCCACTGCAACATGCCACACATGATGACATCATCATCCTGGGGCAAACAGCCAATGAGAACCCACAGGGGGGAGTCAATCACGGGTCATCACAATAACGTTGGGCCAATCAGCACAAGCCAAAAGGCCTGTAACCATGGTGATTAGCCTGGGTTCAAATATGTGTTTGTGTGGCAGATGCCCCCTGTGTTGGTTCCATATGCACTTGCGTACATAGACGGGCCCGCTGCATTATTCCTATACTGTGAGTGGGTATATGTATGAAGGGGCACAGAGCTGTTATCTACATGGGACACTGAGGTGAACTCACTCACATCCCCACACACACAATAAAGATCTGTTGTCCTAGTTTTGTAACATATGGCTTATGCATTCATAATGTGATCCATACGTTTATTAGACATGCTTTTTCCTCCAGCTTCTGCATGTATTTCCTGTTTGGTACACACTTCTCTTTCAGCTGTTGCAACTTATAGCTATGGTAATTACAGTTGTTAGCTCTCCTCTGTATTGTTCTCCGAGAGGATGGATGAGGAGACATGTGGGTGGCAGTGAAGGGTGAGGGGAGGGGAGGGGAGGCAAGGACAGCAAGCAAACAGCACCGCTGAGTAGGAGAAGTACAATGGGCTGTGAGTCAGAGGAAAAAGAGGAGAGGGAGAAAGCGTTAGGTATGCTGAGAAAAGGTCAGTGTGTGGAGGGCTTTTTTTTTTTAAATGCCAGAAGATTGAGAAAGCTCAGGAATGTTGTGCTCATCTCTCTGTTTTATGGCTTTAATGTTCATATCTGGCTAGATAGGACGCGAGCAGGTGACTCACGATGCACAGAGGAGAGAGGGTGGGTGCGCTACTCAACAGAGGCTCAGCATGAAAATGTATTAAACGATAGACAACTATGAATTCCTATTCCTAGAATACATTTAAATAGCTTGTGTTTGACAGGTAATGGACATTTTAATGCAAATGGTTTCTCTTCACAGTTTGCTCCAACAAAACAGTTTGACCTCTTGTCTCTCCTGCCACACCATCATCATGATTAGGAATCATTTGACCCCTGCATTCCTGTCTCCCAAGACTGCACACACAGTGCTGTTATCCCCATTGTCTGTGACTGAATTATCTTTATTATACGCTACACTACTTTGCACACCCAGCAGTAAAACAAACACCACAGTCATCCAAGCTATTCACATATGCAGCTCGGACTTCTTTTTTGACATCTTCCCCCTCTTCTGCTGGTGTGGTGTGTGTTTTGCTCTCAGTTCTCAGTTCTCTTTTTTTTTATCAAACACAGATTCAGTTTGGTCTATCAGATGAGCACATTCTGTCCAAGGCTGTCCAATACCAGAGCTGACCCCAGTCATAGTCTGAATCCAGAGGACACTGTTACTGGTCTTGCCGTTCAATGTGTTTCAATGCTGCGAGCACTGCAAATATAATTCCATTCACCCTCTTTGTACTGCGGGGCAGAAGCAGAAATATCAGAAACAAATATCTCAAAATCCTCCTTGGATACCACCAGAGGTTAGTGTTTTTGTATATTTATTTTTGTAATTTGGGTGAAATGGCCCTTAACAGTCCTGAAACAAGTGAAAAACTTCTCTTGGACTCAGACAAATGCACCTGTTACCTGTCGCTTAGTGCTTGCTCATGGTGGGAATTGTTGGGCCTCTGTAAATAATATTATAAAGAGTACCATCTAAACTTGCTCTGTATGAAAAGTGCCCTGAGATAACTTCTGTTATATAAATAAATCGAATTGAATTAAACATGTTGACATCACAGTTCCTGTAAATATTTAAATGAAACCACTGTTAAAAAGTCCTGAAACAAGTTTAAACAGGTATCTTAGCCCAAAGTATTTCAAACCATCAATAGATGATGTATCTAAAATAAGATGTTTTATTTCAGTGGGGTCACAGTTTAATACAAATGCACACAATAGCAGTGAACACATCAGGTTAAACCCCTGTTAAGCAGCTTAAATACAAAAAAATGGAGGCTAAGGCAGTAATCCTTGGCACTTGGTATAACAAGATATTCTTTTCTTGTTGTAATGTATACTACATTAGGCTATAAGCTGTATTAAAGCATATCGTGTATACACATTTCTTTTAATTTTAGTTTTTTTTTAGCATTTGCTTATTTATTATTTTCTTTCAACACGGATCTGGATCAGAATGTGTTGCTTTTTTACTTGAATGTTTGCAGTTTTTAATAAATACATTACCAACAATTCACTGGTTTTCTTAGTATTCTCTTTAGGATGAACTTAATGAACTTAGTGACTGTTATCAGCAGAGCAGAGCTGTCTTTAGAGAGGAAACCAACCAACAGGGAACACTGCACTGCATGTTCATTTAAGATCTATTCATAGAGTGTCAGCAGGGTAGCTAATTTATACCTGCAGTAGATAGCTGGGATGACTCATTTGAAGAGAAACTAGACTGCTTAAATGTGTAGACTAGATACCTTTGTATGACTAAAATGCATTTTTGAGTTAGTAGGAGGGATGCAAGTGTTCACAATAGTCCCCTTTTTCCTCTCGACTCTTTGTCTTTCTCTCCAGAAACACAACATAACCAGAAAAACTTGTTCGCCTGCCCTGACCACTGAGGTTTATATGCTTAATTCTGCTTTCACATCAGCTCATCCCTCCAGCGAATGTTTGCTTTAACTAAAAATCTAATCCATGACTGTGTGGAAAATGATGCCATTAAAGCCCATATGTCAGTGCATCTCACCACCATTCTCCACAAATACCAACCCAGTTACTGTTTCAAGAAGACAATAAGATTCTTCAGTGCAATCTGTTTCTCAGAATCTGACTCTTTCTTTCTTGTTGAACTCCAGCAAAACACAAAAACCAGTCCTCCACTTCATTTTCACAGCAATCAGAAATTAACTTACGAGATCAATGGCTTTTGTATGAGCCGTTCTCTTCTATTCATATTGATCACATTAGTTTTGTGTTCCCTGTCACTACTTTCACTACTTTCGCCTTAGTTCTGTTCAACTTAACTTTGCCCCTCCAAATTGTTTTGAAACTTTGTTCAGACAAGCAAAAGCCCACACAGACAAAGCTAATGTTCTCGCCTTATCAGTCTTTGATGTGTGGAAGAATAAAGATCTGGAGGAGCTGGAGGTATAAGCTCAGTCTGTATAAGAGCTTAGGATGCCTGCTCTGTAGCCTGGACTAACCCTTTTCTTGTTTTAATGCTTCAATTGAGTAGATACCAAAGATAGCATCTTAGATTTTCTACCATTTTCCCACATCTTCCTTTCTTTATTGTTCTACTCCACTGATCCATGAAAAGAAAGTTGTTGTTTTTTTGCCCCCTCACAAAGAGTCAGGGTCAGGGTCGGTTACAGAACAGCGTGGAGAGTCACTGTCTCGCTCAGGAGCTCTTCATCAGGGCGGATGTGCTCTGGCTCAGGGGGGCTTGCATTTTGGCCTTCCAGGCGGAGGTGAGTGTCTTGTCTGATGGAAGAGGAAGCATCTATTTTTTTTTTTTTTAACCAAACAACATGAGGAAACATATAGCTCCTTTAAACAATACAACAGGATAGGCTGCTGCACTTCCTCTATAGAACATAATGAGGATTGTCACATCGGGTTTGTGTGACAAATACTAGCATGAAAATATTCTTGTGGTAATTAATGATGATAATTATGATAATGATGTTCATTTGAATGTTCCTGATAAATGCAATGGTGCTAATGTTTCTGGTGATGACATTAATATTGCTGTGGATTTATGTGGGGGTAATTTGGCAATGTTGCATACACAAGCGATAAACATCAAGAAGGAGGAAGGTCATGTTTATAATGATTATTTACATACGTTTTTCAGAATTCACAGAATAAAACAATGATGACACACATTAAATAATCTGTTCCTGACTTGTGTTTTACTCTCAATTACAATTCCCCTCCCCTCTACAGCTTGAACAATGTCAGCTGACCGCAAGAACAAGATGTGTAAAGATTTCTTTTTTGCTCTCTGTAATTGTGTCTGTATGTTTGTACTGTAGGTGACATTTGTTTCATCCTGAAGTTTAACTGCCTTTACCCATCTTGTCTGCCTAAAAAACTAGATGATTCACAGATGGTTATGGAAATAGTGAAGATATTTCTTGGTCTGTCATTAGTCTGCAATCATAAAGAGCTAAACTTGTGATCAGTGAATAAATCATTTGAACTTAATTTAAACATATTACCTATTTTGCAGAATGATGTTCGACTCCCTAAAGTCTTCTCTGTGCTTTCATGTGTAGTGGTGATTGGTAAACATTACAAATGCGCCCCTTAGAGGTCAAACAGGTGAAATACTGGCGCACAAGAGCCACGCGGTGGGGCACACAATCCATACAACACCCAGTGTGTCAGTATGGGTCATTTCCAAATAAACCCATTGTTAAAGTTGGTATGTACTTTGGAGTTTTCGTGTGAATGCTTAATCACTGTCGTATGATTTCAAAATTGAAAGAGAGTTATTATAAGTGTGGATTCTAATGAGAACATTTTGTCACACAGTATTTCACAATCTCAAATTTCCAGGGATGCGCGACTTAACCACACCCTCAAGTTGCACAACACATATTTTTATTGGAGCGGGAATGAAAAACTGTAAATCCTTCCAGATCATCTACTTACTCAATACATTTTAGAAGCATCTGCAAATGTCCCAAACAGACAAAGGGGATATTACATGGAGAGCGAGGAGAGGAGCTTAAAGCATCAGGCAGGATGAGGTTATTATAAAGACACGATTGAACACACTATAAGTCTGTATTGAAATATTTGGGGAATACAGAGCTGTGGTTTTGTCATTAGGGTCCAAAAAATGGGGGCGTGCTATGATTTCCTGCCACTGCCACCACTCCTACTGACCAGCAGTGCACGAACAAGTTGGCTACTTTGGGACATTTTTGTGAAATCAGTAAATATATGCGATTTAAAAAAAAAATCATCACTATTTCTAACTGTTGTGTAGGCCTGTTGCAATTACGCCACAAAACACACGATGGCGCACAACAGCAACGGGTCAATTTAGTAGTCCATCATTAACTTGGGAGCGCTGTCCTTTCTCTCTCACTTGTGTTCAGCTCCCCTCCCTCCCTCCTCCTCCTCCTCCTCGTCCTCCTCCCACTGCTGCTCATTGAAACTCCTAGTGCAGCCAGAAGCGCTTCAGACGCGCTCACGGCTCCGTTTCCAATCGACCGCAAACTTCCCAGTAAATTAATCTGCGGCTCCAACTTTGGTTTCGATACCATGCTGGATTAACTTCTGTTGTTCGGCCACAGAAGGTTTGTTACACGACAGCGCAGGTACAATGACCGCATTCTGCAGCAGATCGGCTGATTAGAGGTAAATTGGTCTTAACACTTTTAACCTACTGAAAAACTATTTTCTTCTACAGCTGAATCAGAAACTCAATGTTTATTGCTTGCTTTATGCCTGTTTATGTAGTGATGTTTGGGATACACAAACAGGAGCAAAGAAGTTTAGATTTTTAAGTGACACACGAGATAAAAACTCACTGTTGCCACGGACTTTTGTTTCCCTTTTGGAATATTACAGTGATTGCTCACAGCTAACAATATCTTGTCAGCTTTGTGCTTGTAATAAGGTCATTTCACCTCAGTGAACATATACAAAAGGATTATCATCTGTCTTTGCTGGCTTGGCTTCTGTTTTGCTCAATTCAACAACTTTTTCCACTCGTGTTTCTTAAGTTTAGCTGCCACTATCTGCACTGAATCCCTGTTAATGAGTAAACTTTGGGAATTTGGACACTGCACTGAGCTCTGATACTGATTGGTATTCCTCTCTTTTGTTTACCCTTAGGGGTGAGATCTGTTTTCTACAGTGCAGTGTCTGCACTGTGACCTGTTTGGACACAGATAGTGAAGAGGACACACTTTAGGATCATGGATTTCGGCAATGATGTGGATCTGTCCAATAAAAACATCACCCCATTGTGGAAACGCCGCACAGACAATTGTAATAACCCCCAGGACTCAAACAAACCCAAACCGCGACCCGTCAGTTACCACATAAATGGGGTCATGACGACGGATCTCCCTGTGGAGGACAACAAGTCTTCCTTCACCTTGAGCCAACCTGCTGAGAGACTGGTGGTCACACCCCCGTGTTGGGGCAAGAACACTGTGGTGTTGAAGCACGTTCTGCACAAACCCACCAGGAAATCCCGAGTTGTTCGAAGCATCAGCATCGGGCACCTCTCCAACAGACTCTTCTCATTGTCCAAATACAGGTCTGAGGATAGCAGATCCGCTTCACTGGACAATAGAGTGTGTAATGGAGACTCTGACATGGGGAAAACCGGTAATGGAGTGACAGTATGGCCTGAAAAGCGTCTCCAGGACCCCCAGCAACGCATGTCCAGTCCATTCAGTCTGAGCTCTCAGAAAGACCAGATAACATTTGGGACGAGTTCACCCTCACCTGAAGCTGTTCCTCTTAACCGTTCCTCTCCTGTCCTGTCTCCACACACTCCCAACAATAACGGCTACAACCACCATGAACTGTCCTCCCTTTCATCCGCATCCAGCCCCTCTCCTCCAACCCGACGTACCTCCAACCCCTCCCACAGCTCCACTTCCAGCATCCCTTCCCTCTCTTCCCTTACCTCCTCAGACCCCCCAACCCCACGCTCCCCATCGCCAGCAGACAGAGGGCAGGCGCTCCTAAGACAGTCTTCATTCTCGCCTGCCTCCTCACAGGACACCAGCCATGCCTCTTTCTCTTCTTCCATCTCCTCCACCTCGCCCTCTCCTTCACTTTCACCATCTATCTCTCCCTGTCCCTCCATCGTCCTCAGCACCCACAGCCCTGCTGCCCTGAAGATGGGCACCCAGCAGCTCATTCCCAAGGGTTTAGCATCCGATATTCGACAGAACAAGGTGCCTCCCTCTGGGCAGCAAGGCCAAGGCTTGGCAGGGCTGCTGGGGTTGGATCATTCCAAGCGAGCGTTGAAAGCCCTCAGCATGGTGGAAACAGGAACCTACTTTTCTACAGGAGGGAGCCACGTTGAGGGGACAGATGCGGAAAGTGAGAGCCCGGGGACACTAAGAAGAGGCCTGAGGAGTACATCCTATAGGAGGGCCGTTGTGAGTGGAGTAGACTTGGAGGTCCCATCGGTAGATCCAAAAGCCCATCGGTTGTCCCAGCCTATCATCAAAGGGCTAGATGGGGATAAACCAGCCTCACCAGTCAGCCCAGCAAGTCCTGGCACTCCAAGCCTCACTAGCCCTCGAACAGCCAGGCCTGCGAGCCCTGGGACACCCAAACCTGTCAGCCCCAGGATTTCAATGCCTACCAGCCCTGGGACAGAAAAGCCTTCCAGCACTGGGAAAAACAAGGTGAGTAAATCTATTATTCCAAAAAAGATAGCAGTAGGTTCAAAGTGTTAAGTGTTAGGATGCACTCAAACTGCACTGCAACTGGTGCTCTTGAAGAAAAAAAGGGTTGAAATCTCCCACAATATACAAAAAAACCCCCCAAAACCACCAGGAGTTCACACTTATGAGAGCAGGAGCAATTTCTGAATTTTGCTATTTTGTACATGTTTGGGTTGACTTTCTGTTGCTCATCATAATAGAATATTATGTACTAACATACCTGACTGTCTCTATAGAAGAAGTTTTAGAGAAATAAATGCCAAAAGAAATCAATTTTAGTATTCATCTGCAAAGCAAATCCTTAGTGAATGCCTGTTGCTGAACTCGGCCATCAGTGCACACGTACAGCCCGGTAAATACCCTGTGAACTTTGGCATTGCATTTTTTTTTTTTTATTTACTGTAGCAGATTGAGATTTTTGGACTCAGTTAATCGTGATCCATCTGATGGGTTTATATTTGATTGTGCACAAAGATTGCTTCGACATGGACTTCGATAGTATTGGGAGGGGGGTTGAAGTCCAAATTGTTAAATTACAACACAGGCTGAGTATAGTGGAACAAACTTGGCAGCTGCAGAAGTTCAGATAAGGCCTTACAAGGAAATAATTAATGTGGTTGTTGGGAGACATGACGTAATGTGACACCATGCCCACACATACACACTTAGATACACAGTGGCTCTGTAATTAGACAGGGGTCAACGAAGGAGGTCACCAGAAAGGGCACAGACTGGTCATTGACAGGTGACAGAGGTACACAAGCCTATTTCATTAAAGGTTTGGCACTGCAGGCACTTCTTGGTCCCTCAGAGTTTTTCCAAATCATTACATTTGTGTTGCGTTTCTCTTCCAGAGTCCAGATAAGAAGAAAATTTTGGCCAATCAGCGGACATTTGACAGTGAGGGTGAGAAACTTTTTTTTCTTCATTTGACTCTTTTAGTGTCTGTTCTTTTTGCCCTTCTTTCTCTCTCCCAAACAAACAATATCTTCCTTTATTTAAAACTTCAACATGACGGATCTTTCTGTCCAAAAACAATGCATGTTTCAGAAGAGGAGCTGTACCAGAACTACCAGGAGAAGGCCTTACATAATGACTCAGATGAGGATGCCGATTCGAGAGAACCCAAACCTGATAACGGCATCGTGGTGCAGTACAGACCTATACGCACCTCTTGGAGCCAGCTCAGTGTGGTCAGACATAATTCTTACATCTTTCTCACTCTTTCTACATCCAGTACACATACAAGTATAAGAGTATACACTCAGTGCTGTGGCTGTGGAGCCTTGGAATGTTAGTGCTCTGAAGAATGCTGTCATATCCAGTTTGGCCACAGTCCATACCCATCCTCCCACTGTTTCTGCGTTCCTCTGCCCCTCACTCTGTTTATCAGTGAGCACAGGAGCATTTCTTTTAGGACTCGGGTGGGCAGGGAGGCAGACAGTCAGCCAGACCCACAGGAAGTCTTGGAAGCACTGCTGGGCTCAATGCCATTGTGTTGGCAAACTCTACACCCTCGTCAGACTGCAAATATGCTTAAAATGTTGCCTCTACAGAGAAGTGCGGTGGCTCTGCATTACATAACATATTTAGGGATTGGAATGGAGGGATAGAGGAACACAGAGGAAGGGATTGAGCTAATTTAGTTTTCTACTTAGGCATTCCCATCTGTTTGTTTACTTGTTGAGGAGGGAAAGTCTGGGAGGAAAAACAGGCGAGGGTATAGATGGAAGCAATTAGGATTAGTTCTGAAATTGCTCGGCAGAGAATAATATGCACATGGGCTCTAATAAATGGGAAAGTGGATTCAAAGTAGAGAACATTCAGACAATTTCTCAGGTCGTTTTTGAATTGAGCTGAGTCCAACATTACCAGGCTGACCAGGACTTAGTGCAGCTGCTTTACAGCTGTGGATCTGTTAGTGTGAAGGTGTTTGGCCAGACAGTACATGATGTAACATGATGGCAAATGCTGGCATGACACATTCATTGTCTTGGTGTGACAGGAAATAAGTTTAGTACCAGTGAAGCCAAGAACTAGATACACAAGTGTGAGTCTTGCCTTTCCAATGAATATACTCTCACTCAGCTCCACCCTTCTCTTACTGTCACTGTAGCAACTCAACGTAATATCGGGTATGATGAAATGTCACAAGGCAGACTTTTCATATTTCCAGGAATCACCACCTGTAGCTTCAGGAGGTGGAGCTTTCCTAGAGCTAAATCCGCCCATGGCACTTTAGTTTTGTTTGTTTTGTTCTGCTTCAAATGAGAAAACATGGATTCAAGCTTAAAAAAGAGAACTTCTGTGATTTTGGATAATGATACCTAATTGATTGTGTTTCAGTTGCACCCAGTGAAACTGCAAAACAAGTTGAAGTTCAGTTGGCACGACATGCCGCATGGTTGCTAGCACTCTAAAACCTTACATCGATGGCTGTGCTAGCTAGTGTTGAAGGTTTGGCAGAAGAGAAAGTAAGAACAAGAGAAATAATACATGTATGTGTGAAAGGGAAAGAAGGAAAGAACCACGAGAGATGTTTGGTCTGCTGCAGGTTTGTTTGTTCTCAGTGTTTGCTGAGGGCTGCAGGGCAGATACTCAGAAGAAGGAAGGCTCCTCCAGGAGCAGCATCACTTCCTTGTACCTCTATACCAAAATAGGATGAGAGGCTAGTGGAAATAAGGAAAGATTGCCTCTCGGGATTTCTGCCTGCATGTGTGATCTGTGCCCCAGGTCATGCTAGTTATATTTGGTGAAACATGAGACGGAGGCGTGCATTTTATTCAACCTTACCTTCGGTTTGACAAAGCCACAGGCTGATAAATTCAATAGCACTCCACACCCCGTTCATTCCAAAAGATTGCTTTGTTTCAATCTTATTCAAATATCACTGGACCAAATCTCGGCAGCCACATACCAGCACGCACATACACTTCTCTTTTAACCGTATGCTTTCGGCCAAATGACATTTTACCATTGGAGTTTTGTGGTTTCTACAAATTTCCTATTTCTACACTCTCCCTGTGCCTGTTTATTCAGCGAAGATCTTTCTTTCCCCATTTTCTACAACAACTTAATTGGCTCTCTATTCAGTGTGGTATGCAAAGTGCTACTTTCTTTGTGTGTGAGGACAACAGTTGCACGCAAACACACACGCACATGCACACCTGTGCTATAAATGCGAAGGGCCCTTGACATGAAAAAACCTCAGAGTAGTCAAACAAGTGTGACTTTGTATTTGAAAACTTTTCATGACTTTAAATCGTTATTCAGAATTTTTATTTATTCTTTTTTTTTTTACAAATTGTGTTTTCTGTTTAGGTAAAGAAAAGAGGTCTCTGTGACCAGATGAGTCAGGAGGAACGCAAAAAACAAGAGGTAGGAATCGTATTTTACACTTTGTTTGCTTCAGACTGAGAATAATCCAATTGCTACAGGCTACATGCGCGCTAATTTAAGAGTTACCAAGCGCTGGGGGAGTTTGGCTGTCCATTTGGTCTCTGTAAACACTTCTAGACCAATAAAAAAGCCATTAACCCAGCAGGAAACGTGCATCATGGACTATTATATCTTTAAAGCAGGAAGGAGAGAGACAAATGTTTCAATAAATATTTACCTGAATTTGTGTCATATTAAGAATGACAACACTGATGAGTAGAACCATTAAATTGATAGACAAATTGATGCAAGTGCTTAGATGTGCATGGTATTGTTCAATAGCATTCCAAGCATGATTGTAGAGCACAGGTATGTCAAGCATGTTAATGACAGAGCAAATGACAGAGCAGTAAGTGAGTCAGGGTCTAGTGGGGTAACTGAAGCACGCAAAGCCACAAAATGGATGTAATAAACTGAATATTGTGGAAACCCCCCCCCCCCCCTTCCCCCCACAAACATGAGTAGTCCCCTCTCCCTCCTCATTCTCTTGGTTTCCCGTCTCCTCCCTTCATCAGGCCATTTTTGAGGTGATCTCGTCGGAGCACTCGTATCTGCACAGTCTGGAGATCCTGATCCGCATGTTCAAGAACTCTGCAGAGCTC
Source organism: Macquaria australasica (assembly GCA_005408345.1). Lineage (NCBI taxonomy): Eukaryota > Metazoa > Chordata > Actinopteri > Centrarchiformes > Percichthyidae > Macquaria > Macquaria australasica. Next base: position 390,765 of record SEMN01000156.1, on the reverse strand, counting down.
AGCGAGGCCATGACCAAGACTGAACACCACCACCTCTTCTCCAACATCACCGACGTCTGTGAGGCTAGCAAAAAGTAAGTGTGTGGTTGTGTTGTAATGTGTAGGCTTTGTAGGAAGAATTATTATCAGGTGTATATTGTTATATGTTTATTTATAAAACTTTTTTTTAAGTCACAAATTTATAATTGTGTTGGTTTTTACATGCTGGTTGGTATTTTTTGGTTGCTCTTACATGTTCCCTAAAGGTCTATCAGTGTTTGTGGTTTCTGGTTTTGGCAAATGAGCTAGGTAATTTTCTTAGCAGTTGGTAGACCGCAATCATTCCATGCGAGGTGTGTCTGTAAACGCTATTTACTGTATGGCTGATGTCATTCTTTCAGCCTGACGTTCTAGCTTCAGTCAGAGTTTGGATTGGATCTTGGACTGTAGGCTGGCTGCACTGAGCTGTTTTCTGTGTGTATGTGAGGTCACATGCTGATAGACAGAAAACAGAGCCTGATAAGAAGCGAGGGGCAAACTGAGTGAAACATCAAAGAACAAAAGAACAATTTAGCTTAATTATATTTGCATTATCAACATCAACACTCCTGACTGCTTAAGAAAGCTGTTTTTTTTGCCTGTTTTTATAGGTGAGTGTAAGAAAATGCAATGGCCAAAAGTAGCTGCTATGAGCCCTCTGAGTTTAACCGTCCATCATGATTTATAGTGCATGCGTGTGGACTGTATAATGATATCCATGGCCAGGTAACCATAAACTTCCAAGGATCCCATAAACTGATAGAAACGCTCATGCATGAGAGGCCATGAAAGTTGAGACTGATGAAAACTGTGCTGCCTCAGCAATTACTGTGTTGTACCGCTCCATTATTTCTGCAAATGATTGATAGAAGAATTTCTGACCCCATATGTTCTTTGTTTGGTTCATATGTGCCATGTGTGTTTTTTCTGTTATGAGATTACTATTCACTATGATGATCAAGTGCAACCATGATATAACTGTTCAATGTGTGAATTGTCTCAGGCCAGTATTCAACAGCTAGTCTGAAACTGTTCACCATGGCAGCAGTTTTGTGTCCTTCTGTTAAGTTATTGCTGCATTGATGTCAATCTCCAAGCCTGCAATAGGGACTAGTCTCCACAATTAGTCCAAGGTTTATAGTCTTTTCACACTTTCCCTCCCTTATCCCCAAGTTTACTGAGCCTACTCTGACAACAAGTTGTGACCAATATTTCAGGGTTATTCTCAAAACCCCAGTGTTAATATCACACTGTTAACCCAGGCCATTACCAAAGCAGTGTGACATTTCAATGTCCAGTCAGATTATTGTGATGTGCAACAGCAGAGCCAAGTCAAACACTGAGTGCTGTGAATATGTTAAACCTGGGCTCTAATTTTCACGTGTGACCCCTTAACCAGGGGCATGCTGCAAGCTCCAGGTTAATAAATCTAAGCGTGAAATGAGGTTAAGCTAGCTTTAGTCTTTCTGTTGCCTAGGCTGTAAGCTTACCCAGAGCTGAAAAATGTAAGCTTGAAAAGCCTTTTTAAGGTCATTTACTGAGTTTTAGTTTATCATGGCTGTCTTAGTGAAGATGTGTGTGTGTGTGTGTGTGTGTGTGTGTGTGTGTGTGTGTGTGTGCATATACATGCAGAGCATTCACTGCCTCCCTTGTGCAACTGTTCATGACATTTGCTCAAGGATTCCATGTCAGGATTGCAGCCCCCTCTTCAAGACAGAAAGATTTCACCATTGCATACAGTATACCATCTGTACACCTCCTCACTTTCTGCAGCTTATTAGGCACATGTGGATTGACATTGACCCGATTTGTACGTTTATTTATGCCTCATTCCCACTTTGCATAAATAGTGGCAACTGTAAATTCCTTCCTGTGTTCAGACGTGCTGCAACCCATCTCACTCCCCTTTCTCATTCTTATACACAGGCCACACACGTTAACGCAATACGTTACCCTCCCCACCTTAACACTTAGACCTGCATAGCTCCAGGGAGGAAAATGGAGGGCAGAGAGGCAGAGGGACACCTTAAGAAAGAAATTGGCTTGTTGCACTGGTTAAACAAGATGTTTTACTTGGAACAGATAGTCAGGCTTTAAGTTTAGCCTTTCAAAGAAAACAGCAGAAATATCACTCCACCTGCAGGCTCGTGTGTAGTCTGTGTGTGATAGAGAGTGGGAGGGCTGTTGAGTATTTTAAATGCAGGTGTGTTACTGGTTGTATTTCACTTGCAGTCGCGGGATATGACATACCTCATTCATTACCATAACATACTCTGTAATCGCAACAACATACTGTAACACAGAGGCAAACTGCGACAGGGAGCATATCCCTGAAGGCTGATAAATGCTGTATTCTTCTGCTGCTAGAACTCTTTCATTTTCATTTATAATTCTAGGTCAACAGCCTAATTTTGGGAGTTTCCTTTTTTTTCCTCATCACCCTTGACCTCTTCCCTTTTGCCCCAGGAAGGAGCGCAGCCTGAACGTGAGCAGCCTTGACCTGTTAAATCCCTGAATACACCTTTAGGACATGGGCCAGAGGATAGGGCAATGTGTGTGCGTGTGTGTGTGCTTTATGTTATCCTGTGCGCCCATGCCCTCATTAGAAAGAGTATAGTTCAAAGAGTATGGGGTCACAAGTAGCATTGTTTACCATAGATGGTCATAGCGCAGTCTGTGTGTGGAGTAGGTAGGGATGGGTCGGGATACTAGAGGTGCTTTTGCAGATGAGCTCAAACTCAGTCCAGCCGGTCAAGGTCAACGTCCTGTCTCTGTGCGACAGCTTCCTGTTTGTCACCTTGGATCGTGCATGCAAAAACACTTACTCTCTTGAAGCTGGCCATGTGGCGTGCAGTTAAACCGGCCATCTGGTGGTGGTCAGGAAGAGGAAAAGCCTCTGTGTTATGGTTAATGGTAGGCTATGTCTATTTTAAGAGACTGGAAGTTCCTCTTTTGTGATCCTACAGCAGGTTTGGACGAAAGGTGTTGGTGGTGCTTCCTGACTTTGTATCTGTCATTGTATCCTATATTTTCCCCAGTGTGGGATGACTCATGATTTGATGCTTCTGACTCAAGCTGTTGCCATGTACGGTATGAATCCCTGACATACTAACCTGTATTCATCCTGTGTTCAGGTTCTTTAAGGAACTGGAGGAAAGACACCAACAGAACATAGTGATCGATGACATCAGCGACATCGTTTGCAAGCACGCCCAGTCCAACTTTGATCCCTACGTCACATACTGCTCCAATGAGGTCTACCAGCAGAGAACCCTGCAGAGGCTGGTGTGAGTGACCGAGCGAACACACACAAACAGAACATCTGTTGTTCTTATCAAATCTCTCATGGATTTGATCCAAACATGACTGTTCTGACACTTTGAACCAGGGAGTTTGCTCTTCCTCCCGCTCATGTTTTCCTCCTTCTCTCAGTGTATCATCAGTTCTTCTGAACACCCAGTCTACCTCCCTCCTCTCTTGCAGGTCCAAGAATCCAGCTTTTAAGGAGGTGCTGACCAGGATTGAGGGCCACCCAGACTGCAGGAACCTTCCCATGATCTCCTTCCTCATCCTGCCCATGCAGAGGATCACTCGCCTGCCCCTGCTCATGGATGTGAGTGACCATATATCATTCCTTAATTATCTTAACTGATTTAACTTTTCTTTCTTCCTTTTAATGTTTTTTTTTCTTCTTCAGTTTCTTACTTCCTTTGGCACCACAATATTCTGTCCCTACTGTGCCTCCTTCTCTTCCTCTTGCTCTACTTCCATCCCCTTCTCTCCCGTCTTCCACCAGTGTCTCCCCTGGGACTCTGGGGTTTATGCTTGTACACTCAGAGGCTTTTGGATCCTGAGAAAGTTTGGTTTCAATTAATTGCTTCCCACAGCTTCCTTTAGGCTTTTGAGAGTGTGGTGTGCATGGGTGCAATGACTTGTGGTGGGTTTTTGTTCACGAATATGTTTACGTTATAAATTTGTGTAACTGATTTGAGCCCTGACTCCCTGTGTTGCAGACAATTTGTCAGAAGACACCTAAAGACTCTGCACAATATGAAGAGTGTAAGAAGACTTTACAAGCAGTGAGCAAGGTGCGTGTGTAAAGGAGTCAGAAATCAGAAATGTTATACACACCCATTCTGGATTTTATGTTTTTATATTTTCAGAAAAAATTCACCTTCATGCATATGTATTATATGTTGCTATAGGGATGCCTAATGGTGTGTTCCCACTAAAAGCGAATTGAGCGTTTCTGGCGGTGATATTACATACAAAGTCAATACATAGGAGACTAGTATTAGGCTGGGATCAACTCCAATTTATTGTTGTATTTTGATGAAGAACTTTCTGCAAAAACAGCAAATTTTCAGCACTTCTTGTACTTGATAAATTTGAGCACATCCGTCAGGAATGCTTAAACTATCATCATGGCATGCAGGTATTTTACAATAAATGGATACAAGTACATTGTGATTAACACTGTGTGTGTGTGTGTGTGTGTGAGCAGGTGGTAAGGAAGTGTAATGAAGGAGCTCGCACAATGGAGAGAACAGAGATGATGTATACCATCAACTCTCAGCTGGAGTTCAAGATCAAGGTATGGACAATGGCGTAAAATACGTCAAATTGTTTAACACTTCTTGGCATCTTGGTTAGTATTTCTTTTGAAAACAGGATTATTCTGGTTAACAACTGACACGAACAAGCTTTAAGTAATAGTTCAACATTTTGGGAAATGCGTTTATTCGCTTTCTTACTGAGAGTTAGATGAGAACATGGATACCACTCGCATATGTGTCCTTTAAATATGAAACTACAGCCAGCAGCCTGTTAGCTAAGCATAACATAAAGACTGGAAAAAGGGGGAAACGGTTAGCCTGGCTCTGTCTAAAGGTAACAAAATCTGCCTAAAGCTCACTAATTAAAGATGTCCTGTGGAGTTTTTGACCTTCAGTAGCGCTGTGGAGCAGATTCTTTTTGAGTGGGTCCACGTTTTTTTTTTTTTTTTGTTTTTTTGTTTTTAATTTAATTTTTTTAATTTATTCAACAACAACAAAAAAGTACATATTTCGCCAGGCACAAACAAGTACACACAATACAATAGAGCTGATAAAAAATGTGTATATATAAATATAAAAAAATAAGGGATGAAAACAAAATAAAGTAATGCAACGAGAGACAAACTAAATAAAAATCTTAAAATAAATAAACCAGGACAGACATTAGAGCAATTCATTTGACTTCAGGGGGTTTCATCAGATATGATTCTGTCATATTCTAAGAGTTAAGATGCTTTTTTTTTATTGTTTGTAAGAGCAATAGAGTTAGGCATTGAGTTTAATACAATATAAATAAAAGAGGGTAAGAGGGTTGTGAACCCCAAAACTTCTGTTTGTGAATAAAGGTCCACGTTTTGTTAAACTTGTGCACATGCACGCAGGTGACGCAAAAGACATTCCTGCCAATGATTCCACTGATCAACAGGTGGCGGTAATATGCCAAGATAAGCAGCAATGTGTCAGAAGAAGAAGAGGACTGCTAGATAGCTAGGTTTCAAAATGTTTTATGATAAAGGAAATATATTCAAAACACTTGTTAGACCTCAAGGATACATACAATGCGGTTTGGTAAGTAACACTGAATGTAAACTTAAAAAAAATCACCACAGGGCACTATAACACGTTATATCTAATTTCTTTAATCGAAAGTGTAAAAAGTTGTGCTTTTACTGGGGGTGTCGGACCTAGCGCCGTGCTAGCTGTTTTCCCCAGTTTCCCCTATCTTTATGCTAAGCTAAGCTAAGCGGCTGCTGGCTGTAGCAAAAAAGTGTATTTCCCAAAATGTCGAACTTCCTGTGGAATTGTATTAAGTATTTAAAACATGAGCTCATGCAGTCATGCACTGACATGACACAGCAATACAAAGAGTACGCACCACCGTCACTCACTTGGCAAGTATCTATACACTTAATGCAGACAAGGCTTGGCAGGCTCAAGTGTGTCTAAGTAGTGTGGGAAATAGCTGTTGGCACATTTGGGATTCACAGATGTCTAGCGAACATATTCTCAGTCTGCATAGCCAGCTGTTCACGCATGCACACACAAATTGTGATTTAGCATTTCCTGACAGCACCAACATTACGTTATCCGGTTAGATTGATTGCCTTTTCCTGTTGATCACATTCCCTTTCTCCTTTTTCCTCCAGCCTTTCCCCCTGGTCTCATCCTCCAGGTGGATGGTAAAGAGAGGAGAGCTGACTGCGTTTGTGGAGGACAACGGCATCTTCCTCAAGCGGATGTCACGGCAACAGGTCTATTTCTTCCTCTTCAATGACGTCCTCATCGTCACCAGGAAGAAGAGGTGAGTCTGTCCAGGGTCGCAGATGACCGTTAGACAGTGCAGGCAGCTTCTGTGTTTGATTTAGCTGGTGTGAATGTGGCCTTGGTGTGCAGGCTCATAACTCACCTGTTCTGACATGTTGAGGGTGAAAGTGTAACCAAAAGCCCTTGGTTTTCACTGTGTGTGAGTGTATGAACCGCAAATGGCCAAGACTCTGAGTGCAGGGTAATGTTGTCTTCTCCATCCTCATGTTTTAACTTGTCTTGGGAAAAACAAGTTAAAACATGATTCGGATAAAGAACAATTATTGAGGTCCATGCTGAAATGAAAGTCACAGTGTGAAGTGATTATTAGCAGGGTGGAGGAAGATTTAAAAAGTCAAGAGGGTTTAGCAGATGCACTGTATAAACAGATTGATTTTCCATGCTGCCCCCCTGCTTTATGGGTGTGTTTATTAAGCTGAACAGGTGCAGTTACCTGAACCTGCTGCGCCTTGGCATTATGAATCTGTTTTTCTGAATGTTGTTGAGGTTTCAACATGTCCTGGTGCCATGAATCATCTGGAGCTAGTAGACCTGCTCATTGTCAGCCCTGTCAGCGAGCCTGCTTTCCCCTTCTCTGTTTCCTCTAGTTTGGCAACACCATGAAGCAAGCCATAAAGAGGACTTCCTTTAAATGATGTGGTTTTCATTTTGTGTGTGTGTATTGTGGGTGTGTGCTCTCGCAAGTGTGTCTGTTTGTGCCAAAAGAAAAATTCCCTTCTCGTCCGTCTCCCTCTGTGTCTGGAACTGATTTTAACGCCACTCGCAGACTAAGAATTCCTAAGAATCATTGAAAAAAACATTCCATGCGATATTTTTCTGGGAATCAGATCCAGGACGGCAGACTCCAGCAGTGTGTGGTGTCAGGCCTGTGTTTGGAAGAGGGATCTGGGAAAGGGAGTGCTCCGGAATCGGAGTGCGTATTTGTGCGTTTGTGCGCGTTTGAATGGGAGAAGCTGTTATAATATTGGTTTGTACTGCGGGGAGTGCTGGAGCCCTGCTGTGGCACGCTACTCTACTGCACTCCATCTGCAGTAATCAAAACAAAAACACACCAGGGGTACACGAGCCAGACGCAGCCAGGTCACAAACCCTCCTAGACGTAATGGTATAATAGCTCTTTACCTTGTCATCGTGACTCGGAGTGTGTGTGTGTGGGGGTAGCTTACAAGCAGCTAACCGTACTTTGTTACCAAATGCAATAATGTTGTGTACTGAAATCCTTTCAGCTACTTCTTGTCTCATTTTTTATCAGCTTACATTTCTAAGAATACCATGAACACCAGAAGGAAGAGGTGAAAAGGTCGAAGCCACAGCACTTACACGGTAGAGAGAAAACATACCCATGACCTTTTGAATGTTTTCAGTTTTATAGGCCTATATTTCTTAATATAAAGAGCCCAAATGTGTGTGTTAGCCTGTGTTAGCTGATCGTGAATCCTAAAAAGTTTAGTATGCTGTCTGTCTGTGGTTGGGGTTAAATAACATTTAACTGAAAGTGAATCTAGTATCGTATCCGCTTATCAAATCCGTATTGGTTCTGCTTTTAACAGTTTTAAGTAATAAAGGTTACAAATCTGAACTGAAACAAGTAGTAGATTGACACAATTAAAGGACAGCTATTTTGATTTGTTAAAGTCAATTTTTAAGCACAAATGCCAAACATTCTTTAGTTCCAGTTTCTCCGATGTGAGGATTTGCTGAGTTGCAGCCCTATAACAATTATTGACAGAAGAAAATCAAAGTTTGACATTCAAAGATCCAAACCTCTGACTTTGTTAGTTTTCTTATTTGGTATTGTTTTGCACTTTGCCCTTTGCTAGTTCTAAAAGGGGAGAAGATAAAAGTGTTGTCAAGACATCTTAACAAACCTGCTTATTTTATCAACTTTAAACTGGATTTAAAATGAAACTGGTTATTGGAAACCAACCCCATGTCAGACTGAGCTATTGTCACGCAGAGGGGAAAGTGTTGATCTGCTGCACTCTGGCTCACAGGAACACTTACATAACACCGAGTCCACACCAGCTGGCTCCTCTCTCATCTTCACGTCCCCCTTTTTCCTGTGTGATGCCGGGCATCATCTAAACATTCAGTATTGTTGAGGTTGAGGTTTTCCATCTCTCTCCCTTGTCTTGTTTTTTTTTCCGTCTCTGTCCTTTCCCTTTCTTTTTTGGTAGTTATGACCTTGTGGGTTTTTTGTCTATCCTATCTTTTTGTGTGTATGCGTGCAAGTCTATAATCCCAACACTTTCTGTTCTAGTTTTTTTCCCTCCCTCTGTTTGTTTGACTATGCCATAGTCTCAACACTCCTACTTTGAACCAGCACATTATGCTCTTACCGTGTGTGCATGTCTGTGGAGTCTTATCTCAACACGTCTCAGAGGATTTGCGTTAATTCTGCTTGTGTGTTGAAGAACTGGTTGTACACTAGTAAGATGGTAGCTGGCACAGTTGTGATGACGTGTGGTAGATGCCTGCGCTATCTCTACCGCCAGAGTGATTTTCATTCCAGCAAGCTTGTCTTTTTGTATCTGTGTAAGTAGCTCATGAGATGGCCAAACAGTAGATGGGATTTCTTTCTCCTATTATTTCAGTTTTTAACACCTCTCTCCCATATTTCAACAGAGGATATCTCAACTATTTCCCACCTTCATTCATCTATTTAGCAATAGTACACCCACCCACCCGCAAACATGAGAAAACTCATCCCACAAAAATGCAGATTCCCCACCCATCCCATTCCCCAGTGTTATGTAAATGGAATTTCAGGCATTTTACCTGTAGGGCTGTCAGGAGCCAAAACGCTGACGACCCTAAAATCCATCTAACAAAGGGATTCTTATTTTACCTCCGAACAGTATTTGGGATAATTTGATGTTTTGGGATTTGTGTTTAAAACAGCATTCCTCAAAATTTGGGTTAACTAATGGGTACATGAATGGATTATTATAGTTTTTTTTCAAAGGATTACATGCATGGTTTATGTTTTTTTAAGGGGTAAAAATCCCTTAAAATCTACAAAATACATTACATGTACCCCTTAATTTGTTGGGTTCTCCCCCAACATGGAGATAAATTAATGGATTGTTATATTTGAAGGCGTGTAAACCATTACAAACCATCCCTGAATTTTCGGCTTAATTGGAAAATAGTCCCTTTTTTAAAAAATTTTAATTTGAAGGGGTTTTTACTTTACCTTTTTAAAAAAAAAAAAAAAAAACCCTTAAACTTTTTGCTAGGCTAAGCTAAGCATCTCCTGCCTCCACAGCTTCATATCTAACACAAACTTGAGAGTGATATGAATCTTCTTATCTAGCCCAACTCTTGGCAATAAAGCAAATAAGCGTATTTTCTAAAATGTCGACCCTGTTTTAAGCCTCAGGTCCGTCTTGTTAGCCTGATGCAGAGAAGCAGCTTGTGGTTACAGTTGGATGCAGCTTTAGTGCAAATACTTTGCTGGCTTTCCTGCCCACTCTGCTTTTATCTGATTTGTCTCTGCCTGTACTTTCTTTCTCTTCTAAGAGGTCTGGAAGTGGTTGTGGGCAACAGGCTTGAACTTGATTAATTGGTGGACAATAGGGGTTGATGGGTAGTTGAGAACCTCCAAACTGTGACCATGGATTCTCCAACCAGTCATGACCCCAGAGTCCTGTGTGTGTGTGTGAGAGAGAGAGCAAGACAGTAAGACACAGATAGACACTGTCACTACTGTTTGTTTAACCACTACCTTTGTCCCTGCTTGTGTGTGTTCATCATGAATTTGAACACTAATGGACATGCTGGCTTACAAGAAGCTAGTTCCTGTCCAGTAGCTTCTCGGCTTGGCTGCTGTTTCAGTCTCAGGCTGATAAAACACATGTGGGCTGGACTTAAGCTCCTGTTCTCCAGAGCTCAATGAAAACAAAACAAAACACACACACGCACACATACACATGTTTTCTTCAGGCTCAGTGCTGCATTAGAGGTACTATGTTTCACAATCAGCTCCAGATGGTTCTCACTAACTCTGTATACTGCTAGGCACAGGGTCATGCTCAGGGAAAGGTACTCATGGGAAATGTAGGCATGTACAAAAGAAACCAGGGGGCAGCTGATTTAGTGTAAGGGTATGTAGACAGCTGAATGTTTGGACTTTTGACTGGCGCTGAATCTGAGACATAATGTGACATTTGATTTATTAATTCAGGTGACTTTGACTTTAACTACACAGTCTTTAGCCTCTCAGGGGACGAAAAGCTGAAGTACCATGAAACTAGATCTGTACTGAAAACAATGAGCTCACATTTGATATGCGAGAGGGAGTGGATGGATGGTGTAGTGGGTACACAAAGACCAGCAAATATTATGCATTTCAAATGTAATTTTGTACTCAGTTCTTATTATTGCAACTAATTATTTTGTTCAATTTTTATTTCAAGTTTTGGATATTTGGCATATTTTTATATATATATATTTTTGCTCTAAATTAATTGGCCAATAAGAAAAAAAATAATGTTGCCATGACAGACTGATTTAATATAATACTGGAAACAACATAGTATACTTTTATTAAAAGTTAGGTTTCCATGTTGGGGCAGAAACAGGAATGCAGACTATAACATTTGGGGCTGAAGGAGGCATTACACCAATTGTGGATTGGGGCTTTCACCAGACTGCCACAGTAACCATTTGGGAACAGAGAAGCAAAAATAAATCATTCCAAAAAATCAAAATGAGGAACAAACATCTGTGAAATGATTCGTTAGGGAGTCACAAAATTCCCATACATCAAGGCCTCCATCACCAAAACGTCTGTCACACTTCTTTTTAAATCTGAATTAACGCAGTACAGTAAGTGAACTCTTATTAAATCTGTCTCTCTCTCTCTGTCTCTTTCAGCGAGGAGAGTTACACTGTGATAGACTACGCTCTCAGGGACCAGATCTGGGTGGGTTCCTGCCAGCCTGAGGATCTCAACCTGTCACCGGTCAGAAGCACCTCCAGCATGCTGAGCTCACGGCAAGCCGGCGCCAACCATCTTTTCCGTCTGTGTTTCCGTAGCAACCACTCTGGTGAAAAGGTGCCCATGATCCTGGGGACCGAGTTGCTGTGAGTGCCATTTTCTTTTGTAACCTTTGTCCCGCTTAATTGTGCTGTTTTTGTTTCGCTTGCGTTTCAGTTACAGATTTGCTAGATCTGCCGTTAAGCAACTGATGAATCATTTTTTCCTCTGACACCACAACACCCTGCACCTTTGTACATACATATAGGCCAGGATAGTCTGAGTCCTGCTCCCTTATCTTTCCATTATATGCTCTAATACGCCTTTTAACTTGAAGTAAGAAAATCCCATCATCCCTCTCTCCTTAGCTCTTATTTCTCTTTTTGGACCATTGCAGGTCACAGGGATATTTTGTTACATCTATTCTCAAGACACAGCCGGAGCCTTACTGCTTGTTGTTTATGTGACCTAGGAAATGAAGTTTATTAGTCCGTTCTACAGTCATACTGTCTGCAGTCGTACTGTAACACAGACCAGCTGTACCAGATAATTGCTTTGTTGACTAAGCATCTTCTAACTCAACCATCTATTCTGGGGAAAGCCAACTCTCTTTGTTTGAAGTCTACTGGTTGTAGCTGAAATTTGTTGCATGTGCAGCGTGAATGATTACTCATACATCTGACCTAGAAATAGAGTCAGCTGGTTTGAAGTTCCTTGAAATTCATGCCTGTAGCTGTGATGGTAAAGTCTCTGTCTTCTTTCAGCAAATGGAGTGAAAAGCGAGGTTGTTTAGACAGATTATATAACCTGCACAAACAAAGGGAATCTGTCATATTGGACTTCATACAGGGTTTATTTGTTCTAGTTAGGAATTGCAGTCCATTTGCACATACACAAATGCGCAAGCACACATACACACTCAGTTTTCACTGTAATTATTTTCTGTGGTTCAAGGCTTTGTTATGCAGTGTTTTCATATGCACAGGGCCTGTTCCTCCTCATTCCTGTGTAGTTAGAGAGTCTCCCTCTGTATTCTCATTATAGAAGGTGTGGTTTTCAACCCCACTGTACAAAACACTGCCTTTAAATGGCTCTTAGCTCTTTTTCTAGTATTTTTGTTCCACACGTACATATTATTTGTAAGTTATAATCTAAAAGAGTTTAAATTTTAATTTTATTACAGCTTTAAAATCTAAATTGTTAAAGGCAATAGAAGGGATTCAGTCAATGATAATTAATCATGTAACCTTACACCAAGGTAGTAGTTCAAAGAATACTAATTATTTTCAAGGCAGAACAGAAAGTAACCCTCCTAACAACAGCTCAGTACATGGTACAGGTGCGTAGAGGGCGACACCTACACACATTAATTAGAAATTGATGTAGCTTTCTGACCCAACCCCTCCACCACCATTACCTACTGCAGTTGTTCCCATCCTTTTTTGCCTATTTTCCAGGCTATGTGTCCTTATGACCCGTCATAAAAAGTTGTCATTTGTTTCATTTGAATCATTTTTAGAGGCCCGGATGTGTAAAACTATATACTATTTTACAAGAAAAAAAGCAAATATGAAAGAAAAGAAAAAAAATTAAAATGTAACAGAAGTACCTTTTTTATTATTTTCTACCCAGGTAATTAATTATCTTGTGACCGCTTTCAATTCAGCCTGTGATCCTTGTAGGGGTCTCGACTCCCAGATTGTGACCCACTGAACTACTATACATCTCCACTGCACAATTTTTGTGTTTGTTTCCTGTTGTTTTTGATAATTAGTTTTCTTCTTGAATAGCAGTGTGGACCACCAAGTGAACCACCTGACAAAGCGACTGCAGTAATAGTGTTAGTGCAGTAATAAGTGTGACTGCTATGAGCTTGTGTAGGAGGGAATTGTAGTGACATGACTTAAATGTGCTGCCCGCTGAGCCTTATATACTGCCCATGTATATGTGAGGGGGTCTCCATATCTAACTGGCCCCTCTGTCTAGTGTGTATGCGTTGTTGTGGAAAGCCCCTAGACTCCCTCCTTTGATAGCTTGGATTTGGGGCCCTCGGCTTAGTTTTAGTTGTATTTGTGTGTGTGTGTGTGTGTGTGTGTGTGTGTGTGTGTGTGAGAAGGGTGCAGCGCTCCACTCAGTGTAGTACTGAATGAGCTGTGGAGAGGAGACCCTGGCAACTATCCATTGTTACAGTAGTTGCTATGCATTGTTTAAGCTGTTGCCTAGCAGCGGCTCATTTTTTAAGTGGGCTGTTTCCCACGACTATCCCTCCCTCCCCGCCTGTTATTTCACCCTACTCGACTCTTTTTCACAGTCCCATGTCTCATCTTTTAGACAGCAGCCAGTGTCGGCTCTTTTGTTTTTGATGACCAGAGAATAACTTCCTCTTCCTCCGGCCATTCATCCCAATTTAGTGATCTAACCCAACATGACACATGGAAATGGTGTTACATTAGTCAGCCTATTTTGGTCTTCTATCGGAGTGAAATGAAGTTGACAGGACAATAAGGAGTATTGAGGCTTTCTCAGAAATTGCTATAAATGTGGAGAGTAGGGCTGTAACTAATAATTATTTTCATGATCGATTAAACTACTTTTGATTACTTGTTAAGTCTGTAAAATGTCAGAAAATAGTAAAAAATAAAAATCCTTTCACAAGTTCCCAGAGGCCAGGGCGACCTCTTCAACTAACTTATTTTGATTTAGTAATAGTCAGGCAGGTATGCAACTAACTACTGATTTCCTTATCCATATTTCATTATCGATTAATCTGTTGATTCTTTTTTCAATAAATGGATTGTTTAGTCAAAAACTGCCATAAAAATATGAAAACATCTGAAACATAGTCAATTTGCAATTATAGAAAATGGGGAGAAGCTGGAACCAGAAAATGTTCCAATGATCAATGGATTATCAAAATGACAGTGATCTACTAATTGATTAATCGACAAATCATTTCAGCACTACGTTTAAGATATTCAGTGTAATGATAAAAACCTTCTTGATTAGTTGATTATCAAAATGTTTTATTAATTTTCTGTTCTCAACTAATTGACCAATAATTTCATCAGAGTGGAGTAAGTAAGTCAGAATTTCATGAAACCAGGTGATTTATTCAATTAAATTCAACTTTGTTGTCATTATACTTGCGTACAACAAAACAGTCATGTCAAGAAAGATCACAAACCTGCATACTTACTCTGTACATGATTTCTCTGTTAATTACTGGGGACAGGTATATGCATCATTTTACTTGGGGAAAAATAAGTATACTCAAAAACAAGTGGCTGTATTGCATACAATTGCCTATATTGTTCACTTCACTACTGAATTTATGTGCAGCTCAAGTCGGGTTCCAATGTGAAATTCCACACATTCTGACCGAAGGCGGGTCTGTGTTTTGTTTTGTGGAAATGAAACTGTAGAAATGGACTTGTTCTCATGTTGGTCAGTGTGGATGTTTCTGCTTTCAGTTCCATTAGTTCTCTATCTGATGACCCTTTAAAGCGATGCCTTACCTGTGTCTGTGTATCATAGTGCGTAGTCTGAGGAGCATCCATGCAGTGGACTGATCTTTGACCACAGCAGTGACTTAATACATCAGGAATTCAGACAGACAGCTGGATTGGAGATGGCACAAGGACGCCTGTGTGGCTGGTCTCTCTCTGGCATTGTTTTAGTGATTCTCTTCTTTTCTGTCTGTGTCCTCTTCCTTTTCTCTGTATCCTTTTGTTTGGTGTACGCATGCCAGCGTGCCTTCCCCATGACCCTGATGTTGTGTCCTGTCCAGAGTCAGTGAATAGTGCTTCTCTATTAGTGGAACAGAGCAGCTACAGAAGTCTGCAGCAAAAACAGTTCTGTTAGTCAGATATGCAGCTATAACACAAAGCAGCACTGGTTACGTAATAGCCCCAACCGGAGGAGGGAGTCTGTACTTCTGTTGCACACTTTGGCATTGTTTTTGATATTTTCACTCTCTGCTTTCGCTTATGTCATTGTTTTTGATTCTCTCACTATGTCTGTTTTCGATTATATGATAACGAAAAACTTGCTGATGGGCATCGTTCCGTCTGCCTGGGAGTTTCCCTGGCCGGTCAGCCCCGGGCAGAGAGATGTCATGTTTTTGTCGGAGGAGTAGGAGTTGTACCCGAATACCGTCCTGACCTGTGGTTTAGTGGAAACAAGGGAGGGACTTGGTTGAGAGTAAGCATATTGATAGGAGTGAGGAGAAAGGGTTGGATATGAAACTGAAATTAGATGGAAAAACAGTGGTCTGCTGGTGATTTAAGTTGGCAGCGGAAGGAAGGTTGGAGAGAGGCTGTCATCGCTCTTTATCTTGTTGTGTGGAAGAGGTTTCACAGTGCAGCAGCGAGGCCTCTCTTCTTTTCAGTGGTGAAATAAGAACCTCTGACAATAGATTTATGATTCTTGGCATTCTCTTGCATGTTGGGATGAATGGTTAAAGGCAGAGGGAGCTTTACTATCATGAATAGACTGATCCTGCACAGGCCTGTAGTCATCTAGAGGGGAAGAGTGCACACACCTGCCGTTTGTGAATATGCAGTATTCGCATGCCTGCATGTAAACACACACATTGTCACTCTCACAGTTTGAAGGCTGCTTTTTTTTTTTTTTTTACCTGAACCGCTTTTCAGATAACCATTACATTCCTCTTAAACACATGTGGTTGTCTGTTTGCGCCTGTGCTCGATAGATTGAATGTGTACATTCATAGCTTTGATAAAGTATTTCAGCTGTTTAAGCATGAGGAAGCGACCTCTCATGATGGTGCGTCGTGTATGTGCACATGTATCTGACTGTCGGCATGTGTGTCCAGCTGTCAAACACGACGTCTAACAGCTGCCTTTCCCACAGAGCAGCTCGGATGTTAGAAGAACTTTCAGCACACAGATGCACATATTGACTTGAATATAATTTATCTCATGTAAGTTTATTCTCATGGGATGTCCAGTCTATTTTACCTCCTCCACCTGCCTCTTTCCCTTTTTTTTCTGTTGTATGCTTTGCCATTCACCAACAATTATAATAATTTACTGTAGATCTACATAAAGTTTTGCTGTGCCTACTCATCAATGACTAATGTGGATAGGATGGTACATGGCAACAATGTTGTTCTTATCTTTGTGATCCCCTGCCTTTTCCTCTAGTGCCATCATCAGGTTAAAATTTCAACTTCTCAAGTACTTTAAATGAATGACATTCCCATCAGCCCCAGCTCTACTTTGTGATTAGTGCTAATCAGTAATTGTTAGAATGCTAAGACTGAACATGATAAACATTATATCTGCCAAACATCAGCATGTTAGCATTGTCATTGTTAGCATGCTTAAGTTAGCATAAAATTAGCTGCATTAGTACAGCCTTGCAGAGCCGCTAGCGTGGCTGGAGCCTCGTAAGTGTTGTTGTTGTTTTCTTTCATTTGGATATCACAAGTTTTGTTGCATTATTGAATCAATGGCTCACAAAAGGAACAACTTATTTGGAAATAAGACCACAAAAATGAAAGTTAAGTTAACCTCCAAAGTCAGCAATAGAGCAGGTAAGCTTGACGCAAACGCGAAAAATTAATATGAAAAAATGAAAACACAAAAAGTGATTGACGTCTTTACTAGTAAGTGATTATTTCCCACCTGGACAATGACTCCAGGACATATTTAAAATGGTAGTGGTGCTATTGAACATACAGGAACTTACCAAAGAGAAGTGATTGAGACTGTAAAACGTATTTTTTATCAACTCCAATCAACACCTAACAGACCAAAGGTCACACTTTACCAGTCATAATATTGCATTGTGGGTGCACATTGATGGCTTCTTAAGTTAATGATTTTACTCAAAGTAATGGTTATAAAGCTTTATGGTGATATCATACAGTCCAATTAGTTGTTGAGGGATGACGTCATGTGACCTCGTATTTTACAGCTTATGTGTCCTGAAAAGGATCACAACAGCGTGTGTACAATGGGAACACAATGTCTTGACTCACGGGACTTGCCTGTTTGAGGTCCATTTGAGGCCTTTGTGAAGAGTGTTCACACAAATACCGCTCTGTCCGATTGTCTGTGCATGTTGTACCCACCTCCTGCATGATGTAGGCTAATGGTGCTGAGTCACAGGGGGCCCATCTGGTTCATTTCCCGACCCCCCTTTACCTCCCACTCTCTTGCTCTTTCTAAACCCTCGCCTCCCTTCAGTAGCAGATGAGAGCAGGTGAAATGAGAGTCTCTTGGAATCTGACCTGTGCGACTCCACCCAGTGTTTTTCCCCTATGAAACGCACACGAGAACAAGAGAAAGCAAAAGCAGGTCTGTCCCTTCCTGAGAATCAGCCTTTGTGCTTGTTCTCCTCAGTTCTCTCCCACCAAAAACACACCTCTGTTCTCTCATTGACAGGGGACAGAGAGGAGGGTGGGAAGGCAAAACTTGCTGGGCAACTAAATTATCCATTTGCCTCAATAGCCTGTTGCATGCAAGCCCGCTTATATTTGTAGCTGCGTATGTTCTCAAAAACAGCTGTGACATAGCATGTGCCACATCTGTGAAACAAAATCGAAAGAATTAAACTCCATCAGGGTTTTGGAGTTGTGAAGTTAATAATACAACTCTCCATTGTGTTCATAACTTTTAGTGCCAAAACAGTTAAATAAAATGTCCATGTGCTGTTATGTGTGCTTTTAGGAATGACCGTGCTCGATGGATCAGTGCTCTGGGTCAGAATGTGAACAAGAAGAAGAGTCAGGACAGAACCAGTAAGTTCCCACACACACTTGTTTCCATACACACTCCCCTTAAAAACCACCTTACCTCTTCTTTTAGCCTATTGCACCACCTTGTGGTCGTTTGATTAAATTTCTTTTTTCTCCGATTGATTTAAAGAAATTGGCTTGTTAATTCACATGTATTCAAATAAGGCCAGTGTAACTTATCTGAAGTGATTGATTCGACGTGCGTTTGTGTTGTTTTTAGATGTCATGCAGGTGGAGGTGATCAGAACTTACACAGCCAAGCAGCCAGATGAGTTGTCCCTGCAGGTGGCTGATGTGGTGCTGGTCTCGCAGACTGTAGAAGACGGTATGTTAGCTCTCAATGCCTCTGTCGCCTTTATCGCTCCATCTTGTTCTCTAGCTCTTTCTACTGCTGCACTCACCTTCTTTAGTATTCCTCTCAAGGCCCACATTCCTGTTTCAACTGCGTCCTTTCATCATGCACTCACTTTTGTATGCACTCCTTTTCAATACCTGTCTGTCTCGCATAATGAACCTCATACCCGTTTGAAGATGTGGTTTTAAAATCTACACAAACACACAGAGGCCAAAGGTCATTTCCCTTTTGGTGACCATGGCAACTGGCTTTCATGTTAAAGAACAGACAGCATTGAGCATCAAAAGCAGAGAGACAGTAATAGCACAAGGAAACACAGCACACAATTCAGTTTTAATGTATCAATACAATTTCTCCTCATAGGCTGGTATGAAGGTGACAGACTGCGTGACGGAGAAAGAGGGTGGTTCCTCGCAGAGTGTGCCGAACGAATCACGTGCCAGGCCACCATCGAGCGCAACATGCAGAGGATGGACCGCCTGCAGGGGTTGGAGACTAACGTGTGAGCAGGACGGGTCGGCTGTTTAAACCACGGAGGGCTTTTCTCAGCTGTTAGAGACCCTTTGACACACCAGTGACCTGCCTTTTTAAGCAGTGAACCCAGACAAATGACTTCAGTAACAGCATCAGTGACCTGCCTTCAGGGACCAAGTGGACCAGTAGGGGAGCTGTGTGGCAGCAGGACTCTTTACACTGGGATAAAGATGAAGAAACAATTCAGACTTCTAAATATCAGGCATACTGTGTGAGTTTCAAAGCAAAGACTGTTCAGAACAAACACAGAGGAAGAACAGAGATCTCCTTAATTGCTGGTCGGTCCCTGTGTGGGTGGGATGGCCTGTCACATTCATTAATTCCCCCGGTTGGTTAGAAAACTTCACACCCACTGCCAGAGTCACTGCTTTTAACACTCTGCTACATCACAACTGTTGGTGTGAAATTTGTATTTTTTTTATTTTTCAAACATATTTGTTGAGTATAAGTGATGTGAAATGTAATACCTGAGACTACAGTACCGCTATAGGAGGTAAAGTAGACCATGAAAATGACAGCAGCCTGATGTGTACTCTGTTAACGAGACTCGGGCCATGTGATTAGGAGCTTTGCCAGCGACAATGTAACTATGAACATGCTAATTGTTAAAGTGATAATTAGGCAAGAGGGTGGGATTGGCAGCTTCTTTACAGTGTGTGGGTTAGTGTAGAAACTCTTCAGTAGCATCTGATGACAAGTGAAACTATTACAAGAAAATACAATAGAGTGTATATGTGGAGCTGCAAACGAAACAAAATGAATGCTACTTGTCTGAAGCCCATGGCACTTTGTGTAACTAGAATAAGTCATAATTAATTGGATCATATTAAGAATTACAGTCATCTGGGAGGTGTAATCTTATATTTCACCCATGGGCTACACAGAAGGGCCAAGTGTCTGTTCTCCACCTTGCTGTTTGTCACCAGTTAATGTCAACACCATGAATCAGACTCCACATTTGTGTCACAAATGCCATTATTCTCTCCATCCACTCAATGATTTGGACAGCCTGAAATATCACACACACTTGATGCCAGCCAGAGGTGGATATATAAATATCCCCCTTCGGATTTATGTCTGTGATGTCACAGAGCCAAGCTGAAATTAATTTGTGTGTGCTGATGGTGAGACCGGAAGAGAAGAGCGGCCCTGTTGCTTTTAATGTGATTGTCCAGTGTGAGTCATCTCTTTAGTGTTGCCATGCCCAGCCAAAGGAAATTAATGGCTTGGTCAGAGTGTGGTGATAACACCATCTATCAAGCCCACTTCTCTGGCCCCAACCCAAATGTCAACCACAACTGTAGAGCTACATAAAGCGAGGTATGACAGTAGCGGGCGGAGCACCCAGCAGGAAGGACACGAGGATCCAGACTCTCAAGCGGACGAAGCTTTGCATTTGCACTCAGGGAAAATTAGCTACGTGATACCACATAAGCATGAACTGATCTTTATTTCAATCACTTCCTGTACTTGTAACAATTGTAAATCATCTGTGTACATGTAAATATGTAAAATGGCCTGAATTGTAACATGTATGTTTTCCAAAATACAGATTTATATTGCAGAAACTTAGTCAACCTTCTGAATTTTTTAATCAGCCACTATAAATAAAAGCTTAATTGCTTGGGGCCTGTCATGTATTCTCAATGATCCAATTTGACATCTCTTCGCTAGATAGACCAAAGAAAATGACCACTTTTATTCCTCCAGTAACATTTCGAATTTCACTCTTGTATGGCTGATGAAGCTGAGCGAGGCATTTTATAGTACATCCTCTCTTTATTGCGCAGTCCATTAAGTGACATTGCTTAATAACAGCTAACAAAACGGCTACTGAGTGGGTTTGTTCTTGCAAAATAATGACAAAAAAAAAAAGGGAGTCATTCAAGTGCATAACATTTTCCAGTGCTCTTGCGTCCTGGGTTTGGCCTTCAGGAGCACCCAGGGAGCACTAAAATGTCAACCAAGATGCACCATCAAGGAGGCCAGCTGGTTATCATAAATAATATCCCGACTAACCTCTGTGTCCAAGATGCAGTCAGTCAGATGCTCTTCTCATAGCCAGCCAAAAACCTGGCCACTTCTAATCGTCGTCATCATCGTCGTCATTGGAGTACATATGTTGTCCTCTCGGGGCAGACGCCCATGTTCTGCCATAGCCCTTAGTGCTGCCTGTAGGCTTCTCCTGGGTGGTGATGAGGTCTATGATGGCTGTGATGACAGCACAGTCTTTAGACTGACGGTTTTGCCAGTCCACAGGAGCAGGGTTCCGAATTTTCTCCTCCAGCAGAGAATCCAACTCTTTCTTTAAACTCTGCAGAAAAGACAGGAGAGGGAGGCTAGTGAAAAATGAACCTCATCGTGACTGAGCTGTGTTGATGGGAGTGTGTCCTTCGCTTACCTTGACAAGGTGAGCGATGCGTGCCGGGGATCTGAAGACGATCCATTGGTCCACTGCGATGGTCTCCTGGTCCTCATCTCTCTGGATTGTGATGTCTCCTCCAAAGAACAGCAGTGAGAATGGGGAGACCTCGGTGCAATCGTACAGGAAGATCTGAGGACACACAGAGAGATGTCGCTAACGCACAACAACAGGAGTATTACAACAAACACGCTAACACACTCAGTGACAGGGAGCGGCATCATTATGACACAACGTGCCCGACAGCTATTCTGTGGTGTGGGCTGAAAGTGTCCCATTAGTGAAGAGAGGCTGTGCTTGTTTGAAATGTGTTTCCGTGCCTCCAGTGTTGAAAAATGTCATCTTGCCCTGTCTGTGAATCTCGCAAATGTGTTAACACTCTTTTTCATCCATTTTCCTCCCTGTGCTAAACTGACAGCTGCTTATGTAGTCGTTTGACTATTGAGACCCAAAATGAAAAATAGCAGTGTTTCCCTAAACAAAGGACAAAGTAAGTAAATAGTTTTCACAAATTATTTAAAATTCTAAATATTGCAGACAGAAAACAGAAGCGATACAATATGTAATGCACTGATCTGTATGCACATACTCACAAAAACGAGTGTGTGCATCTAAGGTCAAAAGCCACAGAGACTACATAAGCAGCAGTCTGAGGTCACACAAAACCTATTTCAGCTTTGAAGGTAACAGACGGAAGTGTTGAAATTCAGCGTCGGAGAAAGGTGGAGGGAGTGGGTAGGAGACGAGGAGAAAAAAATGAAGCAAGGAGAGAGCACGGAGAACTGCATTTGCCCCATGAATGTGTAATGCAACGGACCACCGGGACAAGTGCGTCAGAGGAGATAAAGTTTAACGTCATCCCTCACTTTTTTCTTTTTTCGTCTCTGGTCTTCTGCTTCCTTCTCTTTCTCTCAGTAAACAAATGGCCTTGACAATTTCCCACTCTCAAAATACCTTACTTTTATAATAGACACATAGCATTGTGCACAAAACCCACTTACACAGTACAAGAAAAAAAAAAAAAAAACATTTAACGGTGGCAATAATGATGGTGAAATCCATCAAAACACTTTTCCTCATAAAGACGAAGGCAGGAAAGTGAGAGACAAAGGCATAGGCAGCAATCAGAGAGGACATGAAAGGTGTTTTTCTGCAGAACGGTAACATTCACAAAGAGAGACGGCACAGAAAGAACAAAGACAGACGGATGGAAGGGAGGAGAAAACGGGAGTGTGAAGAGGGGCCAAAAAAAAAAAGAGGAAAAAGAGAAAACGATAGAAGGAGGGATAGAAGAGAGGGCTGCAGTCAGGGAGCCGCATTGACCGTTTTGCCCCCCCCCACCCCCCCCACATTGTGTCTGGAAGCTTTGAAGCACAAGAGCCTTTGAGAGAGTTGAAAGGCAGCGTTTTAATCAAATATTCATTCAGTGTAAAGCTGGTGTGGCACCACTGCCAACCTTTCACCACTGGTCCTTCTTTCCACTCATATACTAAATCAAAAAGATACAGCAACACGACACTCAAATGTAAAAACACACAAAACATTCATGCAGCCGTGTTGAAACACAGCATAATGCGGTCACATCGCCTACTCACACTGCTCGTTCTCATCTTGAGGTGGTAGATGAGCCACGTGTAGTTGAACTCAGTCTCTTCAGCATTGACAGATTTCGGGTGGATACACACCTTTCCATCAGCCTGGGTGTACACCTTAACCCTGAGAAAGACAAGATGAGAGTGTGTGTGTCTGGGTGTTAGGGTTAGGTTTACTGGTAAGAGTGTCATCCCTAACACTTGATAAAAAAAAAAAAAAAAACCTTATATAGTTTTTATTACCACCATTATCTCGATAACTGACAATAGAACACAAGAAGCATTTATCTTAGCTGAAGGTGGAAAAAGCGAAGACAATGTGAACATGACATAAAACATGATATTTCAGTTTTACAAAAGGTGATTTAGAATCTGTTGAAAATAAAGCTGAAAAATACAGTGATTAATTGGTTGACAGTCATTCCCTGATGTCATTCATCAAGCAAAGTTCCAACCATCAACTTTTATCCGTTGGCCACACAAAACAAGGAATTAGAAATTGACACCTTCGACTTGCAATAGGCATTTTTCACAATTTTCTGACATTCTACCGATTAAACAATTGGAAAATGAATCAATTAATAAACATAATTGTAAGTTGCAATATGGAAAGTGAAGGCAGAATGCAACAAACTTAAATAACACATCTCCGCGACTGAAGAATTCTAGTCATTAAAGGAGAACTGACTTTACACATCAAAGTCTGTTTACAGGTCTTGAGGAATACTACTGTGAAAAAAGTTGTTTAAAGCTTTTTGTGGCTCCAGAGGGAGCTGCAAAATCTGATAAATTGCTTGGACTACAAGTTTAAAAATGGAAAAAGAATTTGGGGGTGTGGAGTTAGAAAAAAAAGGGGTTTAACAGACCTCTGTAGCCCACTCTTCATTTCTGCCCGAAGCTGAATTGTATAATTTTGGTCCAAACAATTTCACATCTACACATGCCTACTACGAGTGTGTGTTTGTATGCACATGTTGTCGCACCCAAATGGTATGAAAAAATCACCAGAATAAATGTTGTTAAAATTAATCAGAAAGTAGTTCTAGAAACAACCCATCAGGTGATTTTTGCTTGTTAATATGATGCACAAAGAACGCCTATTGCCATTTTGGCATGGAGGGTACCAAAGAGAAATTGTGATGCAGTCTGCAAAATCATCTCCAACATGAAAGTGACACCGTGTTCCAAACTCCTGCGTGTCAGCCAGACAAAACCGACTGCTTGACTGCGGGGAACAAGCTGCTCATCCCAGACAGCGGTCTGATTTAGCAGCAAAACAAACAAAAAGTGCTTCATCGAGCAATGAATTCATTAAATATTGCAGAGCTGTGGTATGGACATGTGAAAACTTACAACTGACTTCACTTTACATCACAACTGTTGAAAATTAATTATGCAGAGGAAATGACCCTGGCAGTTTCACTGTGCAACTGGGTTTTAAAGCTGTCACTGACACCGACGAACAAAAGTGACAGCCCTGCTGTGAGAGTGTCTGTCTCCCTGTTGCGTGTCTGTCTTTTGCACACAGGTCACAGCCGCTGCTTATGACAGCTGCCTGAGGGCAGCTTTATGATGACTGCATTGATCTTCAGCTGCAAAAAAGTCTCTGTTTTTGACAATTTTCCTAACATGGTCTCTGCACAGCCTCAGGTAATTGTCACAGGACCCTTACAGAACTCTTAGCTGAGAGGTCTGATGAGCTATTGCAGTGTGAAGGCCATTTTTCTGTCTAAAGATCAATAAGAATGATTGTGTGCTTCTCTATCATGTGCTGTGCAGCCCTTTCCTGTTGCACTCACCCCGGCCTCTTTTTGCTATGAGATGGTCTGATCATGGCCACCTTCGGGTACAGACCAGCTACAATCACCGCCTTGATTAACTTCTCGTTGTCTGAAGAAGGAAGTGGGAGTTAGAGAAAGAACAAATGAGCTCTGCTACATTTACACGTCGTGTATAATATTGTATTACTGCTTCATAAAAATTTCTGACAGAAAATCACAACCAAAAAACTCTTCTTAGTTACCCGAGTTGACGTTAGATTTGGGGTCTTTGGGGTCCCTGCTGCTGACAAAACCTGCATGCATTAGATGCTCAGCAAACTGACCCTTCATGTTGTGCAGCATCTGAATGATAAAAGGACAAATTACTTCTAAAAAGGCTGCATTTCCTTATCTGCCCAGACAGAAGTCAATTTAAAAATGTAATCATAGACAAGCCCTGATTTTATGTTCAAAGCACTTCAGTGTATAGCTCAGCACAGCACTTACAATCAGCCTGGCTCACCTGGAGTGTATTGGCAGACAGGAAGTTGTCCCAGCAGTACTCCCTCTCATACCTGGCGCCACGCTGTTTCGCTTCTTCCCAGCCCTGGCCAATCAATGGACGATAAATTAAATACAAGATCAATTCACACAGCAGACAGAGATGGAAGAAGAATGTCAGATGTGGGCCATTTTACCTGGAAGGCATTGACAATAGTGAGGTGGTCGCTCTTGGAGTTTCTGGACAGGACCTTCCTCTTCATGTCTGCCATCTTCTCTTTACCCTGAGAGATACAGATGCATTAAAGAAAATTTGTTTGAGGCCTACTTTTCAATGAAAAAAAGTCAGAAGGTAGAATGCAACAATGTGTTGAAGTGTGCGTGTGTGTTGCTGTCGACATAAGCTTTCATGTCTGTGAACTCAGTGCCCTACCAGGGGTATGAAGAAAGGGTCTTTGAAGCTGAGTGAAGCAGCAATGGTGAGTACGGGGTCGAGGCAGCCCAGCAGAGCCCCAAACAGGATGAGTTTGCCAATGTGAGGCTCCACGGGCAGACGAGCCAGGTGGAAACCCAGCGCTGTCAGATTCTCTGCACGGTCCAGGGCGTTCTAACACACAACATCCACACATTCTTAGTCATCTTGAGCTCAAGACAGGGTGTTTTTAAAAATATCCACAAGAAAGGGAATGAATCCCCCAAAAATTAAAGGCGCACTGCTTTGTTGAAGTGCAAAAAAAAAAAAATGTATTAACATGCATGGCAACAGGTTACGGGTTGGTCTTGCTTTTAATCATGTAGCCATTTTAATAAAAGGTGAGTTTCATTACTGTCTGATTCAAATGTGGCTTCCAATATTGATGTTCATTTTATTTTAACCTTGTTAGCATGAAATATTACTCATGCATTATCTTCTTAACCCTTGCAATAAGTACTGATTTCTCTGTTGGTCCTCAATTTTATATTCCATCTCCCTCCTCCACTAGAGGATAAGCTACAAAATAGCATGTAGCAGATGTGTAGATAATGCTTCCAGACAGGAAACCTTGAAACCACATGCTCAGGTTAAGAGAAAGTCTCTCTTCCTAAAATGCTACAGTTTCCCAAATGGCTATTGTACTGTTGTTGCCGGCACTATAGATTTTGGTAACAACAGTTAATTAAAGCTGAAACAATTGGTCAATTAATTAACTGGGTGATTGGCAGAAAAGTAATACTCAACTATTTTGATAATCAAATAATTGCTTCAGTCATCTTCAACAAATATTCCCAAGTTCCAGCTTCTCAGTTGTGAGGATTTGCATTTTTTCTTTGTCTTACATGATATTAAATTAATAATTTTGTGGTTTTAGGCTGTTGATTGGACAAAACATGCTATTTCAAGACATTAACTTTGATTTTAAGAAATTGAAAGAGACATTTTTTACCATTTTCTGACATTTTAAGGAGCAAATGATTAATCAAAATAATCATCAGATTAATCGATAATGAAACTAATTGTTAGTTGCAGCCCTAAAGTTAATTGTTGTTCCTGTATCTTTACTTTTTTTTTTTTTTAAATGATCAACTCTTTCTTACCAGGTCATTGAGATTCTTGATGGCTAGGTTGACGGCCTTTTCAGTGGGAGGGTCCAGGGCCTTCTCCAGGAAACGAGCAATAAACCCAAGCTTCAATATCTAGGCAGCACACATCACATCACATTACACATTTATCAGCAAAACTATGTAATTATTTTTACATTAAATTCCCTTCTCTTTGTCATTTGTGGCAAACACTGAATTGTGGACAATACGTAGATATAGTAAGGTCTACTGCAATTAGTTTTGTGTGTCTTCTTACAGTTTGCTCATATTGCTGTTCATAAGATGTATTTGACAGATTAACACTGTGTGGAGTTTAACCACATTAACATGCTTCTCTAAGTGCTGCGCTGAGCACAGAATTAATGTGACGGTAAAAGCTGATTCTATGAATATCCACATTCTCTAAATGTGTATTTACCTCCACATCAAAAAGAGATTTTTAAATACACCAAACATCTACCTGTGACAAACTGAAGGGTAAGGAAGAGACCACATTTCTATGTCTGACTAATAGGTCGGTGTTGGAGTGTTTGTGCATTAGAGAATCTGCTCAGGGTTAGCATGTTGTCAGTGTTTCTCTCACTTTAAGGACAGACTGATGCATTAGTCCGCCTCTCACCCACCAGCTTCAAAAACCACATTACACACATACTCCAATGCATCCAACTGAACTAGTGGAAGACACACACTCAAAACGCATATCCAATAAAGCCACTGGTGAGAACAATCATTGCAAACACTAGATCTGAGTGAACTTTGGCTTAATGTTCCATTAGCATGGGTTTGAAATATGTCTGAGTGGAGAATGAGGATTTAAAAAGAGAGCAAAACTCAGTCACAGCATTCTTGTCCTCATCTCATCTCCCAAGCCAACACCTATTTGTCTCTCTGTGTCAGTCTGTCTCCCTCTTTCTCTGCGTATACACAACCTTGATCTGCAGGCAGAGCTCCTCCAGTGGTGTCCTCATAATTTCGGGTAATTGATAGGCATCCAACAGGCTGGCCCTGAGACCATTGTACAGATGATAGCACTTCCCTGGACGCACTCTGGACATATGCACAGAAGAAGAGAGTGGGGCAGAGAGGGAAAATAAAAAAAGGTTATGTGTTATGTCAGTCCTGTGACAAGAGCTTAATCTAAAATCAGTGAGATGAAACTGCACTCAGTAAGCAGCTCCTGCTAATTGGGCCTTGCTCCACTTTGATGTCAGAGCTAGCTAACAGAACAGACGTCTCGAGTCACAGACTGGAAACAACCTGGGAGTGACTACACTTTGCCTTCCTCAGTGTTTACAGATGGGTAGGCAGGAAGGAGTGGGCTGATGGGGAAGACTGACAGAGAGCTGAGATGATAAATAGAAGGAAAAATAATCCTCCCAGATTAGTATTGCATACCCAAAAGCACTAACATACACCACGACCTCATTATAAAAATACACACACACCTGCCGGCACGTCCTTTCCTCTGTTTGGCATTGGCCAGGCTAACCCACTCTGCTGTCATAGTGCTGATGTTGTTGTTGGTGTCAAAGTTGGTCTCCTTAATCTTGCCTCCATCTATCACATAAACAACGTCATCTATGGTGATGCTGCGAGGAAGAGTGGAGAGAAAAACAGAGGGAGATTCAGAAAAAAAAGGGGCTGGAATAAAGACCAAATCAGACGGAGAAAAAAAAACACTTCAAAGCAGTCTGTCAAGAATGCTTAGCTAAGACTCACACACACACACACACACAATCATTCAGAAGTAAAAATAAAACGTAGCCCTTGGTAGGTTTAGAGTCTATATTTAGCGGCGTGATGTGAGGGGAGTGCAGGCAGCTTCTTAATTTGCTCAGTTTGTGCGTGCGCGAGGCTCTGTGAATGCATTTACAAATTGCCTGTCAGAGACTCAGTGTGTTCCATCTAAGCCAATATGACAGTATTCATAATCAATCCAAAAAATGTATGCTAATTAGCCCCAAATCCGCTGTTTGTATTAATGACTGGGACCTACTGCATTACACTTGTACACACAAACACACACACAACTGATCGGGACAAAGCGTCATCACTTTTTTTTTCTTTTTTTTCCCAAACTTACCAGAAAGTAACAGCCAATAATACAGTTTCAACAGGAGTAACTACAAAGGCTGGACAACCCAAACAAATATGCATACACATACCTGGTCTCAGCTATATTGGTAGCAATCACAATCTTTCTAACTCCAGGAGGAGGCCTTTTAAACACCTGAGAAGAGTGAGAGAGAAAGATGAGATTGGACTTTTCTGATATTGAAAAGGGAATAAAGCAGGACAATCGGCAGAGGCGGTCAGAGAGACGGACAAAGAGAGAAACAGAAGGATGCTGACCTGCGTCTGATTAACGGTAGGCATGAGGGAGTGCAAAGGGATGATAACAAACCGGCCTGGAACACAACAGGACACAAAAGAAAAAGTCAAACAAAGCACCATTTGCTAACATAAAATACTACTGCTGGTGCTTGAGGCTGCACGATTATGTCTAAAAACACAGCCTTGATTATCCTGGTAAATATCGAGAATGCAATAATTCATCAGCATTATTTATTCATCTTTGTTATTCAATATGGACATAGTACTTAATGAAGGCCAGAAGGGACCTCAAACCAAACACTTATTCATTTCTGAAAAATCCAATAGATTTAAAGTCTGTGTAAAGGAAATTCAGAGATTTGTTTCTAAACACATTATACATCTTAGAAAATAATTTCTGCAAACGTAAAAAGACTGAACTATATAGTACAGAATTGTGGAGTTGATCATTTTTGAGTTCAGAATTTTCTGGGCTGGCCTGTAATGCACTGGAGCATGACCCCTCCTCTAACATTATATAAAAACTAAAGCTTTGTGCTACTTTGTTAGCTCGCTGAGCCAGTCTGTCGCTGAGCGGCTCTCAGTCGTTCATCGGTCAGTGGTACAGCAAAGTTATCTACCAGCGCCTTCAGCAGACACGCCCCCAGCGTTTCAGAGCAGAGAATACTGCTTGTTTTCTAATTTTTTAATCATTCAAATTTGGCTGGGTGGTTAAGAACACATTTTTCTGTGGTGTGCCAAACTCAGAACACATATGATGTATGATTGCGGACTTCCAGTCATGTTTTGTGACACATAAAAATACTCTGCTTGGAATAATAATTTGTCTTGATGTTTTTTTAACAATTACTTTGTTATAAATTCTTAAAATGACATACTCTTGCCCCCTCAATGAAAAATCCATAACCTATAAATATGGAAATGTTTGCCATTTCAAAGGTTTAACTACTGAATATAAGACATCTTAAAAGTCCATTCAGTGTATGTGCACAGGAGGTATTGTAAGTTTTCACATCACACTTCTAGGGCTGCAACTGTCAAATATTTTATTATCCATTAAACTGCAGAATATCTTCTTGATTAATCACTAGGTCTATAAAATATAACACAATAGTGAAATTGCCCGTCATAATTTTCTAAAACCCAATCAATTTTCTGTCAATTAACTAATTCATTGTTTCAGCTCTACACACTTCTGTCAGTTGTATGCTGGACCACGATTGGCTTTCAAACTAGGTTGGCTTGTGATGTGACATCATACTCATACGTACACATGTTAAAACTCAGATTTAGGTTGAGCACAGAGAAACTTTCCTTCAGAAGTTGAATGTGAAGACTGCCTTCTAGTACAGTGAAGGCCAAACATCCAAGGGAAGAAACAATAAGCAAAACATAATTTTGAGTGGAGGGGGGCTTTAAAATCAGAAAACAGCACAACCGAGAATAGTGAAGTGAATAATGATCTCTTCTGCAGTATATTAATCTGCAAGTCACTGGTATGCACTTCCATATTCTCTCTGTGTGTTGTTGTGTGTGTACCTGATCGGAACATCTGCTGAGCCATGAGCAGGTCATTGAGACTGCTGATGTTGTCCCAGCCAGGCAGGAAGACCAAGATTGCTCCTTCCTGTCAGACAAAGACATGACACAACATTTAGCATCAGAAAGACACAAAAACCGGCAGGACTTTAGAAGAGAAAAAAAAAAAAAGGCAAAACAGCCATTAGCTGGAGGAGCCTCAGCAACAACTGAGCCAAGCGAACAGGGTGCCCGTGTCCTCGGATGAGTTAAGTTGAGGCAGATGGAGACGACTTGCCCTGAGCTCCCGACCTCCACATTCAGCCACACAATAGGCCCTGACACTGCCTGCCAACATCATTATGAGAACATCTTCCCACTACAGGACAGTCTCTGCTTCACATTACCACAGGGATAGACTTGATTCTCTCAAGGCAGCAAAAAAAAAAAGAAAAAAGAAAAAGAAAACCAATTAGTCACCCGGAAAATATAGAGACACACAAATGCAAGCTGAGAAAACATCAGCAGGATAACAGATGATGGTGGCTAATGGAGTTGGAGGCATTCCAGTGTGAGTAAATCAGTCAGACAATGGCTGCGAATGGTTGACCACCTAATGTACAGTAAGTTTCAGCCTCTCAACCATAAAATCAACATCACATAAAGCTACAATGGTAAAACAAGACAAAGAAACCTTTAATGGTTGATGAAGAGCAAGGAATAGGATAGAGAGAATAATACAATGAATCAAACTGGACAGCAAGACAGAACATTTTAAAAGAGATTTACAGGTTACAATAGATGCTTCCAGTTTTTTTAATTATAGTAAACTACCAGAACAGACATCCACATTATTACATATACAGAACAGATTTACAAATGTAAATTATGTAGGGCTGGGTACTGTTTGAAAATGTTAAAATAGCTCAGTTTGGTACCAATAGTAATGATACTTTTCAATACCTATTATTGAGGAATATAAACATGTTCTTCTATAAACCTTTTTTTCACTTGATAAAATGACAACTCCTCAATGTATCAAGTGTTTGCCTTAACACTAGCAGCCATTCAATAATTAACATAAACAATACTGTCTAAAAATAGCAACGTTTTCTCATTTAATGGTTTAGGGCAGGAAATGTCTATTCAAAGAATAAGTAAACAGAACCAAACCAGAGATTTCGATGCCCATGCTGGCAGTTTCTAATATTCAATGCTACAAACACATTTCAGTCAGTACTCAGAAAGTAGTGAGTTTGATACCCGGCTCTAGAATGATTAACTACTCACATTATCAGAGTTATAAACAAAAGCAACAGCGTGTCTTGAAGGGTGTTAAGAAATATGTGACTAATCTTTGACAAAAATATGAAGGCTGCGATTTATGACATACACATGCAGATCAGACTGTACAAAGCAGTCCAGAGCAGCTCCGAAAGACAATGCTGTTTGCACCATGCTGAAAAGGCACAGATGTCAACTAAAGACTAATAAAAACTAATAATTTAAGAAGCTCTAAACCTCGGAAACCTGAGCGAAAATCCAATTGTCATGTTATCATCAGTGGGGAGAAGTTTCTGGAAATGCTATTTCACCACATTAAAGACCTAAACTTAAACAAAAAATATTCTCAAGATAGTATTAAGCTGGTATAAAATAACCCACTCTTTAAAAATGACTCTTCTAGCTATTCATTTCCTGAGAGGAATGAAGGGGAGATGAAGAACAGACATAAAAAGTAGCTTCTGGGCCTTGAGCACCCCTGCCTTTTAATTAAAGCTAATTATTATTACCAGTGCTCCACCATTGGCACCCACATGGGACTGTATGTGTGTGTTAATGTCTGTGCATGCGTATGTGTGTGTGAAGGAGAGAGGAGAGAGGAGGAGGAGGAGAGAGAGGTGCAGGCAGAGCGCCTAGTTATAACCTGACAGAAACACATGTTCACACACATGCAGTATAGAAAGAGGCTCTGATTAATTCCAACTAAAAATCAACTAACAGTACAGTAAGCTTTGTAGTGCTGGCCTACTATTTAGCACGTACACACACCAAACCACCCACAAACACACACACACACAGTTGCACCCAGCAGGCGTTCATTAATGCCTGCATGTCAACCCCCTAGGTGTCTAATCACAGACCCCTGCAACATAATTAACCAATCATCACAGTCGAAAGCCTGGCAGACGGCCCGTATCCTCGGTTCAGAACGCCGTCACGGCGAATCAGCCAGTTCCCTCTCGGCCGTTTGACAATGCCACGGCGAATCAGCTGGTCGACTGGCTCAGGGTGGCCGTGACTGATAGAGATACGGCTTCATATGGGAAGGGATAATTATTCTGTCTATCTGCATTAGTCACTCCTCATTCTGGGCCTGTCTCTTTCTTCTGTTCCTCTCTCGTTCGCGTTTTTGCACAAACACAGCCACAAACTAACAAACTAGTTCCACTTCACTTGGAATAATACAGGAAAAGTGAGAGCAAAGTGTGTAAATTGTTTTCCATCCTTAGATTCTTCTAACACTTAATTTTCTAAATTGTCCAAATACAAGTTTGAATAGGGAAATAGTTACTGAAATAGTGACTACTTTTCAAAATGTTTGCTCTGCCTTCATTTCGTCTGCACTAAGAACTCCTGATATGGGTGTAGTTAGGCTATGTGCTACTAGGTCAACTGGAAAAGTAAAA
The DNA here is from genome assembly GCA_005408345.1 of Macquaria australasica. Classification (NCBI taxonomy): domain Eukaryota; kingdom Metazoa; phylum Chordata; class Actinopteri; order Centrarchiformes; family Percichthyidae; genus Macquaria; species Macquaria australasica. Next base: position 357,336 of record SEMN01000156.1, on the reverse strand, counting down.
CATTCACAAAAACAGAGAAGTCTGATCTCACTTAGTTGACATTAGACTCCACATTACCAAAGTCTGAATTGAGCCCTGAAATGACGCTGACATAAAACCAAGGAAATTTAACAAGAACTGGAATGAGAAAAAAGGGAATGGGCGTGCGTTGTGAGAGCATCTGTTCGATCACTCATTAGCACAGATCTGCTGCCAGGATCTGTGTTATTTCCTCTGATCTAATGTCACTCTGGGTTTGGAAGCTAGCCCTCCTGTTCCTTCCATCTGCTCTACCTAGGAATGTACTGCACTTCTCTCCTTTTGTCAGTTTCCACGTCTGTGTCGACCATCAACTTTAATCTGATCTGAAACCATCTTCCAAATGGACCACTGCTCTGTCAGCTTGTCTATGATCAAAATGTTGGGAGATTTTCAAATCCAAGAACACAAATCTTAAAATCTACAAGACAAGTTTCAGTGACACAAGTACTTAGTGCTTTTAGACTGCTCAGACTCATAGAACAGGTTCTCTGGAATCCCATTTTCATTAAAGTACAAATGTACCTCATTAAAATCTAATTTAAGACACCAGAATTTTGCCACTTTCAGACAGCCGTCCTGAAACCAGACATACACGGATAAACTCACATCATCCTTGAGCACAATATGGCGAATCAGTGCCAGGATCAGCTCCAGGTCAATCTTCTCATCATTGTCCAACATCTCTAGTGCCTCAATGGTTTCGTCAGAGTATCTGTAAAACATGGGACACGGACAATAAATAAATAATCCACCATCTTCCATGCTTTAACATGGCAACGAAACCGTTCCCAAGATTCCTACTGTTTCTTTACTTGTTGCTTTTGCTCTCAAACCTGGGTTATGGCTGCAAGAGATTTAAATATTTGCAGATTGATGTTTTTCTCCCGATGTTGTGTAAAGGATCTGTGGCAAATTCTGTATGATGTTGAATATGTTTTTGCAGTTGTTTTAACAGTTTTGACTCATACTTGATAAATGTTTAGACTGTCTTAGTTTTATTGGTTATCTTGACATCAGCTCCTACAAATGAAATAAATAACTGTTTATCGGTTCCTTTGTTTTTTTTTTTTCCTTAAATGTATTATTTCCTGGCTCTAATAGTAGGTTATGAACAGCTGCAAAATATTTTGTCACAGACATGAAAGTTTCCAGATATGGAAACTCTCCACCCTGCCTTTGATGTGAGATTGGCAGGTCAATAATGAGCTCATTAGAGTTGAGAGAATGGCGACTTGGACAAGGACTATTATGGTCCTTGCATTGTTCACCACATTCTAGGCAACTTATTCCAAATATGAAATAAAAAAGATGATATTTACATGCCGCATTTCAGCCAGAATTCAATACATTATAGTTATTTAGCTGACACTTTTATCCAAAGTGACTTACAATAAGTGCATCAACTTCATCAAATATGCTGAGCTGCTTCAAGTGCAACACTTAGAAACAATACGAGAAAAAGACTAACTTTGGAAGATACCAACTTGATATGTCTATCCTTACATGTGCCACTTAAGTCTGAATTATACTGAGAAGTCAGTGTAGGTGCATACATTATAGGAAGTGATCTATAGTTCTGCACAGAGCTTTGCCCATTGATTTTTGTGGTGCTGTCATAACATAATCGTAGTGCTGTGTGTTCAGGCAGTGCTGTGCCCGAATACTCTTTCTACATGTACAGTACACCAGAAGTAATCATGTTTACATTCTCCTGCATTCACTTTGTGACACAGAGCAACAATAATGGTGGCAAAGACAAGGGACTGCACTGCAAACAGCTGTACTAAATGAAGCAGAATGTTTGTGGAGTGTTATTGAGAAGAGGATGACAAGTGGAGCTGGTCCCCTCAAAATGTTGAGGCAGTTGCAGGAGGTAAAACTGCACCACAAAGATTCAGTGAATGCAAAGTGGCAGTTGCAGTGTTTGTACAGCCCCCTATACATGCAGTTATATATTTCAAAAGTAGCGACTAAGCACTTTAGGACTTTAGTAGACACTGCACTGTATAAATCAGTGTTTACATGACAAATCTATCAAACAGTCTGGTGTTTCAAAGCACTCACCCTGCTCTCTATTCAGATTTTACACACTCAGGTGTCTTGACGTTGAAATTCACAAAGAAAAGGAAGTTATTTATTTTAAAATGTGAATGTCACAAAGCCAAATCCTCCTATTTCACAGCTAAACAACACATCTATCAACCTGGCAGCTGCTCTGCCAATTTCAGTACCCTGTTGCTGTCACCACCTCACCTGCCCTGCAGTGTGCGTGCATAACAAGGCCAGCTCTCCTTGTATTCAGCCTCTTTCTCCTCCTTCTCAGGTCTGGAGTTGCGCCCTTGCATAAAGCCTCTTTTCCATGAGGAGCGACGGTCCTTATTCTGGGGACGATACCTGGCAGACAAACACCAACCAGTTTATATAAGACCCTTTCAAAATGAAAAGGGTTGTTGTGGTTCCATTTGTATTTTTTTTGTATTTGTGTCTGTGCATATTAGGATCTGACTGTCTTTGCATGTGTGTGTTCTACCTGGTCATCTCCACAATGTCCTCAAGAAGGAACTCTTCCACTGGGAACGTCAAACCAGGGATGTGGATCATTGGACAGTTGTCTAAAGGGAGTGTGACACAAGAAAAGGGGTAGATGAGAAGGAGAACCAATCCAAACCAATTTAACGGCAAGATTTATGCCTAAAAAAATTTGGCGTGTCATTTGATGAGTTGCATACCAAAATATCTAGAAAACTTCTCTGCGTTGAGCGTGGCACTCATGAGGACAACCTTGAGATCATCTCGGAGGCTGAGCAGGTCCTTCACAATGACGAGCAAAACGTCGGATTGCAGGTTCCTCTCGTGAATCTCGTCCAACACTAGGTGGCTGATAGTGGACAACAATCTGAGACAAAAAAAATCAGGAGAAATGGTTTGCGTGTGCGGTTGATTTTAGGTCAAGTGGCTGTATGTCTTCACTAGGCCTGTAAAATGGCTATTCTGTGTCCATTTTGGCTGTATTTGCTACCTCTGCCAAGATCGTGTTTTTTTTCACATTTTGCTGCATGCAAAGTTAACATTTCTTTTATTTTTACATTCTTAAGTTCAAGTCGTAGTTATAATTAGAGGCCACACCCATTTCTGCCTAAAGAGATTTACCACTAATTCAAATATTTGTTTTTCCTCACTTTTCAAAAGATGCCATGTAATCTTCACTATCTAAAGTTGGTATATTAGATATTTAAATAGGCCCAATTAATTTTTTTTTACTTTATTTACACATTATACATTTTATATACACATTTCCCTGAAGTTCAGTCTGACATACCTGATATCTTTGGGATCTAAACTACAATTTAACAAAAATACTCCATATAGTTCTGTGCTCATCTGTATAGCAGTAGTCTGTAATGCTGAGTTGAAAGGGTCTGTGGGACTGAAAAGGTTAATGCATCACTAATGTGGTGGCTGGAGACAAACAGTCACACCAAAACTGACAAGTGTAAACATAGCTGACAGTCCATACAGACTGTCAGCTTGTAAGCCAGCTGTAGGTTGCAGCATTTTGTCAGACAACTGTAGTCCTAAAATGACTCGAACTGGAGTCGTGCCAGCTATGAAAGAGCATGAAGCAAGACAGCAAGAAAAGCTGGCACCCTCACTTAGTCTCTGTGTTTTTTCTGAAGACACTCAGAATGCAAGGATGAGCATGCAGGGATGAGTCAACAGAAGCTGTGTGTGTGTGTGTGTGTGTGTCTTCATTTCTCTGCCTGTGAGAATGGGGACCCATACTAATGCTTCTTCCACAGACAGTAGAGTCAACCACAAATCAATGGGGATAAAACAGAGTGACACGGGGGGAATATGAGAGTGGAGGAAGGACAGCTGGAACAGAGAGACAGAGAGGAAAAACAGAGAAGAAGAAATGCTGGGAGAAGATGTGATGAGGATGAGGAAGCAGGGATCGGGGGGGTGGAGGACTCACGGGTCTGAGCGAAGCCACTGAAGAATAATGCCTGTTGTACAGTATAGGACCGATCCTTGTCTCCGTGGTAACCGGCTGAGAAATGGGAGGAGAAAAAGACAGAAAAAAAGACAGAAAAAAAGACTTTACATTTTCAAAATGACACAAATTAAGACTAGTACAGTGTAAAGTGAAGACAAAGGTCGTCTTGGGTTAATTTTCCTACATTTGTGTATGCTACTGTTAAAAGACTCCATTGTCTTACCTACATTTCCACCCTCTTTTTCCATTTCAGGATTACACACACACACTTTCTCCTGTAATTTTCTGTTTTGTTTTTTTAAGTTGGCTGCTCAAAGATTAGTTCATAGCAGCAATATTTTGATGATCAGCCTGCACACAGAAGTGCACATAAAGCTGAGATTGATGTTGCTATGAAATGTTGCTGATACAGAAAATGCCATCTAATAAATAATGTAATTGGCTGTAATAGGCACTTGTGTTCACACTATCTTTATAGCAGACTTTGCATAAGCATTAGTTAGTGATGAAAAGTGTATCCATTGAATAGCAATCATGAAATGAAATGACTCATTTATTTTAATCCCAAAGCAGAACTGCCTCTCTTATGACACATCAGAAAAATGCATTTCACTGACAACTGAGCCACATTAAAAGGCTTTACTGTATACTTGATGCAAGTGTGATATTTCTAAAATGACTTGGGCTAATTTCAGGAGAAATAACATTAATAACAATAAAATTACCACTTTTTGAAAATGTTTTCCAACAACAACACACAATGTAAACAATTAAACAACCAAGGCAGTGAAAGAAACAAATAAACAGTGGGCACACAGCAAACAGTAATTAAACTTTACCAATAAAAAGATTATAGATCCCCAATAGCAATGATACAACAGCATATAGAAAATAAATATAAAAAACAGATAATATATAACAATGAAATACTTGGAAGGAATTGAATAAAAAGGTATAAAATGTATTTTTTGGCTAAATGGAAGTCATCACTATATTGATGATACATATATGATTCCAGTGAATATACTTTGTTGACCTGATTAATGAAGGATTATCATAATGTATTGGCTAAACAGGTACGCAACATGTACTTTATTACTATGTAAGGATGGATTCTTAAGAGTATAACTACACAAAATGTGGTGCTTTTGTTTTCTCCTGGCATTTTTACATGCGAAGCCTCTCTATGAGCTGTAGGTGAAACTCACTCACAGGATCATGATTAGCTATGGAGGAAAGCCCGTACTGTGATTGTTACTGTTTACTCATTGTGTTGTCCCAGTCAACATGTGTGTGAAATCTGAAATTGCCCAATTCATTCTTAGATTACAGCTAAAAACCTGTGAGGTCACAATTACCTTTGAGTCAAAAGTGTCACCTATTCATTGTCTGACCAACTGTGAAATATGGTCATCAATTCTTGAATTATGGCCAAAAACATGTTGTGTGAGGTCACAGTGACCTTGACCTGTGACTAACAAAATCTAATCATTTCATCCTTGAGTCCAAGTGGACGTTTGTCCCAAATTTGAAGAAAGTCCATCAAGGCGTTCTTGAGATATCGCGTTCACGAGAATGGGACAGACGGACGTGAACCCGAAAACATGATGCCTAGAGGCATAAACATAAAAAACTACTGAAGGAGAAGCTTGCCAGGGGCCAGTCACTATGGATGAAATAACTTGTTGAGGGGCCTCAGGGCAAATAGGAGCTGCTGGGTCTTCATTAACCCACGATTCCTCACGCTCTCTGTGCAACGTGTACAGTTTTTCTATACTGCAATACCCGGGGACAGGCTTGCTGTGTGGTTATTTAATTATTCACAAATTAATTGAGTAATATGCTACATGTACTGTAAGCATGAACTTGCAACTATGATTTATCACAGGGACCCTCTTCCAGACACAGCCTCAAGGTCAGGTAATAAAGCAGCACCAACCTTAAGGCTCTCAGCAGATCAGCTGTTATTGTCCGTTAATGGTACATATCCCCAAACAAGTTTTCAATCAAATTAGCAGAAAACAGTTGACACACTGTAAATTATGAAATTCAACCAGAGTAGAGAAGCTGAAAAGGGGCTACTGTCATCTATAAGGTGATCCAAACATTGCCTCTGGCTGTTTATGACAGTTTTGAAATATCATAGCTGAGAAAAATTAGCATGAATCAGATCAATTTATTTGCTTTCCTACTTTATGTTCATTATAACCACCCACCATTCCCTGCACTATACCAGCACCAGAGAGAACACATTTAATTCAGTGACTGTCTGCACTGAATGAGTTGTGTATAGACTAATACACTGTTTTCCTGAAACTGTAACTGAAGTTGCCAAAGACAGTTGCTCTGGTCCATTTGTATTTAGTTTTTAAAGAAGTTGATTACCCACTGAGAGACCAACATAAGAAATGTTGCTATGTGGGGGAGCTGGCACATCAATAGACATTTTACCAAGTTTCTGCACAGTGACAGTGGGCAGTGACAGCAAAGAAGCAAGCTTAAAAATATGCCTTTCTAAAGCGTCTAGACATTATTTAAGTTCTTTGATACAAAACATCCAAAGATTTTGAAAAAGTGTTCAAAATGGTTTTAGATTCACAGTCTAGCACCATGTTATTCGTCCCATTCCTTTGACAGTCAGTAATCATTTTTCTGTCCATCTTTTTACTTATCATCCCCTCTATCAGTCTCCATTCATATCACCCCTGAGTTGCCTCTTACTGCATCTACCTCATCCTCTCTCATACTCCATATGCTATTGTATATAATTCACTTTAGATTGCTGCACCCTCTCGTCTCCGCTCGCTCGGTCTGCATTGAACTCAAGTGCCTTTTTCCCCAGCTTTGTCCTTTTCTTTCCATGTGCATGGTCTCAGGTGATCATTCCCATCTACTAATCCTTATATCTCCTGTCCTTCAAATTTCACTATATCCTGTGGTATTCATTCATCCCATATATTTCCCCTATCCATCAAGAAGAAAACAAGACTATGCGCAGTCTCGATACATGGCTTAGGCCGATGTAGTTCACGTCAAATGTGACCTCATGTGTATGACTACACAAAAAGAACACACATTTACAAGTACCTCTGCTTTTTTCTGAAGACTATGAATCAAACAATCCTCAGCAAGGATAACTGTACCACAAAAATCTATAGGCCACAAAATCAGTTACAGAAAGACTTTAATGGAACAGATCATTGACGCTTTTTCAATGAGAATTCATAGCTCCTATGGAATATCAGGGCCCATTATCCTTTCTATTCATTCTATGATTACATGCAGTTTAGCTATTATATCATAAGCAGCGCCTAATAAGTAATTAAACTGTCGATTATTACTAAATCTAACTTTAAGATGTGCCAATCCATCTGACTCGGACAAAGCTAGGTAACATCACAATCTGTAATGTAACCCACAAAGGGTTGCTGTTTTGTCAGTTGTTTTCTCCGACCTTGGAAACAGCCAAGCATGAAAACTGGCAACATAAGACCTTTTTCAGTCACTACTAAACATCTGAGATGTCGGCGGCAATTCAGAAGTCTGGAACCAGTCTGAGAAAGACAGAATCAGGGAAGGAAAAGAAGTAGTCTTTGCGCTAGCTGCAACAGCCTTCACGGCAGCAACCCAAACAACTGGTGACTCTATTCTTCACTAAGTCAGATGTTATTTTCTTAATGCTGAAATCAGATTCAAGACAAGGCATGGGTATTTGTAGAAGACCTTTCAAAAACAATTCAAAGTGCTTTACGTAAGACAGAAAGGCATTAAAAAAAAGATATAAAAGAAACAAGCCAATGGCCAAAGCCAAAAAGACAATATAAAAAGACACATATAAATAGAATTTCAAGAGTAAAACAAAATAGAATAGAAGAAAAAATTAGCTAAAATACAATAAGACAAATCAAACAGTAGATTAAAAATTACAGTGCAGTGCGGGATATGAATAGTTTAACTTAATAAAAAGGCAATGGCAAAACTTATAAGCCCTGATATAAAAGAACTGAGAGTTGGAGCAGATCTCAAGTTTTCTGGGAGTTTGTTCTAGATATGTGGTGCATGAAAACTGAATGCTGCTTCTCCGTGTTTAATTTTGACTCTGGGGCCAGTAAGCAGACCTGTCCCAGGCGATCTGAGAGGTCTGGACGGTTCATAACGTAGCAGCGAATCAGAAATGTATTTTGGCCCTTAACCATTCAGAGCTTTATAAACCAACAATAGTATTTTAAAATCAATTCTCTGATTCTCTCCCTCAGTGCTCTAGCAGCAGCGTTCTGATCGACTTTTTAGAGAGACCTATGAAGACAACGTTGCAGTAGTCGAGCCTACAGAAGATAAACACATAGACAAGTTTTTCTAAATCCTGCACACAAGTCCTTTAATTCTTTATATATTCTTAAGATGATAGTAGGCTGATTTTGTAATTACCTTAACGTGGATGTTCAAATTTAGGTCCATGACCTACAATTCATAGAGTATTTCTGTTGGTTTCTTAACCACTAAACCAATTGCTGATAGCTATTTAAACACACAACGCTTTCATTTTATGCAACATTATGTTTGAAGAGGCTTCCTTACCTCTGCAGGCGGATTTGGTAACCACAAGAATTTCCATTCCCTACACTTTCTGCCCTCTCTGCTGCTACACGCTCTGCTACCTGAGAGGAAGCACACACATACAAAAACATTTAAGAACGCAATCCGCATTGTGAAAAGACAGCCCTCAAATGTATATGTCTGATGCAGGAAAAGACATACGCAATGCCTAAACATTAGCAACCACATCTATCCTCAGCATGCACACAGCAACATACAATCCAACACAGTCAGACCCACAAAACCAAAAGAGTACTTACCGAGATGGCACTGATGCGACGAGGCTGTGTGCAGACCACGCGACACATCGAGCCCACGCCTCTGTTGATATAGTCATCTAGGATGAATTGGGTGACCTGAGTGGTCTTTCCACACCCTGTTTCTCCACTCACCACCAGGACTCGATTCGAGTTGATCAGCTCCACCAGCTCCTGATGACGGGAAGATGAAAGCAACATGAAAGCAGGTGAGAGAAAGTGGAAGGATTATGAGATGAGGAGGAGGAAAAGGATGATGATGGAGGATAAGAAGATTTCAAATTTGAAAATGAGAAATTCAGTTTTGGCAGAAATGGTGTGATTCATGATGATGAGGAGGAGTATATAAAATCAAAAACTTACCTTTTTTTCCCCATAGGATGGTAGTTTTTCCCTGAATTTCTGAAGACAAAAAAAATGAGCAAACATTTGTAAACACTGAATAAAATTAATAAAATGAGGAATAATGTCATAATGGGTACAGTTGCTATATATCAAAACAACACCTATTTAATTCTTATAATCACAGATTCAGTGTAGTAGTTGGGCAATATGCTACTGTGACTAATCTGCTCTGCAATTTTTTAAAACATTTAAGATTATTTTGCATATACAAGAAATATTGAGATAATACTTCTGTGATTACTGAGATATTAATTCACCATATTACCCAGCCTTATTCTACATTAGGGTCTTGTAGATCTGTAAACATAAACATCTGGTGACCTGTAAATGTAAGAGTAGCCAACATAGCAACAAATTCTTGTACACCAACTGGCATGTGTTATTCATTACTGAGACATAGATGCTCTACCCTGCATCATCTCCAATCCAATCTCCCTTTTGTTGTATTGTTATCACCAGAAATCATCATGCAACTCTGATCATATCGTCTTATCTAAAAAAATATCAGTTAGGTTGGGCATCAAACCAACAATAAAAGTCTGGCACAGTGGACATTTTGATATCTGTAGACAGAAGATAGCCAAAAGTCAGTGGACACCTGACTTTCACACCTATATGAGCTTGGTGGGCATCTCATTCTAAAACCACTGGGAATTAATATGGAGTTGGACCCCCCTTTGTGGCTACAACAGCTGCCGCTCTTCTGGAAAGGCTTTCCTCAAGATTTTGGAATGTGTCTGTGGGAATTTGTGCCCATTCAGCCAAATGAGCATTTGTGAGGTCAGGCACTGATGTTGGATGAGAAGGCCTGGCTCGCAATCTGCCTTCTAATTCCTCCCAAAGGTGTTCACTGGGGTTGAGGTCAGGGCTCTGCCTTCCCCAAACTGTTGCCACAAAGTTAGAAGCGCCCAATTGGCTAAAATGTCTTCATATCCTGTAGCATTAAGAAGACTGTAACTAAGCAACTAAGGGGCCTAGCCAAACCCTGAAAAACAGCCCCACACCATTATGGCTCCTCCACCAACGCAGTCTGGTAGGTAGCCTTCTCCTGGCATCCGCTAAATCCAGATTTGTCCATCAGATTGCCAGAAGATAGTGAAGTGTGATTCATCACTCTAAAGAACGTTTCCATTGTTCCAGAGTCCAATTGCATCAGGTCTAGTTTAGTAGGCTTGAAGCCTTAACTTTTACCACTGTATATATAAAACTTGATACTAATCACTGTACTCACCAGCATTTCTTTGTACTTTGGATCTGATTTCTTTCTCTCCAGATCTCTCTTTAAGCTGTCGTCCAGTGAACTGTCTCTGACTACTTCCTGAAATAAGAACTCCAGATCCTTGTCACTCCTTCTCAGTTTCTCCTTCCCCTCCTCCTCCTGCTGCTCTTCTTCATCCCAATTGTCTGGAGGCTCATCTTTAACGACTGCCGGAGAGAAGTAACTAAACAAAAACATTAAAGTGTGTAAATATCCACAATGTAGTGGGTCACCAGATAATATTGGTTGTTCTGTGATTGCGGCATAGAGCACCATCAAATGTTAAAATATACTTTTGGAGCAAGTCACGTCTATATTAACATGCATCTGATTTGCTTGCAAAGTTACCGTTTTGATTTGTGAGTTGCTTTCTTCTGCCCTGGACTAATGTCTTCCTCCTCTTCCTCAGATTTGATCTCAATCTTCTCTTTATCCTCTTCAGGCTCATCCCCATCAAAGTAACTGCATACACAGGCCATAAACATGTTACATCTGGAAAAATAACTGTCACTCCAGGCACTTTTCCTCCTATCTAGCTTTTGCCATTTTCTTTATTGTTAGCTAGAAATTACACTGTGCAAGTCTCAAACGAAAAAGCTATGCAAGCTGTTCTTACCAATGACCACCTCTATTGGCAGATGTCTGCCAACTGCCTGAAGTAGAGGCTCTTGCATTCCCGCGGTCTCTCTCTGGACCAGACTGATCACTTTGGACGGAGTTAAGCAGCTTGGTAATGTGCTGCTCTCTGGCCTCATCCATCTGGACCACCGCCCGCTGCACAGAGACACAGAAAGGGGAAAGTTCAGCCATAACCTCGCAGTTAGCCTGACAAAATGTGACACCAAGGGCTTGGTTTGAAGCAGTGTGTCCTATTGTTGTACCAATTCTGTCACCCTCACACTTAAGATGCCCATTCAAAACCCAGTAAATAAAATTAACAAATGCAGGTTTTATAAATGGTGTTTTATTGTGGAGATGGGCCACTTCGCCTGAAATAAAGAAAACCTCTGACAACATCATAACAATTAATACAGTTTTATGTATCAAAACTGATGAACTAACATTCTGGGAAAGTGTGTCTCTTGCTTAGGCAAATGTCCACCCACTACATTTATCAAGACATGTGTCAGGATCTGGGTGGCTTACCAACTGTGTGCAGGACTTTGTGCTCTGAACCGTTCTCCAATTACATCAGCCTATGCCCCAAACTTCGCTGTTGACACTCAGAGGGCAGACCTATTTTCTAGCAGAAGTCAATAACTGTCACCTTCTTTGTAACTTTAGTGCATCTCGTATCTGTACTGAAGGTCCTGATCTCGGTTCCCAATAGTATGGTCTGCCACCCTGCAGACAACGTGCAAGAGCATGCAACCTTAACAGAACCCATACCGATCTCCGGTCAGCCTGTTTCCTCCTCACGGCTCCGTATCTTGCGTACCACAGACCAATCTCCCGGCCCTTCAGGTGTGGAGGAGGACGGTCCCGTTGTCCTCCTCCTCCTCCTCCTCCTCGGTCCTGGTCAAAGTCGGAACTGTGTCCTCTCGAGCCTCCTCCACCTCCCTTGTCCCATCTTTCTCTGCTTCCATCTCGGTGCCCTCGACCCCCTCTTCTGCCTCTTCTCCCACCTCCTCCGCCATATCCGTAACTCATACCGCCGTCCGAAGCAAGCGGCGGTAGCACCAAATGCTAACGGTGCTTAGCTACGAGACGTGTTGGACAGCTTTGTGGACCAGAGGCTGAAGTTAAAAATACGAGGCTACACCCACGTAGCTGCTGACAGTTGTTTTCTTGATAGCCACATGTACAAATTAAATGTTGGGCAACTAATTAACCCATAAAACAGCAACATTCAGATGCTGCTGTCAAAATGCAGTCTCGTTTCCATCCGGCATGTCGCACACTATCGACGTCAGAGCTTTGTGATTGGTTGGTCAACTCTAGTCATCATTATGTCTATTTTTGGAATAATAAAAACATTCTGCTGAAAAATAAATCTTTCGGCATTTGAAACTGGATGAGTAATATTCTGTCAACAGCCTTTAATAGGACAGTCCCAAGTTGTATTTTCACTCCGAGGTTCTTGTTTTACAAAATGTATACTACAAACCTTGATGACAGACAATGTAATGAGGTCATTAGAGCTGCTGTGATTGTGGACATGCTCCGTTCAAAGACAGGACTTGATGTAGGCCTAGGTGCACTGTTAAGCTGACATTATCAAAATTAAATCCAAATGTTTATTATTTCATTTTCTCCATCATTCTGCAGTTATTGTGACACCTTAAATGTTTTGGCTGTGCCCAAAAAAGCTAACATTTTGTAATGTGTATCGTATGCTTTATAGAATATTTATGCAGGACAGAAAGTTTGAATATCTTGTAAACAATAAGGTGTTGCTCTCAAAGTATTTTTTATAAGCCAGCTCCTGGATTTGGAGTGATTGAAAATTACTTTTCCTAGAAACATATTTTGATTAGTTCCTGAGTCATGTTGCTCTGGTTTATTTATATGCCACTGCATTGTGGTGCCTGTTTGATTTCTGTACATAATTAATAGTTATAGTTTAACAAAATGTGAGGAACCTCAGGCTATTCATTCCCCAGACACTAACCCCTGACACCCCTTCACGCTTGGAAACGAATCCTGCTCGGGTCGATAGTTAGGTGTAAGTCCATTTTGACTCCCTGAAGAAGCAGGGACAACATCCTCAAGCTCTAATGCATGCAGAGCCTGTCTTTGCTGTCAGTGTAACTGCTGTAACTGGCTCATCCTGCTTCCAGCTCAAAGGAACATCAGGGAGTGACCTGTTGTCTGGGCCTTAAAGGTTACAGCCAAATGAAAAAGATCTAACATGACTGCTATAGACTGTATCACCTTAAACGGCTCTGGCTCTGCTGTATTGTGGACATTGTGGTGAATATCGTCTATGAGCAGATGCAAAGCATTAAACTCACATTAAAAAAAAAAAAAAAAAAAAAGTCTGCAGCTTTTCAGTTAAATTGTGTTCTATTCTGTTCTAATATATTACGGTAATTTATCTACTTCAATTAAGTTAAATATACAATAGCAATCTATCACCCTCTAACTGAAAATACACTGGTTTAATAACATTAACAATTAGTAAAACACTGCCTCTCTAGCATTTTATCGCAACCTTGACACTACATGACTTGCTTCATGAGAGGCTGAATGTTTTTAATAATTAGCCTTAAAACAACATAGCAATACTAAAGTCAGTGAGACACAATTAGCATGTAACAGGTTCTTTTCAATCAATAATTGGTTATGCTTTGTTCTTATTTCTGAATTATGTGGTGGTTTGCAGTTATGCTGTTTTCTCATTTCTGTTCTTCACTATTCACTGTGTTTTTTTGAATGTTCACACTTATAGCAAATATCCAATTGGATTGAACTCAACATTCTCTTGTTTTAAATTAGCTGGAATGTTGAATTGGTGAAAGATGTGTTTGTTCCTCTTCTCGCTCTCCCTGTTTCCTCTCTCTCTCCCCTTCTGCCTTTGTCTTACAAAATAAAAGCAATATATGTACAATTAGTGCCACGAAGCGCATGGCAGAGACAAGAGAACAGGAAGAGGGATGAATGATGTGAGGGAGTCATTCATGGGGTTCGTGCATGATGCTCATGAGAGGTTGCAGAGTAGATCCCACCCTCAAGCTCAGTGTCGCTGTCATGCAATATCATGCGTCACCACTTTTAAATGAACTTCTTCTCTTGACACACTCTCCTGCACTGTCATCATCATAGCAATGATACATTCGAGGATGTAATACGTTTCATTTTATAAACTGTGAAATTAAAATTTGCACAGCGTGTCAACATTCATGGTGTCATCAACCATTTTGTAATGAAGGGAATCCAGCTGTCCACAACCACACAGATACAGTAGAAGAAGATAATTTCCAGAGCTCTGAAAATTCATTCATCTGGATGAAATGAATTATTGTCACTTCGTGTGAAAGATAAGCCTAGGTAATGTGCGATTTATATTTCAATCTGTATGCTGAGGAGGTGGTTTTACTCAGCTTTATCACAATAAATCCATATCTGGCTCTATTTTAAAAAAAAAGGTCAATATTCAGCTTTGACAGCAATGTATTCAGTCTTGTCTTTGAGCAGGGCTCAGCTTGAAAAATAAAAAGAAATCAACCATTATCAGCTAAACTGTTATTGTTTGAATTAGGAGTGCCTCACAGGATTTCGCCTGAGCTGCCAATACTTTTTTTTTTGTCATTATTTTTAAATATCTGAGCACTATCAATATCTCAGCAGGCGGCTCTGAAGGGAACAGGTGAGGGATTGAAAATGAGCTGGAGTCAGACAGAAAGCAATGCAGGGAAATAGTGAGAACCTAGGAAAGTATAATAAAAAAACATGCTGAGAATGAAGCTGAGATGTGTGAGGAGGGGGAGAAATACATGAAAGCCCTTTGAGTAGCGGAGGGGTTGTGAAAACAAATGGATATGAGGGGAGAAAGGACTATTTCATATGCTCTGAGCCCCCTCCCCCTACTCCTCTCAGTACTGTTGCGGATGTACAATTCTTCTGCACACCTTGTTTTTATACCCTCAGGGCTACCTGTGATGCATACAAATGATCTCTGACCTTAATGAATCATTTAACCAAGATGAAAAGTTGTTGTTGTTTTAACAATGTTTTAACATAGGTTGTTTTTCTCTCTTCTTCTGGCTTACATTCTCAATAATGCATGCTGTACTCATTGACAGTGCATCTGTTGTACTAGAGGTCTCAAGCAAGGCCACTGATGCTACATTTTGATGCAGGCTTACCTGCACCTTATTGCTTCAGCATTATCAGAGGTTGAGAGTGGGGGATGAAAGTCCCTGGATCAGAGAGAAATGATAAAACATTAGGAATAGCTGCTTTTGATTATTACAGTTTTTATATTATTTTACTTTTTGTTTTTGCTGCCATATGCCCTTTTCTCCATTTGTCTCCTATTTGCTTTACAGTCTCTCTCCTTCGAAGACTACATCTCTAAATATCTGCACGTATACACAGATAAAATATAATAAATCATTTGTGAAACCTTCCTAAAGGACAAGAACATTTTATGTCTTTACTGCTGCAAGCACTTATAACAACACATTAAAAATACCATACAGCTGTTGTGGATTAGTCACATTACTGTCATCTGTGGGGCACAACACCCAATGATGGCTGCTAACTATCTAGGTCAGCCTCTTTAAGTAGTTAATTATTGTGCTTTATTTGTTTTTATTCTGTAATAGAGAATCCCATTTGAGTAGCTTGTGTGTTGCCGAATCAGTCCAGATGGTTGATGTGAATGAGTAAATATGCCAACACTTGCACAGCTAATGCGCAATTCCAAATTTCTCACAAACACAGCAAATGACCGTTTATTGATCACAATGGTTTATGAGAACGCTTGACAAGAAGCTGAACGCTTGTTCTGTTTAAAAGAGAGAATAAGCAGATGATCGAATTACTTCCACTCTGTTAGGCTGCAGAGATGAAGCTGTGCTGAGCTGAAAACCTTTGGCACCATTAACAGCTGACATGTTTGACATTGAATACAACTTTACATTCATTATGATTCATACGCCTGTACATTTTTTTCTTTTACATTTTGCCCAAGCACTCGAAATAGAAATGTATTGCAATCCTGTTGGAGGCAATTTTCTGGTATGAATCTTTAATGACAACATTCTTCAGAGGGGTGGAACATGTCGCAGCTGATGAAGTGGGCTTGCTAAAAAGCCTGCAAATGAAGAGTCGGTGTTGTGTTGAAGATCAAGCAACCAAACAGCTGACATATAAAAGACACCATCATAAAACAAACTAAAATAAATATATATTCTAAATTTACTCTAAAATACCTATTTTACTATGTTACTGCAACTGTATACACACACATGTACATGTAAATGTGCATATAAGTAATGGATATACTGATATCATCTGTGAAAGTGAATAAAGATTATATGCTTCTGATAGATGTTCACAGTCCATGTAACCATTCAAACAGTACTGAAATACACAATACTGTCTGTCTTTATTCCAGTCCTGAATTTATGCATGTATTCGATAGAAAGTGAGAGGCCCCGGTGGGACACTGATTGGATGGGCAGTGAACTGAGCAGGCAGGGAGATGATCCCCCAAAGTGGCTCTGGAATGTACATTCTTATGCTGCCTATACTATAGTAAAATATGCACACTGTTACTCGTTCAAATTGCACTGAATGTGCACGAGGCAGAAAACTGCTCTGCATAAGTATCCCTTCGACCCCTTCTTCAATAATCACTTGCACTCTCCCTCAAATGCTTGCCCCTCCTTTCCTTTTTTCTCTCCACCCGTTTTAGATTTTCAGCATGGATGGTGGTCTATCCCTCTCATTTGATAGTAGCAACATTAATTGCATAATACATGACGCAAAGGAAAACACACCATAATTAAAAGATATTCAGAATAAACACATTCGCATAGGGGAAACATATGAATACTTTTGGTAGCTGACATCACAAACCATTACTCTCATACGTATGCCCTCATCCTTATGGGCAAGGCGACTTCTCACACACAAAAATGCACAACAACACACACTGGGATGAGTCAGACACATGAATCAGGTGACCCCTCCCCTCACAGCTGAGTCACCGGTGATGTAGTCTACAAAAGCAGCTTCATATCAGACACGTGACCAGACCATGGCTCCTCCTTTTTTCACGTCTAAGTGAATTTCTCTCTTGTTGTATCTATTTTATGATGACAGGCTGCCATATGGTGAAAGTCTTGGAAGGAATACAGATGCTCTGCTAGAATACTGTTTCTCTCTCCTAACCCCCCCATCCTTTGGCTCTGTCTCTCTCTCCCTCTCTCTCTCTCATTTACCCAAATGCACTACTATCCCTCTTCCTTTACAGACTAATCTATCTCTATGTACTTTACAGACAGGTGATGCATGTGCTCTCATGATGCTAAAGAGGAAGTACAAGAGTAGGCAAACAGACTTTTATAACAGTCTTGAACTAAGTCTCTATTTGGGTCACATGTCAGTTCTATTAGAGTGGTGATCAGAAAGAAGTAAATGTGGAATGATTATGAAATTTGTCTTTCATCCTTTGCTCTAATAGGTGCTCTTTTGTTCTCCTCCTGGGAGACACCTTCTTGTTATCCTTAATGTATGTCACTCTTCCGTCTCCCCACCTTGCTTTCTGTAGGCCTCATTGAGCAGCTGTATCTCCTCACGATACCCTGAGCTCTCTTGCGTCTGCCGTCGGCTGTTCTGCCGGTGAGCCTCCACAGTGTCAGGTATAGTGATATTGATGGTCTCTGCCTCTGGGTTGCCACCGCTGGGGATGAGCAGAGAGTAGGAAGCGGTCTCGCCCAGGTCGCAGGACACGAAGCGGTTCTCCCTCCGTGAGTAACGCAGCGATGGCGAGCGAGCGTGGGTGGAGGACTGGCTGATGTTAGAGATGATTGAGACACTGTCCATGGCCTCTTCATTGTCACAGATCTCCAGAACCTCAAGGTGGATCTTGACATTGGTGTCCCCCACACCAGCTCCTATGCCCATGCCCATTCCGATCTCCATGCCCATCCCTATGCTGCTGACATTCACGTCTCCAGCCTGGCCTCCTGATGCTGGGTCGTCTGCACTGGGCTCATGGCCAACTGATTTGGAGCGGTACACTTCCACCTTTTAAGCAGAGCACAAGTTATTCATAAACAGTATGAGGTCACAATATAATTCAACATCAGTTAAAAAAATAACTTCTGAAACTAAAATATTTGTTTTATTCAATAAACCCAATTTCACAACATGGGTCATTCATGTCTTATCATATTTTATCTTGCAGTGTATAATACTTAGTATACTGTGTGTGTTGTTCTACTTTATGTCCCAAAACAAATCATCCCACAGATTTGTTTGTCTCTCTACTGCAAAATCATTCCAACTATCCCTGACATTAATAGTGGACCCCAGACGCCAATGGGACATTTAAAAACAAGTTGTGGTTTTGTGGGCACCACTGGCCAACAAAAAGTTACAGCACATAACCCCATAAAACCACAACTTGTATGGTGTGAACCAGGCTAGCTGTTTAGGTAAGCTAACTGGATCTAGCTTCATACTTGCACAGACTCAAGAGTAATGTCAGACTTTTCATCTAACTCTCAGAAAGTAAACAATAAGAATATTTCCCAAAATATCAAACAGTTCATTTGATGAATTGCTGAAAATTAATAGGAATTAATAGAAATTGAGAGAGAGCGACTGCGCTGAGGGCTATTACCTTCTTGGCATTGTTGGGGGAGATTTTGAGTCCATCACTGCTGACCTCATAGGTGGAGAGGGAGAGGGTTTTCCCTGTGGGTGCTTGCAGAGATACGGTGCCCTGGAAGGCGCACAGGGGGATTGACAGACCACCTGTCGAACGCTGCAAAGGAAAACCAAAGAAAAGAGCAAAAAACTGTCAACATCTAGCTCAACATCTTTATTTACGTATAAACTTGGCAGGTCTTATTACTTGAGAATACTACTGTACATATTTCATCTTGGCTGCTCATCATGTTATTGACAAGAAGTACAAAGCGTACAAGGTCCTTTTGCATCTCGCTCCCTTTGTTCAAACTGATTAAACTTTTGTGTCCATGATTTGAAGAGCAGGGAGATGAATGTGTTGACCAATCATTTTCATCCCAAGAGTTAATGAGGCTTACATGTAAGAGCCCTGTCAACAGCACTCTGCTGTTAAAATGAGATGTTAAGGCTCCACGTACATGCTACCAGAGACCTTTCAAGTTCCCAGCAAAAAGATGGAAGTATGATATATAAACTATTTAGCCATTATCAGACTTTTTTTATTAACTCAGTTAATGTGAATAATATAATTTCAGTGTATAAAGCATCAATCATATTTCTTCTGGGTGTCGTATCAGCTTGCCATCTTTTTTCAATTACTGGGCTCATTTATATCACTTAATCATATTTCATGTTTTCCAGTCATATTTTTATACTGTTTTCATAGAGATTAATTTACCACACAGTACATCAAAGTGAACCTCTGTCAACATGATGTGTTTGAGAAAATGCATATTGCTGGCAGGGGAAAGGAGAAGCATCCTGCGGTGCGACAGTGGGGAGACTGTGGCAGGTCTCATTAAGCCCTCTAAATTATTTAGATTAGTTCAATGTAATGATCTGATTGTGACTATGATGCACAATAGAAACAAAGAGGATGTCAATCTCTTATCCTCCCTGACTCTGTCTGTTTTCTTGTCATTGTCTTTGCATCATTGTGAA
The DNA here is from genome assembly GCA_005408345.1 of Macquaria australasica. Taxonomy (NCBI): domain Eukaryota; kingdom Metazoa; phylum Chordata; class Actinopteri; order Centrarchiformes; family Percichthyidae; genus Macquaria; species Macquaria australasica. The sequence goes on along the minus strand of SEMN01000156.1, from coordinate 337,493 downwards.
TGGAGGGAGACACAGAGGGAGAGAGAGAGGCTGCGATGTTAAGCTGAAAACACATTGTCAAATAATTCAAATAAGTGTGGGAAGTACATTGACAGATGGGGTGTGTGTGTTCTGGGTACATTCACATGGCTAACTTGTTTTTATTATATTCAGTGTTGCAATTATCTAAATTATTTCAATATATAGTATATATACCTGCATGATATGAATGCAGACATTTCCATTGTGCATTGCTTTTACAGTATTGTACAGTATACAGGCATGGCTCTGTAGATGGCAATGTTGGTGAGCTGGTGGACTACTTTGGTCCAGACAAAAATATCTCAGCAATTTTTGAATGGATTGCCAAGAAATTTGGTACGGATATTCATGTTCCCCTCAGGATGAACTGTAATAACTTTGGTGCTCCCCTTTTCATCTAGTGCCATCCCTCAGTCAAGATTTTGACTTGTGACCAAATACCTGCAACACTAATGACATTCCCATTAGCCTCAGCCGTACTTTGTGTTCAGTGCTAATTACCAAATGTTAGCATGCTAACACGCTAAACAAAGATAAACACTATAACTGCAAACAGCATGTTGGCATTGCCATTGTGATGTTAGCATGCTAAATTTAGCATTTAGTTCAAAGTACCGCTGTGTATGCAAGTACATTCTCACAGAGCATTGCTGTAGACTGTTTCTGTACCTATATTCACATGAATTAAAGTGTCAACATATACCACCTACATCAAATAAGCAACAGTACCTACTGTAAGGCATCTGTTATTGATGCCTATAGATTCTGGAATGTTTGCAGTATATCTGGTTGTGTTATTTTCCTGTCCATTCAAAATCAATAATTTTTTCATTCTCCGCCTTGTAGCCTTATTGGTGAGAACAACATTTATTTACAGTTCTGGATGTGTTCTCAGAAGGGTGAATGGATTTCTGTTCGCTACATCTGAATGCACATTAGATCTCCATTTCCCCTCTGGGAGAGGGCTTGTGAACGCGCCCCCAGCTCTGTGCTTGCTAACAGAGAGTATAAAGTCACAGAGAGGGTAAAGATGTCTTTAAGCTCTAATTCCACCTCTCCCTGTGGATACTGAAGGCCAGAAGGGCTGACAGTAAAGAAGACAGACGCTGGGTAATGACATCTAGCCTGCTAACGAGGAACAAAACACTGCCAGGAAATGCTATAAATCGCAAACTATTTTTGCTTGACTTTCATCTGTTGTGTGTATATACAGTATGTAGGTATATGTCTGTGTATGTGTTTGTGAGCTGATCTTTTGTGACTGTGTTTGGGTTGGGGAGAGGTTGCTGGATTTATGTAGCTTAATTTAGCTATTCTTTGTTTGTTTGTGTGTGACTGCACATACATACTTTTATTGTACTTGTATTTAGGCTACTGACCCCAATCAATGAATAAGGTCTAAGGGAGCATGATATACAGAGTTTGCTACTTTGAAGCTGAGAAGTAGGACACACACACACACACACATACACAAGTCAGCAGTGAGCATCTCAGACTTATACATGATGCAAAGTGAGTGCCAAAACCAAGCTGTAGATGCATGCTCCATGGATTTTCCACCCTCTGGTGATTTTCAAACCAAAACATTTCAGACTTATAAGTAGAGCAGAGACAGAGCGGACGAGAGACAGAGACAGAGTGTGTTAATGCATTTGTGTGTGCACACGTGTATGCATGCACGTTTCTCAGTAGCCCAGTTAGTTTTGTGAGTTTAAAACAAGCTCATAGTGTTATCGCTCTAAAAGTCACAATTACTGTGCTGCCAGTTTCAAAGGTACTGCCTGTGGCTGCTCTGCTGTTGCTCTGGAACAGAGTGAGTCTGTTCTCTCATCTGTGTTTCTCTAAGGCCAGGATACATTAATCATCAAGCCTTTACTGTTTTGTCCTTGTTTAACAATTCAATTGGGTCCAGCAAAACACAGAGAGAATTAAGCTTCTGATATTACAAGAGCACAGGATGTCAACAACAAAAAAAGAAATGGATTAAAAACGGATTAGTGGTTCATGCGTCTGTAGCAAACTGTCTTGAGCGGCATTGTTTATGTTTAGTGCTCTCTGACTTTTCATCTACTGGACAGAGCAACTACTGAGTGACTGAGCAAATAATACATTTATGAGCACAACTTTGGGTCTTGGCCGACAGACAACACTGCACTATAGATACACTGTATGTGTTTGACTGTACTTGAACTAAAACATAAATCAAAAATGGATTGTGTTGAATTTTTCATTTTCAAATTCATACCAAACCACATCTATGCAAGGAAAAACATTCACAAACACACATACGGGAGCTAACCTCCAGTGGATAAATCTCATTAATACTGATCTTGAAACTGTAAACACTGCCTTTAAACACCCCAAACCACAAGACTAAATCAATGAAAAAAGCTGAGCCTTGAAAGCTGGTCTGATTTTAGAGGGTCTATGGAGCAGCAGTGAATGAATATTTGCCTTTGAAAGACAGGCTGACATTTCTTACTTAAATGGTATGCTGCTGATAGTATCTTGATCAATTGCTCTATTAGTCAGAATCCATTGAGGCTTAGCACAAATACAGATATGCAGAGAGAGGAGAGGAGAGGAGAGGAGAGGGGATTTTAACCATTTTATAAAATCACATGTGCAGCTCCCAGTCTGTCAGCTTGATTATAAAGAGGCATATTCACAGATGCGAAAAACAGAGACACAGACCAACAAACAGAAAGTCAGACAGGCATTCAGACAGACAAAACGCACAAGTATTTAAGACCTGGCTATGTAAAGACTGCATCCTAGTCCAGCAGCTGTCTGTCTCTGTATCTCTGTACAGGTGCACTACAGTTAGACAGCGTTTCCTTTCCAAAATGTAAACACGGAAAAGGAGATTAAAAATCCATCCATTTTATGGTCCTGAGACACTAATCACACCTAAACTATCATCTCTATAGTACCTCACCATATGTTGCATGCAAATGCAGCAGTTGTTTGACTAGTTTAGGAAAGCAATAGAGTGTGAGTATGGAAAATCAATTAATGGCAGCCATAAACCACAGAATGACAGATACAAATTACTTAATTTGATGGTTCAACATCAGGCTAATAAACTGACTACCCTGGACAGTGGTATACCTGTCTGGGTGTTCTCTCTGATTTACTCCTGCACCACTCCCAGTCTGTCAGCTCGATTTTCCGACAGTCCTCATGCGACAGCCTCCTCTCTGTCCCCTCGAACACAGACGACGTGTCAGTGAGATTGTGATCCTGCTCCTGGTGATGAGAAGGCAGCAAAGGGACACAACGGAAGTCACCATCATCTCCGTGGTTCTCATGAGGGAGTGAAGGACAATCAGCCAGGGCCTCTCCTCCTCCAGCTACCGCTTCCAGTAGGAGGTCGGCATGAGAGGAGCTGTCCACAGGGCGGGTGGTGCTGAAATCAAAATCGGGCCCCAGGCTAGAGAGCCCGCCACTTTCTAGTGTATCAAGGCGGGTATTAGGGAAGTCGCAGTTAAAGAGGCTGTGATAGGCAGGATTCTCAAGGGGTGGACTGTTATGAGACATGGTGGCATGTGACAACTTGTACACTCCATAGCCTTGTTGGAAGGAAAGGTTGAACTCAAATCTTCTTTTCATCACTGTGAAAAAAAGTAATTGAGAATGATTTCATTACACCCTCATTATGTAGACACACTTGATGGTGCATTGTTGGTAAATTTGTATATTGTCATGGTTTACCTGAGGGTTCGTGCGTTGGATCGCGTTTGCAGTTGATGAAGCAGCCACATGGCATGTGGATCCAGCGCTCAGACAGCACGAATAATGGGGTGACCGCAGGGGCAAGCAGAGTGAGAAAGAAGCTCAGAGTCTCCAGGGACGAGCTGCGTGCATTCAGTGCGTGGCGCACCAGCACCAAAGTCTGTGAATGAAGGGGAAGGGGAAATTAATTCACTGAGGAGTCAGTGGTTCAATATGCATGAGGAAGTGGGGGGAAGGGAGACACATGGATGGATGAATGGAAAGAAATTACAAAGGTCCTTCACCCACACTGGGCATTTTTGCTTTTCATTTTCTTTTGTTTTGTTATTCAGATATGTCAGTGCAGTTTGAGCCAAAATGCAACATGATGACAGAGTTGCACTATTGTTCTGTGTATGGGTGTGCTAAATTGAAAATAAATATATTAATTCTGATTGCTTATTAGAAAATGAAAGTGTTCCTGTATAAATAGTGTTTTTTATGACTCAGCCATTGTGGCCCAGCAACAAATTCAGCATTGTGCTGATATTGACCTCTACAGCTTTCTAAAAAATGATATATCAGTAAATGCAAACACAGATACAAATAATAGATATCTAAAAAGACACCATCGTAGGCAGGACATAGAGAAAAAAATCACATCCCCAGAAAGAAAACTCTTTGTGACTTGTATTTCTGATCATTAGAATTTTGACATTTTGTGTTTTAATCATATCCAGTGCTTTTGCTTATTTTAAGTGTTGCAAGTTTGGAAGCCAGTTCTGTTTGCCCATCATTGTCAGCTTTTTTTTTTCCTTTCTTCTTTTTGTTTGCACAAGAACAAATGTTGTAACAGTGGCACTCACTGTGTGGCAGTCATGTACAGTATTTAACAATGCAACCCAATGAATGCTGACATTTAGGAGTTGACTAAAACATGCCAACTACTATTCTCAGGGCCTTTAGGGAATGTTAATGGGACACTGGCTCTAACTAAAACATTGTTTGTATTTTTTTAGTGTTTAAAAAAATGAATGAGACCACAAAGCAAGATGAGATGTCTAAATGGTTTCAAAACAGTAAATATAACAGATTATTAATGAATTGAACATATCCTGTAAAGTTCTGCAATTGTTTAATGTCTTTTTTTTTCATCACAGAAAGAGAGAATAATATTCCGACTTAAGATCCCACTTTCTGTTACTTTTGTCCACATATATAAATTCTTACAGCTCATAGCCTATACACAAACTACAACAGAAATGGTGGTTTCATTTGGCATTACAACATTTAGCAATTTTGTGCTACATTAGAGGCCCATACATGAGTTTCTAGTTGGTTGTTAAGAACTTTTCTGGTGATTAACATTTCTTTGTTGCCCCCATAAGGCAAGACAACTTGCTCCTTTGTGACTGTTTTGGGTAAAATGTGGGTTGACCCAGTCTACTTCTGCTTATATTCCACATTAAGACCTTAAAATTGCATCAAAATAACAGAAAGCAGTTGAGTGAGTTTAACTGGGGCAAACGGGAGGTTTAGGTTAAAGAGATTTTATTTTAAGATTCAGTCTTGGAATGTTATGTTTCTTGAAACAGGTGAGAGGTTGGTACAATATAATGAGACACTTGTTTGGATTGTACTTTCATGAATTTTCTAGAAATATCTGCCAGTGCACAATAGGAGATTCCATTTCAACTAAATAACACTCAAAGATCTGGAAACAAGTTGGGAATAAGTACAAACATAACTCAACTGGTTTCATGTTATCTGTTTTCGGCAAACAAGGAAATCATTTCAAGCCTAGATTCAATGGTTTGGCATGGCGTTTTGAAATGGCTTTACTAAATGTTATTAAGCTGTTGCTTTTAGTTTCAACTACTGTAGCATTTGCTTTTATCACGCTGCTTACCATCAATGGCATCCATAAAATAATTCGGACAACTGCCAGGATCATGGAGAAGCGCTTTTGTGCGAACACCACTGGTGTGTCCTCGACTGCAGTCGTCCTCTGCCCGTTGACAGTCACAGGGGACATGCAGCTGTCCTCTTTCTCCCTGAGCTCTGTCCCGCATGAACTTGGGCTCAGCTCATTGTAGGCACCGAAACTTTTGTTCAGGCTGTCCCGAGAAAAGGACTGGAGATCGCAGAGGGGAGCGGAGCCACTCAGTCCCCTCGCCATCTCCAAATAGCTGGGGTACAGTAAAGTCCGCTGGGGCTCTCTGGAGCACAGCAGCTGGTAGGTGAGGGGGATAAAGAAAAATAACAAGCCGCAGAAACAAAGGGAATATAAAGAGAAAAGTAGCAGGATGTAAAAACTGTCGCTCTCTGGGAAACACCCGAGAGTGGCCGGCGTAAAGCTGCCCCATCCGCACAAAGGTAACACACTGACGGCCAGGCTGACCGCCCACACACCGGCAATGGCCCACATTACTCTTAGGGGCCGGCGGATAGACTGAAGCACTCCAAATCTCTTGGTGACATAAAAAGTGTAGGCTGCTATAAGGCAAGCCTTCATATTGCTAGAAACACCCTGGAACACGTACAGAAGTCCAGATAAAGTGCACAGGCTGCCCGACCCTCCACCTCCATCTGTCTCCCACTGTAGGAGCATGAACAAGGAAAGAGGGACCACACTGAGCAGGTCGTCCACCGACATGGAAGCCACAATGAGACACAGGGAGGTTTTTCTCCTCATCCGGAGGAGAGAGAGCAGCGAATACACACCTCCGACAAAGGTAGCGGCGGCGATGGTTACGCACAAGCCGAAAAGCAGCAGGCGAATTTGCCTCTCCACCCCCGCGGGGTCTGTCTTCTCGTAGGTGGCCGTTGAAAGGTAGCTCTGGTTGGGCGCCGGGGAGCTGAGGTGCGCCGTGGACATTTTCAGTGAATTAACTTCTCTGTCTCTTTTGGGACTTTTAATTGGTCAAATCTGACTCATTAGCCAGTAAAGTTTACCGCGCTGCAAAGATGTGAGGATGGCACAAGATGCGCAGCATCTCTAAAAAAGAGAGAGACACAGGACAATATCCTCCCCCGATCCAACTGGGAACCCACGCGTAACTAAAGCTTTCCAGTTCCTTGGATGTGGAGCCTCCCGGTACCGTGCTGGCAGGCACTTGTGTTCACCGTTCAGACCGCGCAACCAGGGCACCTTTTGGTTCCAGCTGTCGATTTACGCGCTGTCGTCATCATCGTTTCCTCTCACGGTAGTCATTTGGGGTTGGGCCAAACGTAGCCTACTACTACCGTGTCTGTGTGGAGCTGTTCCGATGCATCAGGCTGCGTTTTCATTTGTGGCTTCGCTCGACCCTTTCCTCAGGTCATGCCAAATGCTAAATTCCCCCCTCCCCCGCCCCCCTTTGAATGAGAGCCATTTAAGCACAACTGAATACAAATGAGAAAAAAAGAAGCTTTTAAGGATTTTATTTTCTGCCAATGCAGATTTGTGTTTATGTGTAAGGGACCCATCGCTTTGTGGATAATTCCATTTGGAAAACCCAAATAACCATCCACACAGACAGGCTGGGTTTGTGTGAGCCAGTTTCAGCAGATTGGCTTTCATTGTTCCATTTTCAAAACCTTTTCAGTTTATTGGAGTCAGGAAACTAAATGCCAGGGCTATAATAATAAGGGCGACGTAAATTAGATAAGATTTGAGTGGTGTCTTGTGACCATGTTTAGGATGGGTGCTCTCTGAGCCAGACAAAAAAACAGAGTGAGGCCAGTTTACTGTAAGTGCATGGGTGTCTCTTCGTATTTAGTCCTGTATGTCATACTACTGTCAGAGTGGAGCAGCTCTCACGAGGCAAGAGGGCAAAGGACACATTCAAGGCAATGAAGTACTTCAAATGAAAGTAATCCTTGATTCATCCAAATGGACACTGTGTTATAGGAAAATACATTCATCTTGTTTGTCACCAGAGGCATGCATTTTAAATTATAATTTAATGAATGATTAAGTTGTAATTGAAACTGTCTGATAGTTTTATTAGATATAACATTAAAGCAGGTTAGAGGGACAGCATTCACAGATGCTACCAACTAGAGAAAAACCCCAATTAAACAGTATGTGGCCCTGTGGATGGACAGAGGCAGATTAGATTGTGTGCAAGTGTAGCCTGTGTGTGTGTGTCCATGCCTTTCTGTGTGTGCAAATCCTATACCCTGGTGCGGAATTGGCCTTGTCTCGTCCTTCCCTGTTGTGTTCAAGGATTTTCAGGCAGAAGGACTCCTCAGTTTGTTTAGATGGTTCATGGGTGTTCATTTATCCTCACGGCAGCCCATAGATAGAAATAATACTCCATGTGTAGTGCTTTGTTTATCACTGGCGATAGATTTTTGGACTCATGCCTTTTATGTAAATGCTTATTAATTTGCACCCCCCTCCATCATGTTCTCACTCACTGTGTGATATCATCGTACAATATCTGTGGATGCTCAGCTCTTTCAGCCTTGTGCAACATATATCGATGCGAATGCTAACATGACTGAAAGTGCATCTGACTTCAGGTCTTGTAATTGAATTAGAGTTTGGGCTAAGTGACTTACAGCCAGTCTAATGACTAGACTCTCTCTGGGGCCACGAGGATATGGAGAGGAACATAAGAGGACAAAACACAATCCACAAGGGTGCATAAACACAAATCACACACACACACACACACACACACACCTACACACACACACACCAGCTGAGCTCAGCGTCACACATCAAGGTGACCTACTTTGTGTGTGTGTTTGTGCATACTGCATGCAATAGTTTGTTCATATGTGCATGTCAACTGGCACAAGGTGAGAGTGCAGCTCTGTAACGGTGCACTGGTGAGGAATAGAGGAAGTGTAATGAAAGAGGATCTGTTAGAAAATATGACAAGCTAACATTCTGTCATAACACATCCCATCATCTGTTCATGGCAGAAAGACTGAAAATACATTTTATGTCAAGGTAGTTAGATGGAGAGATGAAAGGAAGAGACACAAAATCAATGAAAAATATTTACCATATGAGAATATGAAAAATTAGGTATGTGTAAGTTTAAATGTAACTCCTCATTTATACAAAAAATGTCAGATGTGCACTGTCAAAACAAAACAACACATCTTATTAAATATTTGAATATATTATGTAAACAGCAAGGAGAATTATTACACAAAATGTGCACTTCATTTTGTTACAGTTATGGCAAATTTGCCACAGCTGCCATAATTATCCATAGCTGTATGCCTATTGCAAAAATGAAAGTCTAAGTCCTTAGACTTGTCCTGTTTAAATGGTAAAATTCCAGACATTCATCATATGTCAACAGCAGAAGCACTGCAGCTTTAATATCCACGTATTAAATAAAATTAGACCAAAGAAATATATTTCTCTATCTGCAGACTGACGCATATCCAGATGTTCCTGTCTTCTGATATATGATGCTCAAACGATAAACAGAGTTTACCCTGTGCAAACCTGTTAGGTAAACACAAATTTTCCATTCCTTTTAGATTGTGGCCTGTTATGATGACCGATATTGTTCTTGTGTTAACACAGAAAAGGTGTTTTCTAAAACCTGACATTTTCATTAGAGTGTCTACTTTCATTGCCGTGTCTACTTCAATAAACATTTAATGGACTCTCATGAAGTCAAATGAAATTACATTAAAACTAATGAAGCGAGAGTTTGATCTGAGAATAACAGCCATCTTACAGCATCTAATAAATCATTCATCCATAATATTGGCTTGGAAATGAAAATGAAACCATGGGAGTGCTATGAAGTAAAACCTCATTGTGTCTCTGTTGTAATTCATCTGGACCAGGAAATGGAAGCAGTTAATCAATGATAGATGACTGTAATATGTTGTATAAATACCCCTCAAGTACATTAATAATGTACTGTGTTGTACATGTGCTCATATATCTGCATACATGTTTGCACATCACACTTCCATTACTCTGTTGCTTACTGGCCTCTGGTGGTACGTCCTAAATTCAGCACAGCACAGTTTGTAACTTTAAATTGCAGAACTGCTGGAGTGCCCCCACCACCACCACCACCACCACCAAACACGAATCCACCCACACCTGCACGCACACACACACACACACACACACACACACACACACACACACACACACACACACACACAGCATGTACACACAGAGTCTAAGTGCATCATTATCCTAAGTCACATCAAATATTTATGAAGCAGCACTTGACACAGAGATACAGAGACAGAATGAAAGATTATATTTGCATAAAAGAGAGAAGTAAAACTGAATGAGGAAAGGTGTATGAATAGTTAGTGCCATGAATTCATAATGACTAAGCCCATAACTCTCTGCTGAGGTGCTCTTTGGGGTGCCGCAAAATATAGTCAGTGTATCTTAGGGTTGTTCAAGCGCTGCGTTTATAATTAGTTTGACTTTTAGAACCAAAATATACTTGATGCAGCAGGGGGAAAAAGAGCATGGTGATAAAAAATAACATTGAATCAAATGAGTTGATTACCATGAGAATGTAATTTCTTGTAGTGCTGAAATCACAGAAAACTGTCACTTAACTGTTTATGGTTGAGTCTCATCAACCTTCTTCTAGCCAATAGCCAAAATGGATGGAGCAAGGCGTGTTTTCTATGAGTTGGTGGAGACCAAAACATAACTAAAAGGAGAGTGAATATTGGACTTAAATTCATGTAAACATCCCGATGAATGCTAATGTAGATGTGAAGGTAAGGAGCTGTTTGCAAACACATCAACCATAACAACTTTAGTCTATAAACCACAGATATGGTGGCTGTGTGTCAGTCCAGCTTGTTTAGATGTTTTCTGCCCCCTAGTGGCCAAGCATTGATTCATGCAGCTTCAAGATGTTATATTCTCTCTCAGGGACAGGGACTGCATTTTGTATTGTATATATCATATTGTCTCATATTGTCAGGCTATACCGCATATTGTGTGTTACTCTGGGAAACAGAAACAGGAGACTTAAATTATTCATGGGAAAAGGTTATATGATTTCTTAAAAAAAAAAAGAATTCTGTTTATTGCACATTTTTGCATTCTGTCAATAACTTTATTTGTTAAAGACTCTTGCAGGACACTTTGAAATATTATGTGTATACAGTATGTAAAAACTGTGAATTTTAAATATGAAGGAAAATTCAAGCAAATAACAATGATCATCCACTAAACAGGCAGTTCAAGATTGATATGTCAGTTAAAATGTGGCATTGAAAGGCACAACTCATATTAAGAGTTGTGCACAGCTAAATGAACTGTGTATTTTAAATTTGACCTCGATTCTGAACTAGTGTTGGAATTGTTTGTACATGAATTAGACTGGATTTTGAAAAATCTTTTATTATTATTATTATTATTATTATTTACACCAGGACACACCCATGTTACAGCATCTACATTTCTAAATAATCAAAGCAATATAAATATTATTAATATTTAATTTCACAGATGGACATACAAATTCTGAATGCATAGTTCAAATTCAGAGCATAACATTCAGATTCATTTGGCAACTGTTACACAATACATTTGGACGTAAATTCTTATGTGCACATGTGTGTATGTCCACAAATGTGCACAAGCCTGCATGCACCTGCAGGCTATGTAACTGATAATGTCTGTGAAAGTGTGTGTGTGCATGTGTGAGTATGCGCACATCTTTGTGCACATCAAGAGCTGTCATCTATAATACATGAGGCAGTGTGTCTGAAGGCCATACTATTGAGCATATTTCCATCACTTACTGATGTATTTTTGTTTTCTGTATACAGCAGAAAAAAGTGAGTGTAAGAATTTCTTTTGGTTTGTTTATGTGTGTGGGTCATTCCAAACCAAGCCAAAGTTGACCATCAGAAATTCATGTCAGACCACGTATAATTCACAGCACCTGTTTCCACGGAAACACCGACTGGAGTTATGGCCATACACAAACACCTTTTGGCTTCCACTCTCTTTCTCTCTCTCTCACAGGCACACACACACACACACACGCACACACAGTAAATGTTCAGTTTGAATATTTATTTTATACCTTTTAGTTGCAAAAGTGACTAATGGTGTACTATGAGAGGGTGAAGAGAAGGTGACATCCTCATCAGTGAACCAACTGCATCACACATCCCTCTTGGTAACAGTGATTTTTAGGTGAAATGAGGGAGGAAATATACAACAGTAACTGTACTCACGGAATCGACCATTCACTTCTTACCTCCCCCACAAAGTCCTTCATGCAAATTTAACTGAGGTGAAGTTACAACAGGTAACACTTTACAAGTAAGGAACAGCATCTCTTCGAGTTTTTCAAAGTTTTCTCAGAGATTTAGTTTAGTGCGGAGTTAAGCTGATTTGCATTTGCAAAAGCCTTTGCCTCATCGTTGAGCTGGATTAACTGTCATGCAGCTGTTAGAAATGAAGCCGGTGAAAACAAGGAAGAAGTCAACATGTCACTTGTGAATCATGGAACCCACATAATGTTTTTAACAAAGAAAAGTGACAAAGAAAAACTGTTTCAAGTGGAGAAACATAACAAATGCAGATGCACAAGGACTGGGCACAAGGGGTCACTGTGTGGTTTGATGAGTATGGAAATGATGAAGATGAATGATGAGGGGATGTCTTTTGGAAAAGTGGTGGTCTCAGTCAGTAAGTGTGGATTGATACGTTTGATGAAATGGAGGTGTTTCTGTTCTGTGAGAGGGTGAGTGACAGATGTCAAAAATGCTATGTAAAGCACATTGAATTTCCTTTGTGTTTGAAATGTGCTATACTGTATAAATAAAGCTGCCTGGCTTTGCTATCTACAAACGGTTTCTATGTGGATTGGCCTTTAGGCTATAGATGCTGTCGTACAGTATGTAGCATTGGTCCATACTATTTACTTGTCCCTATAAAAATAAACGTTAAATAAATAAATAATCAATCTGTATATTACAAACATTTGACTTACTATATAGTTAGTCACGCGGATCTAATGTTGCTGTTTTAGCGAATAATGTATATGTGAATATAGTTTAAATATGTGTTGAATATGATAGTTAAAATACTTTTTTTTTTAGAATTCTGCTTTATCCTTGCGTCATTCATTAACTAAGGGTTCACTCCTAGTAAATCCTCAGAGTTACTTGTCATATGGGTACTGTAGAGTGACACCCTAGAAGAGGGGGCACAAAAATGGTCAATAATACCAAATTATTGATACATTCTTAGAATGGGGTTACGAAAATATGAAATACATTTAATAATAAGTAAATAATGATTAGTTGTTTTTTTTCTGTAACATATGCACCTGATTTAAATGTAATCATTATTCAAGGACTACAATTTAACGAGTAATTAATGAATAGTTCTGTCTGATTTTGAGTACCTTAAAGCAGTGGTTCAAGCAGGCAAATTCAATCTGAGGGGTCCTGAGGTTGTTTACAGGATATGAAAGCAGCAAACATTACATTAATAGTGTTTTCTTGCTCTAATCATTCCTCCTGTTCGTACACGCCATTAAAAGATCTTTTCCTAACATGCTTTCGATGTAAGTGATGGAGGACAAAATCCACAGTCCTGGTTTTGTGCCGCAAATCATTCCAAAGTTCTTTTTGGAAGTTAATACGAGGCTACAGCAGTCTGAGTTAATCTAAATGAGTAGGTGTCTTAAGTTACAGTCTTTTTAGTTCTGAATTCCCCCTTTGTCTTTGCTGGATGGTGTTTCCTTGCTGAGCCACAGTGGAGGGACAAAACACAAAGAACACATTTATACTGAAAAGATTCAACTCTGGAAGATACTCGCTTGATTTGTCTAAGGCAGACTGCTGAAGCCCCATTTTAGCTTCAGACATACTTTAGAACATGTTTTGGCACAGAACGAAGACTGTGGATTTTGTCCCTTGTCACTTACATCGTATAAGCGCATTAGGAAGGGATCACTTCAGGGCCAGTATGAACAGGAGGTCACAGCAAGCAAAATCTTTTTCTGTGTGTACCTGTGGCCTGTACCTGGCTATTGATTTGAGACAGATTTAGAAAATTGTGAACATATCCTTTAAGTATTAACAGGTCACAAAAAGTGTCTGATTTGTCCACCAGATGGACCTATTGCACTGTGGAAAAGCTGGACTGCGTGATGGACCAGAGTCAAACATAGCCCTGGATAATAGGTCACTCAGGATGCAGGTGTCCAAAATATTACCTAAAGCCAGTATAAGCTGAACCAGAGCAACACATTTGTCTTTTAAACTCATATCTGCTTTCCTGGAGGTCTGTAACCCTGCTTGTTATGTGGGGACGCTGGTGTCCTGACTGCAGAGGATCCGGTGCGGCTTCAGGTGGGTCACTGGTACAGTCCTACAGGGACAGAAATCAACAAGACATCTGACTGTGAAGAAATGTGACAAATTAGCTCTCTGTATTTTTTTTACCATGTCTCCCTATGATCTCCAAACCTCCATCCCTACAACCTGTGCCACACTAATCAGCATAATGAATTCCTCCAGCATGTCTGGCTTAATGGAATCAATTACTTGTAGAAGAAGAAAGGATCTGGCAAGAAAACAACTGGCCTAGAGTAATTTAGCTGGATGGTTACAGAGAGAACATTAAGGCAAACCTACGTAGCTTGTCTCAGTATTAATGCAGAGAAACAGATGATGATAAAGTATCATTTGTTTTCTTTGTTATTAGAATGAAAGATGGCATTAAGTGACGGAGGAGAGAGGAGATAGAAGGAGAGCAAAATAAGGAGGCGATGTGACAACCCCATCTGTTTTTCTGTGCATGTGTGTGTGTGTGTGTGTGTGTGTGTGTGCAAGCAGAGTCTTGTTTCCCTTCCCTGCCCATGTGCATGATGTGTGTATATTTCTACATTAATGAGCAGACTAGAGATTTTCATTAAGGCCCCATTAGTACCTCTTTTTCCCTCTGGGCTCCATCTCACTGCTGCGCTCTCATTCATTCCTCTGATGCAATAACTATAGAGAGGCAGACAGAGAGTGGCAGCAGACATGGCTCACTGTCACAGGATTTCAGTAAATTGAAATATGTCTGGCACCACTTTTAGAATAAACTGACTCTTTTGAACTCACCCATCAAATGGATGTTTTAGAGAAGACATCAGCTTGAAATGAGGCAGAAAGGCAAAGCGGTGGAAGTAAATTATGAAATATGATTGTTCATTAAATAAACATTTGTGCATTAGGCATTTTAAGTTAAGAGCTAAATGTCTGAATTATCCAAAACAAACAGATCATTTGGGATTGAGCCCTGGTCTAAAGGTTTTCCTGACTGACATCTGTGCACTAGCTTGACTATCATCCACACACTGCTGACAAGCATGGCTGGGCAAACTTTTAAAAACCTTTCAAGCAGGCATGCTATCAAACTACGCATGATCTTCAAAACACTGTGGAAGTGTTGAAACTCCCCAGCAAGTCAACTGGCAGCGGATTTTATCTTGGGGAAGTGTGTTTTCAGTCTTGGTCTTTCCAATCCAGTGCGCCTCTCAGACAGAGATGAGCAGTTTGAAAAATTTGGCTGGCGTAAAAAATCTCTCTTTTGAACATCACTAAAAATAACAAGCATGTTTCACCACAGGGGTTTAGAGCTTCTAGTGGATGTTGCTGTGCTTTCATTATGGAACATTAGAGGGCAGTGGCTTTACATAAAGCACCAAAGCGACTTCCAGATCAACCAGAACCCTTTAAAATATATTGGAGAGGTAGACAGCTCTCAGTAGTTAGTGTTAACAAGTCTCTCTGTGCAGCCTGCTGTGTTTCACCTTCATGCTGCATTGACCTTATTTGCTGCATAATTTTCACTACTCATCATGTGCTTCCTTACTGCTGAAACTTTGAGAAAGATGGAAAATACAAATAGTAGTAGTCCTCTGGTGCATTGATAGTAGGGAAGATAGACAATTTGTCTGTGTCTTTGCTGAATGTCAAATAGAAAGTCAAATAGAGTACATTTCCTGTCAGAGAATTTAGGACAGGGGAAGACAAGAGAGTGGGAGGAAACGGAGTGTGTAACACCAAATTGAGGTGTAGGAATGTCAACGGTGGTCGACAGATCGTGTTGGTGTGTTAAGACAAATATTGCTTGAAACAGTATGATGTCCGCTCACAGAAAACAGAACACCAGACAAAGGTGACCACGTGAGCCAATGATGCCGTTCACAAGGGCATTTGTCACAAAGTACAGTAGTTAGTCACATAGACCAAACCCCAAATACCACAGCATTAACTCAAGGAAAAAAAAACTGTCCTGTGAATCTGTCTAGACATGCCTTACATTTTGATCAGTGGCTGCTTTCAGTCAAATCTGTCTTCAGTGTAAGGATTAGGAGAAATCCCAGTGTTGCATCTGCATTGTTATGCGCCCACATTATGCCGTGCCCCGATTTCTGCTGAAACATGCTTCGTGATGACAGAACAAATATAAAAAGTACAAAATAACAGAATCTGTGTTGAAATCAATTAATTGCAACCACAAACAGAACATTGTGTGCATGTATTGAAGTTATTATTCTGCAAATTATTCTCATTGCTGTAATTGAATAGATTTTTTATATACTTGTACTTGAGCTTTTTCGAAAATCAGTGATACTTGAAAAGACAAGCATTATAGTGTGGCCTATAGTTACTATGCTGTTATGTCTAAATCAGGAAATTTGTATGTCAGTCTGATGTTATCCCCTTTCCTTGTAAGAGAAGTTGAAAATGATGTTTCTTACAAGGAAAACATAGTAATCGCTTCAGACAGCATCATTAAATTGGAAAGACATTGGAGGAAATTCATAATGAAATGGTTAGGATGTCAGATTGGCCATATGTACAGTAACTACAAGGTTTGGTACCGCTTTCTATTAAACACCATTTTTAATGGGTTTATAGTTTGTAACTAATTCATGGTTAATAAATCATTCACTAATGCTTTACAGAAAAAACACTGACCATTAATAAGAACAAATTTTTGGTTGACAGGTTGTGAAAACTCCCCTTAGCTGGTGTTTTTATCTTTCTGTTTGGTAATAATTATAAATGTTGGTAATCCTTTAATAAATGCTTAATAAGTTGTTCATTAATGAATTACGGCTGAGATACTCTGCAACTCTTTTCTGGAAGGTTAGTCGTCATACGGTCCAACCATTCAGGTGGTACTGCTACTTTTCAACACAAGCAGTTTTGTCTTTAATTGAGTAAATTATTTCAGTAGTTCTACTTGATTAGGACAGTCTAGTACTCTTTCCACCACTGCTAGAGAGCATTTCCACAGACACTGAGATGAAGGGAAAGTCACTCACACACATACATCAACTTTTGTCTCGTCATTTGTGTACTTAGACAAGTTGTACAGCAATGGGACACAGTGTAGTGATCGGATCAGTCTTTGACAGCCTGGCACAAAGGTGCAAGGGGGTAACAGCACACACTCAGGAGGAGGCATGCTAAGTGGCCATGACAGATGAGAGCTATCAGAGAGCATTCATTTGGGTCTAGTTCAGACCAATTCAGAACAGCGTACACATGCATGAACACAACAACACACAAGCAGATGCACGCACATTGACAAATAAACAAACAAATAAACATTCATTTGTCAAATAATTCCTATTTAGCTGTTTAAAGTGTCCTATGGGAAACAATTATGTAGAGCAAGAGAGCTATTCATAAGGTTTCAGGCTTCACCACAAGTATGCAGGCCCAGATTTGGGACCAATTACACATAAATGCAACTGGAACTGGCAGATTCTTCATAGCAGAGCAGTCTTGTCCCTGGTACAGTGTGGAACCCAAAGCACAGAGCACAACACATACTATACTGGACTCTGAAAACTAGTAGACCGTAGTCCAGGACAAATTATCACTAAGTCTGAGATCAAAGAAATCAACTTGACCGACTTGACCTTCAGCTGTCAGCATGTGAGAGTCTTTGGAAGGAGAAGGGGTATGTGCGTAAGTGTGTGTGCATGTCTGTGGATGTTAGTGTGTGTGTGTATGTGTGTGAAAGTGAGATATGGACTAAACAAGGACACACATTGACATTGAAGTGAAGCACCTGCCTACCCAATATCATCCAACCACAGAGTGGCAATTTCAGAGCTGCAGTTTTGGACCTGAAATTCCAGTCCAACCTGCACCACCTATCAGCAAGAAAAGAAAGAGTAGCAGAAGTTTGGAACTGCAGGCTGACATGTGTGCAGTTTGTCTGCAGTTTGGTTGAACAAAACAGCTCCGCTTGTGGAGAGTCTGCAGCCAAGTCTGGTGCCAAAGCAGAAAATTTTGTAATTCTACACAAAGTGGCTTAAAAGTTGCAGCGTTTTTGGGGCAGCAGGACAAAACTGAGTATCACCTTATAAAGCTGTTATGGCAAATGTGTTAGTTACCTTTTTACGCAGACACAGCATTCATTTTGAGTAATGTTTGCGGCCAGCTGAAGTCCAACATTGACTCTTTTTTTAGCTCTGGTTTGGTCTTCACCAACTTCTGAGAAACATATCTGTCTTTTTAGCTGCTAAATGCTCCACTGTGTTCACCTGATAGTCGCTAACCTTGTCTGTCTTCTGTTTGGTGCTGGGTTTATTGGAGCTTTTTTGCTGAAAACAGCTGTCTGCTGAGGCTGAAAATCAGGCTGATGAGAGATTGAACCAAAAGACTAATGGCCGTATAATTGAAACAGTAAACTGAAACATGCTAAAATGCTCTGTAGAGTTGAGTGGGTGATAATTCTTTGTGCGTTCATAACGACCCCTTTCACATTACTCATAGTCATTTGGTCCATTGTTAAAACAAAAACATGCATTAGTACAGTTTTAAATAAAACTTATGATGGAATAAAACATTTAGGTGCAACTGCAAAGTGTATAGCTGCATTTGCTGGGTGGATACACATGACATGAAAGCCTTATGCTGAGTAAAGAAATCTATTGTCCTTGGCATCTGAATGAATTCAACATGTACTGGCATGCATATTTCAAGAGAGAGACATTTCAAGAGGTTGGACAAGTGTGTGACACAGCACAGCATTACCACCACCTACTGTATTTACATGTTTAATGTGTCTCAAAATTTGTCTGTCATGTCTGATTTTTCTCATAGTAGAATTACGCATATTTTAGTAATATGAGTTTATCTGATCTACATGGGAGGTTCTTGAAGCAGGCTATGTCACCTGTCATTCCTTTCCACTTCAGCAGATTCCTGCAGATACCAACTTACCAAGGCAAAGCAAGTGCAGGCACGTTAATTTGATAGTAACTGAAGAGAGGAAATGTCTCTTCAATTGTGACATTGTTCATGACAGCTACTAAACTGATAATCATCAAAGCAATGACGCAGGTGGACACACAGGAAGATGCAGAACAGAAAGAAAGAAAAGAGATATTTGTCCCACGTACACATTTCAAATGAAATTGGAAAAAACTTGAGAACGTCATCACAAAAACAATCTGTGCACAAATAGTGTGTATCAAAAAAAAAAAGACGTGTGAGGAAATGTATTATTTACCTTGTGGGAACAAAAAGCTACACAGTACAATACGGGGACTCACCTCCCATGTGGGGACAAGCTTTTTATCCCCACAATCATTAAAATCATTAAATATAATGGTTAACGCTTGTTTTTTGGTTAAGGTAATGGTTCT
The DNA here is from genome assembly GCA_005408345.1 of Macquaria australasica. Lineage (NCBI taxonomy): Eukaryota > Metazoa > Chordata > Actinopteri > Centrarchiformes > Percichthyidae > Macquaria > Macquaria australasica. Next base: position 318,123 of record SEMN01000156.1, on the reverse strand, counting down.
GATTAGACATGTAGTGGTTACGATTAAGGTAGCGTAAATTTCCAGGGAATGAATGTAAGTATAAATACAGTGTCCTCCCAAGTGACAAAAACAAGTTGTGTGTATATGTGGGTAAAAAGAGAACATTTGATCATCCAGCCTCGCTTTGATATTGCGACTGCGTCCCATGTGTACACTTAGCCTATGTTTTTATCACACATTGTATTTCATACTGAGTCACATAAATCACTGAAGTAACTGTAAAGAGCAGAATTACCAGTATCACGGAGTCGTGAAGAACAGTGAAAGACCTTTGTTATTATAGTGGAATTCTTTTTTTGGACACACTCAAAACATTATTTTCCTTCATCCAATTTCTCATAGATAACAAAAGCAAATAATAATAATAATAATAATAATAATAATAATAAAAAACTCCTGAACTGTCTGTGCCAGTCTGGAAATATTGGGTAAGTTGGCACTTTTAACCATTTTCCTCTTCTTATCTCTCTGTCTGTCTTCTCTGTTCCTCTTCTTGCTGCCTCATGACCGGCACAAACCTCAGCCTGAAAGCCCCTCTCTCTGATTGACAGCAGTAAGGTTATTAATGTGTGTGTAGTATATCTGAGTCCTTGCCTGTGTGGGTGTGTTTGTGTGGTTCTGTACTTTGCTAGAATGTGTGTGTATGTGTGTGTTTATGTGCATTGACAGCAGACTTTGAGCCGAACTGGACAGCCCGTCTGTTACTGATAGGAGAGTTACTCCCCTGACAGTTCCTGAATGGGGGGTGCTGATAGAACAACCCATCTGAGTGACCTTGATCCAACCAAACAACCTTCAACTGCCTAACAGTTATATATCAGTTGAATTTATCGTGTTATAAAAAATAACTTCTTTGAATAAATTGTGACGAACTTGCTGTTCTGTGTGATTCACAAGCACATGTGGACCAAATGCAGAACTGCTTATTAGTCATGGTGTTTGCTTCCTTGCAATATCAGTTCTCTGGAACACAATATTCACAATATGTCTTGTTCGGAGTGAACAGTGAATCCATTAGTTACAACACAAGGCTGTCACTCAAAACTCTGACAATGAATCATATCTAACGTAAGCATGGACATTTTTGTTCTTTTAAGAAATAAATTCCTCTAAGGTAGCTTACTATTAAAACCATCTTTCAAGTCAGAGAGGGGTGGTTTGCATCTAAATGTTACTGACGCAACGTGCATGTTGCTACTTGATGCATGTGTGGTGGCACTGGTTGGTTTTATTGAGAAATACTACAAGACCTAAAGAGTAATGCAGAGTGTGTTTGAGTCTTTGTATCTGTGTTTGCACACGTGCCTATTTTTGCAACAAAAGTCTGTTTTAATACCTGTGTCACCCTGGGCACAGCGCAATTAAAATCCAATACTCTCCAGGAGTCCATAACATGCTGGGTTTACTGACAGTGAACAGAGCTCAAATGGCCAACAGAGAAGAGGTGAGGGGTTTTATTTGAAGAGCACAGCAACACAACGATGGAAAATGTGATCATAGAGGTTGCACTGTCGGTAAATGTGAACATCCTTTAGATTGCAGTGACAGGCAGCTACTGTGAATGCTGTCGGTTCAGCTCCACAGATATTCAAAAGATATACACACAGATGGAAATTCCTCGGAGGGGAATCATGCTGTTCATTATCAGAAGCAATGAAGCATGGATGGTATGATGGGGTGACACTAAAATAGGCTTGCATAAGCATTAAGTTTAGAGTAGATAATTGACAATGGAGCTGCAATGAGAGCATATGCAGAGATTAAGTCTAAGGGCCACATGAATGGTTTGGGAGTAGTCAAAGAAGTTTAAAAATAAAAACTGAAGTGCAGTTTCCCAATCATAGCATATAGTAAGTAGGTGATGTGTACCCCATCTCACTTACAACATATCTATGTAAAATGTTCTGTACCTAAATATATAAATACACATCAGCAACCACAGCTTAACACAGATTTCATGAATGCAATCAGCCACTGATAACGAAGTTCTCATCTGGTAAACTCCCTTGCTTCCGCTGAAATTAGGTCATGTATTTTCTGCAGTGATGTACTCTATTTGCTTTCTTCTCACTTTAATGCTAACTTTCACTTTTAGACCCGACATCCTCATGTGTTTGCAGAGTTAATTGCTCAAAGTGACCTTCTGATGAACTTTGGTGTTCAACATTAAAGAGCGCACGAGCCAAAGGCCACATAACTAAACAGCAAAACAGCAGAGTAAATGGATCAAAGTAAAACGTTTTTTTTTTTTTTTTTATGGGGCTAGATAGTGAGTCATGCAGCCATACAGCCATACTGTAAAAATGTATAATGAAACACAAGTGTCTTAGAGTAACAAAGATCACAGAGCAAGCAGGTTTTTACTGTAGTAGAGTCAAATGCATTACACAGTGCAGGTGATGGCCTTAATCTCTCAGCATGGAAGCAAACAAGAAATTGGCAATTGTCTTGATTCAACCCTGTTTATAAATGACAAAATTCAGTAAACTTTGATCATTTAGATGATGTTTCCATACATGTGGTGCAGGTAACTGCTTCTGTAACAGCAGTAAAGGACCAATAAGCGCTGTTTGAACAGCATTTCAGTGACTATATTTCAGTGTGAACGAGGTCCTGCAAATACTTTAAAATATACACACTGAAATGTTATTGAATCACAGTTATTTGTTACCTAGATGCCTGCAAAACACTACCAAGTGCAACCTACATATATTAATGAGTTAATATGTAACTTTCCCAACCATGGTAACATTGGGATGGGGATTTAATGTTGGGCTGCATGCTTAGCTAGTTACTTTCATTTTATGTGTCTGACAATTTATTCCAAAGCCCTGATCTCGCTTTATAGTGTCGACAGTATACAGCACTGCCAGTCCTGACAGTCAAATATGTGCTTCAATCAGGGGTTTAAACTGTTTTGTTTCATGTGATAAGAATATAAGATATGAAGGACCTTCAGGGGATCCCACTCCAAAAATGAAGACTATCTTATTATTATTAGTGAACCGTATTCTAAAATGTTGTTTTAGAAACTAACCATTTATTATTCCATATGTAAATTACTGTTGGCAGTAATCCCACTAAAAAGCTGTATTAACTCACTACAGTAGCCTATGTCCCCATATCAATATGATTACAACAGGAATTGGGCTGTATGCACTTTCTAACCACAAAGTGATTTGGATTAAAAGCTACTGACAGCCCTGAAACACATCACACTGTTCACCTGAACCTGCGCCCCGGAGCTATTTAGGCGCTGCTGACAGCAAGTGCCGCTGACAGGGTCACTTCTAAACGCCGCCCTGACGGAGGAGGCAACGACTCGGTGGACGGGGAACTTCAGAGGCTGCCTCACTATATGTCATAGGCTGTATAAATGGATCTCCCCCCTGTGGAACACGCACTTGACCAATTGCGCCGCGCAAGAGTCTGATGTCTCATTTGAATTCAGCGATCCTCTGTGGGTAGATGTGGTACAGTATAGTAGGTAGTTGGGTCTTTGCGTGAGTGTGTGCGTGTGCGTGTTTGTGTAAATGTGCACTCCTAGAATAGAAAGCCAAGAAGAAGGAGAAGAAGAGAGGCGGGATCGGTTTGTGCCTTGTTCAAATCCAGTGTGAAGCAAATAGATAGTCTGTAACAGATCGATCAGCACTTCGCGCTCCCTTTGTGGATTTGATGGATGTTTGATCAGTGGATGTGATGCCCATATATATCATCGACCGAAAATTTCCCGACACATCTGGTAAGTCGCTCACGCACCCCGAACGCGGTGCCATCTGTGCGCGTCTCTGTCTGTGTGTGTGTGTGTGTGTGTGCCCGCGCGAGTGCATTATTTTTGCGTATGCGCGTGCGCGCGGGTGCCGGCTGGGTGACACGGGGCAGCGTGCACCAGTTGATCATGCCAGCCCCTTGGAATTCCCGACGTGCAACAGGAGATGAGGATCTCGCACGCATTGAACTGAGTCTTGCTCAGTTGCAAATCAGTGTGTGTGCTGCAGCTGAATATTTTTATCACTGGACTTTGAACACCTAGGCTGGTTGTATTTGATCCTATCAGAAAACACTACAGTCATATTATTCCAGCTTGGAATCCTAAGCATACTTTGTGGTTTCGGTTCACTATATTCCAGCTGTATGGGTACTGGTGATGTTTTAAGTTGTTATATCCCTTTAAAAGTTATTTTTCATATTCCATTCATAGGCCTACTGCTATCAGAAGGACCATTAGGAAAGCAATTCAAGAAGTGGACTTCATTTCAGCTAGATCACAGCACCTTTGGGCATCAAGTCTCCTCCCTCAAAAATGATTTTAAAGTGATTTTAGTCTTCAGTGTGCAGCCATGGGCCTAGTGCTGAAAATCATATCCCAGAGAAGGTGTTATTTTAAGTTAAAGTAGGCCACATTCCTGTACTTATTCAAACTCAATTAAGTACATGACATGTTCATGGCTCACATGGATGTAGGCTGTAAAAAAGTGACTCTGTGCAAGTAGTCTCTTGTGTGTGTGTGTGTGCAGACGCATGGGTGTTTTCAGGTGTCTCGGTGAATGATGGGTTTAATTTTGAAGAGTTTTGTGAGGTCTCACAAGATGTGGGGACCTTTTATGTTTTAGATATATTATGACAGACAGACAGAGAGTGGAGAAAAAGGGAAAGAGAGAGTTTTGACTTCTGGTACGCCTTATCTTAAAAATGCAGACACGGCAGCACATATACCTTCCAAAACACACTCAGGAAAAACATCAGAGCCACATTATAAAAAAACAGTGACTGGAGCAGTGACATCAGTTGCAGAAATGACAGCCCAGCTTACAAATAACACACACATATTAGGCCTTTGTTCCTCACAGAGCAAACATACTTAAAGGCATCAGTGTCGCGCATGTACCAAACTAACAGGTTCCTTAATCTACCCAGAAGCATGATGAGTGAATGGGAATTACCTGACTTTAAACGTGTACAATTCCCTATTCCTACTGAGTCATATAATGTAAGATAGCAGTTATACATAGTAAAATAATAAATTGGCAACATAAGCATTATAAGCATGAGTGATGAGTGAATGAGAGGGACATACAGTAAGTGCTCCTTAAGATTTATATCTAACATGCCTCAGCACACTCACAGGGAGTCATTTAAACATGATTTGGGACTTCTCAGTGTCCCACTCTGTCCCCCCCCCCCCACACACACACACACATACACATACACACACTCAATCTCTCATTTTTGCACATTCCTTCACTCCGTCTTTATGTCCCTTTTCCTTTTTAATAAATGTTCGCTGGAGTTTCATGTCTTGGCATGCAACGTGTCAGGATTAGAGCGAGTGAATATAATGTCTCTCCAACGCTGACATGCACACATGGTTTTATTAGAGCCGTGGGACTGCTGTCACGGTGACGTGTTTGCTCGCAGACAACATAAATAAAAATGTTGAAAGTTTCTGCCCCCTCCTGCAACCAGAGAGAGGTTGCCAGGAAGTTCTGATTAACATATCAAATCGTGTCATCCTACTGTCTCATCTCCTCTTTTTATGCCTTCAATCACTCATTTTCCTCCCATGTTTTCAGTTGTCTTTATGGCTGTTCATTCAGAATCACATCCTTCAAACACAAACACTGCAAAAGGAGAGGTATCCATTACACATAGGGCCACCACTCTCCTATAGCAAATCTTTTGACCCATGGTGAAGTCATGCATGGTGTAGTGCTAGTGTGGAGATTGGAGAGCAGCCTGTTGGGAGCTGTGGTTGGTGTATACAGTAATGGCCAATTACCAGGCTGGGTAATGACTGTAACAAGGGGAGTTTACTTTACATTGGGCTATTGTTTAGTCATGAAGAAGAATGATGGGGGGGATTTGACATTCAGCAGGACTGTGGTTATGTGTGAGAGTGATGCATGTGGATACGGATGTGTGTGTACAGTAAGTGGTGTGTGTGTGTGTGTGTGTCTGTGACTGTCTACTCGTTCAAAGGGAGCTAAGAGACTTTGTCATTTGCTCGAGCACCGCTCTCATCTCAGCCAGCATGCAGAGAGACCCACCCATCTGCACAGGCGCCTCATGACACCAGCTTGTAAAAGTGTGTATGAGAGCATGGCTGTGGACGTGTGTGTGTGTGTGTGTGTGTGTGTGTGTGTGTGTGTGTGTGTGTGTGTGTGTGTGTTTGTGTGGCTTTGCGCCGTCGGTAAGGGATTAACGATTAATTGCTTTCAGAGATAGACTTAACTGCTTGTTACATGAACTTTGTAAAGTTCTCACTTGGCCCCAGAGAGGAAAACAACACAGTATAGTGAGAAGCAAAGGAAAGGTCTCTCTTGTTTTCCGTTCTTCAGAAGTGTGTGTTTCTTGTTGTTTTTTTTTTTTGTTTTTTTTTTGTCTGGAGTGTACTGCCACTAGAGGGTAAGAACTTCCATTGTTCTCATCTTTTGCTCCAAGACTTGTTTTAAAAAATATACTGTTTGTGTTTTTTTCTAATTTATTTTCTTATCACTGCCATGTGCCTTTTATTTACCTTTTACTCTTTGAATTTCCTTCCTTCAGCTTGTGCCTAAAAATATCTAGAGACTTAACAGAAGGTTTGCTTTATTAATGTCAAGATTGATTCATTTCAAAAATAGTATGTTGCCATAATCCTCACATTTGAGTAGCTGCAACCAGCCAGTTTTTGGCATTTTTGCTTGATGACTTCAAAGATTATTTGATGATCAGTAGTGGATTTTTAAATGATGCTGACACGATGAAAATGTATGCGTTCAAGACATATTTGTGGACGAATGTCAAATACACACATAGATTCTACAGATTCTTTAGTTCATATATGAATTTTACTTTTTTTTAACCAAACCTCAGCTTCAGTGTTACCTAAGTCCTCTTCTTGTCTTCTGTATATGTCTACAACTAATGATTATTTTCAATTAATTAATCTATCCAACAGTCCAAAAACAAAATTTATTCAAGTTACACAATGAAGTAAACCAGAGAAAAACAGCACATTCTCATATTTAAGAAGCTGCAACCAGCAAATGTTTGGTCTGCCTGCTTGATAAATGATGATTAATTGATTATCAGAATTGCTGCAGATTAATTTCCTGTCAGGCGACTAATTGTTTCAGCTCTGCTTCTGTGGTTCTCCCTCTCTCCTCAGGTGAGTTGATACAGCCGGCAGCTGAAGGAGGAGACCTGAGAATGACAGAGACCAACCCCCCCAAGTCGGCTAAGAAGCCCCGCTGGACCTCCCTGGAGATTGGCCTCATTACTATCGTCTCCTTGCTCTTCATTGTCATCGTCGCCCTCATCATCCTCTTTGCCACACAGAAGACTGGTGAGTGCTGAAGAAAAGACAGAGGACTCATGCTGATTAGAAAAAGTGAGAAATATCTGAAAACCTGAGTGGCTCCTAGAAAAACATTTGTTTTTTTAGATCTTCCTCATCAGACTCTCACACAAACCAGAGTGATCAAAAAAAGCAATGTAATTAAAAGCTATTTTTGGGAGCCACTCAGCGTAAAGGACATTCTTTGTTTTTTCTTGTCCACAATATTAAGTGAACCTTTTAGAATGTTTGAAGCTTGCCTCCTTTAAGCCGTGTACATACACTGACTATCACTTCCAGCTGAGTTCATGGTTAATGGTAAGCATGAAGGAGCATGCTGAAGAACAGCATTTTGTTCAGGTGAATAGAAGACACTCGAGATGTGTTTCTCACATCGCAGAGTGCAGAAGTACAACCACTGAGCCAGAAAGAAGAATGCAGTGTGCAAGGGTCCTTTTAGAGTTTCATTTATGTTCTTACTCAGGCATTTTTATGCAACACTGTGTACCTCAAAACATTGTGCTATTTCACATTTCAGTCTTTTGTGTAAATAATGAAGAATTGTGTACATTATATCTTTCTGTAAATGTCATCAATTCATATTATGAGAAATGGATCATTTAAAATGTACACAGTGAAATCGAACAGACACCCCCACCCCCCTTTCCTTGCCATGGGAAACCAATCGAACCTGCTTCAGATCAATGTCACAATATCAGTATCACATGGGTTTAATCATTAATATCCTGACTGTTGCTTTGATTGCTTTTTGTACTTGGTTATCAAATTTATTAAGCTTGTACTCAGAGTTGACAAAAAGTCGTTGTTACGTAACAGGGTGAGGAGTTTCATTAATCACTAGTAAGTCAGAGGATGACAGGTCACTGTGATATGGTTCAAGGAAAGCTACTAGTATGACATTAACATGGATAATAAACAGCTGAGTTATAGATCTATAGATTAATTATTGACTAATGGAACAACTGTGAAGTTCAGCAGGTCAAAAACACAAAAACCTGATTAAAAAAAAGCCAATTTAATGAAATCTAACGATACAAAACTGCTTGGGTTGGTATATGTGTGTGTGTGTGTGTGTTGAGCTATTATTATCTTTTGCAGTCTTGTGCTTGATAAATGTGTAAGCTGCCATGTCAGGAAAATGAGAACATTTGATGACTGTCTGTTTGTACCTGTGTGTGCACTCACCCGTGTGCACATCATGTGCATTCACACATAACATATAAAGCAATGTATTTAAGGTCATATGGCAGTTCACTGTGTGTGTGTGCTTGTGTTAGAATATGTCAGAATGAGTTTGATTACAGTTTAGTAGCTAAATTATTCCTGACAGAATAAAAGCAGCACTTCTATGCAGTTTAGGGTAATGTGTGTGTGAAGGATGAGATAGAGATGAAAGAAAAGGGGAAAGAGGAAGAAGAGGATGAGCATTTGACATAATGACTGTTGACTGCAAAAATCCCACTCAGTGATGATTTGTTTTGCATTTTCCTATAGATGAAATCTGCACTACAGCTGACTGCACGCAGTCAGGTAAGCATTGTGTGTTTGTTTCTTTGTGCGCTCTCTTTATTGTCTCATTCTGGAGGCTTTGATTTTTCTCAGAGGAGGACAGAATGGGAAAATTGAGACTGCTGCAGAAGCCGAGGGATTTCAGACATACTTAGAGAAAATGGCCTCTTCAGCTGTGAATATGTTGCCTGCCTCTAACTCAAAACAGTAATCAAACAAACAGAAACGGTCCTGATCAGCAGAAACATGTCGCAAAGGGTTATAGTCCTTGGATCACCCCTGAATGACTGTACAAGAGAAGCCAAGAAACTGGTAATGGGTATAAGCATGTATATAAAGCTTAAGCAAATCCATTAGGATATTTCTGCGCAATGTGTGTCCAAAGCTGAAGTGTTTCAACATATCCAAGTTTTGTTTTGTGTTTTGTTTGAGCTTTTATAACTTGACTGTAAGTGCACCTTGACCACCACATGACCGCAGTAATGAGCTGAAAGCTTTTTGTATGACACAAACCAATATTTAAATAAATAATAGTCTTTTGCTGTAATTCCAGCATTCCTGCCAGTGGACATGTAACTGATACAGACCAGTGTACTAACATTTCTTTTATGAACCTTTTAAGCATTTCTCCCAGCCCTCTTAAATATAACATTACACATTATCACTTTATTTTCTCACTTCACTCAAAATTGTTCATAGGAGAACAATTTATTTTTCATGAAAAACACAGCCATAGTAAGTAAGATTTATAGCTCTACTTCGAGTTTCCAGCAACAGGCGCCAATTCATTTTCGATGCACTTTTGGGGAACCAATGTCCCAATTCAGTCAGATTTGACAGACAGCCTCGTCACAAGAGATCTCTCAGCTGCCTCATGCAATTTAATTGCAGCTCAAAAAAGTTAACACATTTCCAGTACTGGTGTCGAACTGAACCCAATTATTGTTAATAATTTTCACAGGTTTATGTATGATATTTTAATGAACAGTTAATCAAATTTAAATGTGTTACAGTATGTTATTCCCTGCTACTAGAAGAGCATGAAACATTTTGGCGAGCATCCAAGGCTTAAGGTGGTACATAATCTCAACTGTGCTTGCTAATATTTAGACGAGAAGATCATTTCCACTCTCGTGTCTGTACATTTACTATAAGGCTTCAGCCAGCAGCCGGTTATCTTAGCTTAGCACAAATATCGAAAAACAGCTAGCCTGGCTCTGTCTGTCGGTAACAAAATCCACACCTCTAAAGCTCTATCTAGATCTAGTGAAAGTGTAAAACCGACACATTGTGGTTTTACGGGTGTTATGTGCTGGCCTATTTCTTGGCCAGGCGGCGCGAGTCTCCACTGGTTGCGTGGCAACCTCAAAGGGATGGCTTCAGAGGTGCTGGTAGGTGGATTTTGTTACTTTCTGACAGAGCCTGTTAGCTGTTTCCCGCTGTTTTCAGTGTTTATGCTAAGCTAAGCTAACCGGCAGCTGGCTGTAGCCTTATATTGAACAGACACATATGCAAGTGGTATTGATCTTCTCTTAAAGGACAATTCACATGCATAATGTTGTAGTGCTGCAGCTTTTGATATCATTTGTGTTGATTTCACATCATACTCCTATATCCTGCTGTATATTATAGTTTCTTTAGGTAAGCATTTCCTCCAGTTCTCAGAGCTTGTTTCCTGTCCGTCTGCCATGCAGCGTCTCGTCTCATTGAGAACATGGATGCTAACGTGGACCCTTGTGACAACTTCTACCAGTATGCCTGTGGAGGCTGGCTGAAAAAGAACATCATCCCTGAGACCAGCTCTAGATACAGCACCTTTGACATCCTACGAGACGAACTGGAGGTCATTCTCAAAGGTCAGACACCTACCGAAGATCCACATACAGGAAGACCGTGACACAGACAGGCAGGGAGACTAATTTGTGAAAGATGTGGAGACCTGTGTTGCCTGTTTCCATTTGAGTAATAATGCTGTATTCAGTCCATGAATACGAGTTGTAAAGCTACCTAGAACAGTAAGTCTTTTTCAGTCTACTCACTTTGTAAGAGGACTGAGAACAGTTTGATTCAGTTGCTTGAGAATACGAACTAAAGAGAATTTTCCTTCAGAGACTGCAGCTCCGTAGATATCACAGATGCCATGGGAGTTTGGCTTCAGTACTACCATGTGAGCTTGCCATGAGAGTTTGTCAACAGAGCTGGCATTATCAGTGTGCATGTGTGTGGACATGGCTTTAAGGCTGTTTTCTAAACACATCAACACACGGTTGTGAAAGAAAGTTTTAAGTTGCAAGTTTGAATGTGCGTCTCAGGTGTTTTGCCAGCTTTTTAGCGAGCATCAGAGTCTTGTTAGTGTCCTTGTGGCATGGTTGATACAGAGAGAGTCAAGTTACGCTGCGTATGTGTGAGCGCTTGTGGATTTGTGTGTGTGTGTGTGTGTGTGTGTGAGGGTCCATACTTCACCTCAAGTTGTCTACGAGAAGGCCAGTCGAGTCCTCAGCAGTGGGTGCTAAATCTTCAGGGGGCACAAACTTTCCATGGACAACTGAAACTCATCTACCATAAATTTACAATTTATATTCCAGTCCCTTCCATTATATTAAAGACAGTGCAGATTGGCTGCAGGAGAAACAGAGTGATTCAGAAGGGTGAGAGAGATTGATCCTTAGCAGGAAAGGAAAACCAGGGTTTAAATTTTGAAAGGATTTTATTTGAAAGGATATGAGCCTATCATAGGTCTTTAGCCAACAAAAAGGTAACATTTTTTTTAAACCTTAAACCTTTTCCTTTTTGTGGAAAACAAATGTCTTTAAACTTCTTCATTCTGACAGCTCACTTCTACTTCTTGATAAACACCTTTTTACAGATCAATATAACATTCATTAGGGTTTAGAAATTGCTTTTTAATTTAGTCATTTCATTTCTATACCCTTTCTTTCGAGGGCGCTTTTAGTGGTAAAAATGCATTCATGCATTCACTCTGTGTAGTGTAATTATAAAAGTGTGTTATTGAAATTCTGGCTCTTATTCCTTCACAATGATTTGCTTGAACATGAGATTCTGTATGATTCAGAAGTACCATGGGATTCCTAATTAGATTTCTAACAAACAGAATATGTTGGTATAGTATTGTAGGAAAAAGCATGTTTGCAAAAAAACAGGAAGTAGGAAAAAAATGATGCATATAAACATTTTGTTGCATTGTACATTGCTTTATAACAACTTATAGCCATCTGTTCTGTTCCGCTCTCTTCTCCTCTCTTCTCCATGGCAGTCTTAACACCCATAAAAATCACACACAGGGGGGAAAAAGGAAAATAAACATTGCTCAACAAGGCATTTTAGGCATTTTGTTACTGTATGTGCATTTACGTACATAGCATGTCCCTGTGTGAGTGTGTGGCGTAATTTCACACCTTGTTGTATTTTTACTGCGATTGAGCAGATTTATCACAGGTCTCACGTTGATATTTGCTGCCTGTCTGAAAACAGAGAGAGAGAGGAAAAAGAGGAGAAATACACTTCTGCAACTGATGATGAAATATTGGACAGAGTGCATAGGTTGATGTTTTACAATCATTGACTTATTTGCTCTAAATGCTGCATTTACTGCAAAAAAAAAAAAAGAAAAAAGAAAAAAATGAATAGAGCTGCCTAATCATTCAACAGCTTAAACCGACAGTGTTGTGCTCATTCCTTCAGGGTGTCTGGTTTACCAGTCAGAGTTGGAATGTCTCCGACTGTACTGTATACACACATGTTCAGGTTTACTTTGTGTGTAGGACCGTGTGTGTTTTAGACAGAAATAAAAAGAGAATGCTGTGTATTCAAGATTACAGTTAATATTACAAACCAAGGCATGTGCGCATTCTGCTTGCATTTACATACAGTAGCAACTAAGACCTACTAGCACTCAGAGTTTAATTCTTTCTTAGTGACTTACGCATGTCGAGATGTAGGCCCCGGCAGTGTGAGGCCTCAGCAGAGTTGTGACCTCTGCTCTGGAGGTGACATCAAACATTCAACCTCTGATCCGGGGGGCTGGCTGCTGCCGCCTGCTTGGATACCACCGCCTGCTGATGGACAGATCCTTTTCCTGTCAACAGCTGCAGGGGCCTGGAAACACCTGGACACTGCAGCGCTCTAGGCTGCATGACAACAATAAAAATGGCTGCGTGCATGTGTATGTGTGTGAATAGCTGTGGAGATTTGTGGTTGCTTGTAAATGCCTCTGTAAAAGGCCGTAAATGATTCATAATGAGGATCTGCACTCTCATTGTGGCCACAGCTTTGTGTGTATGTGTGTGCATACGATTGTGTGTGTTTTTTTTTTCCACCTCCCCCTACTCAGGTGTGGCATACTGTGCAATAATGTGCCCAATTGACCATGAGCGTTTTAATTACTAACTAGTTTGTGTCAGAAAGAGGAAGGGGAGAAGTACAACAGGCAGAAGAGGATGAAAGAGAGGGTTTTCATCCCCCCAAAAAAACAATGAATACTGAGTTGAAATGATAGACAAAAGGAAAGTCATAGAAGAAAAGATAGGTGGGATACACGAACCAGAGAGGGCTTTAAGATGAAGTGAGGAAGAGCTCTGTAGCCAGATGATGATGGTATATTGAGAAAATCTTTGAGGAAGGTCAGGAAATGCGAAACAGCATGAGGTAGTCATCTCCAAGCTAAGCCGTATGTGCGTACCTCCACCTGTGCGTGAGTATGTGCGTGAGACTTTTATGAGTGAGCACACTGCTGCTCTTCTGTATTACATGAGGTGCTTCCCACATGGTGTAAATCTCAATGTGCAGAGATCATTCTAGCCCCAGGCGTGCAACACATGAACCAGCTTACGTTTCTTGCAGAATTTGGCATCACCCAGAGCGTCGAAACATGTCCGTGACGTCAGAAAAGTGTTCAGATGTGAGATGCTTGTCAGGCATGCTGCTAACAGTCAATGACGTACTGTACCAAAGAGACTGAATGTCTGTGTTTTTCCTGTTTAACAATAACTGAAACAGAACTTATGTCAAACAATACTGACTACAATGAGACTTTTGAGATAAATGGTTTGTTCACATGACCTCCGTGATATCAAAATTCCAGTCAGAGCCATTGCACAACACTATAAATACTGTATTTCTCATAAACATATCAAATAAAGATAGCAGACCAGAGGTTTGGGGCCAAGTAAAATAATGTGAATATTAATGCAGTAATTCTTGGCCAACAAAAATATATTTAATACAAATCCTGAATTGAACATTGTTTCCCAGCTAGGATGCTTATGAATAAGAGTAAAGAGTTTAGACCTCCACCAAGGTAATTGTTGGAGCTAAAATTATGATTTTGACATTAACTTTTATTCTGATGAATTATGCATAAATATAATTAAACATGGGGAGTGGAAATACACTCATTATAAACTATTGGAGTTGGGTTAATGAATTGTTGTTGGAACGGGGAGTGTAGACAGTCCCCTTTGACAATCAGCTGACTGAGGCAGTAGTTGTAGTAATTGTATCAGCTGGTATATAAGAGTCGAGCTGTCATGAAGTCAGGGTTCTTTGGTTTGTAGCCACAAGGTCTTTTGATCGCTGAGTGACAGTAAATTTAAGTTGTTTTTTGTGTCTTTTATTTTTCTACTTTAATATCAACCCTTATGTACGTCATGTGGTAAGAACAATTCATTTGTTTGTAGAAAAAGAAGGAAAATGAAGCACAACAGAGTCTGAATGAGAAAGGAAAATAATTATGACAAAAGAAAGAGATCAGTGAATGTTTGAGCGCGTCGACCCAGACGCATGCCAAAGGACAAGAAGGGAAAGTTGCTCTTTTAGTAATAATCTCCCCTGTCTCCTCATGTCTCACAGCCAACACTGTCCTCGGTGCATGACAGAACTTTTATATTTTATACAGTAACACTAGCCAAGGGGCATTACCTTGACTTATACAAGGTATATAGTAAATGATAGAATAGGTGTATGGTGTGGATGACTTAAGTTTGGCAGGGCTAGTGGAAAAGTCAGGAGCTCATCAAAATCAATGGTTTTATACTTACTGGGAGCAAATATATGTGCCACTTGTACATTAAAGAACACTGTTGAGCTGGATAATTGTTTTCAGCAACCACTGTATTAATTTTAGTTCACACCATAGTCGCTAAGTGAGATGAGCTACTGGGTCTGGAAGTATCTTTCCCCACTTTAAATTCCCATTTTAAAGTTTTCTAAGTCTCAAAGATAATTTAACAATGCTATAGGTTTATGTTTTGGCCATCATTTTCAAATATTTGTTTCTGAGAAATTATGTTATTTTCAGGCAGTTTGGTATGGCAGATGGCTCTAAGATGCCCATGGGTATTTGCTGCCATTGCTATGCAGGAGAAGCCAGTCAGAGGAGCGGATGGAGGACGGCTTTAGCTAATTTCCACAGTTGCAAAATTCATTGAAAATTGACCCAGAATCTTAAAGTGATCTGACTGACGCTGCAGAATGTATTATTGTGTTTTTGCAAAAAGTGAACCATAGCTTCTGGTCGCCTTCAGCGGCACGAACATTAGAATTTAAATATAATAATTGGATGTTTTGTATCTAAATGAACCTGACATTTTTATGTAGATGGGCCTTTCACTTTTTATTAGGGAACTAGATTTTTCGAATGCACTCGCTTATGTCTTGAACTAATGACTCAACCCGGAGAGTTTTATGTCCATCATGTCACCTAACCAGGCACCTAAGATAAATCAACACATGTATTTTCAACAAAAATTGGAGAAAAATCAATAGTATAAGATATGTACCTCAGTGAAGCTTTAAATTATTTACTGCTTAATTAAGTTAGTTAAAGTAGTTTCTAATGGGCTGTTGTACTGATTTGCATTATTTGCCAAATGTGTTTCCTTACAATGGGTTTATTGCCACTACAAAAATGTAAACAAATGACTGAAGAAAGAAATTCGTATTTTATGTTTTTATAACACACAGAACAGAAAACAATTCTATTGCTGCTGATTGAGACTCATCCCTCTCATAAAGTGTCATCTCATTTCGGTGTCAGCTTCATTTACAGCTTCTGCATGTATCACACCCTAAAGATATGCGTCATAATGATAAATTGAAAGAAAAACTCTTCCTGAAAACATTGCAAGTGAAATGCCTAGTGAAATGAGAGGCAGTCAAGGATAAAATGGCAATGCAGAGAGGAGAAACTCAAAATTCAGATTCTGTATCATGCTGAGTGGTTTGGTTCAAATTGACGTGATGTCTCAAACAAACATCAGGTGGCACAAAATCCATTCTCAAATAAATCCAAACACGCACACACACAGGGCAAGAGAGAGACAGTGTGTGTGTGTGTGTGTGTGTGTGTGAGAGAGAGAGAGAGAGAGTCAGAGGGTAAGTCTTTGCTGTGGTTAAACATTAGCACCAGGTAGTCAGTAATCCAATCACACACACATGATCTGTGCCCTTTTGCAGGAAGCGCCCTGTGAAGGGTCTCTATCTCAGGACTTCATTAAGATTAAATGAGCACATAAATAGTGCACACATGGTAATGAGAAAATGGGAGGATTAGAAAAATGAAAGGGTAGAAAGAGGCTGAAGTGAAATGCAGTCATGCAAGGAGTGAAACAAGTAGAAATAATGGAAAGAAATGAGTCAAAACACTGAGCAAATGAAAATAATAGAAAAAGATTATGATTTAATATTGAATTTAATTTAGAATATTTGGGGCTCCTACGTTGAACGACAGTAGAGTGGATCTTCCCTAAATTATGTAATAACGCAACAGGTGTTTTTAAGACACGATGATGTGATGCCACATTAAATGAAATTAGGGATTAAAGGGATGGGATAAACCTCGTCTTGTATATGCTACCTACTTTATCTAACTGTCTTTATTGTGATTGGTCTGTCCGTAAGTTCTGCAAATTACAAAGAAAGAAAAAGAAAAATCTAATTTTCTTCATCTTTATCTTTTGATCACACCTCATGGTGACATGAGTGATGTCTTGCTGGACTCAGGGGAGAGTTTCCTGTCAGCTGGCTGTGTAATTTAAGATCCATCCTCTTTCCTGTATTGATCCTGGAGTTGCATTGAGATGTGCAGTATGATGGCGTATATGTGTTGATCCAGATGCAACAGAGATAACTTTATAAGAGACAGGCAATGCGGAAACCATGTTAAGATGATTTCCTTTTAATTTGTAATGAAATTTAAAGTTAATCATTTTCAGAAATACGCGTATTCTTGTTTGTATAACCTGAACAAAAATGTAAATGTAAAAACAAAAACTTAGGGAGGTTATGTGCTTAAGGGGGTTATGTGCTGGACCAGTAACTTCTGGAGTCTCCGCTGGTTGCCTGGCAAGAGATAGTCCAGCACACAACCCTCCATAAAATGGTGAATTTTTGATTTTTCGCTTGTATTTTATACAGATTAAATAAACAAGATATGTCTAAATGAGTGAGCTTTAGAGGTGCTGGCCGGTGGATTTTGTTATCTTTGGACAGAGCCAGGCTAGCTGTTTCCGGTTTTTGTGCCAAACTAAGCTAACCTGCTGCTGGATGTAACTACATATTGATAATATATGATAGTGCTATCAATCTTCTCATCTAACTTTTGGCAAAAAAGCCAATACACAGATTTTCCTAAAATGTCGAACTAAGCCTAATTTTCATTCCAAGTTGGATTACTTTCATTTAGAAGTTTAGTTTCAATGATGTGAACTATTGTGTTCTTCTCACATCTCAATAAAAATTGTCTATAGTTTTACAGGGCATGTTTTAAAGTGGTATAATTTATTTTAGCACATTGTATTGTGAAAGAGGCAAGATTAGTTTCAGGCAGGTTGGGTTAGACATGCTTGTGTTTTGCCTCATGGTTTATCCAGGAAGCTAAAAGCCATATGCAAACTTACCTTAATCCAAGTTGTTGTATTCTTTAAAGAACATGGGAGCTTGAGCAATTGATACCGTCACTGTGACTGATATGATGATGATGATGATGCATTGTACTGAAACACACATTGTTTGCACAGCATGACTTGGCTAGCTAACTTGGTGGATGTCAACAAGTGGCAGCTTTGTGAGTGCACAGAAGAATGCCAAACTAGCTGATACTGATGAATAGCATTTTTCAAACGTCATAAAACCTGAGGAATGGAGTAGTTAGAAATACAGAGAAGCAGTAATGTTAGAGCTCTCACTTCATTTCCCTCATCTAACAACTTCATGAGCATTTTGTGCAATGTGGGCACACGCATGTCATGTAAACACATAAACAATTCAAATGCATTGTTCTGAAATAGTCAAAGTAAACATATAAGAAATTCACGACATGCCTTTCACATACATACAAATGCAATAATGTGTGATATAAATGTAAATGAATTTCTAACAATTTTACATGTGAAATTCATAAAGGTTTCTGACTACTTTCATACAACCCATTTATGCCTTTCTTTTAAATTAGCATAAACAATAGCAAAAGCAACCACGAGGTCAACCATTTACATACAGTTTGCATGTACAGGAAGATTATCATATGCACTTAAGACTTTAACAAGATTTACATCATCCATTATTCATGATGCAGTCTTTATAAACCAAATAGACACATCATGAGTCCTACGTACTCTACATAACAATCCACAGGCTTTTGGAAAATTAACTGTTACATATATTTTTAGATGGAGGAAAACCAGAAAAAGTTAGGAAACAATAATTTTTCAGGGCCAAGAACGAACTCTCAGCCAAAAAGATATAACTGACATAGAAATATATGATTATGCTCTTTTGTTATACATATTGGTTTGTTGTTTCAGTTTAGTATAAACTGTAGTGCTGTGCCACTGAACCATGACTGGGTGTTATGGATTTCAAGGGATCACATCAAAAGCTCTCAAGACTTAAACAACCATGTGCTGTAAATCATGATAGCTGGAACTAACCAGCTGAAGTGACTCAGTAAGGATTTGAGCTCCCAATCCGTGATAGGACAAGCCCTTTCTAAAATTGTCTTTAAAAAGAGCCTTGCGCTACCCAGGAGCCATGATATAGTTGAACTGCAGTGAACAATTGTGGTGTGAGAGTCAGGCTCATGATGTCTTTGTACAGCGCGTGCAACCATATGGCCATGTGGCACGCAAAAGAAAATAATAACCTAAAAAACCCTTGCTATATGCAATTTGGTGCCTTGAGGCAGCACAGGAAAAGTGTATTGTTGGTCCTATTCTGCTCCCCCTCAGTTGAGCAAGTTTACACCCCAACACTTATCACTCATTTTGATTAGCTGTCTACCTAAAAATGCTATCTAGCCTGAGGGTGATCTAACTGGCCTCCATATGCCCACAACAGGTGTTGAAGAGGCAATGAACGCAGGCAATAAAACAAGCAATGGTGTTCACTCTTGTTTTCAAAGGGCCCTTTACTGCCACACCTTCAGCTTTGCTGCTCCTCGCTTTCTTTCCAATTTTTTTGCTGTGACTTCCCTGCTCTGAGGTCACTAGCCTCACCTTGGTTACTGCTGCCATGCTGAGAATCCAATTTATAGCAACCAGAGATTAAAATATGCATTGCATATTGCCACTCTTATTTATGGTTTATATGACAGTGCTGACCTCTACAATGAATGACCCAAATAATCTTAATCACCCAAATGAAAAGATTAATTGCACTGCAACTAATAAATAGTTCGTGTTTAATTATTTATTCAATCAGTCAAAGCAAAGATTGGCCATGCACACTACAAGGGAACATTTTGTGCTTGTGTATTGGTGTACTAGCTATTGTTATGTGTTTGATGATATAACGTTTGATCTTTTCAAAGTTACCAAGTGGACTTGAAAAATTGCCTGAATAGTGAAAACTGACAAAAGTCTGTTCAGTAAGGGAAAGTCAACATTAAAGCTTTATTTGTTCTCTGCAAAACATTTAATATCCTTGTAAGAATATTCCATTATATATACAAACTTCATAACAGCTGTCATCTGAAAAAGGTACGACTCTTCATTAGTTTTTCAGGTTGCTACTATTATGAAAAACTGAATTAAATTGAGAAGAATTGACATTTGTTTTCCATCAGTTTCATAGCATTTGTTTGTGCATGACAGAGTTTATTTCCCATTAAATTCATAACATGTTTCCTTTTTTCCTCTTTGAATAATGTCATATTGTCTGTTCTGTCACCGGTTGCTATGTATTGCCATGGTTTGAAGCCATCACTTTATTTTTGTTGCTGTTTTCTGACACAGCGACAGACAACATGCCTTAATTAAAATTATAAAATGCATCTGGACGACAGCTGGATTCTATTTTGAATCCACAAAGATAAAAAAAAACTCTACATTGTACCTGAGGTTATTTACACCCCTCTCTGCTTCCCCTTCCCCTTGTTGACATGTACACTCATTCCTTTTATCTTTCTGCCTGTGTTTCTTTCCTTCATGCTTGCTCTGTGTCTCTGCTCTCTTTTTAGGTGTCCTTGAAAAAACAGTGGAGGGGGAAGCCGCTGCTCTCAACAAGGCTAAGACTCTTTACAAGTCCTGTACCAATGAGAGTGCGTCAGCAGGCATCAGATGTCAACACAGACTATTCCTTTTTGTATCTTCTATTGTCCTAAAGTGAACATTTTTCTTACTGTCATCAAAGGTTATGTGTATCTCATTCAGTTTATTGCATTGTCAAACTATCATTAAAAAAAACTTGAATAACCATTCTTACCAATTATTAGTTTTAAAAGTAAGAATTGCTGTCTTTCTGCTTTACAGCATTATGCGATGCAAATAAATGCTTTCTTCAAAAGCATTTTGGCTTAGAAGTCACATCAATAAACTCCTAGAATGCAGCCAAATTTGCATAGATTAATTGTGCTTGATAAAAAGTACAATATATGAATAATAACAAGGTTTCTTTTTTTTTTAGATTCATTTTCTGTATTTTGTTTGGTATAAAATAAATGTATCCATTATTAAAAACAGACTTTTGCTTGTTTGTATCTACTCTTCATTTAAGGTTTAATTGAGCTCAGAGGAGGGGCTCCTTTGCTCGACATGCTGCCTGATGTGTTTGAGTGGCCCATAGCTGTGGACAACTGGGAGACCAACTTTGGTAGAGTATTATTTTCCGCTGTCACAAACAGCAGAAGTCATGTACAGGCAATTCTTTCTTTCTCACTGTTCCTTCCTTCTCCTGTCTTCAGGTAAAAAGTGGAAGTTGGAGGACGTCATCGCCAAGCTGAATGAGAAATACGGCACTCAACTCCTGGTTAACTTTTTTGTCGGCACCGATGACAGGGACTCCAATTCACACATCATTCATGTAGGTGTGCAACTGTGGCGGGAATGCCCTCGTCTCTCTCTCTCCCTCTGTTTCATAGACTCACATTCATACGGACACTCTCACATCATATCCATCCAATGTGAAAATAACCACCCACCAGTTTGTTCAAATCTCATTTCTTTGGCTTATATAAATAAATGTGTAAATAGGTTTTTGTCTTCCTCTTTGCCAGTTTGACCAGCAGACAAGCCTCGGCCTCTTGTCCAGAGATTACTACGCTTGCACCGGACCCTACGCAGAGGTAGGCTTAAAGGGTAGACACAAGCACTTTTACTGGACCTACTTTTAACGGGCTCAATGGCCCCCAAGGATTATGTTGCAGCCATTGCAGCCAATTTCGCGGCTGCCGGCTGAGGCGATCTACTGGACCAATTCCAAGTTTTTTTTAAATTTATTTTTTTTAACCTATTTAGACCCCTACATATGTAAAAAAAATAGTGCCCAGGTTTAAAATGACCAGAATTACCCTTTAAGGTTCACATAAACATGCACACACACTTGTAATAAAATTAAGGCTTTCAACTGATGCACAATGAAAACAGCTCCATGTGTTCATTTGTGCCACTGAGTCTGGGTTCTGTGTCCCCAGGGGTTTGTTCTGGGAAACATGATGCCCAACAAATGACGAGGGTATCGGTTCAAACATCAGTACTTTAATTAACTTTGTGTTTATTTGTTCGCTTACATGCATTTGCAAGCATGTGTGTACACAATAAATAAAAATGCAGTTTGAGACAGCAAGTGATGATTAAAATCAAAGAAGCAAAACGGAACAGATTTGGTTGTGTCTCAATCCAGACCAGATGTGTGTGATTGAAGCAGACATCCTCTGCTCTGGTTTTACTTTACAGTTTACCATGAACTCTTGATTGATATGCAGAAAGCAGCACTCAACCACTTAGCTTGAGGCGGGCTGAGTGTGTGTGTGTGTGTGTGTGTGTGTGTGTGTGCACGCTGTCACCTCTGGTTTTTGGTCATTGGTTAAATTCAAACCAGTGACCTCCTTTCCTTTCTGTTAAAGTAAAGTCAAGATATGTATATGATGAATGAGTGTGTGTTTGACAGGCATGTCGGGCCTACGAGCAGTTCATGATTGACCTGGCTAAGCTGATCCGCACTGACCGGAGACTGGTCATCAATGAAACACACATCAGAGAGGAGGTGGCACGAGTTATGGACCTGGAGAGGGACATTGCCAACGTAAGCATGCATTCACACTTTCCCAGCAGAAGCTTAAATAGTTGGTCAGCTCTGAGAACTTCCTCGAGTCTCTAAAAGATTGCTCTTTTGTTCTCTTTTGAAACTGAAGGAAGGAGACCATGTTTTCCAGCAGCAATACTATACCTTATCTTCTATCTCAGCTTCACACAACAGGAGGATTTTGTGAGCAAATGACTTCTGACAGTATGACCTTCCACTCCTCCATTTCTAGCCCAAACCTCTCTCCTCTCTGTGTGTTTGTGGCTCCAGTCTGGAGCAGCTGCTGTGTAAAACAAGCCGTTAACCAGCCTGATCCCTACACAACAACTTTTCACAGACATCAACAGGTTTCCACGGTCCACGTTTGTCATTCTGTGCTGGTCTGCTCTGCTCACTGCCATGCTTCACTTCCCCTCCACTCGGCTGCTGGCTTTTACAAGGCAGTCAACGTTCAAACTCTGACATTTACAGACCTGAAGCCTCCTGGGACTACAGATATGTTGGTTGCTGCTGGACCTGGACTGCAATTGTATGCACGTGTCAGGAAAGTGGAGGGTTATGTTGTGACAGCATTTTTGTTTTTCAACCTCTCTGTCTTGCTTTCTCCAAGGCTACTGATACTCCAGAGGACCGTAACAACCCAGTGTTGCTTTACAACAAGATGGAACTGGGTGATCTGAACGCCAACTTCACCCTTGAGGTTGAATCACAGGTATAAATAGTCTCCTTATCTGTCAGAATTTGTTGTTTCCTTTTCACCTTCCTACCTCTTTCTAATGTTCTTTTTCTCCTCTCTGTTTGTGCTTTCGGACTCATCCTGAAGGTATTTGACTGGAGTTATTTCACAGCTAAGATAATGGATACAGTCAACATCAGCGTTCCTGACACAGAGAAGGTCATAAACTACTCCCCCAACTATTACAGAAGACTCAACCTTATTTTGGCCAGATACACCAAAAGGTGTGTTTGTGAGTCTGTAGTTGTGTTTGTGTTTAATAGCCTGTTTGTGGGAGTTGGAGTGTACTGCATGCAATGAAAACAGCTGGTCACCTATTACTCATATCGTCGCTTTGTGTGAGTAAGAGAGTTTCTTTGATCATCTTTCCTCTCCTCACAGGGATCTGCAGAACTACATGGTGTGGCGTTTTGCTATGAACATGGTGGTGGGTCTGAGCAGAGTTTACAGGGACACCAGGAAAGCCTTCCGCAAGGTACGCTGCCCAGACCCTGACACTGAACCTGTCTGTAGATAAACACAAGAGCCAACTAATACTGAATTTTAGAGGTGGATACCAACATCAAAATTTGAGCGTTAAAAAAGAAAATCCAACAACTAAATGGTAACGTTAACAAGGCAGTATGCTTACAATCACAATGCTAACATGCTGATGATTGCTGATTTAGCAGGTATAATATTTACCATGGTCACCATCTCAATGTAACAGCAGCTGAGGCTGATGGGAATGTCATTAGGTTTCCAGGTATTTTATCATGAACCAAAGTAGTGGGCAAAATCAAACTTCGACTTGCTGGCAGTGCTAGATGAAAAGTTAAGAGATCACCAAGGTTATTGCAATTAATTCTGAGGGGAACATGAATGTCTGTAGCAAGTTTCAGGGCAATTCATCCAATAGTTGTCAAGACATTCCAATCAAAAACAAAAATGTCAACCTCATTGTTGTGCTGGATGAAAAGTCAAGGTATCACCAAAATCAGTAGGATTCATCTTCTGGGGAAAATGAATGTCTGCACAAAATTCCATGGTAATCCATTCAATAGTTGAGATATTTTAATCTGGACCAAAGTGGTGGACCAACCGAATGAGACTGCCATCCCTAGAGCCATGCTGCTAGCATGGCTAAAAATAAACTGGTTGGTACCTTGGTGAAAAAGCTATGTAAGACTCGTTTTAAATGATTCTATACTTCAGTTTCTTGCTACTTACAGTATCTGCTGACATATACGCCGATTCTGAGGTATCACTTGGGCTCTTATAAACACTAGATGTTCACACTCAGCTCCATTCATCTTCTTCCTCCACATTTATAACTCTTTCTAATCCTAACCCTCTTCCTAATCTAATCATTTCCCTTCTGCCCTATTTCTTATAGTCCTAAGTGTAATGGTAATGCATAATGGAGGTGCAAATAAAGAATTGCCGTGAGCCTCTTTAACCAATATGCTGAGTGGTTTATCCTGCATCTCTAATTGATCAGTGCCTCTTTACTTTCCCTGCAGGCTCTGTCTGGTACAACGTCAGAGGCAGCAGTGTGGCGACAGTGTGCACTTTATGTCAACAACAACATGGACAATGCTGTAGGACGACTGTATGTGCAGGAGGCCTTCTCTGAAAAGAGCAAAGAACTGGTCAGTGGGGAGTGGATTTTTATTATATTATTATATTAGATTAGATTTAATGCAGGATAAAAAGCTATTACAAATACCATCAAGAGGAATTCCATATTAGACAGGCATTCTGTGTAATACATAATTGAATGCTATGTTTTTATTAACACTTGGGACTGGTCCTGAATCATAAAAATGAATCTGCAGTGCATGTGTTTTCACAAAGCAGTGTGAGGGTGTTGATGGATTCAGTTATTCATATATACAGTATGAGAACATGTGTTTCACGCACATTCCATCCCAGTGTATTTTTGTCTCTCACCTGTGTTTTTGTCACCTTTGTCTCTTGTGTCTCCACCACACAGTACTGTATTTTTTTGCTTTCATCAATTGAAAGCAGCTGAACAAGGTGTCCTTGTTATCATGCCCACACCACCCACACTGTAAATCTCAACTCTGGGCACGCGTGTGTATAAGTGCATGCTTTGGCACATGACTGTGTGTATGTGAGTCAGATTGTGTGTGTGACCTTGTACATCTGTCGTAATGCTGAGTGTCTCACACACCGTAAATCTCTGTCATCTCTGTCTGCCCACTCTAGTATGTGGATCTCAAATCGCAGCCTGTGCAAATGTGTCTGTGTGTGTGTGTGTGTGTGTTTGTGTTTGTGTGTGTGAAAAGCAACACACGACTTCTAAGAGAATGCATTCACATATCAACACCCCTTTCCCCAAATACATGGTCATACATACTGTATAATGTGCATAAGTGTGCTGAGTTGACCTGCAGCTGGCACTCATGCTGCACTCCTCACATACCAACCATCTGTCAGCCATAGAGACATTTTTCAGATATGACCATTGGTGATGTGTATGTAAGTACTGTACTCGAGTAGATTTCAGAGGTACTTATACTATACTTGAGCACTTCCATTTATAATACTTCTACTACCTTACTATGTTGAAGCCTGTTTTAGTCCATTACATCTCAACATTTATTTGAAAGCTATAGTTACTAGTCACTTTGCTGATAAAGACTTTGCATACAAATATGATCAACTTTTACAACATGATTTTTTTTAATGGATTAAACTACCCAACAGTAAGTAAAGTAGTTCAAATTAGATCCACCATGACCAACTACAACAGTAAAATACTTCTTACACATTAATGAAAATGTGAAAATAATATATCATTCACAGGGGCATTTTGTGTACTTAAACTTTTGATTCAAGGATTTTGTATGCAAGGCTTGTACTTGTTCATTATTTGGAGACAGACTGAATTAAATCAAATTGAGTAGCAAAGGATTTGTGCCCATAATGGGAAATCATTACATTTCTAAAGCAAACTATCATGATACATACAGATTTAGTAGGCTTACCATTGTATATAAACCCCACATTTGACCCATGTAAATTATTTTATAGGATTTCATGATAGGATAGCATGCATGCATGTGACCACAGACATCTATGCATTCACACAGCAAAACCTCACATGCACACACACACACACACACACACACACACACACACACACTCTGTATGCTAAGAGGTTTTCGGAAAAGCCTCATCAGTATGGTCCCTGCCGGTTTGTGGCGAACCACAGCGTGTTGTCCGAGTGGTCATGCAGTGTGTTAGCGAGGGGTCTGCTGATGTGATGAGACACTGGAATGCCTCTGTCAGCTTGCTGTGGTCTCAGAGCACAACTGTGGTTTGAGGGATCTGGAAGGGTGACCTTCGCTGTCACTGCAGTTTTTTTCCCCCTTCCTATTTTGCTTCATTTTGTATTGGTTCAGGTACCTTTTGGTGAATTATTCTAATTCTGTTTTTATTTTGTTTGTGGACAAAATGTGCCTTTTTACTGTCCAGTGAAGGATGGTACAGTCCTTGCACAGCATTATGCCATGGTGGTGGCGTCAGTCAGTCTGTCTCTCTGTCTCTCTGTGTGCAGGCGCATTCTTGTAAATACTGTAACTCAAGAGCAATACATTACAAAAACATTAAACTCACACCACAGGTTCCCTCTGAAAACTGAGCTTTTGATGTGGATTTTGGCGCACACTGCTGTGTGAATTTGCATATTCAATTCAATTCAGTTTTATTTATATAGCGCCATATCATAACAAAGTTATCTCAGGGCACTTTTTCGAATAGAGCAAGTCTAGACCGACTCTTTATATTTACAGAGACCCAACAGTTCCCACCATGAGCAAGCACTATGCGACAGTGGCAAGGAAAAACTCCCTTTTAACAGGTAGAAACCTCGAGCAGAACCAGGCTCAAGGTGGGCGGTCATCTGCCTCGACCGGTTGGGTTGAAGGGGGAAGGGGGAGCGGGAGAGAGAGAGCAGGAGGATACAAATAGTAAATTTCATTATCTTGACACAACTACAGTTGTGCCAATGTGTTATGTGAAGACAAGTATGCTGACATAGAAATTTTTGTTTGGTTACACACACACTTATTTGCTTAATAAGAATAGCGTAACTTGTTTGTTTAATATAATGTAGTGATGGTGAAATAAGCCTCTTCTTTAATTTAGAGTTAGAGGGCTCTGGATTATATCAGTAAGACAAAATTCAACCCACTGCTGGATGCTTCTATAAGTAAATTTAAATATTTAAATGTTTTAAAATGCAGAATGTAATCCGGTAGCATTATCAATAATGCATCTGCAAATTTGCAGCCAGTATAGCAGACATCTACTGTAGAGAATTGTAAGACAACAAGATGAGACTTTTGTTAAGTAGAAATGTCCCCATAACGTTTTTTTGCATACCATAAGTTTAATTGGCATTTTTAGTCACTAAACATGATGTAATTTTGACTGCATTGCCTCACTTCCTTTTATTCATACACAAAAGTAGTTGATGATTTGTCGTATTAATCATGCAAACATTATTACACTACCACATTGATATGCGACTCTGTAATGATGAGGTCTGATTTAGGGAGGTATATTTTTCCGACTGTGTTGCACAATATGTTTGCAAGACTTTTTTTTTTTTGTGCTTTCCACTGGATCCTCTCTGCAGACCTTATGAGAAAACCTCCCACACTATTTGCAATTTGTACTGACTGACAGTCAGTGTTGAGATTTTTTCATGATATACATTTCAGTTATATCAGTGACATATTTGTGACTTGTGTCTCTTTGTGTGTGTGTGTGTGTGTGTGTGTGTGTGTGTGTGTGTGTGTGGGCATCAGATGGTGGAGATGATTAAAGACATTCGGGAAGTGTTCATTAGTAACCTTGATGACCTGACCTGGATGGATGCAGAGACCAAGAAAGCAGCTGAGGAGAAGGTACTGGTTATTATAAACATCTATTGTATTGCACTGTATTGTATTCTGATTTTTAGGATATGTGATGATAAAGATGTTTGTTTGTCAAATTTTCTCTACTTTTCTGTAGGCCCGAGCTATTCGGGAACGGATAGGCTATTCTGACAACATCATGGATGACGAATACCTTAACAATGAGTACAAAGATGTGAGTGACTAAAAAGATGCGATTGTGAATGTTTTTCGTCTTTTGCTGAATTAGTGTAACAGAATACAGAGTGGGTTCATTTGTAGCTGCATATCAGTTCTATGAAAACATCTCAGTGAATTCTTGGCTTTTATGAGTTTTGCTGGAGAATATATGACCAAGTGTTGATAGCTCTCATCACGGCTAATCCTCCTGTTTCTCTGGCTGTGTGTTGGTGTTAGCTGAGCTACAGTGCAGAGGAGTACTTTGAAAACATCTTACAGAACCTGGAGTATGTGCAGAAGAAACGCCTGCGGAAACTCAGAGTCAAAGTCAACAAAGAGGAGTAAGATTCCCCGAGGGGGGCAGAATTAAATCAATGCTCAGCAAACAGACTTATTCCAGATGTGTAGTAATTCAAAGTTATAATTATAAGCATTTCAATCACTTATAATAAATGACTTACGGTGTATGTGGTGTGACACACTGTCTTGCATTTAGCACAGTGCATTCACGTTCTCCCACACAAACTCCTACTCGCAGATACACTTCAGCCTTCCACTAAGCACAGCAGGAATACTAATATTAGCCTGTTGTTAAGCACGGGTTAATTTATAAATCTTTCATTGAATTTGAGTTGTGCTGCACTACAGTGCTCCTTACTCTACTAGTCTTTAATTCCACCTTCCTTGTCTTCTACAGGTGGGTAACTGGAGCTGCTGTTGTCAACGCCTTCTACTCATCGAGCAAAAACCAAATAGGTATTTTCACATGTGCACATGCAAACACATTCAGTTTCAAACATTCATGTGTCCAAGTATTTGACATTGTACATTATAAAGTTTTGTAAAGACAAACCTATTTAGTTTTTTATTTTTATTTTTTTTTACCCCTGGTGTCAGTGTTCCCTGCAGGTATCCTCCAGCCACCTTTCTTCAGCAAAGGTCAGGCTAAATCTCTCAACTATGGTGGCATCGGCATGGTAATCGGTCACGAGATCACACATGGCTTTGATGACAATGGTATGATTTTCCACACTGTTGCTCTCTTTTCCTCCCAGAGGGAGTTTTGGCAGATTATATTGGTATTCGGATAGAAATATTTCCCTTTGCGTAACTGGTACCACTTCAGAAAAAATGCAATTTCTGTGTGCCGCCTCAGATCATTTTTCACCGCACTCATTTTTATTGGTTTATGTGAAGTTATTATGTTCAATCTCAAAGATGTCAGGATTCTTTTATACTGATATCCACAACTGCAAGCCACCCAGAAACACAATGGGAACGAATGAAATGGAATGAAAACATGTAATTGACATCACTTAACAAGATAACAAGATAATGGTTGTTTGGGCACAGAGAAGTATTTCTTCTTTCTTGTTGATCAAATCCAACCAGCCAACCTTTCATGCTTTGGCCTCTTGTTTTAGGTCGTAACTATGATAAGGATGGTGACCTGAAGGACTGGTGGACACCAGACTCCACTCAGAGGTTCCTGGAGCTGTCAAAGTGCATTGTCAATCAGTATGGCAATTTCTCCTGGGACCTGGCCAATGGACTTCATGTATGTCCTGGTAGACAATCTCTCTCCTTCTTCTTTCAACGTGTTTCATTCAAGTTTTTATAGAATTTACAGCAGCATTTTCTCAAACATTATCCCAAACCTTTCTTTTTGTCTCATTTATTTGCTTTCCGGTCATCTTTGCCAGTCTATCCATTTCCATCTTTCCTGCAGTTTTGCAGGCTTATCTCTTCTCTGCTTCAGCTGTCTTTAATATTTTGTGTTGACATATCAATCCCTCTCCCTCTCTTTGTCTCTCTGCCTCTGTCCTATTGCTTTGAAGAATGCTTCTTTTATCCCCTGGGAAAATGATTTCTTGTGTCCCAAAGAGTGGTATTTGTGATTTGCTGAAATACAGAGGAAAAATTACCATCTCCCACTGTTCTTTTTCCCTGCCAATCTTTGTGCTCTCTCTCCTTATGTCTCCTCTCTAGTTAAATGGTAACAACACCCTCGGGGAGAACATTGCTGACAATGGAGGGATACGGCAGGCATATCAGGTAATGAGTCTGAAAACAAAGGAGGAAACTCAGTTTAAGAGCCCTGGTTTACAGATGACAGAGGATGGGATTCAGTCTGTGCTTTGTTATTGTCGTCTGCTTGCTAACATTAATAGATGTGTCATTTTGCCAGGTCACTGACTGGCTCATTAGCTACAGTATTGTAAACACAATGTAGGACATGATGTGGCTGCTGATTTCGTCAGTTTTGACCAGAGGTGAACAGAGAAAGGGCATTCGAAGATTTGAATGCAATATGAGATAACAAATATTCCTATTTTAGATCAACCATGATGTCATACAAGTATTTATGTATTTACATTGTCAATTTTGTTACTTTTTATTAAGGCCAAGTGGAGATTTGATTTCCTTGATGAATAACAAGATCTCAAACAGACAACATACATTACAGTACCTGTTTACTATAATTTAAGTGCTGCAGCAACTTTCAAATTGTTGCAGTAAATTCAGAGTTGACCAGACTGTTTCCAAAACAACACAGTTTTTAGCATACACATGATTCACCAAACAGCCCAACACGTGAAATCTCCCACTGCATCAGTTTAAACCCAGTCAGATACTATATAAGGAGTTCACAGGCAGTATCCTCAGAAATTTGACATTTTAGCCAACAGAATAACAACCATAAAACTTGAACAATGTATTGAAAATTTAACATGCTTGGTTTATTGCTTATTTTCCAAGATTACCATTGAATAGTAATGAGTCAGAAATGGTATTATGAGGCACATAAAGTACATTTACTAATAGGAACATCCATCCATCCATTTTCTATACCGCTTATCCTCTTAGAGGGTCGCGTGGGGCTGGAGCCAATCCCAGCTGACATTGGGCAAGAGGCGGGGTACACCCAGGACTGGTCGCCAGTCAATCACAGGGCTGACACATAGAGACAGACAAATATTCACACTCACAGTCACACCTACGGACAATTTAGAATCATCAATTAACCTACTAATAGGAACATCCACATTAAATTAGTGGAAGTATAAAATGGAATTCTTTTTGGTTAGGTTTTTATAATTACTAACGATTAGGTAATTTTGAGCCATTTTTGATATATTTTTTAACAGTGGTGAGATAAGATGAAAACATTTGTCTTATATTTATTCTGCAGGCCTATAAGAACTATGTGGAGATGCATGGAGAGGAGCCACCACTGCCTGGCATTGACCTTTCTCATGATCAACTCTTCTTCCTAAACTTTGCTCAGGTAATTGATGGAAAATGATTGATGGATGGATGGATGGATGGATGGATGGATGGATGGATGATAAATAATGGATTGAAGGATTACAGTAATTGATGGATGAGGATAGATAAATGGATGGATAGATGGATGGATGGATGGATGGATGGATGGATGGATGGATGGATGGATGGATGGATGGATGGATGGATAATTTGGTGGCTGGATGATAATTTGGTGGATGGTTAATTGGATGGTTGAGTGGATGGATGGATGATTGGGTGAATGATGGATGGATGGATGGATGGACCATTGGATGGATGAATAACATCAGCACAAACAACATGAAACATGAAACAGCACAATATATTGAAAGTGATGTGTATTGGCGTAATGCAGTACATCCTCATCTCTTTTCCAGGTGTGGTGTGGAACACACCGACCAGAGCAAGCTGTCAATTCCATTAAAGTAGATGTACACAGTCCAGGGAAATTCAGGTAAATTCAAACCAACAGTGTTTCTTTTGCATCAATCAGCCATGTGCTTGGGTATAAGGGCAGGAAACAAGTTACAATAGTAGCTAACATTTTAAAATGTTGAGAAAAAGACATGCCATGTAAATTTCAATTTCAAGTAACCTTTTAATGTAATCTCCTCTGTATGTGATGCAGGGTACTGGGCTCCCTTCAGAATTTCCCAGAATTTGCCAAAGCATTCAGCTGCAACAAGAGCAGCTACATGGTCCCTAACAACATCTGCCGTGTGTGG
Organism: Macquaria australasica; assembly: GCA_005408345.1. Lineage (NCBI taxonomy): Eukaryota > Metazoa > Chordata > Actinopteri > Centrarchiformes > Percichthyidae > Macquaria > Macquaria australasica. Next base: position 285,858 of record SEMN01000156.1, on the reverse strand, counting down.
TGATCCACAGACCTCTGGGATGGGGACTGTTCTGATGTTGGTGGTCCCCGTCCCCCTACAGTACCTCTCCCCGCTGACTGTTGGAGCACTCGTGGGGGGCTACAGGGAAGTGGAAGCTCCCCTTAGCTCTTTACTGGATGGACCAGGGCTGGTGGACTGACACTGCAGTATGCCTTCCTCCGAGGAAAACAATGGACTGTACCCTCACGGACAGATGGAGCACTGTCTCTCCGAATCTAATACTGTAGTTCATTCAATCAGCCTGATTATTCTGCTACTCACTGGATACAATCACTCCTTGTGTTTTTATTTTTCCTCTCTCAATTTTCATCTTTTTTTACTCATTATTTGTGAGGCTGCCAATGTGTATGTGAGTGTGTGTGTGTGTGTGTTTCAGTCAAAATACTGTACAAGTAGTTGGCAAGAGAGGGACAGACAGACAAATGTGCTCAAACCCACTGGCATATGAATACACCACACACCCACTCACACAATACACATGTAACAGGGCTGAACCACTGTACTGTATGTGGGACTGAGCTGTATTCCTCTCATAAAACCTCAGCTGGTTTCAGCCTTCATCTACATGCTGATACACTCTACATTGTACTCGTAATGTACTCTTTGTTAATACATAGAACTAGATTATCTAAATTATTACAGAAAATCAGAATTTATTTTGTTGAATAGACCAGTAAATATTTAACCGTAATCACATATTACACAATACTGTTCTATATTTAATGTTAATGACTTAACTGCAGTTGGCAGGTGGCTGCTGTTTATTAGCAGTATGTCAAATAAACCAAAATGAAGTTTTCGCCTTTAAGATGACAGCTGATCATGAATCATTGAGCTGACAATCGACAGACACCACCCTTTTTATACGTTCACTGAGCCTCTTGTGTTGCTGTGTGGATGTACTGGATGTCTCTATGTGTTTTCCAGTCTTTGTAAGTCATTATGATCGCTGCCTACTGTTTGTAAAGCAAACTGGTATGCCTTACATGATCTGTTGTGCTACTGTGTGCGAGAGTGTGTATGTGTATTTGCGGGAGAACAAAGTATAAGAAAATGTAACATCAAAGGAATAGTTTGACTTTTTCACAAATGGAGCGACGTCTGCGAGCTAGTTCAGGCAGTCAACTCGAGCTGCATTGCTACACATGTGACATACCTTACTCTCCTCAACCATCTACCGAACACACCCTCTCAATTTGGCGGTCTATTTAAACTGCAAAATTTCCCATCTCTCCCTCTGCCTGTCAAATGCCACTGCTGCCCTGCATCAGTATTGCCACTTGTTCTTTCAGCCCCACCACCACCCCAGCACCCACCTGCAGGCTCCGGCTAGGGGGTTTAAGATATGTGCTCATCACTCCTCAATATATCATGTAAACACATTGGCTGGGAGTGATGAGGTCGGAGCCTAGACGCCAAACTCTAACTAAGTTCTGCTGCATAATAAACATTTCAACGTGAGTTGTCTGACTGAAATATGCTTATTTTGCTAAATGAGAAGGTCGATACCACTCTCATGTCTGTACGCTACAGCCAGCAGCCAGTTAGCTTAGCTTAGCATAAAGACTGGAAACAGCTAGCCTGGCTCTGTCCAAAGGTAAGAAAAGTGTACCAGCACATCTGAAGCTCACTAATTACCACGTTACTTCTCATTTGGTTAATCAGTACAAAAATCAAAGTGTAAAAACAACAAGTTGTGGTTTTACAGGGCATTCTATGCCAGACTGTTTCTTGGCCGGTAACAGTGACTTTCTGGAGTCTTTGCGAGCGGCCTGGCCACCCAATGATGATGACAAGTCTCAAGGACTTGGGGTCTTTACCCCTCCATTTTTCTATGGATTAAACAAACAAAATATATCATGTTAATTGGGGAGCTTTAAATGAACTGGTTGGCAGATTTGTTTTACCTTTGGACAGAGGCCAGGCTAGCTGTTTTCCCCTGTTTCCAGCCTTTATGCTAAGCTAAGTTAACCTTCTCCTGGCTATAGCTTTATATTTAACGCTGATATGACAGTGGTATCAATATTCTCAACTAACTCTTGACAAGAAAGCGAATAAGTGTATTGCACAGTATGTTGAACTATTTCTTTAAGCAAGGCGTAGTGGTATTTCAGTTTGATGTTGGTTTAATCACATGAAGTGTGCCGTATTACCCATAATTTTGTAATGATTTTTTTACACATTGAAGCAAAAGTCAATTAACAGATGATATAATTAAGCTTTCGAAGGAATGTTGGCTACGTCTTTGTTGGAACCTAATGAACTTTTCAAAAGTGCATGCATTTTTCTGAATGCAGAAAGTTGTATTGGATCCCAGTTTAGGATTCATCATTTTGTATGCCTTTATTTTCTTTGTTAAAATGTAACTGAGGCTGTGTGGTTGTTAATTGTAGAATTTTTTGCCTTTGCCTTTTATATAGAAATGAGTGCAATGAATGATGCGCAATGATCATGTAGACCACTTCTTCAGACTGTATACAACACCCTCCATGTCCAGCCTTTATACATTGTTGTTTCCCTGTGTTTTATTATACCATTGTTTGTGCAAGCTTTCTGTCTCTCTGTCACTGTCGCTCACTCCCTCAGGCTTTCTTTCTTTCTGCCTCTCTCTCTCTCTCTCTCTCTCTCTCACACACACACTCCACCTGTAGAAAGACAGATATACCTCAGTTGCCTGTATTTAGATACTTTATAATAATGACTGATAATCATCTTGAGCATTTTCTTCTTTCAAAATAAATCTTATAAATAACACACTGAGCTTGCGGGCGAGTTGTCCTTCAAGGTTTGTGTGTGTATTTGTGTGTGTATGTGTTGTTTTAGCATCTGAATCAGGCTTCTATATAAATGCAAGCTCTTAAATCTGATGCAAAAATGGTACATTACATCTTAAGCGTTGGTAGTTTTTTGGCAGAACGCCTCAAAATGAGAAACATTTTTTAATGTTGGATTTAAATTGCACTGCATAAGAATGTGAGTGTACAGAATATATTGGTCCTGCTGACTTGACTTAATGTTTTTTTTCTGAACTTCAGAGACTTTACATAATAGAAATCTTGTAGAAATGTTCTACATCAAAGTAGAAATTCTGCAGCAGTTTCCATTTGCTCCTCACCTTGAGTGCAGTCTGTGATGTTCTTAAAAAAGGTTAAACTATTGAGAGATATTCCTACATTCTGTTTAACTCATACAGTATTACTGACTTGAGGGGCGTATTTGGAATATTGGGGTTTAGTTTAATTTTGTAATTTCCACAGAGACAGGATAAACAAACAAACATTAAGTTAATTTAAATGCAGCATTAGCCCAAACTCTTTCCCCTCTAACTGGACCTATGGTATAAGCATTGGGTTAATGTGTGAAGTTAATCAAAGGCATGATGCAAACAAATGAATGTGCCATATCTTTATGGCTGCTCCCAAGCTGCCTACTTGTAAATATACCCCATGCAGCAATGAACCAGCAAGCACATTTCCTGGCACGGGGATGGCTTGTACCCAGACTGAAACTGGAGAGGCAAACAGTCCGGGATGTACAGGGAATAAGAAGAAACACTTCAAGAAGTTCTGGGGTAAAAGAGAATTATAACACACAGGATGTATAGGACAGGGGTGCCAAGTAGAAGCACCAGAAATATGGCCAAACTTTGAAGCTGAGTGTAAAAAATATCTTGAGGAATGGAGGAGTGTAACATGGGCCAGAACCAACACACACTTGTGCAAATACACAATAGTAAATGACTTCTGACTTATTGATCACAAAGCAAAGTACAAGTCTAACCTTTCTCTCTTCTTTTGGTCACACAAAAGTAAAGTTGGGAAGTTCATGACCTATATTTTGCTATTTATTGCTTCATCTTTAAAAACATTTTTACCACAACAGATATATTTCAACCTACAACTAAACATCTCTAATATGAATAAACTACTTCTGATTGGTGGAGCAAACAGCAATTTTTGGGTTTTCTCCGCATTCCACAAAATGTCACCAATGTGACAAATAGGTTGGCTTTAAAAATCAACTACAGACTGCATTCCGTACACTTTTCCAAATGTTAATTTGGTTACTTATTCTTCATACTTGATTTCATGTACGGTCAAAGTATAAAAACAAGCCTGCATGATTGTGTGTGAATTCATTTCCACCTCTCTGAGACTCATTCAAGCATTGTTTTCAACTGAATATCAGTTGCAATTGCTTATTTACTGCCTGACTTCCCCTTTTGCTCTCGCAAGCTGATAGCACTTTGGCAGATAACTGAAGGTTCACACCACCTACTTTCCTCGTGCTCTCACCCTCCCTGTCATTAGCAGCTATGCTTGCTAACATCACAGCTAACATTACAACACCTCAGCATGTTCCTGGGAGGCTGAACAGAGTGTTTTGCACTTTGTACACTATAGACGGCTGAGGTTTTGTCCTGAAGTTGCACTGAACATGGATGTTTGGAGCTTTTAAACTTAATATAAATAAGAAACATGACTTGATTGAAAATATATCTGTCATTGGATAAAACACAATTAACAGCTCTGCACTTTAAACCTCTGATCTTGGAGTCAGTTTTTATAGTCACTCATGCTGGACCTTCTTTTGTTTTTGCTCTCAATACAAAGTTCTGCTCCCCTCTGTTGCCCGCTAGTCATAAAAGGACTCAGTTTTCCTTCATGTGCCCTTTGGGCGACCCCAACAGTGGGTGCAGTGGTATGTGTGTGTGTGTGGGTTGGGGGGGGCATGCGGCCTCTGGAATGCCTGACAGTGTGTGGTGACTGAGGTGTATGAAAGGGGAGCACATCACAAATGTGTGCACACACAAACCACATGCACACCTTAAAATACACGTGCACAAAAGCACACGTGCAAACACACACACACACACACATACACGTGGAAATTATGTATTAGGATCATATGTGAGAAAGAGTTTCAGGTAGGTAATTAGAGTGGGCACCGTGCTATTGCATACTTGATTTGAAATTAGCTCTTATTGTGAAGTGCACTCTCAGTGTGCTCTCATTATTAAAGGCCACTGATAACCACCCATTCTGATTTTAAAGAGGCAGATTTTTCTGTAGAAGGTTTATATTGCCACTGCTTTAATACAAATAGCTTTAATATAGGCATTGGTATAAAAGAAAAATAATCATTCTGTCCTATTCCCATCTGAAAGTCTCACTGGTATTGATGCTCTTGATTTAATACATAAATAAAGTGACTTCTTCCATTTAAAAACACATTGCTTTTACTTACTGAGTGCACAGGCAGCAAAGGAAAACAGTACACCTTTTACAGTCTTTTTGACACGTGTCAAGGATTTATATATTTGAAGTGACACACTGTACACCTAGTGGTATGCCTGTCAGATGTGACATACTATATATGTTAATATAACCACAAGCGACACAGTGAGCCTCAAAGAATCAACATTTACACCAAAAATGCTGAAATATAACTGTGGACATTCAAAGACAGACAGTGAAGCAAAAGCTTCTAGAAAATATAAACATTACAGTCATGGCTAATGATGAACCATTTCAAGATGTTTTCCATTAATTGCCAACATGTCATTGTCAATTGATAGTGAAAATCTAGAAATCTAAATCTATCTCAGAATATATATCCTGTTTGAGCCTTCACAAAGGTATACAGTATGTGCTCACTCTATAATTAATGTAAAACAGTGACATCCTGTGGTTGTTCAAAATATCTGTGCTGTTCAGCTGTGCTTCAGCTGAGCCTGCTGTGATTGAGTCAGTACAAATGTTTACTTAAATCGAAAATATAAGATTACATTTCTTTTAAGGATTACAGTTTTGTTCCTTAAAATAGCAAACATAAACAATTTGTTGATTTCTGCATTGGATCACATTTCTTCTTCACTGCATGTTTGCTTGCTCTAATACACTTCAAGACACAGGTACTGGTACTGACAGCTCACTGACCCCATTTGCATAATTTAGCAATCTGGAGAAAGTCATTAATGCTTTTTTTTTTCTCCTCACGTTTTGACCAGGCTACTGCAGTGCACTTACCTTTACCTTTTCTTATTTAATCATGCAGTAGCTCAACTACATCCCCACAAATAGGAGCATTAATCCCTCAAATCCCAATAATTACAGCTTTTATCTAAGAAGAATGGATTGAGGGTATTGTACAGTTATAGAGACTGTCGGCATTAAAGTGACCATTGATCCTCTTTAAGCAGCAGACAGGTGAGAGATCAGTTTCATTAGTTTTACATCTTATAGTCAGTGACACTGTAGACTATGCACTTCTGATTAACTGCTTCAAGTTCGGGACTGGCATGAAGGTCACAGCACTTAATTGGTTCAGCTGATATAACACACTTTCTGTCACAATGGGAAATGCCACTTCTTTGACATGCAGTACTCTGTGGGGCTTCTCTAGGTTACAGGCTTCATTTTGCTTTCCATTTCGATGCTCTTGTTAGGCTAAATAATCCATAAACACAGTAGTTCAGTAGTTTCTTGCATCATTACACACTGTTGATACCGAAATACAGTTGTCTAAAATGATGAGTCACTCTTAAAGAAATCATAGAGGCATAAACTTGCAGATGTTTGGAAAAATTCAACTTTTTAAAGAGAGACATGCAATCTTACTTCTTTAATTTAACAAAGTCTTTTGTACTTTAATCTGCTGACGTCTGGGCTGGTTGTAATTCTTACATCAAAATGTAGCAGCTCTGTAGTTACACAACACAATCACATTACTCCAATTGTGGCTTTCAGTATCTGAATTTATTTTAAGGTTTTATTGATTTCTTTTATAGCACAGTTGGATCTGGCCTAAAGCTACTGTTACAACCAACTTGAAAATTCCCTGTGAGTCAGGGAAGAGCATCAGATTCACATGCAGGGCACTTTTTGCGGCCTCAAAAACCAGTTTAAGACCAAATTAGACCTGGCTTTGCCCTCAGCAATCATGGGCTTTGAAACAAAACTGCCTCAGCCCATTAGCCTCATCTTAGGATGGAACATCTGTCACCTCTGGGTCCTAATCACGTATTTTCCATATTTCACCAGAGGAGTGCATTCAACCATTTCACTGTGCAAGCAGTACGGCAATAAACATGAAATGTAAATAGTACACACACAGAGTTAATGTACCACACCTGGAAGACATCTTATTACACAGCACCATGTTGACCTATTTGAGGACACAAATGCCAAATTGAGGCTGGCTTCGAGGGTTAGGGGTGTTCGTGTGTGTGTGTGTGTGGCAGTGAGAGGTACTGTTTTGCTGCTATTGAAGTAAACAGATTAGGCACATCAACAGCCTAAACACATAATTATTCTACCAGTTACAAACAACCTGATGCTAATAGTAATGTGTGTGTTTAATACAAGCTTGTATGTGCATGTGTTAGCATGTTTACCTTCATGAACATGCGTGTGGAAATGTTTGTTGTGTCACATGTGTTTCTGCTAACATTACTGCATTGATGTGGTACAGAAAGTTTCCATCTCAGCCTCATTACCCTGTCGGACTGATGTTTGCATCTGGTGCACATGTTCAACATGACACAAGTGTACGGGCTTATTTGGCCTGTGCAGGCTCATAAGGCTTACACCTCCTGCTTACTGGAAAGTGGATGTGGCACAACCTGCAGTCACAACCAGACAATCTAATTCCCTGTTATTAAATGCAGACTTCAAAATGCTACTTAAAGCTGACAGCGCTACTATTACAGATTTGGAGGCTCAGCTGTAATGGCACGTTATGAGCTGACATGTCGGGCAAGCATTAGTTGTTCGATTGCTTCTAGCTGAAATCCAAATACTGGCTGAAACATTTTAAGGTTGTATTTAATTCAGCTTTAATCTTGAGTTCAGTAATGTGCCAAAAGTAAAAGAGTTCATGAAGTGCTTGCGTTTGATAAATTATGAGCAAAAAATCCCCCCGCGCCGTCTCTGCACATAACAATCAAAAGTGTTTAAGAAAGTGCAGCCCCCACCCAATTTTCTTTTCATTGTTTTTCTCTTCACATCCTATGAGAGTGCGAGAAAACTCAAAATAAAAAAGAAAGACTTGTGGTAGCCATGGCAACGACATTGCCAGTCCCAACACTCAATATTTTTGATGCCCAGTAGTTTGACGTGAATACACACACACGCACACACACACACACACACACACACACACACACACACACACACACATAGTCAGGTATATCCATTACTCATTTTACTACCTCTCAGTTACAAAACACGGTCTGTTTTTTCTACTTAAGCTCTGAAGAGCTCTGCTGAGTGAAGTGCAGCAGCCTGAATACACAAAAACTGAAATGTATCACATCTGACATTGCTCATAGAAAAAGCTGGGTGTTCTCATTAGGACATCTATTTGATGGTAGAGTTAATGGATTTCAATCCATGATGCCGATGAGAGTTATAAGTGTAGAGAAGATTATATAAATCGAAGGGGAGAAAATAACTGAAATATGCTTATTTTTATTTATAACAGGACAGACAATTATTCATGCCAAAGGAAACTTTCTTCAGAGCTAAACATCATTACCACTGGACCAGTGGCAGAGATCCATTGTAATCCATTGCTCACTTTGAAACCAGCATTTCCACATGTTTGAAAACAGCTGACAGTGTGTATGTATGTAGCTGTATATCAAGACATAATGAGGATCTTTTCTTCCCTGTGTCCCCTGGAAGGAGAACTTAATTTCTGTGATGAATTCAATTTCTTCCTCGCACACCTCTTTTCTGCCAAAGAAAGAAAATCAAAATCCATTAGTAGAATAAACACACAGGCTGAGGCTGCAGTCTGGCTGGTAAGTTTTGAAAAACGAGCTGTATTTACTAGCTTTTCTTCAAAGTATTTCTTTTTACATGCTACTATTCACTGATTGAATGGAGGATGTTGATTAAAGTGGAGTGTACATGTAGCCTAGCAAAATGTTTTGCCTCATGAAATTAAACTGGTCTGATATCGGAGGTACTTTGTGCTTTCATTTTAGTGCTTTCTTCAGCAAGGCCTATGCAATGAGCCTTAAAAAAAAGAAAAAAAACAACTAAATCATAAAAAATACACTCATTTAGGCACATACAGACACATCTTTAAATGTAGAGGACACACCTACTGTATTGTTCATACACTGATACATGTATATACAAGCATACCATGTACTTTAAAGGTGGAATAATGTACCCAAGCAAAAATGAAGACGAAGTAGACAACTGCTGTGCAGCCAGCAATCCATCCCACGATCAGCAGAATAGGGAAGAGATTGTGGGACGAAGCTGTTGGACCCACATCTAGAGAGACAAATATAGAAACAAAGTGTTGGGAGGTTGTGGAAAGATTTATTCGTACAAACTTTTTGCCTCAATCTTCTGGGTGGAATGTGGGTTTCTTACCTCTCTTGGACATGGCACCTCTCTCTGTTCTAATCTTCTTGTTGTGATGGGTGCAACGCCATGGGTGCTGTGAAGAGGTGACACTGGCATCCAGCAGGGCAGGGTGGAACAAATCCAGTGGACTTGAAATTAAATCCATCCTTAGCCCTTCATCGGTCCCATCTAACTTGCTAGCCTGTTCCACTCTCATCAACATTCCAAAATGCATTATATTAGGCTACTGACAGAAACTTACAACTTACTCGTCTTTTGGAGGTAAGGCCATTCCTGTCACATCCTTTTCTCTGTGGACCTGGTCCCAGCTGTGCCAGGTGCTGGGCTCCTCTTCCTGTATCCCCCTGGAGGAGCTGCTGCAGCTGGGGCTAGCAGCTTTGTCTCTAGAGGGTACACTGAGTCTTCTTCAGTTAGGTTAATACTATGGGTCAAAATCAGAGCTATGGAAAAACAAATAAAACTCATTTTAGTGAACAGCATCTGATCAGAATTCACTTTTATGAGAGCGTGTCTTATGTGAATTTTGATGTGTCTGTATTTGAGCAAGGCCTTGTCTAGTAGCTTGGTAGCCTACTTAAAGTAAAACCATGCACAAGCTTTAAAGGAATAGTTTGACATTTTGTGAAATTTCCTTATTTGCTTTCTTGCCAAGAGTTAGATAAGACTGATACCACTCTCATGTTTGTAGGATACATTTGAAGCCTAGCTTAGCTTAATTTAGCTAGCTAAGACAGGGGTAAAACAGGGGGACACAGCCAGCCTGGCTCTGTCCGAAGATAACAAAGTCCGCCTACCAGCATCTCTAAATTAACATGTTATATTTGTTTGTCTAATCAGTACAAAAACCAGTGTAAGTGTCAAAACATCAAGGCTTTACGTGCAGGACTATGTTTTGGCCGGGAGCTGTGACTTCCTAGAGTCTCCTCTGGTTGCGTGGAAACCAGGAATAAAACCGCAACTTGTTTTTACACTTTGGTTTCTGTGCAGATTAAACAAATGAGATATAACATGTTAATTAGTGAGCTTTAGAGCTGCTGGGAGGCAGATTTTGTTACCTTTGGACAAAGATTTTTTCCCCCCTAAAGGAGAAGAGCAGAAAAAGAGGGAGATCAGGTGGTCTAGAAAGTGGAGAGCACAGGAAGAATGAGAGGAAGGGAAGAACGAGAAAACGGAAAAGAGAGGACACTCATGGTGTAATTGGATGAACACTTGTCACTGACAGGGCCTGCTCCTGAAAATGACAGCTCTCTCTTTCTCCCTCTAACCTCTTTCATCTTTAATAGGCCACTCCAATCTATTTGTACATGTACTCAAAAACACTCACATGCCCACATATAGCCCATCATCAGTACGGTGAGATTTGAGAGATATGAGGTCAAATTGCATAATTACGTGGAATTACCCAACCCCTGCTATCACTGAAGCGTTGAGTTGTTGATGACCATCAAAGGTCCAGAATTTCCTCAGGTGTTTTGTATGATCCTTCAAAATAAGTGCAACAATGAGAGAGAGGCTGTTGATTATGTCATAAGCTACAGTATCTCCTATTAAGATGATAGAAATTAAAATTGCATCATCTACTTTGAAACTGCTATCCCAGGCGATCTGAATGAACACATATGGGTTTTGCTCCACTACTGTGTTAACTCCAAATGTACCCTCTGTTCTCTCTCTTAAATAACAAACTAATTTTCTCCTCCTGCTAAGCCACAGTCTGATTTCCCTCCCATGTGGCAGTGATTTCTGTATATCAAATGCATCGTATCCTTCTTCCTTCCTTTGGTGTGGTGGGAGATGACCCACAACCACTGTTGCTCAAAGTAAGTATCCATTACCGAGTTGAGGTATGCGTTTGTGTTTTGTGCAAAAAACAAGATAACACTTAATTTGCTAAATGTGTTGCCAGACTGTTAGACTGCCCTCTGGTTCATCAACAAAAACAGAAAGAGCCTTTGATTCAAAGGTCACAAATTCTCTCCACAGGATTTTGTATTTTTCTGACTCTTGCTACATTCATCACTTTTATTTGGCTGTATTTACATGCTGTGACTCGAGTGTTAACTAATCAATGCTTTGGATTTCCCTGGTTGCGCCTCTATCTTCCAAGTGATGCATATCTGTGCTCTGCTCCTCTGCTGCCTCGCTGGGATGATCCAGGGGGTTTATGGAGGAAAGCCTTGCCAGCTGATGGTAAAGTCTAGTTGGGATTTCGGAGTGAGAAGGTTAATGCTTCCTGTGAAATGTAAGAATTTGAACAATTAAATATTTTCTTTTTCTTGAACATGTTTAGCTGAACTCTGTGTTTAATACACTTTGTCATCATAGGTCTTGATTTCTGATTTCTGATGTTCATCTTTCCTGCTATTATTTTCCTGTGCCTCACCTGCTGCAGTTTTAATGAGTGAGCATATCGCTGGCTTCAGGCCATGATCTTTGCAGTGGAGGAAATTAGCAATAACCCAGACCTCCTGCCCAACTTCACCCTTGGCTATCTGGCAGCTGATACTTGCCTAGCAGAGAGCACCACTCTGTTAGCAGCCATGGCTATGGTAACTGGACAGAAAGTTCATTTGGCAAACTGAGAATGTGGATCTGTGCCTACGGTGCCAGTTATTGATGGTGATGCACGCACTTTAGCCTCCATTGTTGTGGCAAACACCCTTGGGGTGTTTGGTATCCCCATGGTGAGGATAATTGATGTGTTGCAAATATAATAATGATTCATGTGCTTGTTAGTTTTGTTGTGAAGTATTTCTAATATTGTACTACAGTACCATATGTCTCTCTCCTCTTCTTGCACATTTGTGTTCGGGCTGCACAGTCTGCCACTGCTTCCTCACAAGAAAGAGCTCATGGGTTCAAACCCCATTTGGTCTAACATCAGCTGTCTGTGTTCAGTTTGCAAGTCTCTGTTTTTAGGTGGGTTTCCTCTGGCTGCTCCTGTTTTCCTCCAAACCAAAGACCTGAATGTGAGGTGTTAGAGGTGCTTGGCTTTGACAAAAGGCAAAAAAAATGGAGCTGTTTCTTAGCACTGCACAGTTGCTGCTCACTGCTCCTAAATAGGTCAAATGCAGAGGATAATGTTTCTTGCTGGGACTACTTGGGTATAATTCAACTTATGTGTCTATTTCTGATTTTATTACTTGCTGTCAGTCACTTTCTAAACTATCTTCCTGTCTCATTGTCTATCTCTAATAATCTAATAACCACTCTTATTCTTCACAGGTGAGATACTTAGCCTCCTGTGTGTGTTGAGTTGCTCCACACAATGCCCAGCGATGCAGCACAAGTGCAGGCCATGGCTGAGCTGCTGCGCTTGATGGGGTGAACTTGGGTGGGGCTGGTGTTTGCAGATGATGGCAGACTTGGGATTCAGATGCTAATGGATGCACTCAGGGGAAGTGAAGGGTGCTTTGTCTACCATGCAGTGATTCCAAAGGTACTGTAATGCCTAATTTTGAAAGTGCAACTACATGTCCCCACTCTTTCTTTCTCATGCTCTCTCTACCATTTTGTCTCTTTCTTACCATCTGCAATTCTCTCTTTGATTCTTAATATATCTTTTTTTCATTCCAAGAACTATCCAAAGATGACAATGCAAAGAATTGTTGTTGTTGAAACCATCCAGAAATCCACTTATATAAGAAATGTATTATAGATCAGGATGCAAAGGTCATTTATTACTAAAGCTTTAAGCTTTAATTTTGACATTATTTAGACATACAGATATTATGAAGACTAGATGCACCCACTCAGGTACATGATACACTCATGCTTCAAATTTGCACTTGTGGCAGGTTTTGTCAACTTATTATTGAGTGAGGAGTCATAAAGTTGAATGTTATGAGAATAAGCTGTAGTCTACTATTTAACATAGAATAACAGCACCTTCAGATTTACCTGTGGATGACTGGAGTGTGTTCAATGTCCTGATCGGTTCTGGTCCAACTCAAACCACGGAGTCTGCATTGCCCAGCAGGTGAATTTCCTTTCTTACAATGGAAGGGAATCGTCCTCTCCATCATCTCTGCTGTTGGGGCAGCACTGACGGCTGCCACATTTGCCACCTTCCTGCACTACTGACACATCTTTGGTAAAGTGTAGCACCATCCCACATTTTAGAGGGTATTACATTGTAGTTTCGTCATGCTAAGAGAATAATGGTGTAATGATATTGCAGTATCCAGATCCATTTACATCAAAATTAAAAAGACCACATCCAACGCCATGCTGTAATTTATGCCTGTGTCTCCTTACTTCAAAATCCCTCCTTTGCTTTAAGGTGCGAGCCAACAACTCAAAGGTGAGCTTCATGTTCCTTCTGTCGCTCAAGTTCTGCTTCTTATGTGAGCTGGCTTTCATTGGACAGCCAGTGGCGTGGTCCTCTATGCTGAGACATACAGTGTTTGGAATCAGCTTTGCATTGTGTATCTCCTGCCTGCTGGGCCGCACCGTGGTGATCGTGGTGGCCTTTCATTCCACGCTGCTGGGAGAGAACCTGATGCATTATGTGGGTCCTGCTCAACAGAGGTTGGGCATCTCCATCTGCACCCTGGTACAGGTGATTCTGTGTTTAACACAGCAGTTCTAATGTTATTCATTACTGTAGGGATTCATGTATGACATTCCATTTTCACCCCAACTCCATATGAGGACAGGGTCAGTTATACAAATAGAGATTCAGTGTCTTGTTCAAGGTCGTGCGGGTCGAGCTTTCTGTTCATGATTTGGATTTCCTCGTATGATGTCTGCTTCAGTTTTCATTTTCTTTGTATTCTAAACATCTCTCTCTCCCTTTCCTGACCCAAACTTATTTCCCCAGGTGCTGATCAGTGTGCTGTGGCTGACTCTGGCTCCTCCTCAGCCTGCAGAAAGAGACATTATGGACTGGGGACCTGAGACCATTCTTGAATGTGCTGTGGGCTCTGTAGTGGGCTTCCCACTGGTTGTGGGCTATGGTGGCCTGCTGGCCTGTCAGCCTCCTCTTGGCCTTCCTAGCAAGGAAACACCCTGACAACTTTAATGAAGCCAAACACACAAGAACACTGTCGCAGTGGAGATTTTTGTCACCCTGGCCTCACGTTATGGCCTTGTGTTCTGTATCTTTACCCCAAAGTGTTTTATTCTTCTTCTGAGGCTCGAGAGAAACACTAAAAAACACCTGATGACCAGACAGTGGGCAATACCAACACCTTATGGTCAATAGGTGAAGACATACATTAATACATTAATGAAATTAAAAACAGAATTTGCCTAACTAACTATATGGTGTTTATCATGAAACAACAACAACAAAAGAATGCAAGAATGAATAAATAAATATTCTTGAAATTAATAATATTCAGTATCAAAATATTATCACTTCTGTGCTCATATTATCTGTACATAACTTGATCTAAGCTGTTGTATGCACTGTAGCAACATTTCTGCATATGTATGTCTGCATAAATGCAAATAAACATTTCATCATATTATCAGCTCATGAGTTAGTGTGGTGCCACCCTGACAGCCCATCATAAACATTAACTCAGACGGACAGACAGCGGATGTGTGAGTGATTGTGTTGCACACTGTGAGAATTGTTTGCTCTCACACATATTATTCAGTGAGAAACTCTGTATTGCTGTCTCTTGATTGCATCCTGTCAACACATTTCTTATCTGTCCTCCCATTTTAGAACACCCAACATGGATCTGGAGCCTAATTAGATTAGCATAGTGACTCATACCATATTAAAAAGAAAAGCCATCATCACTACAGCTACTTCAATTTCGGGGGATTTTTGAGACATTCAGATCATTCGCTGCCCTATAGACAACCACATGGGCCCCAGTGAATGGTGCTATTATGGCAGAGACCGTTTCTATGGTGCCCATCTCCTCTGTGAGTTTCTGTACATAATAGGTGAAAGAAAGTTGGAAAATAAGCCTCCCGAAAAGAGTTGGTCTGAAGAAGGAAAAATTACAGACAGCCAGGATTACAGTGAAAGAGAATTTAGGTCATGGTATAAATCTGTGCAAGACATGTCATTCACTCAACTCTGTAGCCATACATAATGAGTATGCAGTGTCACTGATATGTACACTTACCTTACTCCTTTAAAATCCTTTTCTGTCATGCTACATCATGTCCTCCAATGCTGTCACCAGTAACACTGGTGCATTTACAAAAGGTGGAGAAGATAACAGAAATATTGTACCTCACAGTAAGATGTAATTGGCCTACAGTAAACTAAATGGCTCTTAATGTTCAGCTTGTTTTCAGGCTACTGGAGCTATTGATTCAACTTTATGGTCATTTTTTAGGTAACTTGTAGGCTTTTTACACAAATATCCAGTTATTTGAATTTGCCTACTGTTGGTAAGGATCTAGTTGTGAAAACTGACCCCTTTTACTAATCTGTTGACCTATATTTTGCTTATGTTGACATAATATTTCCTTTCCCCTTGCCATATTCCGTAATCTTTCAGTGTTTATGACCAATGCATCAGCAATCCAGGCAAAAGATACCTGACCTCTTTTTACCTCTGCCAGTTATGTTGCCTTGAAAACTCACAAAAAATGGTGCTCGTCAGACTGAAACTGACACATAATGCAAATTAATCAGGAGGCAAATCGCACAGAATTACAAACTCAGTAATTAGCTGTTTTTGCAATTGTGATTTGCCTCCTGAATTGCTGGTGTTATTTGCAAACACTTCAAAATAGGGTGGGAGGAAAAGTCTCAAGTAGTATAATTGTCAAGCAGAAGTCACAAGTGGATTGTTAACAGCACCAATTGAAAGACACTTAACAGAATATTTGCTTACCAACTCTGCAAACTACTTCCTCAGAAAAGACTGTAAAGTTGAAGCAACACTTTTGATATTGTCAAAACAAACCAAACATTAAATCTTTAAATCACCAAATATTTACTGCCGGACTGCTGAATTTTAAGGTGTTTGTGTTGTTTTATCCACCCCTATATATCTAGTCCAATCACTGCCAACACTTCCTTTCACCCCAAGATATCATATCACAACTTCATATTCATGACACAGTATGTTGTATTACCTCTCTAACATGTGTCTTTGGTGAGGTAATCCCTCATGTGTCCCATGGCATGTCTTTTGTCATTAAAGGAAAACATCTGGCCAGCATTTACCTCGTAAAAATACTAACTGATAACAAGAATGAGAAAATAGCTGTATGTAAGTAGAAGACATGACCTTATTCATATGTCATTTTCCCTCCTGTGTTCACCTCTACACTGAGCAAACCTATGTCGCCACATCTCAACTTGTCCTTTACTTATTCTCTAGACTCACTCTTTTAATATATTTTTCACAGCCATGACAAACTTCCTTTTATGTCTGTGTGCCTGTAATTTGATGGCCTAATCATTTTATTGAAGAAATTACCGCACAGTGTTTTCTCATTGAAATTATTTAACCCTCGAATGGAGATGATCTGTTCCATTTTCCTTAATTAAATCAAGCAAATAGTGATACGATCTGAAGGATTACTCATTGAAATGAAACAAAGACAGGCTGTGCATTGTGAAGAGAAATCAGTCTTATAGTCATCAGGAGAGGACAGACGGGTTGAAAATGCAAAGCGTAAGAAGAGAGAGGGTTGGAAATAAATGTAAATTGAGTAATACAGTGCCAATAAAACACTGCTGTCCATCTGCCACCTCCTAACACCTTTTCCTCCTGTCTGTCCCCGATGGACGTCAGAGAACCGATGTCTCTCCATCTTCCAATTTATTCCTCTGCCTTGGGAGGAACAACAGATCAATCAGTGGTGGATAATCAATGTTAGCCTGAGAGCAGCTGTGGACAGCAGGAAAAATGTCTGACGTTTTAGTTTGTTATTGTAGGGAACAGCCAGGCGTGATGTTTATATGTAAAGGCCTCTGGAGTATGAGGATTTAATTAACCAATGACAGCTAGGATTTCCACAGTGCATACCTCAGAGACCCTGGGCCTCATCATTCTATCTCAGGTCAAATCAGCATGGACACTGCTGCCAAATCCCATTCAGATCGAGAAATGAGCTGTCCTTTACATTTCCATCGAGAACGAGTGTCATGTAGCTGGAAAAATAAAAACATTTGATACAAGTCTTGAATATGGGGCTGAAACAGACGATGAGTTCATAGGATAATATCTCCTTGAATTAATACAGTTGAAGTAGATCTTTAGATATTATACCAAAGGCAAGAATTTTCAGTAGTAAATGAGTGAAAATAGTATCCAGGTAAATTTACAAAGACAATGGTGACAGTTACTGGTAAGAATAAAAGGTGTGTGACAGCATGGTCGAGCATTTCCAGATAGGACATGATGAATGACAGAAGGCATTAACAGCACACTACTACCATCTGGTGGTAAACTGTTAATATTCAAATACAGGAGGCTTATAAACGTTGTCTCTTCCAACACTTAAATGTTTTCCCCCACAAAATCACACATTTTGACACATGTGAAGATATATTGTATTTATTTGGGGAAAAGAAAATAAGTCAATAAAATGTGCATGGGATAAAGATGATCTCCTAAAATTTGTCAGTGGCAACTTTTGACATCAGGTGTTTCCTTGTGTTCTTTTCTGGCCTGAGTAGGATTATATAGCACTTTGGAGCAAAAATGCAGCCCAGCAGTCCATAACTGGAGGCCAAGATAGCAAACACCTCTGTGACTGTGGAGTACTTCCCTGGAGAGCTGATGTAGGCGGGAACAAAGGCTACCCACACTGCACAAAAAATGAGCATGCTGAAGGTGATGAGTCTGGCCTCGTTGAAGTTGTCTGGGAGTTTCCTTGCCAGGAAGGCCAAGAGAAGGCAGAGGCAGGCCAGCAGGCCAATGTAGCCCAGGACGAGACCGAATGCTATGGATGAACCTTCATCACACAAGAGAATGACAATAGCGCTTTCACGTGGCATAAATTGGCGTGGAGTGGGGGGAGCAACAACCAGCCACACTGTACAGACGGTTACCTGCATAAAAAAAAAATGTATTTTTGAAACATTTGAATAAATGCTCCCATAACTATTCAAAGCACATAAAATGTTAGAGGTCCTTACCTGGACCAGTGTACAAAAGGTAATGATTGCCTTTTGCTGCGCAGGCCCAAACCATTTCATGATATTAGTGCCTGGAAGTGTAGCCTTAAAGGCCATTAGCACCACAATCGTTTTCCCCAGAATGCAAGAGATACAGAGGACAAAGGTGATTCCAAATGCTGTGTGTCGCAGCATGCAGGACCACTCAGAGGGCCGGCCGATGAACGTCAGAGAACACAGGAAACACAGAGTCAAGGAGAAGAGCAGCAGGAAGCTCAACTTAGAGTTGTTGGCCCTGACAATGGGGGTTGTTCTGTGAAAGAAGAATATGAAGACCACTACACAGGTGCAGAAGGAGCCAATAAGGGAAATAACCATCAGGGTGATGCCCATGGTGTCGCTAAAGGAGAGGAACTCCACCTGTTTGGGGATACAGGCTGTCCTCTCAGCATTGGACCAGAACTCAGGGTGGCAGCGCACACACTCTATGGCATCTAAAGGAAAGGCAAGAAATTTTTAGCTGCTATTCTGTGGCTTTTCCACTGCAACTGTAGGTCAGATTCTCAAACATAATTTAGGCTAATAGTTCCTTTCCTTACCAGTCTGATTGCTAATCTCCCCAGCTGTACAAACCACACAATCATGGCAACAGATAGGGAAGTGAGGTCTGATTGCCTTCCTGGTACCTGGGGCACAAATGCTGCTGCATACTGACAAGGGAACCTAAGCAAAAGAGGAAACGCATACTACACTGATCACAACACAGTCACATAATGAAAACATTACTGCACAAAATGCAATTCACAAACTTATTCTTTATTCTATTGAGATCCCTACTTTGATTTGGTTGCCATTCCATACAATGTTCTGTTCCTGGATCTGGAGTTTTTGCTTTCCAACTGTGGTCGTCTCATCAAATTTGCCAATAGTGACAAACTCTATTTCTCCATTTTTCAGCTGCCAGTTAACCAGGTCATATATGGCTGCAGGGTCGCCATTCTCATCAAACTTAGTTTCATCACCAAATGAGTTCAAGTATTCCACCTGTCTTATGTAATGTAGTAGCTAATGGAAGAAAGTGCCTATGATCATCTTGTAGTATTACCAAAACCCATAAATATTGTTTTATCATTACTATAACTTTTGTTAATTTGGCCTAAATTAGTGAACATATGGGATTGTACCTGCCATGGCTGTATATTATCTGCATCTGGACAGGCCTGCAAAGGAAATGGCCCTTTTCCTTTCACACAGCTTCTCATAGCCTTGAGTGCATGGACAATGGCATACACAGCCTTATAGACATTGTAGGAAATCCTTAGCTGTGACACATCTGAATAAATATTCGTCACACTCCCCAGCTTTTCTGCTCCAGAGCATGGAGGTTTACCCTCAACATTATGTTCCTGACCTTCAGCCTGCACAACCAGGCTGCATTGAAACAACTCTTCCCAGAAGGGTTTCAAGAAGGGATCTTCAAGGGCATCTGGGCTCAAGGGATGCAAGCGAAGCAGAAAGTCTTGCAATCCAGGGATGTGTGCTCGTCGAATGGCAAATCCCATAGAACCCTGGAGGATGTGGTGGTACTTTTTGGGAATGGAGAGGACGGCAGCTGTGCTCCAGGCCTCACTGGCCAGCCACTGTATCCCAGTGAGTTCCTCTCTAAATTTGACAGATATGTAGATGGCAATTTTGCAATGACAAAAACAGAAATTGAAACCTGTATCAGTATAAAAATTAACAAAACCAGTTGATACTGTGTTTTTATCATATTATAAATACTATGTTGTGGAAGATTCCAAACATAAGTGTCATGCCTGAGTGCTTCATCAAACAATGCGGCTGCATCTTGTTCCACAGCAAACACTAGAATCACTCGAGTCCCTGAGGAGCGGATCTTGGAAATTATAGATGAAATGGCAGTCTGTGCTCGGTTCTTAGGGATGATTTCATGGAGGGCAATACAAGCACCTAACTTTCTAACCTAAGAGAGCAACAGGAGATACATGACAACTTACTTCATTTTATGTTCACAGTATATTCAATAAGTTACACATTGAAAATTCAAAATGGCAATTTATTCTGACAAAGTGTGTAACCCACCTCATCAGCAAAGATGTTTGCCCCACCACGGCCATAGGCATCATCCCCTGCAATTACACCCACCCAAGTCCAGCCAAAATGCTTGACAAGTTGTACTAGTGCGTCTACCTGGAGATAGTAACAGGAAGAGAAAGACAGAGAGTGAAGAATATTGTTTCAGAAATGAAAATATGGACATTTTTTTGTTTGTGTATAGGGGTTATGTCACATTGTAATCTGATTGAGTGTCTGCTGCCTCTAACCTGGAAAAAGTCACTGGGCATGGTCCTTAAAAAGGCAGGAAACTCCTTTTTGTCACTGAGACAGGCACAGCTGGAGAAATAACTAACCTGAATGGAAAAATAATTAAATTTTACAATGAACTACTACAAGAAACAATGTCCAATGTCCAACATTAAACATTCTTAAATCAGTTGGTTGGACTAAACCACAGTACCCAAAGGTTAACGCCACTATGTGTTGAATTTGAGACTGTTGACTTTGACCCTCCCCAGTGGTAGTAACAACAAAAAATATTGCAGCAAAAAGCGATGCACAATGCTATCTCTAGCCTGCACAGTGGGTTTAATAGATAGAAAAATCACTGGTACACAGTTGTTGAATAGCTATGACTAACTTACCTGTGGCACATGGAAGACTCCCAGGAAACGGGCCACCACGAGAGACTGAGTAGAGCCTCCATCTCCTATCACTGCTGGTACGGTCCCATGACAGGTGACTTTACTCTGTGTTTCTCCTTTGACTCCTGAACCCTTCTCACTCCCCATTAACTCCATGGCAGCCTTCAGAGCCTGATGGGGTGTACTGCATGAATCATAGATCTTATAGCCCAGTGTGATGTTGGGAAGGAGTTTGCCATCCCCGTTGATCTCCTCAATGGCAAAGATCATAGTTTGCATCCAACGAAATGTCCGAAAATTAAATCTGGAAGGAGAGAGAAGGTGTCTTGAGGCAAAGATTAATGCAATTTCAATTTTCAACAAAATTAAAGTGTGTAGTCCTGTAAAAAAGAACTTTATTTCACTCAACAATGTTCACAAAACACTGATGCACAGAACTATGGAAGCAAGATTTGTGCCATATTTGTCCATGTGAGCAGAGATTACAGTTGCTTAATCACAATTTTGCAGCTACAGCAATTTGGGGACTAGCGAAATATGGCTTACCTGGTGCACTGTGTGGGAGGAGGCGTAGTGGTGAAGGACAGACTGGGCTCCACCACCATGTCATGAAGGGAGAAGAGCCCCCCCAAGATGATGTCCCCCTTTTTCTCCAGCACAGGCAGGGACATAGAACCTGGGATTATTTGACATTCTTGGCTCTGGTCTTGGTCGGAGTTGTAGGGAAAAATCACACACCATAGGAGACTCAAAAACACAAGCTCGGTCCTTCTCCATGAAAGACTAGACTCGACTGATCTCATCCAAAAATTATTCATCCTTTCTTTAAGCTAAGTCACTATATACCCTTTATAGCAAATGTATGTCTGTACAGTACCAGTGCAAGTAATAGATGTTTGGATAACTCATACAAACAGTAATGAACCAAACAAGCACTCTGTAAGAAAACAAAACATCAAACAATTTGTCAGTGGTCAGTAAAAAGCAAGAGCTAGTGCACAGGAAAGAATACATTATGACCCCATTCAGACAAACATAGTATCTACAGAAATTTAGAAGTGCGGAATTTCTAGTAAAGTCAGTATACGAAAATCATCTTTAACTCAAACCAATTAATAAAAAAGAATCTCATCATCAACCTAAGCCTGTATATACGAGGTAAAGGTCATCAAACACTTTCAGAGGACTGTATCTTCGTTGGATTAACACTGCACAGACAAGCTATCCAGTCTTTAGTGTCAAGCAGGAGATGCTGCCCTGTAGACTATATATGCTACTTACCTCATATCACAACTGTCAAATTGACCTCATTTTCCCTGGGCTTCTGATCAATGGAAAAAGAGCCCCTAGTTTCACAGTAAGTAACAACAATAACAAGGAACTGGAATGAGCACTTGACCATAATGGAGAAAGACACGAGCTGTGTCATGTCACAGTGTCATGCCTGACTAGGCCCAGCTCATCCTTCAGTGATGTGAAGAGGCAGGCAGTAGGCCCATGTCACAAGGGGCTGCTAAGTTACATACTTTTCAAACACATACACACACACACACACACACACACACACACACACACACACAAACTTGATACACACAGTGAACTGCTGAGTGAGAGGAAAACTTTAGAGTTGTATCAAAACCTTATAAATATTATAAATATTATAAAGAGGTGCATAGGGTGCATTATTGTTTTGAATGTACAATTAATGTGAGCATATTACATTGCAGTGTTACCTGACATACAGTGTAACTGTTAAGTGGTTAATTGCTTTCAGAATCATGGTAACTTCACCAAAATCCAGAAATGTGTCTTAATGTTTAACTTGTTTTACAAACTGTCTGTCTTTTTTCTACTTTTTCTTATTTGTGCATAAAATATCCTTCCGTGTGGTTAAACAGGTTTAATATGGTGAAATTAATGAGTCATTGGGTGTTGTGCATATCATTATCAGGACAAACCCTGCAGGCTACAAAACAGAGCACCACAGAGTGTGTAAGATTCACTTATTCACTTAATATGTCCCTGTGTGACGCTTAGAAGGCAAAGGACAATGGGGCCCTAAGACAGAACAATCAGTATTATGATGCAGTCATTTCCTTTTCTTGTAAGTAAGCCTTTAACAAGATGTTAGACTCAAAGGATCTTATGCTCTCAGGGGAAAGGGGTCAGCCCTATTGTTTCTGAAAGCAGTACAATAAGGAGATTGGAATTGTATCACAGTTGTCCTCATGGGGATTTGCAGTTCAAGATAATTAAAGCCCCTGAGTATTGGACATTTCTCTGTATTCTATTTAGCCATTGAATTCATCCTTAAAAGAACAACAGGCAGACAGACAGTCATATAGATAGAGCAGTGGGAATAACAGAGTCTAACAAAGAGATACAAACAGTTGTGAACAAGTCAACAAAAGTGATGTGATGAGTTTGTTGAGTTAAAGCATAGGTTAATTAGCTATAGAGACATGCAGACAGACAGTGAGACAAGCAGACAGACAATGAATGGGAGAAAACACAGTCAGAATGACAGAGGACAGCAGGAAGGAAGAAAATAAAGAGAAATAGGGGTAGGTACAGACAAATAGAGGGGACCAAAGAAAGAATATCATGAGTCATTTCAATTCAATACTTTTTGCATATTGAAACTGAAATATTTAGGGGCTTATTTTGGAAAGAAGTTCCTCAATTCCACTGTTGTTGGAAAATGTGTAATCCATATATATATATACATATATATAACCCAACAACTAACAAGATTTTTCAGCCATAACCAGCCATAATAATGTCAAAACCCTCATCATTACTAAATGTTCTGTTTTGATAGAAAAAAAAAGTCCATTCTGTGCTTGCATAATTGAAGTGAGAGCTGTGCCAGCATCCTAGGCAGGAAGTCAAGCACATTCTCGGCGGTCAGGTTTGTGCCTTGTCAACAATTCTTCTGCCAAGGTGTGAACAGTGCCCAGTATTATGGTCTCTCTGCTTTTGCGGATCATGTGGTTCTGTTGGCGTCATCAGATTGTGATTTCCAGTATGCAATAGAGTAGTTTGCAGTTGTGTGTGAACTGGTGTGGATGAGGATCAGCACCTCCAAGTCTGACGCCATGGTACTCCTTGGTACTCTGTTGGTGTTTCTTAGTACTGTGCATTGCTACCTACAAGTTGGGAGTGAGTCACTGCCCCAAGTAAAGGAGTTTAAGTATCTTGGGATCTTATTCACAAGTGAGAGTATGATGGACTGTGAGATCTACAGGCTGATCAGTGCTGTGTCAGCAGTAATGTGGATGCTGAATCAGACTGTCATGGTGAAGAGGGAGCTGAGCCTAAATTAAGCTTTTGATTTACTGGTTGATCTACATTCACCTAGGGTCATGAGCATTGGGTAATGACCAAAAGAATGAGATAATGGACACAAGCTGCCAAAATTAGCTTCCTTTGCAGGGTGTCTAGTCTCACCCTTAGAGGTAGGATGACAAGCTCAGACATCCGGAAGAAACTCAGAGTAGACCTGCTGCTCAGTTGAGATGATTCAGGCATATAATTTGGTGCCTCACCCCTGTGGAGGTATTCCAGGCATGTCCACGGGAGAAGACAGACTGAGAAGACACTGGAGGGAGTACATATCCCACCTGGCCTATCAACACCTCATAGCTGTTGTGCCTTGAGCAGTTCACAATAGTTGGGAAAAAAATGACACCTTTGATATGCATGCCTACAGTACATACAGCAAATTGGGCTCTGTTGGATTTGGGCAGACCTCTAGCCACCAATAAATGGGATTTTAGTTTTTTTTTACTTTCTCACAACCTATGTTGGACATCACCTTTATACTTACCACCATTGGGGTGGGAGCAATTTTCTCATACAGTATTGGCAGTGGTGAGAAATCTGTGGACATCCTCACCTGTAACTCTTAATGCAGTGACTGAGGGGGACAGAAGCTGACTGTGCACCCACATCAGACCCTGAATGGGAGGTTCTTCTCAGAACTCATGTGAGCTGGAGCAAAATGGGTAAGTGTATTGTTCATCTTGTCGGTCCATCCAAGCTGTTTGCTAATACAAAGGGACCAAAAGGGGGCTACACTAAAGAACCAGAGACCTGCTCATTGGCTACATGATAACATTTCACATGTCTGTGAAGTATTGATCCTCCACAAGCCATTTGAGCTCACTCTTCTTGGAGTATGATTGGTTTTATGGGTCTGATCAGTGGTAATAGACTTATGTGGGTGACGTCTCAGTTTTTGTCCTGCATTTCTACTAGTTGGATGTTTTTGTGTCCTTCTCCAGGTCTGTACTTAGTTCTGGCACAGTAGAATATTAAGATATACTGTATTTATAACTGCTTGGCCACTCCATGTTTCTGCATCAGTTGATAGACAAGGTTTAGTGGCTTTAACTAGAAATTGACATCGGGTACACACATTTTCTTATGAGAAATATGTGTCTGGTGCCCCTTTCACTGTCCATGCTTTCCACAAATTGGTTTACAGGTTTAGCGGCCCGGCCTGTCTATCTCTCTCATAGACCATGTGTGGACCTATGGTGCTGGCGGATTAGAGTAGAAGCTGTGTGATGTCACCGTCTTCCCATCTTTGGATATGCTGAAATAATGAGCCAATTGAATTGTCTCATTGGAGTGGGGCACAGACACTTGCAGTGGAGAGAGGTTCTGTGCCTTACAGTGCACTGCAGTATGACCAGCAGATAAGTCTACCCCACATGCTTGCTCATTAGTATGACTGGTAGAAAGTGGTAGGTGCTGACCATTCTGGGATGGCGTCTCTTCTGAATGGTTAAAGTGTGACAGAAGACATTTGATTTCTCTCCGTTGTGATCCCTTCAGAACCATCTTTTAATTGCACCATGTTTTCTCCTACAAAATTGCTTAGTGCTTCACTCACATATCATGTAAAACATGTGTTCTCTCCCCATGTTTCCTGTCTGTATCTCTATTTCCACTATCACTGATAAATGACTGAAAAATTAAAGGTTGAAGCTTTGATTTCTTTTATTTTTCTCCACTGACTAGATGACAGATGCTGACCCTTACATATCTAGTAATTGCTATGCGTTGCTGGAAGGAAGAACGCACATCTAAAACTCTTTGTTTGATCAAGATTGCCTGGCCACTTATGGGTTGAGCATTTGTTTCACTCATTAATTCAATTATCCATTCATACATGCTTTGTGTGCTCTGTGGAAGTAAGTAGATCCCCAAAATGCATTGATACAAGTTTCTTGAGAGACTCAAGTTGCCATCCTGAATCTAAACCTGTATTTTCTGAGCATGCTTAAAATACATAATGTATTTTCAGCATTATAAGTTTCACAATGTTGATTTGATATTGATGTTCTTTTTCAAAAGTTTGAGCATAGCATACAAAATAAGTTGATGGTGAAAACATAAACACTGAAGGATGGCTTACATATTCTAATACTTTAAAGTGGCGCCATTCAAAGTTCATGTATCTGCTAGAGGGTTCCCTAAAGCATGTCAGAACAAAATAGGCCACAATTAAAATCATCTCCATCGAGAAAAGTGAGTTTAGTTTATATATATATATATATAGATATATATATATATGTATGTATATATATTTAGATAGAGAAATCAAAGATAATCTAGAGAAATCAAGGAGGAACAAGGAAAAATCTGTCCTTGTGAGAATCTGAACAAATATGAGTTCACAAAACCCAATGGCAAAAGTGGACTAATCTGGCAGGTAGTCTAACCATCACTCTGCAGTAGATTAGCTCTTAAATGTGTATTATAAAATAGATATGGGCTAGAACAAGTGCTGCCCACATCAAAATGTAGACCTATTTTATCATATATTTTTTATTGGTGTAGATACAAATAAAAACAACAAAAGACCTGATTAAATGTTTGGGACGTGCACCATATGGAGAGGAGGTATGTGTGTGTGTGTGGTTTTTTTTTTTTTTTTGGGGGGGGGCTTGTTTGTGAACTTGTACATCAGGAATAACCAATAAGCATCAAGTGTTGTTTTAATTTTAATCAGTCATGAATAACAACATGCACTGAAGCGTGACACACACCTGGGAAAACTTGTTATTGTGTATATTCTGGAAGGGAGGCGGCGTCATGGCATCATCCTAAACCTGCCAATTTACCTTTTACCCAGGGGGCCGAGGGGGGAACAAGGGGCCAGATGGGCAAGCAAAGACAAGCAAGTGTTTCCAACAAGACTGATGACATCTAGGCCTGAGGCTATGAAATAGGAGCTCACCAGGTGTTGTGCTGGAAATTAATTAATTTTGAGTTTTAATGGAAGGTGATCTCACCTCTTTCAAAACAAGCTGCTCACATTAATTAGCAAGACTACAACAGAATCATTATTCAGTAGCAGCTACGCTAATTAGTTTGATATTGGAGAGAATAAAATATTATCTTTATGTCAAATGTGACAAATCTGGCATGTCAAAGCCTGTTTAACACACTCCGAGTGCAATTATAGTTGCATTGGGTTTTCTCATTTAGATGCTTTTTGTTTTTACATACTTTGATTCTCAGTGCAATCACAAGGTGCTTATTAAAAACACAAAAGTTTTTCCTCAGTGAGAAATAAAAACACTCCAGAGTTTCAAATGGCTTTGTTCACTGAGTTGTAACTCTAATGTCTGCTAGACAACTAGCATTTCAGTGGGGTTTACAGTACATCTGTGCTGACCAAATAGGGTCTGGATGTTCCTCCATGCCCAATTTTGATGTAATTTAATTTGGCTATATGGCATACATGTATGTCCTGCTTTAACACCTGGTCATCATAGTTGGGAAGCATGGTCTGAACAGGTTTTCCTCTACAAGCACCTATACGTTGTTATATTTATACATCACTCAGAGACTTAGATCAGGCTGTTTTACATTCTTTGTAAAAGCACCCCCAAATCATTAGAAATCCTCTGCCAAATGTCATATTTGGCAAGAGACACTCAGGCTTGTGGGCCTCTCCAGGTGTCAATGTAATCATCAGACAGCCAGCTGTTGGGCAGAGTGAAAACACTCATCACAAAAGATGACCTAACCAAGCCCTTATGGTTCTGCTGGTCTTTGGCAAACAAAGCACCGGTGTGCTTTTTAAGATTTCAGTCCCACTGGGAGTTTGTAGTGGTACTTCACATCAGATGATGTTTCTCTGTATTTCTGAAGGTCACATAATGTCATCCTTTGATTCCTGAAGAATTTTAATTCAGTTGAAAGGCTGTGCACAGTGCAGAAACTGTCCTCTGCTATATAGTGACATTTATTTCAGCATCTTATTGGGAAAAACATTCAGTCTAAAATTATTTTTAAGAAGCACAGCCATTAACACTGTAAACCATACCAAATGAAGTGTCTTAACACCTGGTTTAGTATCAAGGCCACTAAGGTTTTAAAGTATTTGTACATATATTAAAGAACCTTTTGATCACTATGAGCAACTGTCAGATTCTACACAGGCTCTGGTGGTACCTCACAGGGGAAGTCCCAATATAGACTTAGACCTACTAACCTTGGTTATAACCTTGCTGACTTAAGCGAAGCTACCATGAACTCTGAAGACCTCTGAACTGTTTTGACTGCAAGTCTTTTAATGTAAGCAGTTGCTGGTAGAGCTGTGTTTGCATTGACAGCATTCTAACATTGCACTCACCTGCTTTCTGAGAACTGTTATTTGCTACTGTTTAGCAGCACTTTGTTCCCATGATGCATTGCGATCAGTTGACTGTATTGCCCCAAGTGGTTCAGAATGGAGCAGCACATTACTGTAACTCAAATGTACCGTCCCTTTACTGTTTCTGGTTAAGCTTTGGTTATGCGTTGGCCCGTTTCAAACTGTATACTTTTATCTCTTATTTTGCATTTATGTATACATTCAAATTTATATTTAGGTTTGTCTCTTAATGTGTGTTTGTTTTATTGGCAAGAGCACTTTATAAACTGTTTTCTTAATAATAATTATTATTATTTTTATAATTATAATTATAATACAGTAATAAACTGTATCATCATCCTCAGCAGGAGCAGCATCATAGTCTCTATCATTATTACAGCTTTTCAGCAATTGCACAATATTGTCAGGAGATGGCAACATTGTCCATGGTATGGCTATGCTCCATAGTTTACAAAGCAAAGGCTAGTGTGTGATTGTGTGTCTGTGTGACTATATTTGTGTTAATCAGATTGAGGGGACAAAAATGTGTTTTAAAGGTTAACCATTAAATTAAATAGGTTCGGTCAAGCTTACAGTCATACTGCTACCACTAGGGGTGACAGAAGACTTTTCAATCATTTAGCTCTACTAGCTCTACTTCCTTCTTTTTTTACTTTTCTGCTCCATTGCTAACTATACAGGCACTGTTAATCAACATGTGGTGGTAAGGTGTTACAACTGACGGTGTGTCCTGTGCTGTCAGCCTGTTGTAACTAGAGGGTTCATGGCTATTGTGATAATAAATATTCTAAAACATGCCATTTTTTAATCCTTGTATGTGCTGATTTTCATTTGAACATGTCAATGTATTTTTTAATCCAAATATAATTTCTTTCTTTTTTTTTCAAATGAGCTGAGCTTCTCCACAATCTTTTCATGTACCCCCTGGCAACTGCGGTAGTATTAGGTACAAGTACCGCAGGTTGGGAAACACTGTTTTATAATGTACTTCTAACTGTGTGGCAACAGTTTGGTGAAGGCCCTTCTTTCTTTCAACATGACAAAGTTGTCCTGCATAAAGCCAGGTCCATGAAAATGGGAGGTTTGTATGGAAGAACATGACCCCATCAAACAACTTTGGGATGAACTGGAACACAGACTGTGAGCCAAGCCGTGTTGCCCAACATCAGTGCCCAACCTCACTAAAGCTCTTGTGGCTAAACTGGAAGGGATCCCTGCAGCCAAGTTTGGAAATCACATCAATCTGACACTCAGCTGACAGCAGCAGAGAAAGGAAGAGATCAAAATTTGACAGCAACGAGATGAGTAGCACACAGAGGTCGTGGCAAAGTCTGATTGGTTTAACTGAATGAGTGAATGCCCTCAGACAGCTGATTGAGTTGGAAGTGGGAAAAGGAAAAAGAACAGAGAAAGAGAATGTAAATAAATAGATTAGGCATGAAGACAGTCTTCCTCATTACAATAGTCAACTATTTGGATCACTTGTTTTAATTTATATTACTAAAGAACGCTTTAATTTGTTATTCGTTGTAGGGATGTTATACCTGAACTATATGGTCTATTTTAGGAATTGATCTAACTTGACATCTAACTGGATGTGTTCTGTCTACCATTCAGGATATCTCATTAAGATTTGATTCCCCTTCTCATGTTTTAAAAACAAAAGCATATACACTTAAATTATATGTCCTTTTTTCATTCTTCATTGAAGTTAGTTGAGTTCAAAAGAAAACATTATGGTCAAATAGAAGTTTTACTCTTGACAAAGTTAAGTTCTCCAGTAGAGATCTTAAGGGGATCATGATGCAACAGCCCCAAAGGGAAGTTTCCAGTGTAAGGTGAGAGAAGAGGTGTGGAATCAAGCTGGAGACACAATGAACTCTAGAGGGAGTTTGTTAGTTTGTTAGAGTGCTTGTGACTTGGAAGAGCCTGAGGTGTAAGACATGGTCAGGCCTGAGGCACCTGCACTTCACCACATGTGTTCCTGCTAAATCAGCCCCCGAAAGACATAGCCTCTGGAGAGCTCTAAAGTGTTTCATAAACTAACAGGCATCTCTACAAACACACAAACAACAATTTCTTTTTTAATTTAAGAGTGCCTAAGAGGCATATCAGCTGACTATTTAACTCCCCTTTGCCTGAAAAATAACAATAACACCAAATTAAATATCACATGGCCCAGTGCCTTGCTTAATTAGGTGGGTTGAATTGTTTATTTTGATCAGTTGTCAAAAGTGTAACTTTAATTCCCATGTCCAAATGCAGAATTCCCCAAAAATGAGGTAAGGTAAAATATTAGAAAATGAAGAGTAAATCTGACAAAATCAAATACAATAATTTATGGATGATTATTGTGTAAACACACAAATATATTTTCTTCATATTTACAATTTATATTATTTACACAGTTAAATCTTACTAGCTGGTACAAATTAAAAAAAAATAGGAATGACAGAATGAAAGAAACATTAACCCACATTAGTAGATTTAAGATGTCTGATCACTGTTTGTATTGATATTTGCAATTGCATTAAATATCTAAAATGTCCATTTACTGCCTTAAAAGGACATGAAGTCTATAGTCTTCCTCACTTGTATTATCTGTTCAACAAAGTTTTAAAACTAAGATCTACTGATGTTTTCAAATAGGCCCAACTACTCCTAACTGGAGTAGGCAAGCATTTAAATAAATAACATTTGTACATAGTGATGGAGGGGGTGTTAGGCATTAATTTAAAAATACATATAAACAATACAAGAATGCATCAGTTTTCATCAAAACACAGAATAAATGAGTTCAAAAACTGGTGTCAAATGAACAGTCACAAACTTTGTATTATTTAGTTTTGAATTGTATTACTTAGCTATTTCCATTTTCAGCAAAATTGGGAGTAGCTGAATACATTCATGAATAATATGTGTGTGTGCCTAATTAACATACCATAGGATCTGTGGCTTACAGCAGCATTGACATTATTCTAAGCACTTCCGTCAAAAACTGTCCATAACATCAAAACTATAAAATACTAATATGTGCGTTACAGGGGGAGAAGCCAAATATGAAGTTTGAACTGAGTTTCCAGATGAAAGTATGAGGAAGTTTTTCGCCTCCACATTGTATAGCGTAAAAAGCAGGGCCTGAGTCGCTGGGTTTAACTATTTCTTACATGACTGGGCCTAATGCCTTGCTTTTGATGTTCAACACTGCACTGTGGGAAAAAATTGCAAGTGAGCATAATTTGCTAAATAAAAATAGGACCCTATATACCTGCATAGCACTGAAGACCTTCCCCTGCTGACTGTATTTTATTGTATAATACCTCAGCATTATAGTGAATGTAATTCTGTTTTCAAGTCTGTGGCAGTCAGTGTAGAAGAAGTACTCAAATCATTTACTTAAGTAAAAGTAGAAAAACATCAATGTAAAAATACTCTGGTACAAGTGAAAGTCCTGTATTTACAATTTTATTTAAATGAAAGTACAGAAGTATTGTCACCAAAATATCCTTAGAAAAAAATACTAATTATGCAGAATGGCCCCTTTCAGAGTGTTACATTGTAATATAAACTATATTGGATTGTTATTATTGATACATTGCCATGTATTTACATTTTGCGTGTGAAGGTATTATTTTTCTTATTTCATATACTGTTGAACATTTTAATCTATATAAAATTATCATATTTCATTATTGATCATATGTTGTGTACAAATAAGTACAAAGAACGGCAAAGTAACTAGTAACTACACCTGCCGTGGCACAATCATTTCGTACAATAATTTCATGGCAAGGCAATGACTGTCCTATCTTGCTTATCTCTGACTGGTTAGTAAGAGGCCAGTGAGCCCTGCCTTCAGCTAAGATTATAAAACGTCACATTTATGTCCGCTTTGACCTGACCTGGGTGCCTCTACCCCATCAGCATTTGGGAGTAGGAAATGTCACAAGTGATAACAGGGCTGGTTTTCATTGGGCTCCTGTTTGCATTTGGAGCAGCGGAGGAGGAAGCTCCTGCCTGTCAGATTCTGGGGAGTCCAGAGTTCCCTCTGCTGTCCAAAGAGGGAGATGTCATGATAGGGGGAGCCTTTTCCATCCACAGCAAAATCACACAACCTCCACTTTCCTTTACAGAGAAACCAACACCTCTCACATGTTCCAGGTGACTTTGAGCACTGTTTGAAAAATGTTTTCTGAGTGAGTTTTGTCACAGTGAATACAATATTGTTTTTTGCTCCTTTTGTCTCAGTGTCAACCTCAGGGAGTTTCGATTTGCCCAGACCATGATCTTTGCAATCGAGGAAATAAACAAAAGTGAAGTTCTTCTTCCCAATGTTTCTATTGGATATCGCATTTATGACAACTGTGGCTCAACGTTATCGTCAATGCGTGCGGTGATGGCCCTGATGAACGGTGATGAGTGGACTGTAGGAAAGAGCTGCTCCGGTCAGTCAGCTGTTCATGCTATTATCGGGGAGTCAGAATCCACTTCAACCATTGTGCTGTCACGGACTACTGGACCGTTCAAAATACCAGTGGTAAGAGGGATGTCTATGTGTATAAATGTGTATATCATATGCAAACTCTTCTTATTGTGCCTCTCTCTTTGTGTGTTCTCAGATAAGTCATTCAGCTACTTGTGAGTGTTTGAGCAGCAGGAAAGAGTATCCCTCTTTCTTTCGAACCATTGCCAGTGACCTCTACCAAAGCCAAGCCCTCGCCCAGCTAGTCAAGCACTTTGGCTGGACCTGGGTCGGGGCAGTCAACAGCGACAGTGACTATGGCAACAATGGCATGGCCATCTTCCTTGCTGCAGCCCAGGAGGAAGGAGTGTGTGTGGAGTATACAGAGAAATTTCACAGGGCAGAACCAGAAAAACTCATGAAAGTGGTGGAAGTGATCCGAAAGAGCACTGCCCGGGTCATTGTTGGCTTCCTGGCCCATGTAGAGATGAACAACCTTCTACAGCAGCTGAGTCTGCACAACATCACAGGCCGGCAGTTTATTGGTGTGGAGGCCTGGATCACTGCTGACAGCCTTGTGACTCCCACCAGCTTTAGTGTGCTGGGAGGTTCGCTGGGTTTTGCTGTGCAAAAGGCCAATATCAGTGGCCTGGATGATTTTTTAATCAAAGATTTCTGGGAGACAGAGTTTAAGTGCCAGGAGACAAACAACGACGCCGTGACAGAAACAGCACGTTGCAAAGAAAACCAGGATATAATTGGGCTTAAATATGATGATGATGATGTGACAGAGCTGAGATACTCCAGTAACATTTACAAAGCCATCTATGCTGTGGCCCATTCTCTGCACAGCGTCTTAAAGTGCTCCAAAAGTCAGGGGTGTGACAAGACTGTAACGGTTACTCCCTGGCAGGTAAAAAGAATTGATTGCTAAACTGTTTATTTCTTAGTTCTGTAAATTAATATATTGAATTATTGTCTTACTGCTTTTTAGGTAGTGGAGTCTTTGAAGCAGGTAAATTTTACCATTAAGAACGGGGACCAGGTGTGGTTTGACAGCACCGGAGCAGCTGTGGCTCAGTATGAAGTGGTGAACTGGCAGCAAGGATCAAACGGCTCAGTCCAGTTTAAACCTGTCGGCTACTACGATGCCTCACTACCTCCTGGACAGAAGTTTGTCCTCAAGACTGAAGCCATAATGTGGCCGGATGGACAGAAAGAGGCAAATATCATAATTGACAGTAAAACCTACACTTATGTAATGCAAATGTCTGGCCATGCCACTGCAATATTTCATCTTGAATGACTGTTTAAATCAACTCAACATCTGTCATTTTCTTTGATTCAAAGTTGCCTGTGTCAGTGTGCAGTGAGAGCTGTCGTCCGGGAACTCATAAGGTCCTTCAGAAAGGAAAGCCAGTGTGCTGCTATGACTGTATACCGTGTGCAGAGGGGGAAATCAGCACCAGCACAGGTACATGTACCACAGACCTGAGATATGGCAATTTGCATACATTGTTTGCTTTCCACACTCTGTGTATCATGTTAAAGTTTGCTATGGTACAGTCTCTCATTGACATTTTTAGGATGTAACTGAATAAATTACAATAATAGTAATAATATTTCTATTACAGATTCTAATGACTGCAAAAAGTGTCCTGACGAGTATTGGTCCAATCAAAACAGAGATGCATGTGTACTGAAAAATGTCGAGTTCCTCTACTTCGCTGAAGTTATGGGTATACTACTTGTATTTTTCACTTTGTTTGGTGTGCTCCTTACTTTAATTGTGGCCACGCTATTCTTGATCAATAAGGAAACTCCATTGGTGAGGGCCAACAACTCTGAGCTGAGCTTCCTGCTGCTCTTCTCCTTGACTCTGTGTTTCCTGTGTTCTCTGACCTTCATCGGCCAGCCCTCTGAGTGGTCCTGCATGCTGCGACACACAGCATTCGGCATCACCTTTGTCCTCTGTATCTCTTGTATTCTGGGGAAAACAATAGTGGTGTTAATGGCCTTCAGGGCCACACTTCCAGGCAGTAATGTGATGAAATGGTTTGGGCCTGCACAGCAGAGGCTCAGTGTTCTGGCTTTCACTCTCATACAGGTTTTAATTTGCATACTTTGGCTGACAATCAACCCTCCCTATCCCTTCAAAAATATGAAACACTATAAAGATAAGATTATACTCGAATGTGCCCTGGGATCAGCTGTAGGGTTCTGGGCTGTGTTAGGATACATAGGACTCCTTGCAGTCCTTTGTTTTGTTCTTGCTTTTTTGGCTAGAAAGTTACCCGACAATTTCAATGAAGCTAAATTTATCACCTTCAGCATGCTGATATTCTGTGCAGTCTGGATCACCTTTATCCCAGCGTATGTCAGCTCTCCTGGGAAGTTCACTGTGGCTGTGGAGATATTTGCTATTTTAGCCTCCAGTTATGGGCTTCTTTTCTGTATATTTGCACCAAAATGCTTTATTATTGTATTCAAACCTGAACTGAACACAAAGAAACATCTGATGGGGAAAACGCAATCCGATTAAATGCAGACATCATTTTAATAGAAATGACAGTACATCTCTTATTTTTTTATTTCACCGCTTCTGGCTTGATTTAAATTTTGGCATGACTCGAGCATACAGTTCATTTAAACATAAATATTATTTAGCTTTCCTTTTTTCTGTATCAAAATCTTGACAAAAGCTACAAAGCGACAATACTTTTTTCAAAGTAATTTCAACATTGTTGACTGGCATTTAACTCTTACAGGTTTATTTTAGATCATTTCATGATGTATTGAATTATACCTATCTGGTAATACAGACAGTTAAAAAATGCTTACATTTGAAAAATATTTTCAAATTTGTGTCAGTGATAATTGTCTCCTACTTACTTTTAATAAATGTGGTTGGCAATCAAACTGAGGATGCACATTATTAAATCATTTTAATTAGCACAATTGGGGCCTGTAAAGTGAGACTCTGTGTCTACTGTGCAAGCCTTCATTATGTACACTGTCATCACACAAGCATAATATGCACATATTTCACAAAAGCATGTGGGTCAAAGGGCTGTGTCATTATAAAAAGTACTTGAAAAGAACCTGAACTTGACACTAACCTCTCCCACACAGACTGTACCCCCAAACATAGCTAATGAAACAACAAATAAAGCTCCACTGAAGCAGTATTGGGAGTTAAAGGCCTTGCTTGAGGGCACATCAGTGGTCTGTGGATTGAATCTGCAACCTACATGCCACAAGAAAGATATATCATAAGTTATGTGATATTTACTGAGCATATTTTTAAGGTTTCATTCCAACATAACATGGCTAGAATTGTGTCTGCACACACCAGAAAATAAGTAAATAAATACAAATTGAGATGAATGTTTCAGATAGTCTTGTCAGGCTCAGCTCTACCTGACTAATATTACAGTAGTTTATGCTGTATTTTAGTGAGCCTCAGGAGTATTTCATTAGACTCAGATATACTTAGGCACAGAGGTGCCTTGAGCTGTTGTTAGCATGCTAATATTAGAATGCTTACATTTAGTGCATTAACAGGCATGCAAACAACCACTGAATCCTAAATGTTGTTATGTTTAGCATAACATTTAGCATGTTAGCATGTTTACATTTAGGCGCGTCTTCACTGCCACCTGCTGGACATTTAATATATTTTAATTGCGATAAATGTATTCGAAAAAAATCTACTTCTTTAATATGTACATATACTATACATCTATAGTGTAGCCTATACATATGCAACTCTATCAATTAATAAGAACGTCAGTATTCAGTTCTGCAAAACACTAGATTAGGTTCAATCCCGATATTTTTAGAATTTTCGCTTCATACAGTATCTGCAAAACTACGAAATGGTTAAAGTTAAGGTGAGATAATGGTTATGGCAAATTAATTATGGTTATATTATAGGTAGGGTCAAGCAACTAAAACACTTAGTTGGGGTCTGGAAAAGATTTTGGATGAAGTTGCAAATGTTAATTGCAGGTCAGTAACAGGATCCAAACTCAAAGTCAGACTTGCTACATGCCCATTCACCACCACAACCTCCACACCACTACTTCCTGCATTGGCAGTGAACATTGGCATTGTATGTAATTGTGAGGTGTAGAATCATCCAATATATACATTATTCTTAGGAATACTGGGCTGGCATATTATGTTTTTTCAGCATTGTTTTTTTTTAACACAATTATACATAACATATTTTTTCATATTAAATAAACACAATATATGATAACACACATATGCCCACAAACACCACCTCCAATGCCAAATGTGCCAATTGTATTACTTAGCTATTTCCATTTTCAGCAAAATTGGGAGTAGCTGAATACATTCATGAATAATATGTGTGTGTGCCTAATTAACATACCATAGGATCTGTGGCTTACAGCAGCATTGACATTATTCCAAGCACTTCCGTCAAAAACTGTCCATAACATCAAAACTATAAAATACTAATATGTGCGTTACAGGGGGAGAAGCCAAATATGAAGTTTGAACTGAGTTTCCAGATGAAAGTATGAGGAAGTTTTTCGCCTCCACATTGTATAGCGTAAAAAGCAGGGCCTGAGTCGCTGGGTTTAACTATTTCTTACATGACTGGGCCTAATGCCTTGCTTTTGATGTTCAACACTGCACTGTGGGAAAAAATTGCAAGTGAGCATAATTTGCTAAATAAAAATAGGACCCTATATACCTGCATAGCACTGAAGACCTTCCCCTGCTGACTGTATTTTATTGTATAAGACCTCAGCATTATAGTGAATGTAATTCTGTTTTCAAGTCTGTGGCAGTCAGTGTAGAAGAAGTACTCAAATCATTTACTTAAGTAAAAGTAGAAAAACATCAATGTAAAAATACTCTGGTACAAGTGAAAGTCCTGTATTTACAATTTTATTTAAATGAAAGTACAGAAGTATTGTCACCAAAATATCCTTAGAAAAAAATACTAATTATGCAGAATGGCCCCTTTCAGAGTGTTACATTGTAATATAAACTATATTGGATTGTTATTATTGATACATTGCCATGTATTTACATTTTGCGTGTGAAGGTATTATTTTTCTTATTTCATATACTGTTGAACATTTTAATCTATATAAAATTATCATATTTCATTATTGATCATATGTTGTGTACAAAGAAGTACAAAGAACGGCAAAGTAACTAGTAACTACACCTGCCGTGGCACAATCATTTCGTACAATAATTTCATGGCAAGGCAATGACTGTCCTATCTTGCTTATCTCTGACTGGTTAGTAAGAGGCCAGTGAGCCCTGCCTTCAGCTAAGATTATAAAACGTCACATTTATGTCCGCTTTGACCTGACCTGGGTGCCTCTACCCCATCAGCATTTGGGAGTAGGAAATGTCACAAGTGATAACAGGGCTGGTTTTCATTGGGCTCCTGTTTGCATTTGGAGCAGCGGAGGAGGAAGCTCCTGCCTGTCAGATTCTGGGGAGTCCAGAGTTCCCTCTGCTGTCCAAAGAGGGAGATGTCATGATAGGGGGAGCCTTTTCCATCCACAGCAAAATCACACAACCTCCACTTTCCTTTACAGAGAAACCAACACCTCTCACATGTTCCAGGTGACTTTGAGCACTGTTTGAAAAATGTTTTCTGAGTGAGTTTTGTCACAGTGAATACAATATTGTTTTTTGCTCCTTTTGTCTCAGTGTCAACCTCAGGGAGTTTCGATTTGCCCAGACCATGATCTTTGCAATCGAGGAAATAAACAAAAGTGAAGTTCTTCTTCCCAATGTTTCTATTGGATATCGCATTTATGACAACTGTGGCTCAACGTTATCATCAATGCGTGTGGCGATGGCCCTGATGAACGGTGATGAGTGGACTGTAGGAAAGAGCTGCTCCGGTCAGTCAGCTGTTCATGCTATTATCGGGGAGTCAGAATCCACTTCAACCATTGTGCTGTCACGGACTACTGGACCGTTCAAAATACCAGTGGTAAGAGGGATGTCTATGTGTATAAATGTGTATATCATATGCAAACTCTTCTTATTGTGCCTCTCTCTTTGTGTGTTCTCAGATAAGTCATTCAGCTACTTGTGAGTGTTTGAGCAGCAGGAAAGAGTATCCCTCTTTCTTTCGAACCATTGCCAGTGACCTCTACCAAAGCCGAGTCCTCGCTCAGCTAGTCAAGCACTTTGGCTGGACCTGGGTCGGGGCAGTCAACAGCGACAGTGACTATGGCAACAATGGCATGGCCATCTTCCTTGCTGCAGCCCAGGAGGAAGGAGTGTGTGTGGAGTATACAGAGAAATTTCACAGGGCAGAACCAGAAAAACTCATGAAAGTGGTGGAAGTGATCCGAAAGAGCACTGCCCGGGTCATTGTTGGCTTCCTGGCCCATGTAGAGATGAACAACCTTCTACAGCAGCTGAGTCTGCACAACATCACAGGCCGGCAGTTTATTGGTGTGGAGGCCTGGATCACTGCTGACAGCCTTGTGACTCCCACCAGCTTTAGTGTGCTGGGAGGTTCGCTGGGTTTTGCTGTGCAAAAGGCCAATATCAGTGGCCTGGATGATTTTTTAATCAAAGATTTCTGGGAGACAGAGTTTAAGTGCCAGGAGACAAACAACGACGCCGTGACAGAAACAGCACGTTGCAAAGAAAACCAGGATATAATTTGGCTTAAATATGATGATGATGATGTGACAGAGCTGAGATACTCCAGTAACATTTACAAAGCCATCTATGCTGTGGCCCATTCTCTGCACAGCGTCTTAAAGTGCTCCAAAAGTCAGGGGTGTGACAAGACTGTAACGGTTACTCCCTGGCAGGTAAAAAGAATTGATTGCTAAACTGTTTATTTCTTAGTTCTGTAAATTAATATATTGAATTATTGTCTTACTGCTTTTTAGGTAGTGGAGTCTTTGAAGCAGGTAAATTTTACCATTAAGAACGGGGACCAGGTGTGGTTTGACAGCACCGGAGCAGCTGTGGCTCAGTATGAAGTAGTGAACTGGCAGCAAGGATCAGATGGCTCAGTCCATTTTAAACCTGTCGGCTACTACGACGCCTCACTACCTCCTGGACAGAAGTTTGTCCTCAAGACTGAAGCCATAATGTGGCCAGATGGACAGACAGAGGCAAATATCATAATTGACAGTAAAACCTACACTTATGTAATGCAAATGTTTGCCATGGAAACTGCAATATTTCATATTGAATGACTGTTTAAATCATCTCAACATCTGTCATTTTCTTTGATTCAAAGTTGCCTGTGTCAGTGTGCAGTGAGAGCTGTCGTCCGGGAACTCATAAGGTCCTTCAGAAAGGAAAGCCAGTGTGCTGCTATGACTGTATACCGTGTGCAGAGGGGGAAATCAGCACCAACACAGGTACATGTACCACAGACCTGAGATATGGCAATTTGCATACATTGTTTGCTTTCCACACATTGTTTGCTTTCCACACTCTGTGTATCATGTTAAAGTTTGATATGGTACAGTCAAAGACATGTTTATAATATTTTAATATTTTAACATTTTAATAATAGTAATAATATTTCTATTACAGATTCTAATGACTGCAAAAAGTGTCCTGACGAGTATTGGTCCAATCAAAACAGAGATGCATGTGTACTGAAAAATGTCGAGTTCCTCTACTTCGCTGAAGTTATGGGTATACTACTTGTATTTTTCACTTTGTTTGGTGTGCTCCTTACTTTAATTGTGGCCACGCTATTCTTGATCAATAAGGAAACTCCATTGGTGAGGGCCAACAACTCTGAGCTGAGCTTCCTGCTGCTCTTCTCCTTGACTCTGTGTTTCCTGTGTTCTCTGACCTTCATCGGCCAGCCCTCTGAGTGGTCCTGCATGCTGCGACACACAGCATTCGGCATCACCTTTGTCCTCTGTATCTCTTGTATTCTGGGGAAAACAATAGTGGTGTTAATGGCCTTCAGGGCCACACTTCCAGGCAGTAATGTGATGAAATGGTTTGGGCCTGCACAGCAGAGGCTCAGTGTTCTGGCTTTCACTCTCATACAGGTTTTAATTTGCATACTTTGGCTGACAATCAACCCTCCCTATCCCTTCAAAAATATGAAACACTATAAAGATAAGATTATACTCGAATGTGCCCTGGGATCAGCTGTAGGGTTCTGGGCTGTGTTAGGATACATAGGACTCCTTGCAGTCCTTTGTTTTGTTCTTGCTTTTTTGGCTAGAAAGTTACCCGACAATTTCAATGAAGCTAAATTTATCACCTTCAGCATGCTGATATTCTGTGCAGTCTGGATCACCTTTATCCCAGCGTATGTCAGCTCTCCTGGGAAGTTCACTGTGGCTGTGGAGATATTTGCTATTTTAGCCTCCAGTTATGGGCTTCTTTTCTGTATATTTGCACCAAAATGCTTTATTATTGTATTCAAACCTGAACTGAACACAAAGAAACATCTGATGGGGAAAACGCAATCCGATTAAATGCAGACATCATTTTAATAGAAATGACAGTACATCTCTTATTTTTTTATTTCACCGCTTCTGGCTTGATTTAAATTTTGGCATGACTCGAGCATACAGTTCATTTAAACATAAATATTATTTAGCTTTCCTTTTT
This sequence comes from Macquaria australasica, assembly GCA_005408345.1. Classification (NCBI taxonomy): domain Eukaryota; kingdom Metazoa; phylum Chordata; class Actinopteri; order Centrarchiformes; family Percichthyidae; genus Macquaria; species Macquaria australasica. The sequence continues at coordinate 243,929 of SEMN01000156.1, read as the reverse complement.
TCTGTATCAAAATCTTGACAAAAGCTACAAAGCGACAATACTTTTTTCAAAGTAATTTCAACATTGTTGACTGGCATTTAACTCTTACAGGTTTATTTTAGATCATTTCATGATGTATTGAATTATACCTATCTGGTAATACAGACAGTTAAAAAATGCTTACATTTGAAAAATATTTTCAAATTTGTGTCAGTGATAATTGTCTCCTACTTACTTTTAATAAATGTGGTTGGCAATCAAACTGAGGATGCACATTATTAAATCATTTTAATTAGCACAATTGGGGCCTGTAAAGTGAGACTCTGTGTCTACTGTGCAAGCCTTCATTATGTACACTGTCATCACACAAGCATAATATGCACATATTTCACAAAAGCATGTGGGTCAAAGGGCTGTGTCATTATAAAAAGTACTTGAAAAGAACCTGAACTTGACACTAACCTCTCCCACACAGACTGTACCCCCAAACATAGCTAATGAAACAACAAATAAAGCTCCACTGAAGCAGTATTGGGAGTTAAAGGCCTTGCTTGAGGGCACATCAGTGGTCTGTGGATTGAATCTGCAACCTACATGCCACAAGAAAGATATATCATAAGTTATGTGATATTTACTGAGCATATTTTTAAGGTTTCATTCCAACATAACATGGCTAGAATTGTGTCTGCACACACCAGAAAATAAGTAAATAAATACAAATTGAGATGAATGTTTCAGATAGTCTTGTCAGGCTCAGCTCTACCTGACTAATATTACAGTAGTTTATGCTGTATTTTAGTGAGCCTCAGGAGTATTTCATTAGACTCAGATATACTTAGGCACAGAGGTGCCTTGAGCTGTTGTTAGCATGCTAATATTAGAATGCTTACATTTAGTGCATTAACAGGCATGCAAACAACCACTGAATCCTAAATGTTGTTATGTTTAGCATAACATTTAGCATGTTAGCATGTTTACATTTAGGCTCTTCTTCACTGCCACCTGCTGGACATTTAATATATTTTAATTGCGATAAATGTATTCGAAAAAATCTACTTCTTTAAAATGTACATCTACTATACATCTATAGTGTAGCCTATACATATGCAACTTTATCAATTAATAAAAACGTCAGTATTCAGTTCTGCAAAACACTAGATTAGGTTGGTTAAATGGGAAATGGTTAAAGTTAAGGTGAGATAATGGTTATGGCAAATTAATTATGGTTATATTATAGGTAGGGTTAAGCAACTAAAACACTTAGTTGGGGTCTGGAAAAGATTTTGGATGAAGTTGCAAACGTTAATTGCAGGTCAGTAACAGGATCCAAACTCAAAGTCAGATTTGCTACATGCCCATTCACCACCACAACCTCCACACCACTACTTCCTGCATTGGCAGTGAACATTGGCATTGTATGTAATTGTGAGGTGTAGAATCATCCAATATATACATTATTCTTAGGAATACTGGGCTGGCATATTATGTTTTTTCAGCATTGTTTTTTTTTAACACAATTATACATAACATATTTTTTCATATTAAATAAACACAATATATGATAACACACATATGCCCATAAACACCACCTCCAATGCCAAATTATTTATTTTGGTTCACATATTTGTCTGAATACCAATTATTTTATAAAGGGTTTCTCCAGATCCTTTCCTGATTATTGAGTTTGATTTGCAGCTTTTTCCTATTTTTCCCTTTTCATTGTTGTAGATTTGGTACAACATATTTACTGCAAATAAAATAAAATCTCCAGCTTCTATACAAACTTGACATCCAGTTTGCATCTAAAGTATGTTTAAATGCTATATGTTCCCCCTCATCACATCTTCCTACAATTTCATTCAGAACTTACAGTAATAATTGCATAATCGTCTTAAAAACAGAACATACCATCTCAAATGAAGAACAGCAAAGTGGTCTGACATCATCAAACTGTGATTTGATAAGACGACCTCAGTCATCATCATCTGCAGAAGTATAAAGCTCTGCCCATGAAAGGAGATACATGTTTTGGTCAGTGATAGAAGCACTCATCACAGAGTATAGATTTGTGTGTGCATGTGTGAGCTTCTTTGTACCAGATGTGTGACTGTGTCTATGTAATGTTACTCTTTGTGCTTTTTATGGGAGCCTTTGGAGCAGAGGAGGACGCTGCGCTCTGTGAGATGCTGGGGAGCCCAGAGTTTCCTCTGTTATCTATGGAAGGAGATATCACTATTGGAGGAACTTTCTCCATCCATAGCCAAATCTCAAAGCCTCTGCTCTCCTTCACAGATACTCCAGAACCTCTCATATGCTCCAGGTACTGTTTGTTGTCTCCTTTCTTATTTGTTGGTTTCTGAACAGAGGAAAAATCACATCTGTCAGTCTGAAAACTGTTTGTAAAAAACTGTTCTTACTCTTTTCAGGATAAATTTCAGAGAATTTAGTTTTGCCCAAACAATGATTTTTGCCATTGAGGAGATCAACAATAGCAGCTCTCTGCTGCCTAATATCTCAATTGGTTATAAGGTATTTGACAGCTGTGGTTCAACACTGCCTTCAACGCGTGCAGTGATGGGTCTAATAAATGGACAGGAAAGGACTTTGGGAAAAACCTGCTCCAGCCAGTCATCTGTTCATGCCATCATCGGAGCCTCTGAGTCCTCAGCAACTATTGTGATGCTACGAATTTCAGGGATTTTCCAAATACCAGTGGTAAATATTTATAATAGCTATGTTCCTTTTTTGACTGATTTCACCATGTTCCTCTTTCCAAAAGGCTTGATCACCCTTTATTTGGACACTCCAGAGCTAATGATCAACATACTATAAAGTGACTGTTTTTTTTAATTCTGGTATTATTATATTTAATTTTAGGGCTATGCTATTAAGGTTGACAGAGTTTGCACAATGCAGCAGATTGAGTCAGAAGTCAGATGTTGAGTCAAACAACATTTTGTCAATGTTTGTCACTTTATAATTTTCAGTCTCTGACCACTCAAATGTTATAAATAGGTTTTAATTTCCCCCTTTTTCTTTTCTATTAGATCAGCCACTTTGCCACTTGTGCTTGTCTGAGTAACAGAAAGGAGTACCCCTCCTTCTTCAGAACCATCCCTAGTGACTACTATCAGAGCAGAGCATTGGCAAAACTGGTGAAGCACTTTGGCTGGACATGGGTTGGGGCAGTTAGAAGTGACAATGATTATGGTAACAATGGCATGGCAACATTTATCGCAGCTTCAAGTCAGGAGGGGGTCTGTATTGAGTACTCAGAGGCCATCTCAAGGACTGACCCCAGTGAGAAGATTGCCAGGGTGGTCAGAGTGATTCAAAGCGGCAGTGCAAGGGTTTTAGTTGCCTTCCTCGCCCAGGGCGAGATGGACGTTCTGCTTGAGGAAGCTCTGAAACAGAACTTGACTGGACTGCAGTGGGTGGGCAATGAGTCCTGGATTACAGCAGGTCATCTGGCCACTAAAAAGTACTCGGAAATCCTGACAGGGTCTCTGGGCTTCGCCATCAGAAATACAAACATCACAGGCCTGCAAGAGTTTCTTTTGCAGGTTAACCCAAGTCAGGACCCTCAGAATAATCTGCTAAAAGAGTTCTGGGAAGCCACATTTGGCTGCAGTTTCCAATCCAGTCTGCATGGTCAGACCCAGTGCTCTGGCTCTGAGAGACTACAGGACATCAACAATCCTTTTACAGATGTTTCAGAGCTAAGGATATCGAACAATGTGTATAAGGCTGTGTATGCTGTGGCTCATGCCATACATAACATGTTAAAATGTGGACAAAGTGGTGAAGCGGTGAATCAGTCATGTATCTGGAAAGATGATATAGAGCCAAAACAGGTAAGAGGTTACCTTCATGAATAATAAACAATCCCCTGTACTTTAAGTTATAAACCACTGTTCTCTATTGGTAGGTTGTGAAACACCTCCAAGATGTGAATTTTACTCTTCAGTCAGGAGAGAGAGTGTATTTTGATGGAAATGGAGACCCTGCAGCAGCTTATGAGCTGGTGAACTGGCAGAGAAACAAAGCAGGAGATACTGTGTTTGTTGCTGTAGGGAGCTACGATGCTTCACTACCAAATGGAAAGCAGTTTACCATGAATGGAATACACATAACATGGGCGGCCGAATCATCAAAGGTATCAAACGTGTTATGTACGGATATGTATGTATGTATGTATGTATGTATGTGTGTGTGTGTGTGTGTATACTGTATATCATTTTATATTTTGCAGACTGACATGCCAAGTGTAGACTGTATGTAAAATCAAGGTATAAATATGAAGGTATTTTTGGAGCAAAACAACTGGGCACCTGTGACAGTGGAATTTGTAGTTGTAGAAAATAGTCACACATGTGTAACAGTAAATTTGAAGTCACAGAGAAAAATGCTTTACAAAGTAGCAAACCTGTAGAATTTTTCTCTCTCCCACAAACACAACACAGCAGTTACACCTTCTCAAATTCTTCATTGCAGGTGCACAAATCCTATGCTGTGAATCACAAATTAAGAAAATCATACAATCAAATTTTTGCTACAGTTGCTGCAGTGAATATGGTGCAAAACACATTCACACACCCGTAAAAAAAAAAGTGAAGTCATGAACAAAATTTGCACATCCATGCAATGAGAGTTGCACACCTGTAGAACATTTTCTCACAAATATATATATTCTTTCTTGGATATATTTCTATCACAAACACAAATCAATAGCTACAACTGCTTGAATCTGTCGTACGAGTCTCAAATGCTGTTTTTTCGCTCACAAATGACAAGTTCTGTGCACTCTTGCTTTTGCACCACATAGCTCAGTAAATGTGGAGCAAAAGCTTAAACTAGAATTTTTATATATTACACTAATGCTAATTAAATTAAATTAAGTATTTAGATCACAGGAGCAACAAAATATGAATAACGTGGTATTGTTACAGAGGCCACAGTCTGTCTGCAGTGAGAGTTGCCTGCCAGGTTTCCGGCAGGCTGTGATTAAAGGTAAACCCATCTGCTGTTTCTCCTGCATCGCCTGTGCTGCTGGAGAGATCAGCAACTCCAGCAGTGAGTAGAAACTTTCCTAACTGTAATTTATTAAGTAATATTTGCACAAAACCAATGCTTTCCAGTATCTCACCTATACAACAGCCAGTGATTATTTTAGCATGAGCTCTGCCCTCATAACATGCAGCTTACAGCATGAACACCCTTCAGTGTTTTGTGTTTTCCATTCAGGTTCTGCAGAGTGTTCACGGTGTCCGCTGGAGTACTGGTCAAATGAAGATCACAGCCAGTGCGTCCCAAAGGTGATCGAGTTCCTATCTTATGGAGAAACTATGGGGACCCTTCTCACTGCTTTCTCATTGTCTGGAGCAAGCTTAACACTGGTGGTGTCATGTGTCTTCTTTCGTTTTCGTCATACACCTCTTGTCAAAGCCAGTAACTCTGAGCTGAGCTTCCTGCTGCTCTTCTCCTTGACTCTGTGTTTCCTGTGTTCTCTGACCTTCATAGGCCACCCCACTGAGTGGTCCTGCATGCTGCGCCACACAGCTTTTGGCATCACCTTTGCCTTGTGCATGTCTTGTATCTTGGCTAAAACCATTGCAGTGGTGATCGCCTTTAAGGCTAAAAGGCCAGCAAACACAGTTCCTCAGTGTTCTGCCCCGCTTCAGAGAACAAGTGTTCTCAGCTGTACTTTACTGCAGGTGTTAGTATGTGTGCTGTGGTTAAGTAATGCCCCGCCACACCCCTACAAAAATACAGCTCATGCCACTGAAAGGATTGTTCTAGAGTGTGATTTAGGTTCACCTATAGGGTTCTGGGCTGTTTTGGGGTATATAGGACTCCTGGCTGTGCTATGCTTCGTCCTTGCTTTTCTGGCTCGAAAGCTGCCTGATAATTTCAATGAAGCCAAATTCATCACCTTCAGCATGCTGATATTCTGTGCTGTCTGGATCACCTTTATCCCAGCATATGTCAGCTCTCCTGGGAAGTTTACTGTAGCTGTAGAGATATTTGCTATTCTGGCCTCTAGCTATGGGTTGCTTTTCTGTATATTTGCTCCAAAATGTTATATTTTACTATTGAAACCAGAGAGAAATACTAAAAAACATATGATGGGGAGAAACCAATAAAAATCCCTATAAATGAGTATGCAGAATAGTAATGCTAATATGTCTGAATTGCTATTGTAATATGAATTTATTAGAGGCTATGGATTTGGCTTTGGACACTTTTTTCTGCCTCCATTGGACCTTATACATTATGCAGATTACTTGCTTGTTCGCATGTAGTTCTTCGCTTCTTTGGGAACAATGCTCCTACTAATTGCACTGAGGGACTGGCCATATGTACAGTTTTTCCACTGAGCACTTTTATAAAGACTGTTGAATGCAATAAAACATGTTGGTGCATTGCCATCCCTGAAACTGAATGTTCTCAGCTGTACTGAACTAAATCCCTGAAAAAGTAAAAATAAAAATAATGAATTAGATATATAATACAGTACATGTGAAAGGGAAACACAGATGCATGCATTAAAACATCAACATCTGTCTGTTTGAGATGTGGTTTAATTTATGCTATTTTCTGAAATTGGTTATGCTAAAAACAAAGATGACATACAAATGTAGTAGGCCCTTTAATAGGCCCATCCATCTGTCAGTCACACCACAAGCTCTGTCACTGGTGGAGGGAAACACAATATTCACAAAGGGTGCAACCAATCCCTCGTGGCTTGTTGATGGTTAAAAGAAAAAAACTATAAAATGCTCAGAGTTGAGGGGTTTTATCTTTAGGCCTTGGTTGGTAAATATTGAGGAGAGCAACTATGCTGCTGATAGCAGATCTGCTACTTCTTTCGCTTCTGGCTGTCAGAGGAGGGGAGCCTATGTGTCAAACATATGGGACTAAAGAAGTATCTCAGTTTTCTAAGGAGGGAGACATCAACATTGGAGGCATTTTCTCCTTCCATCAGAATCCAGTCAGTGTCAATCCAAATCTCCAAGTCAACCCAGGAACAATCCAGTGTGAAGGGTAAGAGAGGGATGAAATTAAATGTAACTTATTATAATATGCGTTGTTTATTCATGTTTTAAGTGTAATCCTTGTATATATATGTATGTATGTTTCACTTTTTTTTTTACATTTGCCAAATTGTACAATTTGGTCCCTCTCCTTTTTTCAGACTAGACCCAGGAGAGCTTCAGTACGCGTACACTATGATGTTTGCCATAGAGGAGATCAACAACAGCACAGAGCTGCTGCCAGGAGTGACACTGGGTTACAGGATCTTTGACTCCTGCCCCAGTATCCCTCTGTCCATCAGCGCATCACTAAACCTGATGAACAGGTATGAGAGCAGAAAAGACAGCTGTAACAAACTCTCCAATGTGCATGCTGTTATAGGAGACACCACCTCCACCTCTACAATAGGTATTGCACGCACCATGGGACCCTTCCATATACCTGTGGTGAGTGTTGTGGGCATGCACGCTCTCTGCACACATGAACTGTCAAGTGAATTTGTGTCACTGAATGAGAAGTACTATAATATCTGAAAATGCTTTATTACATGTGTGATTCATATTAGGTATTGAAGACTTCCGAAATGTTGCTATTTCTCTGTTTTACTTTGTGTTTCAGATCAGTCATTCAGCCACTTGTGCATGTCTTAGCAACAGAAGAGACTATCCCTCTTTCTTCAGAACCATACCCAGTGACATTTACCAGAGCAAAGCCCTAGCAAAACTTGTGAAACACTTTGGTTGGACATGGGTAGGGGCTATCAGAACTAATAGTGATTATGGGAATGGTGGCATGGCCGCTTTCCTGGAAGCAGCAGAAAGGGAAGATGTGTGTGTTGAGTTCTCACTGGCTATTTACAGAACTGATCCCAGGAAGAGGTTCTTAGAGGTTGTGAACATTATAAAGAAATCTACCTCTAAGGTAATAGTGGCATTTGCTGATGGCACAGACCTTGACATACTTATTAAGGAGCTTTATGCTCAGAATGTGACAGGCTTGCAGTGGGTGGGCAGTGAGGGCTGGATCACTTATCGCTACATTGCCTCTCCAGTGAACTACGCTGTGGTCCAGGGGGCAGTGGGCTTTGCAGCACTAAATGCTCACATTCCCGGGCTGCTGGAGTTCCTGGCTAACAGCAGGCCCTCCACCACACCAGGAGACCGGGGACTGATGGAGTTGTGGGAGAAGGTGTTCAGCTGCACCCTGACTCCCCGAGCAGGGACTCAAACTCAGGGTTCAGTCGCAGCCTGCACTGGGAAGGAGTCTCTGCGGGACAAAAACACACGCTTCACAGATGTTTCAGATGCCAGTCTGCTGAATAATGTTTACAAGGCCACATATGCTGTCGCTCATGCATTGCACATGCTCTTTACTTGCGAAGATGGACAGGGGCCTTTTGAGAACAATACTTGTGCTAATAGGGAGAATGAACAACCATGGAAGGTGAACATCAAAACAAAATGCTGTGCCTAAATCAAAAGTGATGTATATGTTAATGATTATACAGTTAAATAACAACATCACTGTTTCCTGGCAGGTGCTGCATTACCTAACGCAGGTCAATTTCACCACTAAGATTGGTGAAAATGTGTTCTTTGATGAGTTGGGGGACCCTGTGGCACGTTATGCACTGGTAAACTGGCAGATGGATGAAACAGGTTACATACGCTTTGAGACCATTGGTTACTATGATGCCTCCCAGCCTGAGGGTCAGCAGTTTGAGATGAAAGAAGGTGTGAGAGCGATCTGGGCAGGTGAGAATCTTGAGGTAAGTAAATGTAGACAGCCTGTCCTAATGAGCTTTTTTAATCTTATTTTGGATATACCATTCTTCTTTTTTGAATAATCAACAATTCTTTGACACTTCTATTTCCAAAACAAATTAATAAATTGCTGGTTTCATTACTATATTAGCATGATGAGTCTGGAAGTTATTATGGATGTTTTTTTAATGCTGTCACTGTGATGCAGGTGCCAAGGTCTGTTTGCAGTGAGAGCTGTTTGCCAGGGACCCAACGGGCCTTAGTCAAGGGCAAGCCTATCTGCTGTTTTGATTGCATCACCTGTGCTGACGGGGAGTTCAGCAACAGTACAAGTGAGACAGCAGGATTCCTAGCCTTTACTTTAGCACTCATCGTGTTTCTGCTGGGAAAAATCACTGCCAGCACTTTACTGGTCTATCTGAAGATGTGTGTGTTGTACAGCCTAAACATATTTATGCTTTCAGATGCAGTGAAATGTGACAAATGCCCTCCCGAGTACAAGTCCAACGAAGAGAGGAATAACTGTGACTTGAAAGCTATTGAGTTCCTCACCTTCAGGGAATTGATGGGTATACTGTTGGTCACCTTTTCTGTCTTCGGTGCCTGCCTGGCGATGACTATAGCCCTGATATTTTTCCACTACAGGCAGACTCCTATTGTAAGGGCCAACAACTCTGAGCTGAGCTTCCTGCTGCTCTTCTCCTTGACTCTGTGTTTCCTGTGTTCTCTGACCTTCATCGGCCGGCCCTCTGAGTGGTCCTGCATGCTGCGACATACAGCATTTGGCATCACCTTTGTCCTCTGTATCTCTTGTATTCTGGGGAAAACAATAGTGGTATTAATGGCCTTCAGGGCCACACTTCCAGGCAGTAATGTGATGAAATGGTTTGGGCCTGCACAGCAGAGGCTCAGTGTTCTGGCTTTCACTCTTATACAGGTTTTGATTTGCATACTTTGGCTGACAATCAACCCTCCTTTTCCCTACAAAAATATGAACCACTATAAAGATAAGATGATACTCGAGTGTGCCCTTGGATCAGCTGTAGGGTTCTGGGCTGTGTTAGGATACATAGGGCTCTTAGCTGTCCTTTGTTTTGTACTCGCTTTTCTGGCTCGAAAGCTGCCTGATAATTTCAATGAAGCTAAATTTATCACCTTCAGCATGCTGATATTCTGTGCAGTCTGGATCACCTTTATCCCAGCTTATGCCAGCTCTCCTGGGAAGTTCACTGTGGCTGTGGAGATATTTGCTATTCTAGCCTCCAGTTATGGAATGCTGTTTTGTATTTTTTTCCCCAAATGCTACATAATTGTATTAAAGCCTGAGAACAATACAAAGAAACATTTGATGGGTAAAGGGACCCCAAGAGCCCTTTGAGTAATTTATTAAATCACAACAATAGATTTATTTGTATCATTTTTTTCTATGTCTCTAATTAGTTTATCATTAGTCTATTAGTTTATCAACAACTCAAATGACTTGAAAATGAATTTAATTGATCAGATATAGATGAATACAAACAAAACCTGTAATGTGGAAGCTAAGTTTTCTCATGCTACGGGCTAGGAAGTTTTCAGTCTTGAGTTTATACTTTTATCACTGTCCATGTGTTCCCCCAAGGTCAAGAATGAACCTCCACATTCAATATTTGAATAATCTAAAATAATACATTTTGGCATTTATACAAAATGTATTAACAAAATAGAAATAAAATGTAAATATTACATGAAATGTGCAGTCTTGTTTTTCACAGCCATGAAAACATATTCATTAACACCATAGGGGTTTCCAATTACAGTAAAAAAAAAAGTACATACATAAACTATAATAACACAGAATTACTGTGCAGTACACGTTACAGAGACATAATCATTTCAGAATGTATCAGTCAGTGTAAGTGTATGATTCAATGTGTCAGGAAATCATGAATTCTTAATAAAACATAAACATAATTAAAGTACTTAGGCCTAGTCTGTCACTCTCCTTTATCTAGAAACGTGACACTGTATCTAAGACAAAGACATAAAGCATATGATATCTTAACATTAAAGAGACGCTCGTTCAGAGAATCACAGTGAGCTACAAAAGTTTTTATATTTTATTGGCTCATGTACATAAACTATCATTCACCTCTCTGCTGTGAATATTCTCAATCAGAGACTGGTTATAGACGGATGAGTTTTCGTTTGCCTTGAATCATTGGACATGCGTTTATAACGGTTTAACCACTCCACCTTACTTATGAACACCTTGAATCATTCAATGCTAAGGTAAATTGTACATTTTTATTGATTTAAGTAGGGCTTACAACCACATCTAATGATTGGAAATTCATCGATATGGGTCAAAACGTATTTAAACCACAGAGCCCAAGAGATCCAATTGAATACTGACCTTCTACAGTACCACAACATCAACATCATTACTGTGCTCTATACCTTGTATGCAAATAGCTAAAGGCTGATTAGTTATGCCCACTCTCACATTATATACAGTATGCATAGCAAAGCAAAAGTAATGTAAGAAGACTCTCTGAATAGAGAAAAGGGGCACCAGTTATAAATTCAAGTATAAATTGCTTCTCCATAATGTTAAAATCTTAATTTAAAAAAGGGAAACCTTTGTTTCAGCACAACTGAATATTCTTATCTGATAACACATACAGACTAAGACCCAAAACTTGTTTTCTGTTTGAGCACCTCCCTCCTCATGCCCCACCTTGTAGCTCCACAGAGATAAAACATCAAGGTTCTATTATTATTTTTTATGCTGCTCCAAAATGTATAAGTATCAGTGCAAGCTTTTGATTTACATTGAGGTATATGTGATGCCACCCTGTGGTTTAGCTCTATTCGACAGTATGATGTCCACACAGAGGTGGCCAGAGCAGGGTTGGGCACTCTTGCAGCTGTTGTTGGTGGCGTCTGTCTCTCAGGCTGAGGAGCCGGTGTGCAGGCGGAGAGGGGATCCTGAGAACCCCCAGCTTTCTAAGGATGGGGACATTACGTTGGGGGGAATCTTCTCTTTTCACAGCAGCTGGAAAGACAGACAGAATACCTACATGCAGAAACCACTGCCACTGCAATGCACCAGGTAAACCAACATAATACAAAAGAAATCTTTTTAGATGTAAAATATCTAAGAGGAAGTGAGTACAGATACAAAACAGGTACAAAATGTTATCGAACTGAGAATTAAAGTAAGAAATATTCCTTGTTGTGTGTATTAATACCATCAAATGCTTTAATTAACTATGATATTGTTTCTATTTCAATGACAAATTTCTTGCAATTCCAACTATTTATAACTGTCCACATCAAGTTTGAATTTCAGAGAGTTCCAGTATACCCAAGCTATGCTCTTTGCCATAGAGGAAATTAATAACAGCACAGACCTACTGCCTGGCATATCTCTGGGCTATAAGATCTATGATGTCTGTGGCTCCCTTGCCAGAGGTGTGAGGGTCGCCCTGGCCTTGGCTAATGGTAATGAAGAGGTATCTGCACCCTCCGAGGCACCATGTACCAGACCTGCCCAAGTGCAGGCCATTATGGGAGAGACCTCTTCCTCTCCTTGCATGGCTATAGCTACTCTCATCAGACCCTTTCATATCCCACTGGTGGGTACGGTTGGTAAAAATGAAAATATATTTGTGAAAAACAATTATTATTCTATAGGGGTTTTAAAAGAATTGCTGTCTGTAAATGTATTATATTTTACATCTTTATCTTGGGATATCATTTCTTTTTTTTTTAGATCAGCCACTTTGCTACTTGTGCTTGTCTGAGTGATAAAACCAAGTACCCATCCTTCCTCAGAACAATACCCAGTGACTACTACCAGAGCAGAGCCCTGGCCCATTTGGTCATTCACTTTGGTTGGACTTGGGTTGGAGCTATTAGAACAAATGACGATTACGGGAATAATGGCATGGCCACATTCATAGAAACTGCAGAGCATCTGGGCATCTGTCTGGAGTACTCTGTATCTTTCTTTAGAACAGATCCACCAGACAAAATACAAAAGATAATTGACATTATCAAAGCTTCCACTTCCAAAGTGGTTGTTGCTTTCCTCTCACACATGGATATGGATGTGCTAATACACGCGTTGTCTTACCACAACTTGACTGGATACCAGTGGGTAGGCAGTGAGGCCTGGATCTTTGATTCCCAAATTGCAGAAATGGATAGGCATCACATTCTGGATGGTGCCATAGGCCTGTCCATCCCCAAAGCACATGTCAGTGGCATGAGAGAGTTTATATTGGATGTGAAGCCGCTCAATTCATCTAGTAACGAAATGTTTACAGAGTTTTGGGAGACATTATTTAGCTGTAAGTTCAAGCAGTCAGAATCATCATCAGAGAATCAGAGAGAATGTACTGGACATGAAGATCTGACTGGAGTGCAAAACAGCTTCACTGATATGTCGCTCATGCCTATCTTTAACAATGTCTATAAAGGAGTGTATGCTGTGGCCCACGCAATTCATAGTATTCTCAGCTGTAATAAAACATGTAACAAAAGGGTGCTGCTAGATCCATTTACGGTGAGTTGAACACAGACTTTAATTATAGTTTTAAAATTAAGCCACATTAACAAAGACAATTGTTTAGATTTTGAAAAATAAATTCTGTCTGAATATAAATGCAGTCTGTCTAGCATGCTCTGTTGAGACAATACACCTTCAAAATGTTTGCCAGATAATGAACTACATTGATGCATATCTTCTTAGATTTTACAGCACATAAAAAAGATTCAGTTCAAAACAAAGGAAGGAGATGAGGTTTACTTTAATGAGAATGGAGACCCTGCAGCAAAGTATGAAATTATAAACTGGCAGCCAACAGAACATGGCATTGTGGACTTTGTCACAGTCGGTCTTCATGATTCATCTTTACCTGCAGACAAACAGCTGATTCTGCAAAATAAGTCTTTCATTTGGGCACAGAACTCACCACAGGTACGCTACCCTGTGATTATTGTAATTGAATTGTTATAATTGTTAAAGTTATTAGTCATTGTTACTGGATAATTACAATGTGTGTTTACGATGCATCAAAACTAATAAAAAAAATGCTTGAAAAGACAACACCATGTCAAAGTGAATGCCCATTCATTTTTATCAGTTGTTTTGTTCATGCAGGTGCCTTTGTCAGTTTGCAGTGAGAAATGTCCCCCAGGAACTCGCAAGGTGCTCCAGAAAGGAAAGCCTGTCTGCTGCTATGACTGTTTAAGATGTGCAGAAGGAGAAATAAGCAACATTACAGGTGTAGTAACATTAAATACAAGACAAAGAAAAAGTCTAAAACTTTTCATGTTCATATGCCAATTTTAAGAATGGCATAGTTTTATAATCTGATTTCAAAAGCATGGATTATACAGTAATTTTATAGTATTTTAAGCAAACCAAAAATCAATATCATTACATCAAAAATCAGTACAATAGATAAGTCTGAAATCAGCTACATACATTTATGCAGTGTGGTAAATGCAGATTAAGGTTAAAGCCCCAATGTGAAAAACGTATATAACTCAAGTGTATTTAATATTAGTCAAATTTCATTGTTAAAAATTAGAATTTTCCTGGGAAGATTGAGGTGGTCTGTGTTGTTTCCAGCCCATTCTTTCTCAGACTTCTTGGGTCACATCCATGGGAGGAGAAGGGAGGGATGGTGGCATGCATTGTCAGCAGAAGTGCATTATTTGGTACAACCCCTATGAGTGATAAGGTCAGAAATGTTTAATTAAAAAGTTAATTATGAAGTATTTCTCAAAAATTAATATTGCAATGGCACTATAAAAGAAAACAATATCTTAAAAGTTATAAAAAATGGTCATTAAAGGGTCAGCCCACTCGATTACAAAAAGACCTTCAGTTTTTTTTCACCTCCTCTTCGTGGTATCTGATCATTTAGAGAGTTTTTGTCTTATCTGCTGAGGTATTGCATTGCTGCTGCATTGAGAGTGAATGGAATTGTGTTTGACTTTTGAATAATGCAACAGCATGATACCTTTCAATAAACAAAATATATAATGCTTAGTTATAAAGAAATAAAACAAAACAAATGAACAAAACAAATATGAATAATATGTCTTTATACTATATCTTATACTTCCAAATCTTTCACGATGATAAAATGTAGCTCATAAAGTTATCCATTTGTTAACTGGTAATCGTGTGGTGTCTCTCTTGTTTGCTTTGAAAAGATTCAACATAGAGACAAAAAAAGACAAATCTATTAAACAACTTTAACACATGTTTCAATATTATTTTTCAGATTCTATCACATGTGTGCGATGCCACCCTGAGTTCTTGTCAAATGAGAGAAGAGATGCCTGTGTGAAGAAGGAGGCAGAGTTTCTATCATATGAAGAGATTATGGGAGCACTGCTCACTGCAGCCTCCCTATTTGGAACATGCATGACTGCTGTTGTGGCATTCATTTTCTTCAGATACAGACAGACTCCTATTGTAAGGGCCAACAACTCTGAGCTGAGTTTCCTGCTGCTCTTCTCCTTGAGTCTGTGTTTCCTGTGTTCTCTGACCTTCATCGGTCGGCCCTCTGAGTGGTCCTGCATGCTGCGACACACAGCATTCGGCATTACCTTTGTCCTCTGTATATCTTGTATTCTGGGGAAAACAATAGTGGTATTAATGGCCTTCAGGGCCACACTTCCAGGTAGCAATGTGATGAAATGGTTTGGGCCTGCACAGCAGAAACTCAGTGTTCTGGGTTTCACTCTTATACAAGCTGTCATATGTATCCTCTGGTTAACAATTTCTCCTCCTTTTCCATTTAAGAATTTTAAGGGGTTCAAGGATAAAATCATCTTAGAGTGTGCTCTGGGCTCAGCTGTAGGCTTTTGGGCTGTACTTGGCTACATAGGACTTCTGGCCATGTTATGTTTTATTCTTGCTTTTCTGGCTCGGAAACTGCCTGATAATTTCAATGAAGCCAAATTTATCACCTTTAGCATGCTGATATTCTGCGCAGTATGGATCACTTTTATCCCAGCGTATGTCAGCTCTCCTGGGAAGTTCAGTGTTGCTGTGGAGATATTTGCTATTCTGGCTTCAAGTTTTGGACTGCTCTTTTGTATTTTTATTCCAAAATGTTATATTATCTTACTGAAACCAGAGAAGAATACAAAAAAGAATATGATGGCAAAGTAATTCTGAAAACCTAAAATAATATGGTGGCAAATATTTTTGCAAAATAATTTGTAAACCAGACTGTCAAGTAGACATTTATCTTTTACTGAAGACTTGCATTATTGTACTGTAGTGTTTTTCCACTCTATATCATTTTATTTGTGACATAGCATATGATAGCATTTAATACAATGTAATATACAATCATATCAACTAAGATATATAATAAAGTACAAATAAATGAACAAGCCTGATATCTAATTCCTTACCTATTTCACAGCATTTAATACAATTTATAAAATTGTAATCAAAGAATAAAATCAACAGTTTCACAGACAAAAACATCTTTGGTTTAACTTATTTGGTTGCCTTAAGTCTCCTTAGGCTTGACTTCAACCATTACACCTTCCATCTTGTTGAGTGTGTATAAAGCCCTGACATGAGCTCTAGAGCTGATTGGCTCAGTTTGAAGAGCAGAGCAGAGCTATGCCATTGTTGAGGCTGCTCCTCTTGGTTCTACTGTTGGTAAAGGGATACTGTGTGCCGACTGCAAGGCTCAGCACAACCAGTTGAATTGGCCCAAAATGGCCACTTTGTTATTGGAGGCATTTTGCCATTCACAATGAGCAGGAATATTCAATTAACACCTTTCAGACAATTTCAGAAATATGACACAACAAGGAAGCTAGGCTTATAGGCTTACACATTTTAAATGGTTTCACTTTCACCACTCTCAGCCACAAGAGGCTGTATTCAGCAAAACAAATACAAAATCCCATTGTACGCTACCTGCCCAGCACCAAATGTCAGACAGACAAAGTTAGCAACTAGCTGGTGAACATAGTAGAGCATTTAGCAGCTAAAGAGTTGCCTGAGAACAAAACAGAGTTAAATGGTGAGTGAAAATCAGGTGGACACAAACACGACTCCAAATGAATGCTAATGTTGCTCTATCTCTGCTTGATGTGTAAGCTATGTCCTAATCCAGCTCAAGGCTGGACAAAGAATGGGAGAACACGCAAGAGTTGTAACTAAAAAGTTGATTTGACATAACTAAAAGAAAATTAAGACAAAGTACGACAAACAACAAAACCAAACAGGGTGGAAGCCAGGGGAGAGAGAGACTTGCTGACTGCCATCAGCTTATATATCTTGCAACCAGTCCAGAGGCCTGGCCCAAAGCAGGATTCAGGGTTAGCAATGTAACTTCAGGTTTAACCCTGGGTCTTCAGGGTTGCGACGGTGGTTCACTTCTTACCAGGTACATCACTACAACACTAACTTATGCTGCACACCTAACCTGCTCTGGAGCAGCTCTCGTCGGAGGGACTGACTTATCTGTGTCAGCTTCTTGCAAGCAATGTCAAAGCCATTTCATTGTGCTTTTGTATCCCAATATCATCCTACAACAGAGACTGATTGAAACACTAAAGCCTTTTACTTGTTGTACTCATAAGATGTGAAAGTAACGACGCTGTGTTAGAGTTCTCTCTGGGGAATTAGAGGGGTGCCTCGATGCGACTGAAAGTTGCTGAGAGGAAGGCTCTTACTGTTCAATTCAATTCAATTCAGTTTTATTTATATAGCGCCATATCATAACAAAGTTATCTCAGGGCACTTTTTCGAATAGAGCAAGTCTAGACCGACTCTTTATATTTACAGAGACCCAACAGTTCCTACCATGAGCAAGCACTATGCGACAGTGGCAAGGAAAAACTCCCTTTTAACAGGTAGAAACCTCGAGCAGAACCAGGCTCAAGGTGGGCGGTCATCTGCCTCCACCGGTTGGGTTGAAGGGGGAAGGGGGGAGCGGGAGAGAGAGAGCAGGAGGAAAGAGAACATACAGCAGCACAATACAGTTCCACATAGGGATGTAAGGCAATAGATATGGTAATGGCATTGATGTTAACACCAACAGAAACAACAGTAAGAGCAACATTATAATAGCAATACTAATAACAAGAGCAACAACAGCAATAGCAGCAGCGGGTGCAGAGCAGGAGCACGGGGGCAGCAGGCGGCAGCAACCACAGACCCAGACTCTACAGCTCCGGAGGCAGAAATACCTGCAGAAAGCAACAGAAGGGGAGAGAGAGAGAGAGAGAGAGAGAGAGGAGAGGAAGCACACAACTACGGGAAGAAGTTGAATTAATAACAAGCATTGATGGGATATGAGGGCGTACAGATGGAGAGGAAGAGGAGGAGAAAGGAGCTCAGTGCATCATAGGAAGTCCCCCGGCAGTCTAGGCCTATAGCAGCATAACTAAGGGGGGGCTCAGGGTCACCTGAGTCAGCCCTACTATAAGCTTTATCAAAGAGGAAAGTCTTAAGCCTACTCTTAAATGTGAGGAGGTTGTCCGCCTCCCGTACACAAACTGGGATCTGGTTCCACAGGAGAGGAGCTTGATAGCTGAAGACTCTGGCTCCCATTCTACTTTTAGAGACTCTAGGAACCACAAGGAACTCTGCATTCTGGGAGCGCAGTGCTCTAGTGGGGTAATAGGGTACTATGAGCTCTTTAAGATATGATGGTGCCTGACCATTTAGGGCTTTGAAGGTGAGGAGAAGGATTTTAAATTCTATTCTGGATTTTACAGGGAGCCAGTGTAGAGAAGCTAATATTGGAGAAATATATTTTCTTTTTCTGGTTCTTGTCAGTAAACGTGCCGCAGCATTCTGAATCAGCTGGAGAGTCTTAAGGGATTTATTGGGGCAGCCTGATAATAGAGAGTTGCAATAGTCCAGCCTAGATGTAACAAATGCATGGACTAGTTTTTCTGGATCTTTTTGAGATAGGATGTGCCTGATTTTTGCAATGTTACGTAAATGGAAAAAGGCAGTTCTTGAAGTTTGTTTTATGTGGGAGTTAAAGGACATATCCTGATCAAAGATAACTCCAAGATTCCTTACGGTTTCGCTGGAGGCCAGGGCAATGCCATCTAGAGAAACTATATCTTTAGATAATGTGTTTCGAAGGTGTTCGGGGCCAAGTACAATAACTTCGGTTTTGTCTGAGTTTAACATCAGAAAATTGCAGGTCATCCAGGTTTTTATGTCCTTAAGGCATGCTTGAAGTTTAGCTAATTGATTGGTTTCATCTGGCTTGATCGATAAATATAATTGGGTATCATCTGCATAACAATGAAAATTTATGGAGTGCTTCCTAATAATATTGCCTAAAGGAAGCATATACAAGGTAAATAGAATTGGTCCAAGCACAGAACCTTGTGGAACTCCGTGACTAACTTTGGCGTGCATAGAGGATTCATCATTAACGTGTACAAACTGATATCGATCTGATAAATAGGATTTAAACCAGCTTAGTGCAGTACCTTTAATGCCAATTAAATGTTCTAGTCTCTGTAATAGAATGTGATGGTCAATGGTATCGAATGCAGCACTAAGATCTAGTAAGACAAGTACAGAGACAAGTCCTTTGTCTGATGCAATTAGAAGGTCATTTGTAACTTTCACCAGTGCTGTCTCTGTGCTATGATGCACTCTAAATCCTGACTGAAAATCCTCAAACAGCTTGTTGTTGTGTAGAAAGTCACACAACTGATTGGCGACTGCTTTCTCAAGGACCTTAGAGAGAAAAGGAGGGTTAGATATAGGTCTATAATTTGACAAAATCCCTGGATCAAGAGTGGGCTTTTTAAGAAGAGGCTTAATTACAGCTACTTTAAAGGACTGTGGCACATAGCCTTTTAATAAGGACAGATTGATCATATCTAGTAAATAAGTGCTAACTAAGGGTAAAATTTCTTTAAGCAGCCTAGTTGGGATGGGGTC
The DNA here is from genome assembly GCA_005408345.1 of Macquaria australasica. Classification (NCBI taxonomy): domain Eukaryota; kingdom Metazoa; phylum Chordata; class Actinopteri; order Centrarchiformes; family Percichthyidae; genus Macquaria; species Macquaria australasica. The sequence goes on along the minus strand of SEMN01000156.1, from coordinate 224,201 downwards.
TAAGAGACACGTTGATGGCTTAGATGAGGAAATCATGGAAGTTAGTTGATTACGGTTGATGGGAGAAAAGCAGTCTAAATGTACAGGTTTTACAGTTGTTTCTAAGGTTCCTGTGTTTGAAGATAAGTCAGTACCAACTGAGGGCAGGAGGTGCTGAATTTTTCTCTAATAGTTAGAATTTTATCATTAAAGAAGCTCATAAAGTCATTACTACTGAGGTCTATAGGAATACATGGCTCAACAGAGCTGTGACTCTCTGTCAGCCTGGCTACAGTGCTGAACAGAAACCTGGGGTTGTTCTTATTTTCCTCTATTAATGATGAGTAGTAAGCTGCTCTGGCATTACGGAGGGCCTTCCTATAAATTTTAAGACTATCTTGCCAGGCTAAACGTGATTCTTCCAGATTGGTGGAACGCCAATTCCTTTCAAGTTTTCGCGATGTTTGTTTTAATTTGCGGGTTTGCGGGTTATACCATGGAGCTAACCTCCTCTGTTTTATTATCTTCTTTTTTAGAGGGGCGATAGAGTCGAGTGTTATTCGTAGTGAGCCTGCAGCACTATCAACAAGATGATCAATTTGGGAGGGACTAAAGTTAGCATAGGAGTCATCTGTTACATTGAGACATGGAACTGAATTTAATGCCGATGGAATCACTTCCTTAAATTTAGCTACAGCACTATCAGATAGACATCTAGTGTAGGAATGTTTGCCTAATGGCGTGTAGTCCAGTAATAGGAATTCAAAAGTTAATAAAAAATGGTCTGATAAAAAAGAATTCTGTGGAAAGACTATTAGATGTTCAATTTCAATGCCATAAACAAGAACAAGGTCGAGGGTGTGGTTAAAACAGTGAGTGGGTTCATGTACACTCTGACAGAAGCCAACCGAATCCAGCAATGAGATAAACGCAGCACTAAGGCTATCATTTTCTACATCCACATGAATATTAAAATCACCTACAATAATTATTTTATCCGTTTTAAGGACTAAACCTGATAAGAACTCTGAGAATTCAGATAAAAATTCAGAATACGGTCCAGGAGCTCGGTACACTATAACAAATAGAATTGGCTGTAGTGTTTTCCAGGTTGGGTGTGAAAGGCTAAGAACAAGGCTTTCGAACGAGTTATAATTTAGTTTAGGTTTAGGTTTGATTAATAGGCTTGAGTCGAAGATGGCTGCAACTCCACCTCCTCGGCCTGAGCCTCGAGGAATGTGAGTATTAATGTGACTGGGGGGAGTGGATTCATTTAGGCTGACATATTCACCTTGACATAGCCAGGTTTCAGTAAGACAAAATAAATCAATATTATGATCTGATATTAGATCGTTTACTAGAACAGCTTTAGATGAGAGAGATCTGATGTTTAAGAGTCCACATTTAATTCTCCTATTTTGTTGTACTGTTGCAGTGGAGGTTTTACTTTTTATTAGGTTTTTATGTGTAACTCTTCTTCTGTTTACTTTGGATTTAAATAATTTAAGTGGTCTGGGGGCAGACAACCTCTCTGTGGAGTTCAGGGTGGGTAACTGCTCTAATGGAAGCGCAGAGAAGCGTGTAGGACTGCAACTCTGCCTCCTGGTTTGGACCACAGACTGTATTAAGTCTATGGTCTGAACTCTGAGTTGTCATGGCTTTGGGCCATGTTCAAGTGAAGGATTTGCCTAATAATTTGACTATATTGCCATTTCATTTTCAGTGTGGATCCAGAGGTGTGGAACCAGGCTAGTGAAGCTAGTAACTGTATTATCAATCAGCTATGCAATCCAGTTGGTATTTTACTGAACTTTTATTTGAATGAATATCTGGTCTATAGATCTAACTCTATTTAACGCCCCCACTGTATGTGTAGCATTTGAACATTTGCAACTTTGCTAACTCCCAGTAGTAGTTTCAAAAACACTGTGGCATAGAGCTATGCACGTTGCTACACCCCTGCCCCTCTCCCCCATGACTCCAGCCCTGGGACTCTGAGAAGGGGCTGAAAGCTCTCCCGCTCCCCCCTTCCCCCTTCCCCCTTCAACCCAACCGGTCGAGGCAGATGACCGCCCACCTTGAGCCTGGTTCTTCTCGAGGTTTTTACCTGTTAAAAGGGAGTTTTTCCTTGCCACTGTCGCATAGTGCTTGCTCATGGTGGGAACTGTTGGGTCTCTGTAAATATAAAGAGTCGGTCTAGACCTGCTCTATTCGAAAAAGTGCCCTGAGATAACTTTGTTATGATATGGCGCTATATAAATAAAACTGAATTGAATTGAATTGAAAAGCAACATCAGATTGCACTGAGATCATCTCATTTTTCTACAAACCAAAACTTCCATCATCATAAACTGAAAGATGCTACGATAGCTTTCACAAAAACAGAAGTTTGATATTATAAAGTATTTTAATATTAGGAAAAGGCAGTTTGATGTCTGTTATGAATCAGCCTGTTGACACTCTTACAGGCCGTCTGCTAGAGAGATAATACACTGTGAGTGAGTCACTGCAGCAGACACAAACACACCCACTCTGTTCTCATTCACCTGCTGGTCTGACTGACTATAAGCATGTGTGCTCTGCTTTCTTCACATGCTTCATTTCTAACAGTCAGTTATGTGTGATGGGCAGCCCTCTAATGAGCCGTTGGGGAGGGGTGTGGTCACAGTGAGGTATTTCGATTGGTCAGATGGTCAGATTAAAGCAGCTCATAAAACTTTATTAGCGCCCCACATTGTGACCATGTACAGACAGTGGGACGCACCCTGGGGCAGTCCAGAGCACCACACACAAACACACACACACACACACTTAGTAGGTGTTGAGAAACAGGAGGCCAGACAGACATTATGGAACATGTATTTAAAGAGCGTCTGGCAAAAGAATAGAGATTCATTCAACCTGACCATGTGACTGTAGGTTACATAAAGTCAGAGCTCATTTGAGAAATAGGTCTGTTTCTCTGCTGCCTCGGCGCTGACAGGATGTTTGTAGATCCACATTTACTTTATTCAATTTTACTGCTCCCGCCGGTTATGACTCTGATGAGACCGTGGGCTGCTGACAAGTGTCTACTAGCATTACCTCATCCTCCTGGTATCTCCGCCTCACTGTCCTCACTTGTTCCTACTCATTATGTCAGCTTTATAGCTGAAGCCATTGTGAAGTCTATTTAATGTTCCCTTTGTGTTTGTTTTCAGTTTGTGGTCACACAGACCTAATTCAAATTGGCAAAATATTGTGAAATCAATGTTTTGAGATGTTTTTCTCTAACATGTTTGATTTTTCAAAATTGAAATATTTCTATAATAGCAGCCTAGGTGTCATTTACACTGGGGACGCTGGGGACAAATTTCGTCCACCTCACTTTTGAAAAGCATAATGTGTTAAAAATGTTACCAAGCAATGTTACCTAACAAATGAGAACGCTGTGAGAAAGGTTTATTTGCACAATAAGAAAACATACAATGCAATGTGAATATAAAAGAAACAAATGTGCATTGTCCAGTGATGCATATGGATGTGCGGTTGACGTTGCTGTGCGTTTTATGCTGAGTATTTTTGTATTGTCGACTCTGCAGTAGCCTAGGCTCTATGCCCTTTGGATGCGCAATTAAGCAATTTTTTCCCGTCATTATCTACTCTGACCTGAAACACAGAAATTATGGTATATATGTAATAATAATAATTTATCTTAAAACCTTTCTGCTCATTTGGAAATCAGTCCAAGAACCTCTTTCCAGAACATCTGGAGCTTCTGACAACCCCAACACACAGTACACATTTCACATTACATTTAAATATTGGGATTAAAATGGTGTCATTTAAGTCCTGAGCAGTCATTTATACTGTAACAGTTTACATCTGGTATTAATAGACTGGATTTGGGCTAGAAGGCATGTCTGGAGATCATTCTTCCAAGCAGACAGATACGAAGAGAGAGTTTTCTTTAGAACCTGCTAGTAATATGTCAAAAACATGGACAACTGATCTCTGTCATACAGTTTCCACTAGTTTTCCTAAGCATTTAAACACTACTCACCCAGATCCTTCCGATTTGTTATTTGATATATATCTCCATGAGCCTGACTTATTTTGACACTAGCTGCCAACATCTTACATGCATTATGCCATTGCAGCACAATGTGTCAACACTGGTCTGACAGTGTGTCAGACTAACCTTGAAAACAGGTGAGGCTATAGCAGTGTTATGTGTTTAAATAGGGATCATTATGTGGCTGTATGTGTGCACTTAAAATCCAGCTGAAAGTCCATATCATGATTTAGAAATTATTTGGAAATGATGGCCACTTTATGGCAAGCTCCTACAGAACCTCAGAGATGGAGGGGTAACAAAATGCATACAGTAGTACAAAATAGTGTTTACTACGAAAGCCAAGAACAGCTCTGCTTGCAATTATTTTTTAATGCCGTTATCTCGAGATCACAAGTTAATTATTTTGTTATTTCTCGGCTTCTGTAGTTTACTGTATGTTCATGTTATAAATGTATAAAAATTCTCATGTTGTGTCTTCCATGTTCAAATATAGTTAACTTTACTCAAATATCCCCGCTAACACAAAAATGTTGTTATTGTTAAAGAGGGGAGCAGACGGGTTTGCTGCAGAAATGAGATGTACTTTGTTTCACAACATTTTACAAGAGGTGTCTCTACGTGTCAGCCTTTAGCTGAACCTGGAGCTGTCACAGGGTGTAAACGTCAGATGCAGACTGCTTGTATTTATCTGGGTAATGTTCACAGGCTGATGGTGAGAGATCTGCACTGCACAGGGATGCACAAGAAAAACCTAAAGCACTTGCAAGGTCCAAACTGTGAGACAAAACATTATGGTGTAAAAGTGTTGTTTTTGTTTTTAAGATAGATGGATTTATTGTTGATGGATATATCTGTCAAATTACATCAACATCACATCTAAATGCTATTCAGGCTCCATGTTTGGTAAAATATTTCAAAATGAAGTGTGTGAGAAATCTGATGGGTTATAGAATTTGGTGTGACTAAGGAACTGTAGAGTCGTCCTCTGTGTTCCCGCCCGGACAGTGTTGAAGACGAACCAAACGCGTCAGTGAGTGAACGCACGATTTGTTTTTTAGTCAACGCGAACTCCGTCTTCTGTTGCTGCAGCCACTTGTTATTTACTCACTACATCTTGGTTAAAGCGGTTAGAACCGAACCAGGAGAGTTTCGGCTAACGAGGTGAGCCAACTACCGTTAACAGTCAAGGCAGACCTCTTTAAAACGTGTTTTTGTCAGTTCTGTGGGCTTCACAGAGGACCAGTCTGTAGGGCCAGAAGCTACGTGAGCCTAAAAGAGCATTAATGCTGCAGACAGCATGAAGACAGATAACAGAAGTGAAGCACAAGCCACAGACTTATACACCGAACCTCCCCATTTTGCGCATGCAAGAAAGTGTATAAAAACATGACAATTTGTAAAATAAAAATTCATCTAAATACGAAATGAAGGAATACAAGATACACTAAATAAAAAGGTAGTAATGCAGCTTCTTTCATAAAAGCAATCTAATAAACACTGGAAATATTTTATGCCTTTTCAAATTGCCATGTACTGATACTTTTTGTATTTTCACATTTTAAAACCAAAGTATCTAACAAAAATCATACAAAGAAACAAAAACAGACAGACGTGTATGATTCAATAAGAATATTTGATGCTGGACCACCTCCTCTTTGTGCAGGAGGTTGAAGGTTCCTGATATCCAGCCTTTTCAAATAAGTACGTAAGAGCTACTTTAACTATCAGCCAGTCATATTTGTAAAAAAAAAACACGGTCATGTGAGAAATGAAGAAGACATTTTAATTTCTGATCTTTTTTTGCTCATGTAAGAACACTTAAGCTTCAGCATTGTGTCTGTGTATCTCTGTTTAAACACAATGAGTTCTGGCCTGTTAGGTGCGGCTGCAGGCGTGATGTGGTTTTTTGCTGCTTCCTCTGATGGTTTTGGTGACAAGTGACAATGAGAACAATTGACGTTGGCATTAGCTTGTGTATTTGTGTATGTATGTAGATATTGTTTGAATTGTCATTTATTACCGACTGCTGTCTGCAAGCCAGATTGCCCCTTGGGGACTTTACTCTAGCTTTACTCTGCTCTCCCTGCAGTCATGCTCCTGGTGGACCCCGGTCTGTACATCGGCACTGCTGCTGACCTCAACGACAGCCAGGCATTGGCCGATGCAGCTGTCACTCACATCCTGTCTGTGGACTCTGTGGACCCCGCCCTTCTGCTTCCTGCTGATGGGGGCTTCCACAGGAAATGGATCAATGTTCTGGACGAGGTGACCTCGGACCTCCTGAGTCACATGGACGACTGCTTCCTGTTCATTCAGGAGGCCCTGGATGGAGGCAGGGCTGCACTTGTTCACTGGTAAGGGTCAGAGGTCAACGGGATCCCTCGGCCATTCTCGGTGACCACTGTCCTCATGTTTCACTCTAGATGGGTTTCCATTTACTGATGTTTATCTTTTGACAATTAAAGAGTAGTGACCAAGAAATGTACTCAGTGGGACATTTAACATTAGAAAGATAAATGAACTTGCAATAGTGTCGGTCTGTACTGTTATTGATTTTCTTTCTGTAAAGGTTCTGTGCAGAGTTTTAAAGGGCGGCAGTGACTCAGGAGGTGGGGGTCGTGTGTTAATCGCGGGATTGGCAGTTCGATCCCGGCTCCTCGGGCAAGACACTGAATCCCAAGTTGCTCCCGATGGAGGCCAGCACCTTGCATGGCAGCTCCGTCACCATCGGTGTGTGACTGAGACCAGTCTGTGAAGCGCTTTGGGGACCGTTAAGGTTGAAAAGCGCTATATAAGTGAAGTCCATTTACCATTTAAGGACATCGGTGGCCTTTAAGTGAACTGCAGTCAGCATCCTGTTGCTTGTGCTCCGTATTTTATTTGGACCATTGGCTCCATGACACTAACTAGCTTGCCGTTTGCTAATTACGTTATCAACCAACGCCAGATCCAAGCCGCGTAGCTAAGTTACAGCTAGCTGGCTAACCTTAGCTTAGCTTAGGTTACAGTTAGCTGCCTTGCATTGCTAGTAGAAAGCAGTCGTTAGTTATACACCTTTGCTTTGTACTGTTATATAATTTATTGTTGACTAAAATCAACACCGTTTGTCATCATACATAAGTTAGCCCCGCCCACGAGTTCCCGCTCTGCCCATAGACTTTACATTACACAGGGGGGTGTCGCTGCAGTACCGCGAGTGGCCACTGGAATAAATTGGAAGCAAGGCTGAGCGGCGGCGCCGTGTCCAGGTCTTATTATACATCCATGCAATTTACCAGCCAGATCAGCCTCAGGAGTCTGGATGAACTAGCCGACATTATCCTCTCAAGACAGTATTTTGCTACGTTAGCTAGCTAGCAATTCTTTCGCGTTAGCAAGCAAGCTACATGGACTTTGTGTTGGACTCTGTTGTGGCGGGTGCCGCTCGTCACAGTCACTGATTCGTCCACCAGCCATTCATTTCAGAGCTCGAGCTCGTCTCCTTCCACATAGTCTCATAAATATCCTCACATTTAAGCAATCACTTTATGAATATTTGCATGGATTAATCAATTATATGTTCATTTCACGCTGAAATGACTGCAGCCATTGTAGTCCAGCTTCTGTAACTAACAGAGCACATGATTTTAACGTAAAAGACAAGTGAAAACAACCCTTTATGGTAAAGTGACAAACTTGAATGTGTGTGTGTGTATCAGCCAGGCCAGTCGGAGTCGCAGTGCCACCATCATTACTGCTTATTTAATGAAGAGATACCAGCTGGGCTTCACTGAGGCTTACCGCAGACTGAAGAGTGTCAAACAGGACGTACAGTAAGTGTGTGTGTGTGTGTGTCTGCACTGCTTCTTGAATTTCTCATGAATTTACTGACTGGTTAAATGACTGAAAGTATGTCTGTGGTGTGTGTTTTTAGAGTAAGAAAATATTTTTTGTTTTTTTGTAATTCGGGTGAATTGACCCTTTAAGAGTACATTGTCGTAAATTTGGATGTTGCTGTTAAATGCAGGACAGACGATTGATAGCTGGTGGATGTGTTTCAGGGTCAACCGTGGTTTTGAGGAGCAGTTGTGTCTGTATGAGGCCATGCAGTGTGAAGTGGACACCTCCAGTCCTCTGTACAAACAGTACAGACTGACCAAGATCACTGAGAAGTACCCTGGTAACCACGCACACACAAAATAATTGTTTGATAAAAAGGTGTCCAAGAGTACAGATCAGTAACCAACACACACTCTTTTCTTACATGACCATTATTTGTGTATTGATTTCCAACCTTTTTCTATTGGTGTGTGTGTGTGTGTGTGTGTGCATGCAGAGTTGCAGCATGTTCCCAAGGAGCTGTTTGCCGTTGACCCCGCCCACTCCAGCTCCTCTGAAGTGTCCTATCGCTGCAGGAAGTGCAGGTGAAAGGTGGAAAGGTTTATACAGTGACTGAATGAAGATTTATTTCAAAATAAACCATTCCATAAATCCTTTTGGTATCACTATGGTTCAAGAAATAATGCCACATTTTGGGAAGTACACATCCTGATTCCAGCTCTGTATTTATCCGCCACCTTCTCCTCTGCAGACGAACTCTGTTCCGTGACTCCAGTATTCTCAGTCACCCAGTGGGAGAAGGAGCGCCAGCCTTTGGTCACAAGAAGTCCAGTAACCTCACTGGTAAGAAAACAACCATGTTGGCTGATTTTGGATACTTGTATAAGATAAGATAAGATAAGATAAGCCTTTATTGTCCCACAGCGGGGAAATTTTTAGCGTTGCAGCAGCCAGCAAAAGTGTCATATATAGAAATACAATAAAAATAAATAGAAAAATAGAAAAATAGTCCTGTACACAGTATAGACAGAAATAAATAATAGAGTGACTGAGTGCAGTTGTAAGTATGAACAAATAGATAAGATAAAAATATTGCACATATATAATATACATGTATATGTGCAATATTTTTATCTTATCTATTTGTTCATACTTACAACTGCTGTACTACTACTGTTCTCTGTGTGTGTGTGTGTGTAGCGGGAAGGGGGCTACAACTTTCATTTCACTGTGCAGCTGTATGCTGGACCTTGAACCTCATAAGTAACACCTGTGCTTTTCCTACCATGACAAGTCAAAATGTCTGCAGTGAAAAAACTGCTGTTACGATAACCACACGTTCTGAACATGTAGTTTATTATAAGTAATGATATGAAATGTGTTGTTGTCCAGGAGACATCCAGTGTACGTCTTTCTTTATTGAACCAGTGCAGTGGATGGAACAAGCTTTACTTGGAGTGATGGATGGACAGGTAATGCACTTACACAGGTCAGGAAATACAGTGTTATTAATTGACATAAAATACTGCCATGGATTTTCCCACCCTCAGTTGGACTGTTTTTAATCAAGTCAAATTTTAGGTTTCAGGTATAATCAGATAATTTATGAGGTTATTATTGGATTTTCAGATTATTATCACATTACTGTGGAAGCCCTGAGAGGCAAGTGAGAAAAAAACATTCTGAATTTTCCTAGTCTGATTTAAATAGTTTTCTCTCCTGTGTTTAGGACTGAAGAACAAGTGACAAAAAAGTTTTTGGCAGAATAATCTTTCTAAATTCCTTAAAAAAATATTTAATCTGTGAAACAGGTGGGGGAAAAAAAGTTTCTTCAGGATCATTTTTCGAAGTTACTTTTTTTTCTCTAAACCCAAGGTTAACAAGACTAACGCTAACTAGATTAGCACCGATTAAAATACATTTCTAGCCAAAAGAAAGACATGATAGTAATGTTACATAACTTGCTGACACACAATATACAGTATGTACCTTGTGTTTAGAGTGCATGGAGAAATTAAAACTCACCTGGAAGAAAACATGATGCTTTTAGTCCTATTTAGAACATGGGGTAGTGGTGCACTTCGGCCTCCTGTTGGCCGAAATGAATATTACAACAATATATATATATATATATATATACTATAATATTATTTTCACCTGCCACCTGCCTTAGAAAAATTATCCTGGAAAATCTTTTTTTTTTCACTGTGTAGGTCTGCTGATCTACACATGCTACTTAAAACACACTGGTCTCTTTGTGTGCTTATGGTACTTCCGTCCTCTCTCTTCCTCTGTGTGTGTGTGTGTGTGTGTGTGTAGCTGCTGTGTCCCAAGTGTAGCTCTAAGCTGGGCTCCTTCAGCTGGTGTGGTGATCAGTGTTCATGTGGTCGCTGGATCACTCCCGCCTTCCAGCTGCACCGCAACAGAGTGGACGAGATCCAGCAACTGAACATACACAAACTGAACATACAGAAATAACACACGCACACACACACACACACGCTTGTAGATAAATGAATGCCTTCTCTGCAGGCAGAATAAGAGACAGCTCATCAACAAATAGTTAAACAACAAATTTAATTTTCAAATGTTCCAATCGTATTACTAACAAAGTACTAATGCAGTCCATTACAGTGTTGACAGGAAGACCAAAGACTCAGATATATATTGAGAATAAATGTTCTTTTTTCTTACTGCAGCATGTATTTGTGTGACAGTGAAACTAAAAGTTTGTACACACGCTCGAGGAAAAATCAGAAGAGAACACTTAAGAATCTGACAGAATTTCAACTGTAGAATTCAAGACATGTCACTTGACACCAGGTGGCCTTTTTAAATGTTTAAAGGACAGAAAATGGTGCTCAGTCAGTCAGTTATTTCATTAATCAGAAAATGAATCATATATTTTCGTAATTGAATTCCTTAATGCGGTTATAATGGATATTTTTATAATAACAGTGTATCAAATGACAATGTGAAAGGAGTCACTGGTAGTGATGAACCTCCAGAGAATTATTACCTGAATCTGCAGCCCCCCTCGGCTTTATAGTGAGTTTCAGTTCATTATCTCTTCGTCCCACAACTTTACTGTTCTGGTTCCTTCTTAGTGCTCTCATAGTGTCAAGCCACTGTACACAGACAGATACCGTTAGAGACTAGCTGGTGTACATATTTGCCTCAGGAGTTGGTAGAGACCTGAACAGAGCTAACATTCATCAGGTGGACAGAACCATCGCGCCAAATGAACAATAATGCTGCTCCGTAACTGCTGGATGTGCAAATAATTGCTAACAAGTGGCCAAAGTGATATGTCAATGTTCACAACTTGTTTCCTCTGCCCCCAAGTGGCCAAAAAAATCTGTTATTGCAGGTTTAAAGCTGCATGATTGATTTTCTTTCCTGATTTTTGAACCATTGTTAATATAGATCAAAGTTAAATATAAATATTTATTAGTGCAGCTTTAAGACCCTTGGTAAAAATACTATTAAAATACATTAAAATACTATTCCTCGCTTACAGCTGTGACTGTACATTAAATATCTTTGGGTTTCGGACTGTTGGTGAGACAATTTGAAGACATCTCTGGATGGTTGCTGATATCTTGGGATGGGCATGTCAATATTTAAAGGAATAATAAAAAACAACATCAATAGATTAATGAATGGGGGGGGAACAGGTTACTTGCAGCCCTAACAGCAAAGGTGAATCTGCTACCAGTCCCACAACAGCTCACTAAAGCTTAGAGGCCGGTGTTGGTGTATATGCAAATGTTCAGAATGAATGAGTTCACCATTCAGAAAAGTGTCAGAAAAAGTGAATTTTATACCACTTTATGACTGTTATGGAAATAAATGAAAAATAAAAATGTGTAAATATCAAAAAATAAGATGACTGCAATCTGTTCCATTCTTCACATCCACCAACAGGCGCTTCCACCTGATAGAGTAGTTTGGTTCAGATCCAGGCAGACCGATGCTGAAGTGATGGACAGTGGATCCAACACAAAGATCACATCAGAGTGAATTTCTACAGATGTATTTGTTCTGGACTCTGACAGGCATATGTTAAAAACAGAGCACATTCCTCAGTCGCAATTCAAATGACTTAATATTTCTACAACTGCAGCCCAGATAAACTCACTGGGATCTGTCAATCACAATGATTAATACAGAGGCAGAAACGTTATGAATATGTTCGTGTATTTTTATGTTGAATCCATCATGTTCCCTCAACTTCACTGTGATCCATTGTATTGATTTGGTTGGTAGAGAGGCAGAAATACAAAGTTTTAAACGGGACAAAATACTCCCCTACCCCACAGCTGCAAACTAACTATAGTGGGCTGGTGGACGATCTGGCTATAAAGAATATCACAATCTATTCATCTTTTTTCTTTTTTATACTATCTTTTTTTCAATTTTGAAATGCCAGACTTGAAATAGCCTATCAATTTCTCCATTTGCACCATTAAAACTCAATATTGCCTTAAAAACACTACATAGGTTTCAAAATGGTGATTAAAACCTGAGTTACATTGGAAGTTGTAAACAGGAGCCAAACTATAGGTTTATTGTATTACCTCCAGAAGAGCCCACCTTTCTCGACGTTTATAGCTTTGGCTTGGGAAATATCTGACACTGCAGAGCCAAACCATTCCCATACCACTGACGTTGAGGTTTTTTTTTTTTTTGGCACATGTTCCTCATCCGCCATGCCACTAGCTATAACTCACGTTGCGTTGCATACAATACAATATAATACGTGAAGTAATTCGTCCAACCAGCATAACCATCTACAGTAGCTGGCTACATCACTCTATTGGTTTGTTCACGTAGCACAGATCCACTGGTCAATGAGATTATGTTGAGTTTGGAAACAGAAGTAAGAGGACATTAAATACCGTGATCAAAAAGTAGATTGTGGACACCTTCAGGATCGATCATGATCTAATATCCTCAGTCAGATCGTCCACCCCTTCTGTGATCTGAGACTGGGACACCAGATGCCACCTTCTCCTTTTAGAGGGGTCAAAGGTCTAATTCAAGCAAACCTCAACAGTGAGAGGAACTCACCCTTTAAGGCTTTAAACTCTTATTGCAGGGCATTTGGTCATTTAAACTTACAGTCCCTTAACATAGTTATAGCAGGGTAATGTCACACTTTATAGAGCGGGACAAAGCACAAAAGCATAAAAAAGTTGGTCCAAAAACTGGGCTAATTTTGATGTCCTAGGTATGTGTCAACACTCAGTGGTGGAGGAAACACTGTTACAAGTAAAATTCCTGCATTTAAAATTTGACTTTAGAAGTACAAAAGTAATAGAATCAAAATGTACTTAAAGTACCAAAAGTAAAAGTACTAACTATGCAGAATTTATTTCAGAATAATATATATGACCGCCCACCTTGAGCCTGGTTCTGCTCGAGGTTTCTACCTGTTAAAAGGGAGTTTTTCCTTGCCACTGTCGCATAGTGTTTGCTCATGGGGGGAACTGTTGGGTCTCTGTAAATATAAAGAGTCGGTCTAGACTTGCTCTGTTCGAAAAAGTGCCCTGAGATAACTTTGTTATGATATGGCGCTATATAAATAAAACTGAATTGAACTGAATTGAATATTATATTATTGGATTATAATTAATGATGCATTCATGTGTTGCATGTGATGCATCACTTTAATGTTGCAGCTGGCAAATGCTGCTTTCACATTGATGTGATGTAAGTATTAACAATGTAATAATGTCATATATAATAATACATCAGTCACAGGGGACAGAACAAGTACTTTTACTCTGAAACTATTGCTGATAATACTTCTGTACTTTTACTTACGAATGATTTTAAATTCGGGACCTTTCATGTAATGGAGTATTTTTACATTGTTGTACTTTTACTTAAGTAAAGGATCTGAGTACTTCTTCCACTACTGGTAATGACCTTCCATAGGCAATGTTACAAGTTTTACAGCCTTGGATTAGTTAAAAAGTAAATGTAGTTTTCTCATGCCTTAAAAATAATAATTCAAAGATACTGGCCCAAAATGAGGCAGTTTATAATTGTGATCCTTAACTGGATGAAAGTAAGGTTGGACCACTGGCTAAGCCTTTTTGGTTCTGATCAAATGTATAGTGGACCATCAGGGGGTTAGCTCAAGTCTCTGTCGGCCAAATGTGGGCCAAACAAGGATCAATGTTCTTGTCCGAAACCAGATGATAGCTGAAAGAAAATTTTGAGTTTGCTATCTTAGTATTTTATACACAGTCTGTTGTTGTTCTTTTGTTACTCAAACAGCACATGTATCATTCAGAAAAAGTAATGCATGGACAAAAACTGCTGATAAATCGGTCTTTTCTCCTGCTTTGAAGAGGCCCTGCTGCCTAACATAATTCATAGTAACACATGGGTGCCACAAGATGGCAGATCAGCTCCAATGAAAAGATCTACACCTTCTGCAACTGCCTGAGAGGTAGTTCTGCCCCCTGAACCAGTGAAAGATTTGAGCTTGTAACAGTAAGCAGCAGCAACAAATAAACGTGGAAAAGATGACAAAACATGGAGGCTTCTTAGTAAAGTCTAACAGAACCAGTAGACAACCAGTAGGACATAGACAGATAGACATTTATAAATACACTTGTACTTACCATATTCTACTTACCGCCACCATCTCCTTTTTTTCATGTTATTTATAGACTAATGGTTGTCTTGCATTATCCCTATCAATACTAACTTGATTACTTAAAAAATATTTAATTTCATTTATCTATTTCATTATCTAGTTTATTCTATTAACTAATATTGTTATTCATTTTTTAACATTGTCTTTAATCGTAATTGTGCTTTGGCAACACATGTCAAATGTAATGCCAATAAAGCCTATTGAATTAAAATGAATTGAATTAAAATATAAAACACAGTATTACAGTACAAGTATTTTACTTAGGCAATAATACTGTCATATCCATCCGTAACGCATACATTATGACCTCTTGATAAGTTTAGCATGTAAATTACTCTCCTGCTGAGGCTTTGATTTGTTTCATATCATCATCTTTGATTTCAGTTGAGGGTATTGAATTGTGGAATTTATTAAAACTGTAGGTATTACCATTGTTGGATAAATGAATCATGAATGTCAGCTATGGGCAGGTTCATTTCATGTTCATCTATCTGTGTATACTTTATCCTGTCCAGATCTGCCACTACACTGATCTTTAGGACAGTTTTTGACAATATTTCATGCACACAATCTTTTTGTAAGATCTTACATTATCTAAGCATTTAGTTTTAAACATGATTGCAACTATTTGAGGTGATCATGTTCTTATTTCAGTGTGATAATGCCAGTCCAGATCTCAGTGCCAACGGATCTGTGTAGGCTTCATAGTACAGTGTGTGGATTGTTACAGTGAATGGTATTAAGTAAGGCTGGACTGTCCGACAGACGCCTGGAAAACTGGAGCATACACACTGGAAATGTGGTGCAGAGAGGAGGAGTGAAAACGGAGACTGCCAACAAAAAGAGAGGGTTACATAAAAGAAGTGGAAAAGGGTTTAAATAAGGTAAAGTGAAAATGTGTGAAAATGACAAGAAGAGAAAGGAAGGAGTGTGGGGATGTGGTCCCAGTTTTCCATGCTCTCATAAGCACTGGAATTAGGAATCAATCAAAGGGGACTTCCCACACTACTCTGTGTGTGTGGAGAGACATGAGACCCTAACCTAACTTGGATTCGATTCAATTCAATTCAATTTTTATTTATATAGCGCCATATCATAACAAAGTTATCTTAGGGCACTTTTTCGAATAGAGACTCTACAGCTCCAGAGGCAGAAATACCTGCAGAAAGCAACAGAAGGAGAGAGAGAGAGGAGAGAGAAAGCACACAACTACGAGAAAGTGAAGCAGTCAAGTTAGTAACAAGCATTGATGGGATATGAGGGCGTACAGATGGAGAGGGAGAGGAGGAGAGAGGAGCTCAGTGCATCATGGGAAGTCTGGCAGTCTAGGCCTATAGCAGCATAACTAAGGGGTGGCTCAGGGCTCACTTGAGTCAACCCTTACTATAAGCTTTATCAAAGAGGAAAGTCTTAAGCCTACTCTTAAATGTGAGGAGGGTGTCTGCCTCCTGTACACAAACTAGGAGCTGGTTCCATGGGGGGGGGGGGGTTCTGGGTCTCATGGGGTTTTCTGGGCCTCAGGAGGGGTCCCCCCCGCTGTTGTACAGCCTGATGGCTGTTGGCACAAACGAATGCCTGAAGCGTTCTGTCTTGCACCTTGGGGGGATGAGCCTGTGGCTAAAGGTGCTTCCCATCTGCCATAGCTCATCATAAAGGGGGTGGGAGGGGTTGCCCAGGATGGTCTTGATTTTGTCTCTCATCCTTCTCTCCCCCACTGCCTCTAGACTGTCCAGTTTTAGACCAACAGAGCTGGCCTTCCTCACCAGCTTGTTGAGTCTGTTCATCTCCCCCGCCTTGATGCCACCTCCCCAGCACGCCACGGCAAAGGACAGTGTGCTGGCTACTACCGACTGGTAGAACATCTGCAGTAGCCTGCTGCACACGTCAAAGGACCTGAGCCTCCTGAGAAAGAAAAGCCTGCTCTGTCCTTTCCAGTAGAGGGCCTCAGTGTTGTCTGTCCAGTCTAGTTTATTGTTTAGGTGCACTCCCAGGAATCTGTATCAGTCCACCATCTCTATTTCCTCCCCCTGGATGGTAATAGGGGTTGGAGGCTTACTGCTCCGTCCAAAGTCCACCACTAGCTCCTTGGTCTTGCCGATGTTGAGCTGAAGGTGGTTCTCCCCAGACCATCTGACGAAATTCTCTACCACACTTCTGTTCTCCTCCTCCCTGTCCTCACTGATGCAGCCCACAATGGAAGAGTCATCGGAAAACTTCTGGAGGTGGAAAGTTCCAGAGTTGAAGCTGAAGTCAGAGGTGTAGATGGTGAAGAGAAATGGTGATAGCACGGTTCCTTGGGGTGCGCCGGTGTTGCTCATCACCACATCTGACTGGCTGCCCTGCAGCCGGACATGCTGTGGCCTACTAGTGAGGTAGTCTGTAATCCAGGCCACCATGTCGTGGTCTATCTGCATGGCTGTGAGCTTCTCCGCAAGCAGGGGGGGCCGGATAGTGTTTAAAGCACTAGAGAAGTCAAAGAACATGACTTTCACTGTCCTTCCCGGCCTCTCCAGGTGTGAGTAGGCCCTGTGCAGCAGATAAATGATGGCGTCGTCCATGCTGATTTGGGCCTGGTATGCAAACTGCAGCGGGTCCAGGTAATCTCTCACCAGGGGCCCAATATGCTGCAGAACCAGCCTCTCAAAGTTTTTCATGATGTGTGAGGTCAGTACCACTGGCCTGTAGTCATTTAGAGTACTGGGACGTCCTTTCTTGGGCACAGGAACAATGCAGAAGGTACCTGAGGTATCTGAGGTACCTTCTTCAGTCTCAGGGAGAGGTTGAAGAGGTGCTGGAACATTCCTGCAAACTGTCCAGCACACACTTTCAGCACCCTGGGGTTGATGTTGTCTGGACCCATTGCTTTATTGATTCGGAGCTTGGATAGCTCCTGTCTCACCAGGCCAGATGTGATGAATGGGTCATTGAGGTGTTGTCTGGCATAAGAGACATAGTGTGGTGGGGGGAGATGTCCTCAGAAGCAGAGAGGGGAGAGGGAGGTGGGAGGGAGGGGGCAGTAGCTGAGGATGTGGAGTGTGGTGATTGCAGAGGGGTGCCCAGGCTGTCCCCTGAGCTCTCCGGGGTGGGGGTTGAGTCGAACCTATTGAAAAATAGGTTTAGCTCATTTGCACGTTCCTGGCTCCCTTCCATGGCTGGATGTGATTTCTTGTGTCCAGTGATCTTTTTCATCCCATCCCACACCTCCTTGGTCCTGTTCTTCTGTAGCTTGCCCTCCAATCTCTCCCTGTAGCTGTTCCTGGCCCTCCTCAACTCCCTCCTCAGCTCCTTTTGGACTGACCTGATCTCCTCCCTGTCTCCTGCCATGAAGGCCTTCTTCTTCCGGTTGAGGAGGGTTATAATGTCTTCACAGAAACAGTACACAGGTACCAGGTGTATCAGGTTGTGGTCTGATCTGCCAAGAGGGGGAAGGGCAATGGAGCTGTAGACTTCCTTCACATTGGCATACAGCAGGTCCAAGATTTTATTCCCTCTTGTTTTACATTTCACTTACTGGGTGAAGTTAGTTAGGGTTTTAGAGACGGAGGCATGATTGAACTCCTCGTTTATTGTCAGCAAGGCGCTGGGGTGTTGTGTCTGCAATCCCGCGATGGTAGAGTGGATGATGGGAGAACTCCCGGGGCAGATAGTATGGCCTTAGTCCCACAGCCAGCAGCTCTAGATCTGGAGTACAGTTGGTCTCTTTCCAGGGTTACACCATTTTGAGTTAACAAAGACGGCTAGACCTCCTCCTTTCTTCTTACCGCTCTGTTGTCATGTCTGCTCATGCTAGTGTGAAGCCGGCTAGCTCGACCGAACAGTCTGGTATGTTCTCTGTAAGCCGTGTCTCCGTAAAGCACATCAGACTGCACTCTCAGTACTTCCGCTGATTGCCTACCAATGCGGTGAGTTTGTCCGTCTTGTTGGCCAGTGATCTCACAAACTGCAAGTTAAAAGTTAAAAACTGCAAGAGCTGCTGTAACAGGCTGCCATCCACAACGGCGCCACAGACTTATAGCTCTCATTTAACATTTCCTTTTATTTTTTTTCACATGCTCTTATTTAACATTTCATTTTATTTATTTTTTTTACATTCTGTTTGCGTGTCAGACAAACAATTTAAAAGGCTTTTCTTCCTGCTTCTTGCAAGCATTTTCCACCAATCAGGACATTGATAGCGCCAAAACCGATTAATATGTCCTGCCAATCAGGACTGCGTTCTGCAAATGTGTTTCATATGTTAAGTGTCTAGTTATCTTTATGGATATACCTTGTTTTCTAGAAGTCTGGTTACACTGATAGGCTAACAAAAATAACATTAATTATGTAAAAAAAAAGTGAAAATATTAAACAATAATAGTATAATAATAGCTTCCAGCTCTACTTGAGGCTGACCAGAGCCCAGCTTGATTGGTGGTGGTGCTACTACAGCGGTATGAACCCAAAATAAACAGATTTTGCTGTGATTTAATTGCAATAAACGGATCAAAAGGATGCCAAAATAACTACATCATGATGCCGATTTGTAAAAAGTCTGAATTCATGCTATGTGAGGTCTTGTCCGCAAAATGACAAGCAAATAACTTTTAAAATGCTTGTTTTCTGACTGGAGTTCGGATCGATCGAATATTTTTTTCATTAGACTCTCCCTGACTGGTAAATATCTTTCCAACTCCACACCCCAGTTTACCCACCACCCCCAAATCATAAAAATAAAAATGAGTTTTCCCGTTGTATTCTACTTCCCCCCTACACTGCAGTTCTAGTTGCTACTAACGCCACCTGTTGGTCTGGGGAGGGTTTAGGGTTTTATGTCTCCTGAAATAGAATTATAGATGTTCAAATTTCCATTGTTTTTAAACTACACCTGTTGATGAAGATCATGTGATATAACTGAAAGCTTCAGACCAGCTACTCAGTGGACCTTGTGGTGAAATTGCTTTCTCAAGCACTGTTTTCAAGGTCAAGACTAAACTATGAACTGCAGCTTTTACGCCATTATGAACAATCATGGAAGTTCTTAAAATGCTGAGGAAATGTGAAAATCTACAATTCCCTTTCAACTGCATAACAAGAGTTTATATGCCCGTCAGTTGACAATATGCCAACTATTTCCAACATGTTCCTGGTGGGATGGGTATAATAAGCCGCATATCTTGTTAAATTTAAGACAACATGGAAGGAACTTGTAACTTTACACACAAAATGCCCAAATTGCAACCTTGACTTGTCATACTTGCCATATATTGGATTCTGTTTATGTTAGAGCCCCTGAAATTTGCCATAACATCAATCAAATACTGTATTTTAAGTGTGGAAACATCCATATGTACTGGTATATACTTTGGGGGACTGCCTGGGGCCCCAAAACCACCCATTTTGCTTTTTTTTCCACTTTCAAGGGCCAGTAATGAAAAATATGACATTTGGATCTGCTGTATGCCGTTTTGTCTGTGTCCCTACCAAATTCCATGGCTCTAGGAGTTACATGTCTGAAGATATTGAACCCTAAAAATGGCTTCTCACCCAAGATGTTTTTTTAAGGGCTGAAAATGAAAATTCCCAGTGGCAAAAAACTATGCAACTCAAAATTCAGGCAAAATATTTTACAGAACTTATTTTTTGGTCTCAAATAGCATATATACAAGGTTTGAACAAAATCTAAAATGTTAACAAAAACCTCTATCTGGCACAGAATGACGCAGCTGGTTGAAAAGCTCCAAGTTGGTTCTTTCAACACCTTGTTCAGCTGTCCATAAAAGTATCATCCTCCTTTGTCTTAAGATGGTTTTGTTTAACTTTATGGATCGTAAGAGCGCCAAAAAGTGCAGGATTTTAAAAATCATTGTTTAAATGCTTTAAATAAGACCCATATATGGCGTGTTTTTTTAAATAATTTAAGTAAATGGTTCTGTTTGCTGTAAGTGATCTGGTGAGCAGAGATGTGTTGGTGGAGTCCCAGGACAGACAGACTCTCGCGTTAATGCTCCTGAACATCTGTAATGGCGTGTCTGCTAATAAAGTTGACATTGAATGATTGCAGTAATAAAAGTAAGTGCAGTGATGCAGACGCCAGATGTTGCTGGAAACATACACAGTTTCAGTGATTTCTTTTTTGTTGTCACAAGTGTCACAATGCCTGGATTTTTCCTTTAATGGCCATACTGAGTGTTCTTTTAAGAAATGTAATTACTTTTTTATGACAGTACTGTCTGCTAATATCTGGGGCCAGCAATAGTATTGTCACTTAATCAGAGCTTTACAGCCTTATATATTTAATGAGCAAAAGTTATGTTATATGTTCCAGTGCAACTTTACCCAAATAAACTTACTAAATACCTCAATGGCATTCCTTGTACTTTAAAGGAATAGTTCAACATATTGCAAAAAACTCTTTAAGTGATTTATTTTAGGTTTGTCTGCTTTCATTTCTGATTTAATTTGCAAATCAGGAATTAAGGTAAATGCAGTACCATTTATACATGTTGGTACACTGTTTCAGTACACACATTACAATTATAAATATGATTTTTGTGTGACAACTGATCATACAGATCGGATCAAGTCTGTATCAGTGTGGGTCAGTTTGAGTTGAATATCCGGTAAAGAAGAAAGTAGAAGACTGTTACCATACTAGACCTTAGACAACTGTTGCCTTCTCCATCCTCTTTCCAACCTGTAGAATATAACATGCTCACTGATGTATTTTTGGTTTCAGCTGGGAACCAACTTTATGTGTTCCAAGCCAATTTATTATTGGTCCAAACGCTCCAACCGGTTCAAAATTAGGTGTGCGAACTGGAACAGAACCCGTTTCATAATGGTGGGAAAGATGTGTATGAGAACTTGTGGCCAAATGCAGAAGAAAGGGTTGACTAGCACTGCTGTATATCTATATCTGTGGCCATGGTATACATGTAGGTATAGTGAATAAATTCATGTTGTTTTGTTGTCATTGCTGGAATTCATTTCATTTAGATAAATAAAGTCTACTGAAGTACATTGCGGCATTTCTTCCACTAGAGCTGATCCTAAGATGTGTATGAAGAGTTTTGGTTGCATTAGTACATTTTGGACAGGACATTAACTGCTGAGCTGCATTTTGGTAAAGAGAACTTTGTGGCAAATTTTGAAAAAGTGAATTCAGTTTAAAGAAATAACCAATTGTAAAAAAAACTGTAATCTCCAGCTCTCTTTAGAGTTTACTGTCCTTACTGTTGCCCTCATCTCTCCATCAACCACCTCTCCTTCAAACTGAGCATTTTTCCTGCTTCTTTCTTTTTCGGTGCAGATTAGAGTATAAATTTGCGAGGCAAATTAAAACGTTTTGATGAATGTGTGTTTCTGTTCTGATACAGGAACACGTGAGAATTCTTTTTTTTCATGTGATTATAGAAATTGCCTAGTGATGCGATCATAGCCTACCTTTTACCCATTGTGTTAATTCTCTAACTACTCTGTCGTTCAATATGTGCTCATTTATGACTGTCAATACAGTCGTTACATGTTGTTTGTCCAGTCTTTGGAGGTCTCAGCTTCTCTTCAGATCTGTCCCAAGCTTAAGAAATCATAATTCTTAAGCTGTTGCTTTCTGCAGGTGTTTCTGCCTCCGGAGCTGTAGAGTCTGGGTCTGTGGTTGCTGCCGCCTGCCGCCCCCGTGCTCCTGCTCTGCACCCGCTGCTGCTATTGCTGTTGTTGCTCTTGTTATTAGTATTGCTATTATAGTGTTGCTCTTGGTGTTGTTTCTGTTGGTGTTAACATCAATGCCATTACCATATCTATTGCCTTACATCCCTATGTGGAACTGTATTGTGCTGCTGTATGTTCTCTTTCCTCATGCTCTCTCTCTCCCGCTCCCCCCCTCCCCCTTCAACCCAACCGGTCGAGGCAGATGACCGCCCACCTTGAGCCTGGTTCTGCTCGAGGTTTCTACCTGTTAAAAGGGAGTTTTTCCTTGCCACTGTCGCATAGTGCTTGCTCATGGTGGGAACTGTTGGGTCTCTGTAAATATAAAGAGTCGGTCTAGACTTGCTCTATTCGAAAAAGTGCCCTGAGATAACTTTGTTATGATATGGCGCTATATAAATAAAACTGAATTGAATTGAATAATTCCTAGAACTAGATGGGCAATGGCTAAAACAAAGTGGACTAATGGGTGAGTTGCTATTGTGACATTTACGGTTTTCCTCAGTTCCCCATTTTGTGAATGCTGTTGTAGTTCTCAAACCATTAAGTAAAATCACCACATTGTTTTATTCTAAGCAGCACAACACTTCATTTGAAGCCAGAGTCTGTACAGTAGTGGTCTGTGGTGGAGCCGGGGTGTCGAGGTCCCGCCTATACACCCGCCTGAACCAATCGCGAGTACACTCACAGTTGTCAATCATGATGTGACACCCCGTTTTTATAGCATCAAATAACTAATTAAAACCAAACTTATCAGAAAAATGAACACGTGAACAAGCATCAGTGTGATAAGAACTACTTAAAATGACAGAAACCATCTTTGGTAAAATGTATTTGACATGGAGGGGGCGGGGTTTATGACCTGCAGCCAGCCACCAGGGGACGATCCAGATGTTTTGGCTTCACTTTTGGGGAGCTGTCAACTGAAAAGTTTCTGATGCTCCAGATAAAAAAGAAACTCTGCGTTCAGAGGAAGGATTACAGTCAAAAAAAGAAAGATAAACATTGGTGTAGCTTTTCCTGGTTGGAGAGCACTGAAAGAAGAGCAGGGACTGAGGGCAGACAGGATGTGGTGTTACTGCTCTTGGACAGGTTGATCTGTGTAAAATATCTGGAGCAGGCTATGTAGCTATTACATTTACTCTACCTAAATAATGGATTATAGTCTTGGAACTGTAGAATATTTTTTCATACTGAAATAACTTTATTAGCATGTTGAATGCAGCATAACGTTAGCTACAGTAGCTGTATGGGTAGTCGACTCAGCTAATGGTAAGTTAGCAAGTTAATGTTACATTAGCTAATGTTACTTGCGGCTCTTTCATTAGAATGAAATGACATAATGTGAACAAACGTGACGTGAACATGATTTCTGCCTGAGTCACGTCCTGTCTTTTTCACAAATCCGTGGCCACATCAGATAGATTTTCATCCGCAATGGTGGTTGTTTAACAATGAAGACAACAACTCCCATGATCCCACACTACCTTACGACATCATCAAACTACGTCTTTTGTTATTGTTTTGATTGAGAGACCCCTAGCAGCAGCAATTACATGCTGTGCGTTTAATACATTGCCCCTGTAAACTACATTGGACAACATGTGACATTGCACTAAACTGAGGATGAACAGTTACTGTAAGGAAACCAATGACTGACATACAAATATGTACAAAATGTGCCAGGATGAACGTGAATTTACATGAACATGAACATTAAAATGAAAAACATGACTTTTCATACTGCATTGCACTGATATGAATAATTTCATGTCTCATGCCTTCAACCACTTTAAAGCACATTTGTGTCACTGTTCCTTGTGCATAATGTGCTGTAAAATAGATTTGACTTAACAATCAGTGTCAGGTGATAAACGTCTACAGACTGAGCAAGTTATTGTTCTCTTTTTCCTGCACAAAAACAGCAACAGTGAGCTTAGGATGGAGAAGACCCAACTGTCTATGGAGAAAATGAGATCAGATCAATAGAGCAGATGTGTCCTGCTGCAGTCTGGGCTAGTTAGTAGCATCACAAATAAGCAGAGATTTGATGTGGATGTCTGACACTCTGGCTTTGCTTATTGTCTGCACCAGACTACAAGATTACTTTCATTAACCTGCTTCCTGTAACCTGATCCAATGAAGAGTTACAGGAACGACAGCAGGAGAGCAAAGTAGTGACACGATGGAGGATATGAGTCACATTCAAACCCCCGACCCTGTGACTGCGGTTTCTGTGTCTGGGCTCATGGGAGAACTGGACAGGATTTCTACTTTAAAAGCACTCAGGAGAGATCTGCTGCTCTGATTAGACTTACAGGAAAGGTGATTTTCACTAGTTGTGGTCTCAGTCATTATTCGAAAGAATGTAAAAGGGTTTTGGCAGTAAACTGTGGAAGTCTGTCAAAGGTGCAATATTTGCAGATTCATGCAAGAACTCTTTTTCAACTTTCCAGAATGAGTTATTTCTGTCTTTCTATTTCTTATTACATTCTCAAACTCTGGCTGTAGACAGACATGGCAAGCTAAATGATTTTCCATTGTGTGTGATTGAAGTGTGTTTTAACATCTTCTAGCCTCCAACTATTTTATACTTTTCATCCAACTCATCCAACACGGTTTTACATGTCTATAAGCTACCTGAGCTGCTTGTCGTTTTTGTGTTACTTCCATCATTTCGTATCAACCACAACACATTTTTTTCTGTCAGCAGTTCAGTTGTGTTTTTTTCTCTGTCTGTCTGAGACACTCAGAGTAACAAACCAGATGTTGAAATCTAATGTCTGGGGGACACATTAGCTCTCTCTCCTGTCTCCTCCTCCTCTCATCTCTGCTTCTCGGTTTCCTCTCCCCTCCATTATTTTCCACCACTTTCCTCCTCTCTTCACCTCTGCTTGGTCTCTTTTCATCATTCACTTCTCTGCTTTCTAGTATTTCCTCTCTACCAGCACTGCAGGTCTGGAAGCTAAATCAAAGTCTCTGTATTTCATATCATATGCAACCAAAATATTTAAACCTCCATAACCTCTTGGCCTCTTGATTTTTCCCCTAAATGTCTCCCTTGGATTCGTTAAATGTAGAAAAACCTTCATCAACATGGAAAAGTGAAAGTATCAGAAACAGCATATAGTCTGTATCAGCTTGTTCTAGCGCTTTAGTGAAGCTACATGCTGCTTACACTGAGTAGCAAAGTTAGTCTTTTTAGTACAAGATTCCCACTTTGTGTTTTCCCAGACAGAATTGTGGTAGTAACACAGAGAAGAAATGTTGTACTAGAAAGAGTGTAACATTGGAAGATACCAACTTCATTTGTCTAACTCAGACTTTCAAATGTATCTTTTCACAGAACAAGGATTTTGGCCCCCTTGCACTGGAAGTGCATTAGGAAGGGATGTGTTAAGGTCCAGTATGAACAGGAAGAATGGTTACAGCAAGCAAAATCTGTTTCAATGTGGCTACCAGAGTATTGTTGGATGTCTTACACAGAAGCATTTACTGAAGCTCGATCGAGGAGAATAGAGAACAGCAGTACAAGTAAACAGGTTCTGAAGGTTACTTCCTGGCAACGAGTATTTAACCCTTTACCAGACATATGAGATTCATTACATGTCCAAATAAGGTTATTAGGGAGACGGAGCCAGTGTATGACCTACTGCTTTTAGGTTTACAAATGACCTGAATGTGACCATTACCTTTAGCCTAAAGATTCCTTCACACATGACATAGTAGGAGAGCCAAAGCCAGTCGGGAGAAGAGCGAAAACATCTTTTCCATGGGGAAAAGCCTTCAGTTCCATTCTTAGCTCTTCTTTCAATGTAGAAATACTCTCCAGTTCTGATATAACTGATGCTATAATAGCATCTACGCCAAACTCTTTAGGAGCCATTGTTGTTTTCGAGCAAACAGTCGCAGTCGTCACACCTAAACCACGCCCATAGCTACCAGTAGTTCTTCATAGGACGCTGATTGGTCCAAACCACTGTGGTTCGGCCACAAGCGCCTAACTTGAAGCCTGGCAAGACGGATTCTAGCGTGATCCTGTGTGATCTTGTGTGATCTCGCGCATCCAGCTGCCTCGCAAGGTAATATTGTAAGTGCTTGGTTAACTAATAGGCTTGTGTAATTGCAAATATATGCTTGTAATATGTTTGTTTTTGTTTATTTTCAGTTTTACAGTATTATCCAATTGAACAATAAATAGCCTTAAATCAGCAACTGCATTCTTCTCTCATGTGGAGGTCTGTTAGCTATCTGCCAAACTTAGCAGCCACATTTAGGGAGGACAGAATAGTCCTGCTGCCTCAATTTTGATCCTGTTTTTTTCCAAACTGTCCATCATGAGTCTTGAGTATTCTTTTAACATAGACTTGAAAAATTGTGAACCTACACAACCTACCTACCTTCATGTCATATGGGATGGATGGGATAGATGGGAAAGATTCCCATGTTAACGAGTGCTCATGTCATCAAGACAATGTATGATTTCAGAGTGCATTTACAATATAACACCATTTCCATTAAATTTGGGTTTAATTACATCAAACAGCCGATGTGAGGTGGCCATCTTTGTTTGTTTTTAGGTACTTCCGTATTTTTAAGTGCCAAGTCTCCCAGTCATAATCACAATGTGGGAGTAATTTAACTCTGATATGACATGAATGCAGCATAAGCAGCATTTTATTGTTGTAGCTGTTGGTAGTTTAATCTATAACAATACATCATATTTTGTTTGTTCACGTTTTGTATTGATCTGAATCTATAGCATAAAATGGAAATACTCAAGTAAAGTACAAGTAGCTCAGAATTGTACTTAAGGGCAGTTGAGAAAATGTACTGAGTTACATTCCATCATGATGATGCACATTGATGATGGTCAGTAGCTGCTGTTTCCTAACTCCTCTATCTCCTCCTGATGATGGTTTCAAGGTCAAACCTAAAGCTTGAAACAGCAAAGATGCCTCTGTCAGTGGAACATCGGATGATCATTGTTGGGTCTCTGTAAATATAAAGAGTCGGTCTAGACTTGCTCTATTCGAAAAAGTGCCCTGAGATAACTTTGTTATGATATGGCACTATATAAATAAAACTGAATTGAATTGAATTGAATGATCATCCATTGTGAACTCCTCTGAATCATCAGTTCATCACTATGTCAATTTACATCTGTGTTTTGTAATAATGATAAAAGCTGAGAATTAAATTGGGACC
This sequence comes from Macquaria australasica, assembly GCA_005408345.1. Lineage (NCBI taxonomy): Eukaryota > Metazoa > Chordata > Actinopteri > Centrarchiformes > Percichthyidae > Macquaria > Macquaria australasica. Next base: position 196,782 of record SEMN01000156.1, on the reverse strand, counting down.
CACTTATGTATGTAACAGTGGAGTGATGTTGGGGGTTTTACTATTTCTGTTCCAGTCCTACTGTCTAATCCAGATCACTTCAGAGAAAAGACTCGTGGGCTTTCACTTCCTGTCTCTCTACTCTACAAACTGCATCATCCGGCCAAAAAACAAACAAAAAAACATTCCTATGTACCTGTAATATGCAGTAATGGCTTCTGACCATGGGTCCAAGGAAAATCTACATCATATATGCTGTTAATAATGATGTACTACACCAGTCAAGGCTGCAGGATGTCTCTGCTGTTATCAGCAGAGTTATCTGAAAGATGAGATAGTGATGAGAGGTTTGGATTGGATTGGTTTGGTTCGTTCCAAATGTGAACTCCACAATGAAAAATCTTGGCATCATGTTTGACCGGCAAAAAAAAAAAAACACTTGAGGAAAGTCATACATGTTTTTATTATATCACCATCGTCTGCCTCCTCAGCCACCTGCAATAGCCTACTACTCCAAACATCTGTAGGTTCAAAAATTAAGGCACACATCTCACATCACACAGGTTGTAGCTGCTCTTTACTGTTTGCCTGTCAACTTTAGAAAAGTTTCAGGTTTGACCATGAGGCTTTACACACAGTCAGAGCAGGGATTCTTGACCAAATCCCACCTGTGCGGGCATTAATGGTAATATGAAAAAATAATTAAATTACACAGGGACTTTTGTTTTACTTTTTAAAACACAAACTTTTAGAAATAACCAGCTCTGAAGTGAAAAAAGCAATCGAGCTCTTCAGATAAACAATGCAAATAAATCAGAGGAACCAGCAGTGTGCAGCTCCCTTGGCAGCACTGAGATCAGTTGCTGCTCACAGACACAGTGCACATGTAGGAAAAGTTGATCACAGCCTGCTGAACCCCTCTGGTAGCGTTCTGCTGCATCTGTGTTGTTTAAAGACAGTGGAATAGATATATTCCAGCATTTAGACAGTTTCCAAGCTGCCAAGGTTTTTATAGAATTTGGTTACTTGTTATTCAAATGTTTTCTTATAATTTGTTTTTTCAATAAATCTTGTGAAAATACTAAAACAAAGAATGTATCTACTAACAAGTATTGTGTGTGTATCACAGCCTGACATATCTTCTTCCTCTGTGCCATAGAGCTCCATTGTTTAAAATCACATCAATGAGTCACACATGTTCCTTCATCACCATGAACACACACACTGTATTTTATTTGGACTCAATCTCACATACACCGTCCTGCTGCCCCAAATAAATGATAATGGACTTTACTTATATAGAGCTTTTTCAACCTTAACGGTTCCCAAAGCGCTTTACAGATTGGTCTCATTCACCCATTTACACACACGTCGACAGAGCTGCCATGCAAGGTGCTGGCGTCCATCGGGAGCAACTATGGGTTCAGTGTCTTGCCCAAGGATGACCCACTCTACCATTTTTAAGCAGTTCTCAGTGTATACCTGACTTTCCTCTCACCTCTCCATCTTTGCATCTTTCCTCTCACCTTCCTCTTTCTGTTTCCTCTCCACCCATTCCTTCTCTCCCTTCTTCTGTCTTCCTCTCTCCTGGGTTGACAGTGTAGAAAGTTGATCAATCAGACTGCAAGTGACAGTCTGGCATTTGAGTGAATCTGATGTGGTTAAAAATGAAATTTTACCATGTAATTTTTAAGATGTACGTATGACTTGCAGCTCCCCAGGGTGGGGAAGTCAGAAAGTATTGAGAGATGGACTAACACATTGTTAGTGTTGGTCTTTTCATGAGATTTGTTGACAATAAGAAGAACATAGAATAACAGCAGCTTCATCCTTTAACACATCAACTTGGCAAGGGAGTACATGCTTCATTACAACATTAATGCTGCAGTGTCAACCATAAACCAGGAATCCAGCAAATAGTCACAGAAAATCCCTTGTGATCTTTTTGCTTTACATCAACTTTGATGATACTGGACTTCATATTGATGTGGCCATGGCTCATCTAAAAGTCAGATAGGCCAAATAAAATTTGTTTTGATGTTTAGTTGATTTCTTTGGTGTCCATAAAAGCCCCACATGCTCCTTCTGGTCTTATTTTGAATTGAGAGTTTTATGATCTTGTTTGTTCTTCATTCCTCCACCTTTCCTCTTCAACTTCTACATTTCTTTCCTCCCTCTCCACAGACTTCTTTAGTAGATTGTCAGCCACCTCCTCTCATTCCGTTCACATCTCCTATTATAGTTAAACACAAATGACCACTGAGTGAGTGTATTTATGAACCAGAGTTCTTGATATCCATGATAACCTCTCTCCTTTCTCCTCTCTCTCCCTTTTTCTTTGTTCAGATTTTTAGCTCAGTGGCAGTCAGGAATGTGCAGATACCACTGCTATCTTTAAACCAGACATTATACAGTTTGTGTTTATGTGTGTGTGTGTGTGTGTGTGTGTGTGTGTGTGTGTGTGTGTGTGTGTGTGTGTGTGTGTGTGTGTCATAAACTAGATGTTCTGCTTTGTGAACTTGGACAGATAGCATCCTTAGCATCCTGGAGTGTGTGTGTGTGTGTGTGTGTGTGGTCCCCATGCTTTCAGACATTTAGACCAAGTGGTTTGAAGACTGACACACGCATACATTCATACAGCTTGGTGAGTCTGTTTGAATATGCAGTTGATGTGAATGGGCGCCTTTCTTCAACATCCTGCTAGGTGGTCACTTACCGCACACACACACACACGCACACACACACATACACACACACACACCACACACAGACAGACACCACCACATAAACATGATGGTTATATAACTTTTGATGTCATGTCCAGAGGATCCAATCAGCTTTAGTGGAACATTCCCACTGTAATTCATGCATTTTTAGTCAATATGTTGTTTATACATTTTGGAATTGTTTTGTTTGAAACCTTCTCTTTTCTATAGTGTAGGTTTTGTCCTACTTTAAGTGAACTGTATCCCAGTATTTGCAGCTGCTGCAAAAACACAGTGTAGGTAAGATTGTACCATTAAGATAAGAAGCCAGAATTTATTTTGCAATTTATATTTCCCCTGAAAGTTTCTGTGTGTGCCAGGTTGAGTTCTCTTGAGAGTCCATTAGCAACCACGTGTCAGAAGATGCAGGACTGGAGCAAAGGGCCCATAAATTAGTCCATGAAGCAGGGCTATTAACTCCCTATGTGCTTGTCTGCTTTGAAAATGTGTTATTGTCATATATTTGTTATTTTAGTGCATTTCCTTTCTGTCTTGAGTTAATATGAACTGATCGGATGTGAAGAGAACTGGGATGTGCTGAGCCAAAGCAGACTGGAATTAAAGCAAAGGCTCTCTGTGATTAAGTCTTATCAAACACCAGTCCATGATCTTAAATGAGACTCTCTAACATGTAGAGGGTCTGGTCTGTGTCCTGAGCATTCCCAGTTGGAGGTTCACCAGCATCTGGCTGGAGCTTATTTTCCACCTGGGATCGTTCCAGTGGCTCCACTGCTTCCAGGAAAACTAAATCAATCCCAGAACTAATGTCCACAGCAGGCTGGACGTGCACAGGACAGACAGAGGAGAAAGAAATAAAAACAAGGGGAGAAAGACTGAAACAAGCTTGTTCACCTTTTTGAAATATTTTATTATAAATTAACAAAACAAAAAGGCAAACTAGTAGTAAAGCAGCTGAAATCAACCATGTCTTTCAACAAGCAGAGCAGTGCTAGTCTGAAAATGGTTTTAAATGAATGAAATTCAATGGTAAATGAAGCACCAACTGTACAAGGGTTAGAGCTTCCTTCCCGCTCCCACCTGTACAGTACTTAAAGCTTATGATAGGAACATTAATGGACAGGAGTGAAGGTAAATATATGACACGCTAAGCAGACATACAGTAAAAAAAACATACCATATAGACCTCGACCATTTAAGAAAATAGGCTGCTGCTTCATTACATACTGAAAATAAAGGCCTGACGTTAGATGCAATAAAGTATAAAGTATATTCAGTCATCGTCAGAATCAGTTTTTACTCTCCGGAATTGAACGTTGTATATTAGACACAAGTTTTACCTGACATTATATTTTACAGTAGCTTATTGACCTGCACTGGGTTGCACCAGCTATGCGTAAGTTCAAACGTAGCCTAGTTTGAACGTAATTTCTAACTTAGGTTGGAGTTTACGCGCTACTAACATTTTAAGGATTGCACCAGCTGAAACAGTTCTGACGCAGGCATAAGTTACAACTTAAATCTTACATCTAGCCCTTAGTAGGCTCCTGGTTTTTCGTGGCATAAGCCTTTATCGGTACATGTGATTGTGTTGTGAATACATGATTAATTAAAACTGCAAGCAGCGATAAACGGGCCCTCGCACCTTCCCGCGCGTCGGGGGTCATGGCCGGACACCGATGGACGCGGTGGATTTTCGCAACTGTTGGCAGACATGACGTTATGCATATTTTCGATCAATTCCTGTTTCCACTATGTTGTGCTATGTCAAGTGTGGACCACACAACGTAAATTTCACGGAAATCGGATGATGTTTGTCACACAAAGCTTACTTCCTGGTGCCAGTAGTTGGCACTATGACTAGAACTCAATATTAGCACGTAGACGTCTTCAGGCCAGAACTATTATCAAACATGTTAAGTTTAGGGCAGATTGGACAGTGTACATTTGAGTTACAACAACTTCCTATTTCATGGCGGAACATGGAAATGCGACGCCACGCCACAGGCACTCCGTGGAAATATCAAACATTTGACAACTTTTCATCGTGAAGGTCTTTAGATTGCACTGCCCAAATTTGAAGACGATCTGATTTATTCTCTAGGAGTTTGTTAAAGTACAGAGCCTGCAATTGACAAAAAATGGCCTAAAATTGCACAGAAAATTCAAAATGGCTGACTTCCTGTTGGGCAAACTCTCTTAAAAAAACTGAAATATGTTCTTCATGATGAAAGCACTAACCCCACCAAATCTCATGAAGATCAAAGCAACTTTATCCCAACTGTGGCATGCGTTTGGAGGCGCTATGGCGTGCCCTGGTCACACCCGAGCCCAATCACTGCAGAACTTTTCGCCAGTTCTGACGTGTGTGCCAATTTTCATGAGTTTTCGAGCATCCCAAAGCCACTCAAAAATGCGTTACAAAAGTAGAATAATAATCTCTTCAAAAACAATAGGTTCCTTGGACTTTCAGACTTTCGTGCTCAGGCCCTAATGAATTAACACAACAACAGCTGAATGAGTTCAGGGTTCTTGAGATATCTTGACTTTTAGTCCCAAAAACACTGGATCCTACATATCCCACAATCTTTTCATCAGAGCCTCCCTGCCTGGTCAACGCCCAAGTCTTTATAACTTCACACCTCCATTTGAGTATGGAAGTTATAAACAAGCTAGTAAGTAGACAAAAAAAAAAAAAAAAACAGATCAACACAGGCTCATAAATCTGAACCTGAGACAATAACCCTCATGACATCATAAACATCATTGTCTCATAGAGCAGAAGACCACATACAACAAGCTCAATAGTGCTCCCTCTGACTATTCAACTATGAAAATTCTGCGAAGTTCCCCTTAAAGGTATAATATGTAACATTTCCGCATTAAAATGTACGGTAAGTTAGCAAGTTAACATTACGTTAGCTAACGTTGCTTGTGGCTATTTCATTAGAATGAAATGACAATGTGAATAAACGTGACTAAATGTAATGTGAATGAAACTTGGTTTAACAATGAAGACAACAACTCCCATGATCCCACGCTACTTCACGACGTCATCAAACTAGATGATTGAGAGACCTCTAGCAGCAGAAATTACATACTGTGCATTTAAGTAAGACAAGGTAAGGTCTCACAATAACCTCACATCAAATATTTTGTCCCAACTAGATCAATCCCATTTTATATGATACTAATAACTTCTATTGCCAAGTACTGAAATCATGGAAGGTCATAACAGAAACCAAAGCCTGATCTGTGTTTAGAGGCAGCAGTGTGTTTTTTGATGTGAAATCTTTGTGCTTTGTGTAAAGCGTGTACCTCCACAGTGATCATTATTTATGAAAAATAAACTTGATGTTAGACAAACTCAAATGCTGGAAGCAAATTTTCTTGAAGAATGGCATGAACAGGGTAATTATTCCCATTTTTAGAGCCATTTCTGTTTGGTTAAATATGGGAGTGGACAGTTGGCATAGTTTCTCCTCCACAGTCTCAGTATGCAGAGGAACAGGTATATATAGTTTTTCACAAATCAGAGGAAAAATTATATTTGGAGAAACAGAGTAAGATGTGTGTACATTTATTTACATTAATTCATATGACCCTGGGGTTTTGTCCTGTTCCAAATGTCAATATATTTCCATTTGCTTTCTGATTTCTCTTGTGAGTTAAGTACTGCTCTTGCTGTTTAATACTGACTTTGATGTGTGTGGCAAAGCAGCAGCTGAGGTCAATATAAAACACATTCAGTTAGACTGATCCATAGTCATTTAGAGACAAAACACTGATCAAATATCTGTTCAGTTATTATCTTATTTCTTCTGTCCTCAGCTTCGTTTTGACTTCTTGCTGGATATGCTAATCATTATTTCTTCCATCTGTATGTCCATTGATTGCACTAATAAGCAAAGATGACATCATACGTCATCTGATGTCCATCATCCCATGCGTACAGTTTCTTGTCTAGTGGGCAGTAAGCCAGCTGGGAGGTGTGTGCATGCATGTTCGTGAACGCCAAGATTGGCACGGTGTGTGTGAGCGTGTGTGTGTCAAAGGCGTATGTCACGTTAGCGTGGCGACGCTCCATACTGTCCACTGCATAAAGCACACCACAAACCAGGAAACTGTTTCCATAGCGACCACGCCGTAGACCTGTGCGGAAGCTCCGTATTGGCTGCAGGTCTCGGGGGCGGAGGTGGATGAGCAGGATTACTTCCTGGTGGAAGCCCTCTGTGTCCAGAGCGGGGTAGAGCAGCCACAGGCCGGACTCATCTACAGCAAACTCCACCTGGAAAATATAACATGTAGTAATTTACAGAGGACCAAACTTCTAAAACTAAAACCCATTCATATGTAATGTTTTTATTAACTTCATGCCTTAATGCGGCTATAATCAGTATTTTTAGATTAACATTGGAGTACTGGGTGGATATTTGTCAAGAAATAGTTACAGCACACAACTCCCCCTGAAACCACAAATTAACATTTTTACATTTCTGTTGATGTTCGGATTAAACCGACAAGATGACATGTTAATGAGTGAGCTTTAGAGGTAAGTGTTTTATTGAACCTTAAAGAGAGCCAGGCTAGCTGTTTTCCCCTTCTTTGTGTCTTTATACTTGAGCATGTTTTTCACTTTTATGGGTAAAGTACCTAGTAAAATCCAGACATATTTCAGGTAGAAATGTGAACAGGGAACAAAACTACAACAACATCTCCAGCAGTTCTTTCTACTCCTCACTATTTGCCCTTTTGAACTCTTCAGTGATTTGTAGTGTTTTTTTTCCCTTCACTGACCTTTTAAGACCCTTTAAAGTGTCCCGAGCGTATATTCACTAGTAAATCATCATGCAGTGTTTCTCGTACAGTTAAATCACAGTTACCACACTCACATAAAGTATACCATTGTTCTTACTTCAGATTGTGTCCTGTGAGCTTGCTCCTCCAGTAAAGCATCATGTAGTGTGGTCCAGGCGGCTACATATCTGTGTCTCAGGTCATATCTGATGACGTCTCTGCTGAAGGCACGGTTGTAGTAGAAAGCTCCATTAAACACGACGTGGCCTGTTCCAGTGAAACTGTAGGGCAGCTTGTACGAATTACTTGCCTGACCTGAGCAGGAAGAACACACAGAAAACATCCATGCAGCTGGTCAGGCTCACAACCCACAACCATGACCTTTAGGACAGGTGTAACCATGACTGCATATCAAGGTGTGATCTATCCATCCAATAATATTTTACTGGCTCTCTGGACTAAATAAACACTACAATAACTGTTACCTCAATGGATGCTAATATTTTACGCTTTCTAAAGGCATTTCTGCTTTCAGAGCTAACTATTTCAACCATTTATCCATTAATTTTAGCTAACTATTTAGACTTCTGTGCTCACTTGCTAACTAGTTTTCACGCACTCTTACATAATTGCAACAAGGAGTGTTCAAGTGTTACAGCTGCCTTAATATGTGGATATATTCTTTTAATCAAATCATAATTTCTATTTTGCCAAATTAGTTGAGCTACTTCGCAATCTTTCCACGTACCCCCTGGTTGGGAATCACTGACTTTAAACTTTTAAAACTGGACGTGGCTTAATGGTTTGGCATGGTTGGAAATAGATTATGGGTTTGTTCCTTCTACCCACACGAATGCGCACATGAACAACTCCTATACCTGATTTAAAGGTGTCCATGTCTCGGAACTCTAGAAGGTTGCTGCCATAGTGACCACTGGTAAGGTAGATGACATTGCCATGGCCGCGAGCATCTCTCATCCAGGCTCCGTCACTAAGGCCATAAGCGTTCTGCTGGACCGGTTCAGAGATGCTGGCTACTGTGTCCTTACAGACTGCTGCAAGAACAAACATGAAAGGTGACACTGTGGATCAAGACATTATAACGTGATCAGCATTTTTCACTTTTTTCAATGTTAAAAATCCTAAAATATGTGCAAGCAGACTACCGGATAAACTACTGTACTATATGTATCTCTACCAGGCTTTTTTGTGGTCTTTGGTTGGTCAGCGAGGCTCTCTGTCCAGCTGAGTCGACTTTTGGGTCCTGGCTGAGACTCTGCCATGGGAGACTCATCAATAGGAGGACCTATATTGGTGTCCGAGGGTGAGGTAGTATGCTGATTGACATGCAGAGTGGGCTGAATAGTGCTTGTAGTTTGTTGGTAAGTAGTTGTCAGTTTGGTTGTCGTTGGTTTTGGTGTTGTTGGTGGTATGTCAGTGGTTAATTCAGTTGTTGGGTTGATGGTGGTGGGAGATGGTTTGGTTGTAGCTGTGGTTTGTTGGGTAGTAGTCGGGGGAGCTGTTGGCTGCTGGGTGGCTGCAGGCCTGCTCAGTCTTCTTGATGGGCCCTGAAAGTTCTGTTCTGTGTTAACAGTGGTTGAAGGTCCTGGACTCTTGGTGTGGAAAGTCATGGTAGGTGGGAGCTGGTCAGAGATCAGTAAGTCCACTGAAGCACTTGCAGTTAGAGTAGCTGTAAAAGAAGGGAAACAAGAGATAGAAGAAGAGAGGACCGTTTTATCAAGGCCACCATGTGTAGAATTTGAACATTTATGACATTTGTCACTCCGCCAGCGGTAGCATCGAACATCAAAAAAGACACTTGCCGATAATCCCACTGCGTGTACCAACATACAGCAGGTGCGCTATTTTCCATTATATTGTAATTATAAATATGAAACATTTATGTGGAATATTACTACCACAGGATTTTTAAACAACTTACATTTTTGCCCCACCAGAAAAAAGTCTTAAAATTATCATCAGAAGCAAACTGTACAAAGAACATCCATCACTGGTTAGGGAGGGAATACTTAAGGTTGTTGCCATTAAGTTGCATATCAGTCATAAAGTTACATGAGACTTACTATTCTTTCCATTCCCTTTCTCCTCCTCCTCCTCCTCCTCTTTGTAGCTTTCCTCCTGTGCCTTGTAAAAGGTCACGCCCCTGATAACCATACTGTTCTTGTCTTTGATTGGCTGCTTTGGCTCTGTCTTGTCTTTGATTGGCTTTTGAGTTCCAGTCTTATTCCTGGTTGGCTGCTGTTGTTCCAGACCGTCTTGCTTTTGGTTCTTCTTCATCTGACCTTCATATTTCTTCTGCAACAGGACAAGCACATTTCTGTCCAATTTATAAAGCATATGGGATTCAGTCGAGATTACAATATTTTTGAGAAAACAGATAAGATGCGGGAGTCTGATATGTTAGACCCACATTTTCACTTTTCTGTCCCGCACGCTCTAAATCATTCACTTTCTTTTTTTTCTGCTGGGCCTTCTTCTCTTTCTCCTTTTCTTTTGCTCGTTCCTTCACACGTTCTTTCTCTCTCGCTCTCTCAGTATAATTACGGGCAAAAGCCTGAAATGCACAGATAGGATGACAGTACATAAACAGTCCACGCTAAGCAGGATTCAAAAGAGCGTACTCAGAAACTACTTAAAGTATATACAGACTGGTGACAAATGGAAATAAAAACCTGAATGAATGAGTGGAAGAATATACAAATGCAGATTCCTCCATACAGGGCATGAGGGCTCACTGAATGGTTTGATGAGAATGAAATTGAATCATATGCTATGGCCCTTACCATCACCACATCTCAACCCAATTGAACACCTATGGGAGATTTTAGAGTAATGTGAAAATAATGTTTGAGCTTACAAAGCTTGAGCATAAAGATAATACCAACTACAAAATTTATTAATATAAACGTGGGTTGATATTTTGAATATTTTGCTCCTATTTGGTAAGCATTTATTCTTAAATGTAGATAAATGAAATTACATTCACTGGCAGATATGAAAAGAAATGTTGTTTACAGTGACAACACACCACTGGAGCCTGGACTTTATTCCAGTGTGTTTATGTATAGTCCGTTATGCTGTTGTATGGGTTTCCTTTTGCACTTAGGGATCTCCCCAGCTGAAGGTTCCTCAGCAGCATTTGTAAATGACCCCTGCAAAAATACTAATTATGGCTATTAGAATGTATTTTTCTTGTCCCGACAATGAAAATGAGAAGTATCTATGTACCACCTTGTGGCAGAAGGGAGTTTGAAGTTACATTCCCTCCGTGCAAGACATTACATATAACCTGCTGTAGATGAGGGTAAAAACCCAGAGTCATACTAAAATGTACAGCAGATTAGTGTTCTGTGCGTGTGTGTGTGTGTGTGTGCTCACCTTCTCCATGTTGTCCACCCTGGTCAGCAGCTTGGTGGTGACAGAGTGGAGCTTTAACAAGTCCATTCCATACAGAGAGCCCTCCAACAAGTCAATGATGGTTGCCAGCTGAACAGGAATAATCACAGAGATGAATGACACAGAAGGCGAAAGAAGGACAGAGAAAGAAAATAACTTTGATTATGGAACATCTTTACCTGAAGTTCAAACTCTAAACTATTTCAAGGAATAATTTGTCCTCAATAGCCAATAGAAAAAGAGTGAAAGCAACTTGTGTGTGTGTGTGTGTTTCTACCTTAATGTCATCTTTGCTGGCCTCCTGTAGTTTTTTAAACCTGTACTCTCCCTCACAGGGGTTGACGGCTGAAGGTGGAGCCATGCACACACACTTCTTGCAGTCTGTTCCCTTAGTAACCGTCTCCACAGTGTAGAAATCCTGGGACGGTGATGCCAGGTAGCTGTCATGGATATGGCTGCAGTCAGAGCGTTTGATTGGTCGAACAATACAGCGACACACACAGTCGGACCCAGATGACACAGTCTTTACTTTGTCGTAATCACCCAGCAACTGAGGGGGAAAAGGGACAAAGTTAGTTTGTTCTTTCTCAGCATCTTTTTCAGCAGGCTGCTCAGAGGAAAGGAAACCTGAAATAATACACTAAACTAAAAGATGAAACTGAAACTCAATGAAAATGAAAAAAGAGTTGCAGCATGTGGGATGGTTTGCAGCTGCAGCAGTGGTGAGCTGCCTGGGAGGAAGATAGCTCCAGGCATTCACAAGCAGGCACTTTTTGGTTTGGAGCACTTACAGTTTGAAGGATATTACATAACCAACCACCAGAAGAATACAACCCGTTGCCGTGGCGCGCGCGCACGCACACACACAGTTCTAGGTCTGATTTACCACATCTTTTAAGATGAACTGACTAACTGTGGGGTTTGGATTGTGTTTAAAGGAAAAATAAAGTATACACCTACCTTTTCAAGTAAAACTGCTGTGTCTAATGCAATCACTTGATCTTATTTTCATATTGGAAATGAGAGCTTTAAGGTTTACGGTTAAAAAGCAATGTATGTCCAAAAAGCACAAGTACTTTGAATTCTCATGTGGTTTTCACTTGTTGAAGTGGATGGAAAGGTTTCCTGAGTTCACCAAATAACCACTGAGATGTGACCCGACACACAAGCCTGAGATCAAATGAGATCTCGTGGAGAGTATCTTGGGTTAAAGTTCTGGCAATTTGAAATTTCCCATAATTATCAGATTTTTGAGCCCGCTAAACTGAGGAGGATCATGTGAGGAACACATCTTTAAACTGTGTGTTATTTGTGCTGCTTAGTAAGTTGGATAATGCCGAATTTGTTCTACTAGTTGTGTGCGTTTGCTGTGCGCAATTTGTCATTAAAGTAGGTGTTTGTGCATGCAGTTTGGCGATGAAGGAAATATAGCTATACATTACGCAGACCTGGCTAATGATGTTCTCTTGGTTGTCCAGCTCTTCTTCCAGAGGCTCGGCGGTGGGCTGCTGAACTCTTCCCTCCGCACCTAAAACAGGAGCGTCTCTCCCCGGGGACTGCTGCGCCCCTCCCCGCAGACTGTCCTCCACTTTAGCCGCGGAGGGAGCATCCTTGTTCGGTTTACCCAGCTCCGCTCCTTCGATCAACTGAATCCTCTCCCGCGAGGGGTCCGCGCTTCGGTCCGCCTCCTGAGCATCAAGAGCACCCACAGCACAGCATAAAATCAGCAGTGACAATCTGCGCCACATTTCTCCACAGAACCAGCAGACAATGAACTGCACTCTGTGAATAAACTAGTCCCAGGTAATTATCAGGCCGAGCGGGTCCAGTGTGTCAGCGCTGAACGAACAACCGCCCACGTATCCAACAGTCCATCGGTTTCTAAATCAACTTTTACTGGTAAATAAATGTCCCCCGTCCAAAGGCTTAAAAACGACGGTCCATAGTTCTTCAAAGTTCTAAGTTATAATTTACCATTTATAATCCAACACTGCTGGACTAAGTTTAGCCTGAGCTAAAGCCGTGCACTCGATTTAAGTATGTTCGACGGAGTTGGTCGTTAAAAGGATGAATGAAAGATTACGTTAAAAGTTACGAATTATTTTCGCGTAGATAAAATAACCGGGAGAAAACAGCTCTATTCAGTCATGCGATGCGACGTGTCGCCGGTGAGCTGGGTGGCACCGACAAAGCTGGAGACAGACCTCCACACCGGCCCGGGTCCAAACCAGGACTGACTAGACTACAGCGCGTGCCTGAGAGAGAGAGAGAGAGAGAGAGAGAGAGAGAGAGAGAGAGACGTCCAGTCTCATATATGTGTATTTAAGTTTTTTGCTATTTTCCTGATTTTTATGAATTGTACCTTTTTTTATTTTTTTTATTATTATCCCTCTTCTTCTTCTTCTTCTTCTTCTTATTGTTTTAATATCATTATTACCTAACGCTTTGTCAATATTGTCGTTGTTACATTCATGCCAGTAAAGCAAATTGAATTGAACTGAATTGAGAGAGAGAGAGAGAGAGAGAGAGAGAGAGAGAGTTAAACCGACCATTTGGTACAGTTACAATTTAATTTAGTATAGTACATATTTTCAGTCAAATGTGTTCGATTGTATCTTGAATACTTTATTGTGAAGCACTACAAATTTAAATGAAAGAATAGCATCCTCTTCAGTTAGTAGTTGGAATATTCAGGGATTGAAGACTACATGTCCTGCATTTTTAGATAGTATAAACAACATTGATCTAATTATCTTACATGAGACACATAACACCCCTTCAAACTGCTCAAGTAACTATACTGAACTGAGTCTACCCTTCTTACAATATCCCCACGTAAAAAATGAAAGACAATCTGGGGGACTAATTGTTTGGTATAAACGGGAATATCACAATTATATATCACCATTCAAAAAAGAGAAAACTCATATTTGGCTAAAAATCTGCAGAGGACTTCTTGAAAACAATAAAGATGTTTATTTGATTATGCAATCACAGATCTCTATCCAGAAAACATAAATGCAGTCTTACCACAACGTCCCATATCAGACCACAATCAGATCACACTCGACTTGAAAAAAATAGAGACCAATATCCAGACACATACCCCTGATGACAACCTGTTACCCCTCCCAAAACACACATTTAACAACACTAACATCCAACACATGCTAGATACATTTCTATGTAACCAATACTTGATAAACAAAGATAGCAGAAATCTGGCCACTAAAGAATTGAATGATATATTTATGAAATTGGCAAAAGAGTCCAAAATGAAGAGACCAAACCCCAAATCAAACAAAAACAAGCAAAACAGCAATGGTTTGACAGTAAATGTTTCCTTTTCCTTTACTTTTCTATATCATGTGCAATATTACTTTTTTATTACTTTTTCAATATCACGTGCAATATTACTTTTTATTACTTTTTCTATATAATGTGCAATATCACTTTTCAGTGTCATGTGCAATATTACTTTTCGTATTTAGTTTATTTATCTTACTAAATTTATCTTACTGTTACATAAAGCTAAAATCTTGCCCTGTTTCAGTGTTTGCCAGCAGATGGCCCTCTATGGGAGGTTGTGACACTTGTATGATATTGCAGTTGGTGAGATATGACAGAGTTCAGTTTTAACAGCCCTGCCCACCTTACCACACACTGACTCACAGAGGAAATGAGTTGAGCAAAAACCTCTTGACAGATCAGAGCAGCTCATTTAGTTTACTTATAGGTTTCCTGTGTAAACTGTGTATAGATATTCAAATAACTGAACTAAGCTTTTCTGGAGACATTTGAGAAGAAGAGAAATACAGACATTATGGGAGCATCTTCCTCTGGCTTGTTGGATGAGGCCAAAATCAGCAACATTAAAGGTAAAATGTTAAAGGTTAAATGCTTCTTGTTTAGAACTGTTCATAAGGACTTTGATGCCCGAGGTATCTTATAAGTGAGCCCAATTTAAATCTGAGTTTTCCATAGAGAGTAATTTGGAAAGAAAGGAAGAAAGAGAGAGGGAAATGTAAAGGAGTGATAGTGGCACTTGTAGTCATAGCACAAGCAATAGTAGCAACTGGAGCAGCAGTATCAGAAGTAATTGTAATAGTAGCAGTAGTAGTATATTTGCAGTTATTGCAGGAGGAGTAGCTGCAGTGGTGGTAATTGGTTACCCTCCACTGTGTATCTCCTTTGGATCTGAGTGTCAAGTTACAACCACACAGTTTCTGTCCTCAATTGCCACATTATTTCTAATATTCCTGACATGTGCTGCCCATAAATAAATAGTTTGACATACTGACTTAGGGATATTTTACAGTGTGGCCAAAAAACCCTATATAACCTAATGTAATTAAACACAACAGCACTGACACTGTCAGAGAGGAGTTTATTCAAATCTGTGGCTTTGTAGTTAGTAGTGGTGTTGTATTGGACTGCATTGTACTGGAAGGTGTTTCTACATGCATGAGGGGGGCATTATTAGATAGCTTTCAGCAAAGAGTCATACAGGAAACATGGGGAGGGGTGTGACATGCAACAAAGGTCCCCGGAATCATAGTGGGTACATTGTGGTTACATGGTACCAATTTTAACAACCAGGCCACCAGGACAGTTATGAGTTATATTTTTAATAAAAAGTGTAATTTGATAATGTCACAAATTATAATAAATAACTTTCAATTAACTTTGAAACAAAAATGATGTGCTAGCCGCTTTGCTTTTGTCTGTGTTGCATTCCTATACACGTTATCAGCACAGTCGCATCCTGTCACTAATCTCCACTGCAAACTAGAATGTAATTACAGCTATTTCCAACTATTACATTATTATGCGTTGTCTGTCTGATCTATGTGTGTGTGTGTGTGTGTCAGTGTGTAAGATGAAAGTCCAGCGACAGAGTAGCCCAAACAGTGAGTGATAATGGCCATATGCTGTAAACAAATGATAATTTACAGATTATGACTGATCCACAGTCAAACACATCATGAGACACAGTTAAGAGAGTACATTAATCCATCTCTTCTTATAAATCAACAGACATTTGCCAAACGTCAGACAGACCACTGTGAACAGCATTAACGGTGTTAATAAGTATAAATTTTGCAGACCATAAATCACAAAATGACCACAATTTAGATTCCATAATAGATTTTCAAATATGTATTTTAATGAGATAAGGAAACAAGTTGTTCTTTTGACAAATTTAGTCACAGTCAGTAAATAACATCACACCCACAAACTGTGGCTGTGAGTGTATGTAGTTATGTTTTTGTTTTCCATGACTTGTCATGATCACATCATTAATTCTTGAGCATTTTGTTCTGTGATTGAAAAGTTAATTCTGTGTATGTGTGTGTATGAGGTAATTGCTATCTTTCTCTCAGCCCCGGTCCTTCATGCTCATTATCGAACTCAGAGCAGAGCAGCAGCAGTGGGATGGTCGCCCGTTTCAATCCATTATACCAGAGTCACAAACTTAAAGGTCAATTCCGGTATTTTTAAAACTAGATCCCAAAATTTGTAAAAAAAAAAAAAATATGTTTAAAAATACTTGAATTACCCTTTAAAGTCTCCATATACAGTATATATTGTATCAGTGGATGGGCTTATTTGATTGAACACTTCCCCTGCCCAAGCTTGATTAAACCTGGGTAATACACTACCTCCTCTCCTACATACCACCCAAACCTGAGCGCATGCACTTTGACAATGTAACTTTAAAGCTGCATTAGTTGATTTTTTTGTCCCTTGGGGGCAGTGGGACAAACTGTAAACACAACAATGAGCAATGAAATACTTCATTCTCAGGCTCCCTCCAACACTGCGACAACATGTATGTAAAGAAAATCACACAAGTAAAAGAGAAACTATGACATAAAATAGTGCAGAAGTTAAAATTTAGGTAGGTATAAACGGTAGTAGTAAATATATATAAAAACGGAGATATAAACAGTAACTAAGTAATAGTAATATAAAGTACAGTGACACAGTTGGTTAATCAGAGCTTTTTTGCCGAAAACAGGTAACAAGGTTGATAAAAGCGGTGTGAGTGAACGAAAAAAGACAATGAGCTGAAATAGGCTAAAACGCTCTGTGGAGCCGAGGGGAACTGCAGAGTATGGTAATAATTCTATGCAGGTTAATCAGCAAGAGTCTCCAGTTTCACATTATACGGTACATAGTTATATAATCCATTGTTAATATAAAAATATTTATTTGTGCAGCTTTAATATACACATAATCTCTATTAAAGCTAAATCTACCACCTACTATGTACCAGTGGTTTCTTGCCATAAATAAATAAGCTGATTATGGAAGAAATCATATTTTTTAAAGGGGCCAGGCAAATAGAGATAAATACAGTATGACTTTTTTTTTTGTTTGTGTGTATGTGTGTATCCAGGACTTGTCGACAGTACATTCCAGAGCTTCAGTGTGTTTTACCGTCAGCAGTATTCTGCAGCCTACTTCAGACATTTACACCAGGAGGTGGAGCCTAAGAGAGAGGGGAGGGGCCTATTGCTCACACACGGGGTAGGAGCTGCACCTGTCAATCTTTTCCATCAGTCAACACTGGTTTACTCTTAACTATATATTCATGCTCGATGCAGCTTGAAAATCTGTACTAATGTTTTAAGACGTTAAATCAGTGTGTGTGTGTGTGTGTGTGTGTGTGTGTGTGTGTGTGTGTGTTTGTGTGTGTGTGTGTGTGTGTGTGTGTGTTTGTGTGTGTGTGTGTGTGTGTGTGTAGCCACTGTATGCTCCGGAGGAAGTGCTGTACCAAGGGAGTGTGAAGTTCTCCTGCTGGGATGAGCAGGGAAAGAAATGCAGAGAGAGATACACAGTCCTTAGAAGAGACTACAAAGTGGAGATACATGAAAACATGGAGGTAACACTTGAACATACACACTTTCACAAAAAAAAACAACAACCTTGACCTTCAGAATCTAAATGATATGTGTGCTTGTGCTGGACATTGTTGTCTGTGTTTCCACCTGTAGACTTTCAGTCGTGGTTGTGCAGCTAAGTTGATCTTCCAGCCAGCAGGGGCCAGTGTGTTCACCACAGAGGAGGAGTCCAGAGCTCACCTGGAGAAAACCTGTGCTGGAATACTCAATGGTAGCATTCATTTATTCATCTATAACAATATACCTACAGTATTTAATAATAGCTTGATTTACAGTGTTAACACCCAGCCATTTCATCAGCCTAAATGATCAAATGTGGACTATCAGTAATTGAGAGATTCACTCTTTGTGCTTGTGTGAATTTCTGACTCTGACTCTGACCTAACACTAGATCTGTCACCTCTCTCATCACTTTGGTTTGAGGTATCACAGACTGACCAGTTTGTTGCCTGCTGTGTGCAGTAGTATAACGTCAAAGGATTTGTTATAAGGAAACAAGTGTTCATTAGGAGCTGGAAACATGGAAACAACGTTTATTTGTACAACTTTATGGTTATATTTACTTCAGAAGCAGCTTGGTCTAATTCCAATACTGTCTCTTTTCCTTTTTCCTCTCATGCAGGCAATTGGCAATGCCAGTGAGAGAAGGAGAGATTTTTCTCATTAAATTACATTCAAAAATAACTGAACCCGAATGCAACCAATTCCCAAAGCTTCACGCAACAAAACCCGACCTGAAACCAGATTTCCGTTACTCGTCCCAAACCCATTGGGTCCTGTCAAAACTTTGGCCAGCACTAGTTAGGTTCACTCAGGTCTGGTATGCAGAACTGTACCCGAAACCCAATACTCTGTTGGTACCTGTCAGGTTCAGGTAATATAGAAGGACTCTAATGTGTTTCTAGTCTCAGTTGCGCAGGAGGTTACTGACGTCACGACCAAGAGTGTAGCCAAGCTTGTTTGAAGGTGTAAACCACAACATCCTGAGTTTTAAACCATCCAAAATCCTAGGAGGTAGATGTGATTTTGATACTAGAGATGCTTCCCGTTATCTTTGTTGTTTTCTTTGAACCATAATGGCTATATTTCCCTAACTTTAACCAAGTAGTTTCCTGGGTTGTTTGGAAGGCTCCGACAAATAACCCTTTTTTGTCATTTTTTTAGGACTTGTTGGAAAATTATTATATTACTAAAAGCATAATCTCTATAAACAGATATCTGCATATGAATGCAGAATCTGTAGGCAAGGGACAAGATTTTGGTATCAGAAGTGCTCTGGTTTCAGTTTGTAGTCCGTTTGTAGTCCAAGTAGTATTGACCAATCACATTTGAGTGGGCTTTGGTTGCATGCAGGTAAACAGTTTGTGTGGAGAGCAAAAGAGGCGGAACGCATTGGCCAAAATGCAATCCCGGAACGATCGGCTATCGTCTGACGACGATTTAGCTTTTTATCAATCTTGACCGGCACAAGGAAGAGGAAGTCTTGGCCCGGATATCTGTTATCCATTATCCAGATATCTGCTGGCTACACAGGAAGCCCCAAAACATTGGCCATTGCCCCAAAAGGCTAAATCGTCATCAGACGATAGCAGATGGGTTCCAGGATTGCTAAAAGCATATCTAAGAGTCAAGAGTTGCTGTCACTGGTTAACATGAACCTCAGCTGCTTTTATTTTGTTGAACATAAACTAATTCATGGTTTAGACAAAATACAGTCAAGCCCATACCTGTAACACTGTTGTCTGTGTGTGTCTATGTGTGAAGGAGTGAAGGAGGATTCTTCTTCGGTGGTGTCGTCTCCAGATGTGTTTGCTGTGTATCTGCACCTGCCATACATGGGCCACACATGCTTCCTGTTCCAACAGGAAGAAGAACGAGATCACTTCCAGTCTGCCCTCAAGACCTGCATTAGACACTGCAACCTGGGTAAAACAAAACACTCACACGCACATTTTCTCTGTGGTCCACTTTTACACTTAGTGCTGTACCTATGTCTGAAATATGCAGTATATTAACATTAGAAAAAAAACTTTAAAATGCCAACATGCTTAGGTTGGGGGGGTAGTAATGACCAGTAGCTTATGTTGGCTACTGTTAGCTTACATAATCAAACTTAGATAATTGACTGACTTGACTATGACTTCCCCATACTTCTCTACTTGTACTATTAAACACGTCACCACCATGTCACAGATAAGAAGTAAACTCACCGTACCTCATAAGGAGACATGTTTGTTGTTTCTTGCTTGTGGTTTCTACTTGCTTTTGGTCAGGTTGTGAAATGATGATCTCTTTATATCAAATGACTCAGGAGAGTCAGAAAATGAAGAGAAATTCAGTGTGCCTTTGTCTTGTTATCGCTTATGGCACAGTAGCCACTGTTCAGCCAAAGTTACACGGTCTAAAAAAAAAAAAAAAAAAGCCTACCAACAACTCTAAAGTTCGCTACGACAATTTATGTTTTAGAGGGAGTTAAGTGCTGGAACTATTTCTTGGCAAACAACAGCTGGGCATAGTGACTTCACACAGCTTCCTGTTGTTCATCAATAAATAGTTACAGCACATAACCCCCCCGAAATCACAAATTCTTTTTACATTTTTGCTTATGTATTGATTAAATATATGAGATACTTTTATGTTAAGCAAAGCAAAACCCGCCCTTGCTCCGGTTTTGTACATTCAGAAAGAAATAACCCAACCGGTCGAGGCAGATGACCGCCCACCCAGAGCCTGGTTCTGCTCGAGGTTTCTACCTGTTAAAAGGGAGTTTTTCCTTGCCACTGTCGCCTAGTGCTGCTCATGGTGGGAACTGTTGGGTCTTTGTAAATATAAAGAGTCGGTCTAGACCTGCTCTACTCGAAAAAGTGCCCTGAGATAACTTTGTTATGATATGGCGCTATATAAATAAACTGAATTGAAACTGAATTGAAATAAGCCTATTTCCCAAAATGATAAACTAATCCTTTGAAATTCCAATGAAGAACAGTTCATTGTTATTTGAAATTTACTGATGATGTACAAAACTACATGCCTTAAATTATATGCTATTTAAAAATGTTCCCATACAGTATTTTAAACTGCTAAAATGGTATTTGAGTCATAACCACCATCCCACTACTGAGGTGGTGTGAGGCTTTTAATGATTCAAATATGCCTTGACATTTTTAAATTTTTGTAATGTCAGATGAGGGTGTAAAATACGTAAACCTGCTGTAGAGTGGCTCTTTTTCAGTTTGTCACTTATGTCGTGGCAATTTCCCTAGCGACAGATACAAATATTAATGCTGTTGTCTTCCTGTGCGGTTAGAAAGGATACAAACTAAAAAAACCAACCCCTTCACTTTAAGTCACAAGGTTGCGAAAACACAGCTTGTCATATCTGCACAGCCACCAAGATATCCTCAGCAGTAACAGGAAACAATGCACGGCTGGCCAGCAGTGACTGTGACTTTAGGCACTTAAAGGAGCCACAATATAAAAACAGGGTTGGTCTTAGTAATATGTTACTCTTTTTTTCTAATAACATTATCACTTTACTTTTATTACGTTTTTGGAATTTCAATTCTTTGATTTAGTAAACTGGAGATGGCTCCCTCTAGTCTCCAGAAAAATTCCTATACAAGAAATCAGTGTTGACCAGCCTTTCTGTCTTATTTTACCAGATCAAATTAAAAGTAATGAATTGACAGTTCATTACAAGTAACAAAAAATCACCTTCTCCTTTTCTCATCCAAGTTAGTTTTACAGAGACAAAGGGTCAAATGACAGTGACAGTGACAAACCCACAGAGAACTATTACCCTACGCTGCAATTCATTCAGCTCTGCTGTGCGTTTTAGCATCTTTCAGTTCATTGCTTTAGTTTTTATGTCCTGCATCTTTACTGTTTGGATTCAGTCTCAGCGCTCTCAATTTACAGCAGTAGCCAGCAGCTGTTTTGATCCAACCTTACGCTACCTGCACAGCAGTGACGTGCAGTGAGGTTCATGACTGGTGAGGCACTGACTCTGGAGTCGGATGTAAAAATATATGAACCCAAAATAGAAGCTTATATTTCAATTTCCCCATTGTGCCTATGGGGCTCAGCACTGCCCCCTATCAGTGCGGCACGGTACTTTCTGCCTCACCCTGTGCATTTTCACTGCGCATTTATGGCCGATCAGAAAGACTAAATATGTCACACACATTCATGAAATATATTAGACAGACTGTGGAACGTCAGCATGTGTAGTACATGTGTAATCAAACATGTATATTGGCGATATAAAGAGAGACAGCAATGGGCATGCGCCAACTGCCTGCGTCAGTCAGTGTGTGTAGCACAGCGCCGTCAGAGGTGAGGCCCAGTTCATCGCTGCCTCACCTCGCCCTTCTCCCATGTATTTGAACAGGAAATACGTAAATTTAGCGATTTTGAAATGTTGAAATCATACAGAATACCAATTTATAGAACAGTCAAGTGGACAAATTGATTTTCTCTTATCATTGTTAGTATTTTACTTGTCATGATAACAGGTGAGGGGCCATGTGGCGCAATGGTGTGTAAGATGAGCTTAAGTCCGAATTTCCTCCTCTTAATGAATAAATAAACCACAGCAAGTTTTTTTTATAACCCCTGACTGCACGTCACTGCTGCATAGAAACCACCAAACAGCAGACAGACAAATTTAGCGACCAGTTGGTGAACATGGTGGAGCATATGGCTGCCATAGATCCCTCTCTCAAGTTGGTGGAGACCAAAAGAGAACAAGGAGAGTGAACGTTTGACTTAGCGAGGTGGTCAGACATGACTACAAATGAATGCTAATGTTTCTTCATGTCTGCTGAATGTGTAAATTGTCTGCTAACACATTAGCCATAACAACTTTATAAGGTGATAATATGTCAAATGTGTGTAATGCTCTGCTTGTTTTGCCCCCAAGTGACTATAAAAACGGATTAATGCAGGTTTAATAAAGGTAGTTTACAGTAGTTTGAGATGATGCATACAACTGTGTGGAAAACTGAGGTATTTCCTACCAACTAGCTATTAGTAGATATTAGAGGTAACAGCTTATTCACTGTTGCTACATTGGATAGCAGTCATTTTGCTGTACTGAATAACCACCTAGATGAAAAATTAAAGACAATCTAAGACAAATAACTTCAGGGTTCAATGCATGTATTTATTGTAATACTTTATATACAATTATGACCCATTAGGGTTTAACACATCATACATGTTGCACGTTTAAACCTGAAAGGAAATTATGTCACCACATTGGCTGAATGTGTGTGTGTGTGTGTGTGTGTGTGTGTGTGTGTATGAACTAAACCCCCACTGTCAGTGAAATCAGGGGAAATGATTTCATGCCAGTCAGTTTTTAGCTGCACTAGTGTGATTCATGCGGATGGTGTTGGTGATAAAGGGAAGTATTCTCAGCATTAGTAGTGCTTTCTGTTCCTCAAATGTCCTCCGTCAATTTAGTAAGAAAAGAATGCCCCAAAGTCTTATAGGGAACTGGATCACAAAAGAAATAACAGTAATAATGGGAGAAAACAGAACAGAAAAATGTTGAAAATTAGAGATGTGTAACCGAACACCACTAAACACAAGGACAGTAGAACTAATAACTGTAAAGACTGAATGGTAGAAATCATAGTGACGGCATATATGTGATTCCAGTAGTGCAGAGAATGGACTTACCTATCATTAACTGCATTTACTTTCTTTTCCTCTGTAGAAATTTCCAAGACCAACACCCACAATGTGTTAGACCATCTCTCAGTACTTTCTGACTTCCCCACCCTGTCTGTGGCTCTCAGCTCCAAGCCCTTTATAAATCCCAGATATATAGTTTTTTCTTTACGTAATTATTTTTGGGGCATTTATTTTATGCCTTTATCAGACGGCCGACGGTAGAGAGATGACAGGAAATGAGACTATCAGTGGGAGGTTGGGAACGACATGATGCAACAAATGTCCCTGGGTGGACAGTTAATGATCAGTGCCCTAACCCTATGTCTTAGGCCACCAGGACACCCCAATAGTTTCATTTTTGAAAAAGGCTCCATAATTCCCTAAAACAGCTGGTCACTGGAGTTTTTAACAAACGTTACTCAAACGGGATGAAATAGTGCATGTGTTTGGGACTATTTTCAGGGAGCAGATTAATTCACATTTGGTGCTCTAGTGAGTATATGGGGCAGCAGGACGGTTTATAAGAGATTGAGTCCAAATGAACAACAGTGTGTGTTCATGGCAATGAAGCAACACATCAGCCAGTGCAACAGTGTGACTCACTGATGTGATTTTAATAGTTTTTGGACAACGATGGAGCTCTATGGCACAGAGGAAGAAGATATATCAGGCTGTGATACACACACAATACTTGTTAGTAGATACATTCACTGTTGGTTTGGGTCTTTTCTTGGGATTTGTTGACTATCAGAAAAACATAATATAATCATCACCAGTTTATCCTTTAAAAACCACTTAATGCAATGAATGCTTGAAAGAAATAGGAACAGGAACAGACACACCTGTACGATAAGATCTCACATAATAGCCCTACAGTAAAACAACCACTGTAAAAGTAATGTTTAGTTAAATTGTTGAATTGTTCATGGCCTTTTTTTTCTGCAAGGAATACAACTCAACTCAGGTTTCCTAATAATGAAGAATCCCCTCAACCAATGGGAACCTCACCTAATAGGTCCTTGGAATATCCAGAGGTCCCCAGCTAAATAAGCAATAGATTAATTTCATATGAATAGCAATTAACCTCAATTAAGGGACATATAAAACTTCTATGTTCTAAAAGTTATATGGTTTTATGACACAATCTATAGTTCACTTTTACCATTACAGTATCTATTTTTGATCAGTTTTAGTATCTCTTCCTATGAATCTTGTCCAGTGTGAGGTATTGATGTCCAAGTTCCAAAGAAGGGACAGGACAGATGTAAAGGACAGGATGACCATGATTTCAATCAAACTCCTTCAGAATCATGACTAACTCCACACTTCCTGCAGACCCCTGGTGTGATTCATCCTATGAGAGCCAGGCGTACGTCAGAGCCCTCCGACTCTACCGCCAGGACAAAGGATGCTATGAATCCTGGGAAATGCTGCTGGGCACTGAGGAACAAGTCAGCAAACAAACACACACACATACACACACACTTCAGCTTTCTGTCTGTCTGTGGTCCTTCGTCCACTTGCTTATTAAATTGTGCGTTTGCGTGTGTAGGTGCTGGCCTCCCAGGTGATGGAGGAAGTGTTGCCATGGTTAGAGACTCAGCTTCAGTCCAGAGTGAAGGGCAAGAAAACCGAAAGGATACGACAGTGGCTGGCAGTAAGTTAAACTAATACACCAGCACAACACATGTTGAGAGGGATGTTTTTCAACTCAACACAACGCTAAAATCACCCATCATCAAAAACCTCAAATATGAGCAAACTCTGTGCTGAGTGACAGTCGGCCTCAGTCCACAGTGTGTTACCGGTCATGTTACACACTGTATGTTGTGGGGTCATTCTGTGCTGAGCTATTCCTGACAGTCGTCGAGGGCAGCATACAGTATATGAAGGCTGCATATAGTGTAAATGTTGATGTGTTGATGCATTTTCTCCTTTAAATATAGTGCTAGCTAGCCATGCAGATAGTTTTGTATTTACCGTATTTGCCCAGGTTTTAAGATCTCAAGAACTATTTCTCTGGTAGAAAGTAGTTTCGAACGAAACCTGTAGTCAAGTTTCCATCCACATCTAGAGCCAATTGAACCGAATTTCCAGAAAATCAGCAAAAGAAAATATGAATGAATGTGTGTTTCCATCCACTACTGTTATGTGAATATTAGGACACATTAAAATAAACAGTTGCTGGCACTAATTCTTCTGTTGGGCGCCATTAAACCATCGCAGAAGAAGAGCACACAAGATGACGTCATTAAAAGAGCTCCAGTCAAATCTCAAACAGTGGAAAAAGCAAATTTACTATCTTATTACTATCTCCTCATCGCTCCACACAGATCTGATGTGTTTTTTTAATCTCTCCAGTGGAACAGAGGCTTCACATGCTTCATGTACGTCATCATTTATTCAGTCTGCTTCCATTGCACTTTGTCACATTTTGTTTTTATCGCTACACCAACATTTCCACTTCAGCGACTTTTTTTTAGCGATATTTTGACTTTTTTCAACATTTCTGGTGTTTCCACTCAGTTTTTTATGCACAAGGACAGGTGGATGGAAAACGCACTTAATGAGGCCTGTTTGAATATCCAGAATAACAGAGGCACTCTGGATAATGAGCTTCTGCGTCTGTTGAAAATCAACTCAATAATGAAGTAAAACCAAACTGTGTATGTTGTCAAATGATCTACTGAAAGACAGGTAGCACATCACCCCACAAAGAAAATGTTGTCCTTAGATTAATCTCAGAATAGTAAAAAGTCAGAATTCTCAGATTAAATCATTCTGATTGTATTCTCAAACTTCTGACTTTAAAGCTGCACTAATCAATATCACTTGACACAATTTAGATTTTAATCTCAGAACACAATTTCTTTATTCGATGCAGCTTTAAACACTTTAAACACTTGTACCTTGAGTTAGATTTACTGAACACAAGCACATTTGCAACTCAGTGTTGTATGGTATATTATTATTATGTGTTTATGTATGTATAGACAGTACAGGCAACCTACACTTTGGTGCTGGAACAACTCACTGCAAGTCTGGAGTCTCTGAGGGAGGAGTGTCATCAGACAGCATCAGCCAATCAGGCACTAATCAGATCCAACCTGGACCAGATAATGTCCTCTCACTGCTTCCTGGAGGAGAAAGTCAAAGGTTCGGCCCGTTGACCCCCTAAAGTTTGAACATACACAGTGCTGTTAAACCAATATATGTCTGATATGAGTCCTCCAGTAACCTTTTAAAAAGTCACTGTTAAATATTTAGTGTCCCTTAAGTGAATATGTGTGTGTGTGTGTGTGTGTGTGTGTGTGTGTGTGTGTGTGTGTGTGTGTGTGTGTGTGTGTTCCAGCATGTATATGTGAAGAAGCAGAGAAAGTGTGCAGTGAGTCTGCAGCACCCTACATGTCCTCCATCCTTGAAGCACTTACAGAAAACATAAGTGCAGGGATTCAGGGGATGCAGCACACATTGCATACACACATGGACTCAGCCTTCACACACACAAATGGAGGAGCAGAAGAGACAAAGAAGGTGAGAGAGCCCTTTGTGTTGTCTGTCTTTTGAGAAACGATTAAAACACGGTTACAGGGTGATTCTTTTTTTGCAAACTTTCTCTAAGTATTTCCTAAGTTCAGTCATTTTATTATTGTTGTTTGGTTGAAGCTCATGACTGTGGTTTTGTGTGTTCTCCAGGCCTTGTCCACTCTGCGCTCCATCAGTCTGGATCAGTGCTACTGGCAGGTGGAGAACCTGACAGAGAAACTTGAAGGCCTAAAACAGCGGTTTGGACTGAGCAGCACTCAGAGACTGGTTCACTCTGCACATCTGGAGATGGAGAAGGTATGGAGCAGTGTTGGAGGTTCAGTCATGGCCAATCAAAGGCTCCAGTTTGTGACACAGAGAAACAGTGTTTGTCATTTGTATCTTCCAGTTATTGGACAGTGCTGTGTACACCTTGGAGCTGTTCCTCCAATCATCAGCCAGACAAATTCCTGTCAAGATGGAAAGAGCTAAAGAAAGAGTCCTGAAGGTAAAGAAATGACAATAAATGCTCTTTTCAGCATAAAAAAATCCATGTGTGGAAAAACAATATGTGTGTGTGTGTGTGTGTGTGTGTGTGTGTGTGTGTGTGTGTGTGTGTGTGTGTGTGTGTGTGTGTGTGTGTGTGTGTGTGTGTGTGTGAGAGCAGCAGCTGGACTATGACAGCAGAGTTGTCCAGAGGAGGCTCTATCAGGAAGCTTTACTGGAGATCACTCTGCCTGCTCTCACCAGGAGGATGGACAGCAAGTGGAAAGCCGTAGGTCAAACTGTCCCACTCTGTCTCTTAAACATTACAGTACATGTACACATTTATACTCATTTTAGTGCTTTGAGTCTACAATAGTATTCCATGTGTTTTCTGTCCAGGAGCTGCAGCAGTTCGAGCAGTATATTTTCTCAGACTACAGCAGTTTTATCTTGGTTCATAATGTCTGTGATGATGTACTGAGAAACATCCTCAGTAAGGAGATAGAGACAGGTAAACACACACACACACACACACGTACACACACAGAGCGATGTGCAGAGCAGTTTGAGTTTGGTCCATCATCTTCTCCTACCATGCTCTATTCCCTAAAGATTTAGGGTATCTAGCCTTCTTTAGGGTGGTATCTAAGGTTGCTTCTGGTTTTCTGGTTAGTTATGAAACAAAGTCTCCATTAATCATAATGCAACATTACAATCATCTTTTACAAAATCATTGTCATAAAATAAAAGATTTATTTGCTTAGTTTTATGAGAACAATATACATGAACTTTTACAACCAGCTTTTCAAAATATATATTTATTTTTAACAAAGTACAACAGTTCATCTGAAAGAGGCTGAATCTTCATTTTTCAAAACAAAACAGTAAATTGTTCAATCTTATTTTTCATAACACTCAAATCTCTTCCATGTTTTAACACTTAATGGAACTTAAAAAAATCCAGTTTATTGAGAACAAATGAAAGTAAATGTTTTGGTAATGGTGTACTGAAACAGAGAGGTGCAACTCATGTAATTTTCTTCTGTAAAATCTCTGCCCTGTAAAGATCATTGTAGTCTTTTTATCATGTTAGATTCTCCTTTAGGCCTTTTTGTATTTTAAAGTTTCTCACTGAAGTTTGTGAGACTGTCAGCTCGGCTCTGAGGCCATTTAGATAAATGAGAATAAATGAAGGCTCACAGTTATCTAATGAGCTTTGAATCCTTATTTACTGCTGAAATCTTCAGGACATTGTATCTGTAAATGTGGTGTACACGTCCCTTGTAGTTGGAATTGTTGTAATGCCAGGCATTATGTTCCATTTTGTGCACTTTGATGCACCAGTGCATTGTAATATTACTTTATTACAGGGATATTGTAATAGGGTTAGGACCTTGACCTTTGCCCTCTGTATGTTTGGTAGCACTTTGTAAAGCTAATACAGTTCAGTTTATGTTGAAACTGTGTCACAGTTGTTTCTCTTATTTTGTCCATCTCCTGTCGCAGGCTTTTAGAAATACTGAGGTCAACCTCTCAACAAAATAGTTTGCTAGCCACCTATTTTTAATATTAAGTGTTAAAATATGTTCTTTGTGAACTCCAATGATGATCTAAATGCTGTTTCAGTGCCAGGAATATGCCTAATTTTCCCTTTATTTTAAATTATAGTTTTGTGACTGTGGCAATCAGGCTTAAAAAACTCACAGGATGTAATTTGTGTTTAACTGTAGACTGTAAACTCCTCAGGTCATTAAAGGCCACAAATTCCTTGAAAGTACAAGACCTCTGTGTCCTTAAAGATGTGGAGTTTTCAGAAAGTCCTTGTTATTAGTGACACCGGTGGCTGTTAAGTGAACTGCAGTCAGCATCCTGTTTCTCACGCGACTGGACTTACTGAACGTGATTTCCAATCATATTTAGAATAATGTTAGTATCTGTATTAAGTAAATGTTCCTATATTTTATTTGGACCATTGGCTCCATGATACTAACTAGCTTGCCCTTTACAAATTACTTTATCATCTAACGTTACTAAGCAACCAACGCCAGATCCATCCAAGTTACAGCTAGATGGCTATCCTTAGCTTAGCTTAGGTTACAGTTAGCTGCCTTGCATTGCTAGTAGAAAGCAGTCGTTAGTTATACACCTTTGCTTTGTACTGTTATATAATTTATTGTTGACTAAAATCAACACCGTTTGTCATCATACATAAGTTAGTATCATGAATCACGTTAGCTGTAATTTGGCAAGCTAGCCAACTAACATATCTACTCAGATAGTCAGAGAGACAAGACACTCAGGAACACACATAAATGTCACGTCCTTTGGATTGGAGACCTTTACATAGAAATCAGTCCACAGGCTGCTATAGGCAA
This sequence comes from Macquaria australasica, assembly GCA_005408345.1. NCBI lineage: Eukaryota > Metazoa > Chordata > Actinopteri > Centrarchiformes > Percichthyidae > Macquaria > Macquaria australasica. The sequence goes on along the minus strand of SEMN01000156.1, from coordinate 166,893 downwards.
CCGAGAAAGTCAGGGAAGGTCTCATTTTTTAAGTTATGTGATAATCCGTTCACACGTTGGCAATACAAAGTGATTAATGCCTGTAAATTGCTACATATAGTACCTTTAATGGTATCTGCGGCCCTGTCCTGTAGGTCCATTTATTTCAAGTTACGCAGAATAATAACATCTGCTAAATAATAAATGTCAATTGGAACATACCTGTCTGGTCCAAACTTAATTTCTAACTTTGCCCCTTCCCCTCGCCTCAGTGGTCCAGGATGCTGCCAGCAAGAAGAGCAACAATCTCTTACTGGACCCGTCCGATCTTGGCATTAGTCAGTACAGTCTACTGGGGCATACGCCCCCTCGCTCTGCACCAGACAGCCCAGCCATTCATGCTCGAGACTCGTCCTCAGCAGCACCCAGTGAAGAACCCGCTCCTGTGGTGGAGGGGGGAGGTCAGACAGTCACAGCTGACATTTGCCTTCAGAATGACCCAGAACTTAACGATGATGCCACATCTGACCCCAGTACCACTCAAAGCTCTGAGCAGAGCACAGTGTTTCTGTCTCCTGTGATTGTTGTGACGCAACAGTTTGATGAATCATCGACCAAGGAGGCTTCTTGCTTCGAGGAAACCCAAGAAGTCCAGCTCAGAATTGACACACCATCAACTACAGCTGAGTCTTCCAACTCAGCCACACCTGCCTCTGGTGCAGCTGTTACGCATGAAGTTGGTACACCTGATGCACCTGATAACCCAGAATCCATTGATCCCGTCCCAGACACTCCTGACCATTCAATGTCCGCTCTGCAGTCCACAGATGTTACAGCTGAATGTGCTCAAAGTGATCAATCTGCAACGCCAGAAAATTCTGCCACCGCTGACCTCTCAACCTCAGATCAAGTAACAGCCGACGCAACTTCCCTCCAGCATCCCTGCCCCTCATCGTCACACCCACCTTGTACAGATAGTCCAATGAAAATCAGCCTTGGGTCACTAAGCAAGGCGATTGGTTTCGACTCCGCAACACCTTCTGTAATGCAGACGATGGCACAGCAGACCACTGACAGGGCGGTCTACTTGATGGGAGAAATAAAGGACAACTGGGAGGTGGAGAGGGTAAAAGAGGAGAAACAGATAGAGGCAGCAGAGGAGAAAGAGGGGAAAGAAGAGACAGAGACAGGAGAAGGAAAAGAAGAGGAGATAGAGGAGGAGAGAGATGACGGGCAAATGGGAGGAGTAGCCCAAACAGGAGGTGAACCTGTTGATAAAGGCAGCCAATCCTCAGAATCTCCAGCAGAGAGCGCCACCAGCCCAACCACAGAGCAGAGACAGAGTGAAGAGAGGGTAGATGATGAAGAGAAAGGTAGTGAGAAAAGAAAAGATGAGGAGGATGATGAGGAGAAAGGAGATCATGCAGAAAAAGAAGAGAAGAAAGAAAAAGAGGAGAAGGTTCTCCAAAGCCCCCAGCCAATGGAATCACAGCCAGAAAGTGCTGCTGAGCTGCCATTGGACAGTGTGGCTATCGTCAGAGAACTTGTGACTGAGATCACTGAAGTGGAGACAATAATCAGCCCCTGTCCCAACAGCAGCCATACACCCTGACAGAAACGGTACCACGACAACTGACTGTTGTCCCAGCCAGAACTACTTGACTAATACCTACATCAGTTTCTTATAAAATGGTACAGAGAATAGAGGTGAACGAGGAGGATTAACCCTTTCCATCATTATCATAATCACATTTTTATACTACTACATTTTGAAGAATTTTGTTTTCACATTCTGTAGTAAGCATTTTTTTCTTGATAAAAGCTACAACTTCCTTTGACCTCTGCTGTTTACATTGGCTATTGTTTTCTGCTAACATTGAAATGGATAAAATGACCCAATAAAGATGTAAAAACTTCCAACGTTGTGATCTCAAAGCTGCATTAATTGATTTTTTGGCCATTTGGCCAAAACTGAACTATTATCACATTATAAAGTTGTTAGTATGTTTATGTTTACTCAACCAGCAGCAACATTAGCATTCATTTGGAGTCCTGTTTCAGGCCACTGGACAAATGTAAGTCAATGTTCACTCTCCTTTTAGCTCTGCTTTGAGTGAAGACATCAACTCTTGTGAAACATCTGGCTCTTCAGCTGCTAAATGCTCCACTTTCTTCCCCAGCTAGCTGCTAACTGTGTATGTCTGCTGGTTGGTGCTAGGCAGTGTAAAGTGGGTTTATCAGAAATGTTTCCGTGGAAACTGCTGCCTGCTGCTGATTGAAACACTGATGAGAGCGCAGAGTGAGCAAGCAGTTTCTCCCATGGTTTCACACTATTCCACCGATGGACAGTTAGTGGAATGGCGTTGACATAGCAATGTGCCAACAAAGGCAGTGAAGAAGAAAAATGCTCTGCTTCCTTGTTATTCATGTGACTCAATTGTCTTGCTTTTTAGTTCGCATTTTTTTTATTTCTTAAAGTCAGACATTCGATGCCTGTGTCCCTCTTGATAAAGGTTAGTGGACTGTGAAAGCACCAGCAACAACAATGGAATGGAGGATTCAAGTGTGAACAGTATGATTTTTTCATTTATTAAAGAACCTGAGGATGAAAGACAGTGAGAGAGATGGAGAGCATTTATAGTCCAGTACTAGCTTCTGTTTACAGTGTCTTAAGTAGCAATAAAATCAATTATAAAAAACACAATAATATACAGATTCACAATAACTTATGATAAAAAACAAAACATAACCATCCATCAAAATGTAACTATATGTGCAAATACGCCTATCAGTAATACAGTATGTAGCGAATTGTCAGTGTCCTGCAAATACAGTGTGACCCTCCTTTTCATGTGTAGTTTAGTCAATGGAACAATTATTAGTGTATTTATACTGCTCTGACTCACATGTATACATTCAGACATGGAGCTGCTCTGTTGTCTAGCAGTATGTGCCATGCTCAAGGGAACGGCATTTGTTCCCTTAACCAAGCCAGTCCTGGTATTTCAATGAGTGACTATCTAGTCACAATGCTTGGTGGATTTTTGAATTTGACTTGTTGTCAGTTCGTGTACTAATATGTTCTTGTAATAACCCTCCACAGCTCATCACAGAAAACAATGACAGTGCAAACACCGACTTCTGCAGGAAACTGGCAATACTGAAGACAGCCACAAACAGGAAATAATACCAATAATGTTGACTTAAGTTGACACAACAAAAACATTCGCCCCTCCCCCATGGCCCAGGTCTCCTGATGTACATTTGACATTCATTATGTCAGAGCAGGTTCTGCAGAATAGTCTCACTGCCCTCTCCTCCAACCTGCATGCACAAATAAAAGCTCTCTCCCAGCTGGTTAAATGTCCAAATACGTACTGAATATTAAATAGTGTTAAGTGTATAATTCAACATGTAGGATGGTTAAACTTGCATACCAAACACTGCACATGCTAAAACTTGCATGCTGCTATTAGTATGTAGTATGAAGAATGTAGATGCTTTCAATGTGGTGCCTTCTCGCTATTTAAACAGCCATGAGAGAACTAGATCTGGGCCATCGAAGATTATGGATTTTGTTTTTTTAATTCAGCAAGAATGGAAAAAGTTGGTTTCCCTGATCTCCTCCTATACAAACAAAGAATAATACTAAGTAAAAGTACACTCAGTGACCAGAAAAATAGAGAGCCCAGTACTGTGTTGGACCTACTCTGGCCTACTGCTAGCTGCTACATGTGCTGGCAGTGACTCAAAGGACCTCCTACAGTTAAAGCTGACATGGTGTGGGTGGATGCCCCATTTTAATGGACGCTGCATTCAGGTTCCCAATCCCAATGTTGTTTAAGGGGACTGATACAGTATCAGGAGTGTATGGTGGCAGGTCAGAAACATTCATTTTATTATGTAGTGAATGGGATTCTACTTTTCTTATCGCTGAATAAATGTAATACTGCTATGGTTTGACATCAGTAACATATACAGCACACTAAGAGGCCACTTTCACACTGGGATTGCTTTTTTGAATCTGAACTTGAATTTGACTGCCCAGGTTTTGACAAGGAAGAAGAACACGTTGAATAAAAAAGACAAGACTTCTGCTGCATTGATTTTGATCCTTTTTTTTTTTAAACTCTCCAAGATGCAATGCTAAATCAGTGGAGTACTCTTTCAACTGTAACCAATTTCAGACCACTTTACAGACAGACCCTGGTACGGTTTCTTGGTCTGCACCCGGGTTCGGACTAAGTTGCCAGTGTGAAAGCACCCTAAGTTTTAAGGACCATCAACAATGTGCCCATTTTACAGTGACAGAGACGAGAGAAAGCTATGTACATTGTAGTGCATGTTAATAAATTGACTTTGTGTAACCTTCACTCATAGGTTAGCATGTTGATATAGTGTTAGATGAGTCAAACTGGTGGATCTCAAACCGTTCAATAATGGAATGTAAGAACACATTTGACTCTTTTTTTTTCAGTAAATAATATTCATTATTAAATAGGAAACATGCAAAAACTTATTTGCTGACCCACTGGGAACTCACCATAAGAACAGTGTAGCCAGTGGGTAAGGAAGACTTAACTACTTATCTGTTTAACATAATAGCGAATGAATGAAATGGATAATGAAAGGTAACTGCATGGAACTGCAGTTTATTTAATAATTGTGTATTTCAGCCTTTATGACCAGTCTCTTGTGATGCCTTCAGTCATGAGGGATTCAAGCAGTGAACATTCAATCTAAAGATATAACAGTGGACATGCAGGGTGTAGGTGGGGAATGGATCTAAGATGACAGGACATGTTCAACAAACCAGGCATGTATGTGTCTAAGAGTACTGATAGAAGGGTTGTTCATCAGGTCTGAAGCCATAGGCAGTAGCTGGTCGTCCAGGTGATGAGCTGGTCTGGTCGAAGACGTCATTGCCATCTCTGGAAAACAAAGCCAGTCAAATCAACACAGACTGTATTTCATGTTGTGGTGAAAGAGCTGAAGGCCTCAGGGTGGCCCTGATGAATCTGCTAGCAGGAGAGGATAAGAGGATAAGAATTTATGTGTAAAAAGTTCAAATACAAATAAATATCTATATGTCTTTTTTACCCCCAAAAGGGCTAAATGCATGTGTGTGACCACCTTTCTTTAGTTTAAATGGCATTTTCCTCAGGTGTCTGCATATTTGTGTGTGTAATTGTGTGTTTTAAAATGCTAACATTACTGGATAATCAATGCCTGACAGTCTGCTCTTTACAACTGGCAGATAATCTTTGCCAATGAGATTACTGACCACATTCTCTTCTGAAAAAGAAAAAAAAAAGGCAAAGCACTTTCTGCTTTCTTTCCTAATTGCTGGTGCAGTTTAAGTTGGTAAGACTAGACAAATTACTTGTTGCTTTGAATGTTTTTTAAATGTTGTTAACTCACCCTGTATGGTGCAAGTCTCCATTTTGAGGCTGTAGGCTGAAGAAATCTGGGCTGACTGAACCGTCTGCTGGAGTTATTCCATCTAAAGACACATACACATGAGAATAAAATGCACACACACACACATCACGCTAAAAACACATTTACTGAAACCAGTAGAATGATCTGTAGGTACTATGACTAACATTATTGCGGTAAACTGGATAATTCAGAGTACTAGATAAAATGAGCAGCATGTGACTTTTTGCAGTGTATGTTACTCTACATGCATGTGTTTTATGCGTGTGTACCTGCGCTATAGAACAGATCAGTCCTGTCGTTGTCGTTATCATAGAGATATGGTTCAGACTCATCAGCTTGGCGACTCTCAACCATCTCCAACCACTGGTTGTTATGGAAACGGAACTTCTCTGACTGAATCTTCCTCCCCCACTCCTCATCATACTCCTGGAAGATGGAGAAAAGGGTAAATACAAACAAAGACAGGAAGGTGCGTTTCTGTTCCTTATTAAAGACATGATGAGTTACTTTTGTTACTTAGAGTTGCTACCCTGTGTGTGCATCAGCAACGTGTCTTTCACTTACAGCAATAATATCCAGGGTGTTGTCACACACTTTTCTGATCTCAGCATTCTTGTCATGCATCAGATCTATCAGGTAGGCTGGAGCCTCTGCAGAGAAGGTTAAAGAAAGCAATTCTACAAGGGTGGTGGTGTAAGATGTTACATTCTGTGAAACCTGTCTAGCTTAAAGATTCTCTTTCATCTTTACATTTAGGGTAGGCAGAGCGCACTGTGGAAGGATACGGGTGTCTTTTATGATGACGTCTCGTGTAGCTTGGTGAAACACCATCTGATAGAAGACGTACACGATCTGACACACAAACTCATCATCCTCCTGTTGGGCTATATTCAACAGACAGAAGAACACATATAAAATGAGCAGCCTTTTCTTTGACCTTGACTTCTTTAAGTTAATGCATTCAAACAAAAGAAACATAGTTTTAATTTCAGGTCTCAGTGAAACGAGGGTGTATTTTGGAGTACAGCTATACCTCAAGACTTTTATACAATATCTGAAAATTCTCAAAGGGTGTGTAAACCTTTACCACTCGCTGTGTTCATGAGTCTAAAACACAACATGTTGAACCAAACCACAGGTGTGTGGGTTACCATTCAATAGCTCTATAAGGGCAGGAATAATGCCAGATTTAGCCAACATGGCAGCACAGGCGTCATCCATGGAAACGGTTCCAATCATTATCACCACCTCCAGGATGAGGTCATCCTCTGCTGAGCCTGAAACACACACACAAACCATTAAAGAGACGAGCCTCACGAGATTAATCTTTATTAAATGTTGGTGATCTAGGCTGATGTGGCAGAAAATAAGCTGCAGTAAAAAAACTATTATAAATGAGCACACTGAGCCAAATAAAGTAGTTTTGGTGGCCATATACTAGAGCCCGACTGAAAGATGTTTGAGGGAGGATATTTTATACTTGAATAATAAACTCTATTATAAAAGATGACAGTAGAGCTGCAACAATTAGTCAATCGAAAGAAAATTAATTGCCAACTATTTTGATAATCTATGAATTGTTTCAGTCATTTTTAGAGCAAAAATGTTGAACATTTACTGGTTCCAGCTTCTTAAATGTGAGCATTTGCTGTGTGGCTATATCAGTTGGGCCCAACTAAAACAGTTGGGCTCTAAAACTGATACACATTATCATTAAGGGATATTCCTTGGTTTCTGTCTATGCCTTTTGTGTAAAGCTACTTAGTACCTGGTTTAAGTCTGTCTTTGAGGTAGGGTACCAGGTTGTACTCCTTCAGCACCAACTCCCAGTCCAGGTCAGGGATAGTGAGGTTGGCCAGTGTCCCCAGACACTCCAGAACCCACTCCTCCACTTCCTCTGCACGGATCTCTGCTGCCAGGTCACCAACATAGTCCTGACAGAGACAGACAAGACAGAAGAGACCATTCACATCATGGGCATCTAAAACCCTCCAGTAAAATAAAGGCACTACCACTAACAGTTATACTAACAACAACAATACTTCTGTAAAACCTAACCATAAAGAGATTTTGGGTTTTGTGGAGTAGTATTGTTTTTTTATTGTATATTTGTAACTCACTATGAACAGTGGTTTGGTTGGTCCATCATGTTGTGAGATGTTTCTGATCATCTTCATCAGAAGGCAGTCTTTCATCTTCAGAGCTCTCTTCATAAGCATCTTCAACCCATTTCCTACAGACAGAAAGACACAAGCAGAGACTCTTGTAAAACAGAAGTATTGTTTTTCCAATAATCAAAGATTAGTCAAATAGGGGGGTTGTATACACCTAAGCCAGAAACAAAGTCAAGGCCTATGTCAATAGTACACCACCACTGATAGAGAATGGCAGATTTACTAGTGGGAAAGTCAGTAGTATGGAGAATTTTACAGAGATACAATAATAATAATAATATAAATATACCTTCACACATGAGTTGTGCATTCCTCTTGTTCGCAGCCAGGTTGATGCAGATGGAGATGAGCTCAGCCTCAATTTCCTCCTCACTGTGCTCATAGAGCATCTGCATTAGCTAGACACAAACACAATTTTACCTGTGACTTTTGAACTATCACAGTTAGTATAAATGTTAAAGTTAACAGTTCTTATTCTTTGAGTTTGTTTAAAGTGATTTTCAGTGTACCTGAGGTATACAGTCGGTGTAAACAAACATGGCCTTGAAACGGTCGTCGATGCTGATGTGATACAGGATACGCATGGCTACCTGACAGTTGTTCTCATCACCTGCGTGACACACGCACAGGTTAAGATACTCTTATACTCATCAATGATTGACCCCAACTGGCACAATTGAAGTTAAAGAAAATAACACTTCCATCTTACAACATTATGTAAATCAACACCACAACACACAACAAGACTAAGAGTCTAAACCCATGCTAGGGGCACTTAACCCAACCGGTCGAGGCAGATCACCGCCCACCCAGAGCCTGGTTCTGGTTCTGCTTGAGGTTTCTGCCTGTTAAAAGTTTTTCCTTGCCACTGTTGCCTAGTGCTGCTCATGGTGGGAATTATTGGGTCTCTGTAAATATAAAGAGTCGGTCTAGACCTGCTCTATATGAAAAAGTGCCCTGAGATAACTTTGTTATGATTTGACGCTATATAAATAAAACTGAATTGAATTGAATTTAACTGTGGAGCTAAATGCTAATGTCAGCTGCTTACATGCTCACAATGACTATGCTAACATGCTGATGTTAAGCAGGTACAATGTTTACACCATGTTCACCATCATATGGCCTTTATTCACTTTATTTCGTGTGATTAATTCGCACGTCAATATATTTTTTCGAACCATCTACCTACCTACCTATCTATGTATCTATCTATCGCAAATTGGTATCGCTGCTGGTAAGAATAGTTTTGATGCGAAATATTCTCAGGCGACTAGTTTGCATTTTCGTGTCAAAGCTTTTACAGGTCTTCACCATCTTGCAGATATGGTGATAAACCCAAGTATTGGACGAACTGAAATTTTGGCCTGATCCATCCATCCATTTTCTTCCGCTTATCCGGGGCCGGGTCGCGATGGCAGCAGGTTAAGCAGGGTTGTCCAGACGTCCCTCTCCCCAGCAACGCTTTCCAGCTCCTCCTGGGGCACCCCAAGGCGTTCCCAGGCCAGATGAGATATATAATCCCTCACTCCAGCGTGTTCTGGGTCTGCCCCGGGGCCTCCTACCAGTTGGACGTGCCCGGAAAACCTCTAAAGGGAGGCGTCCAGGAGGCATCCTAATCAGATGCCCGAACCACCTCAACTGGCTCCTTTCGATGCGAAGGAGCAGTGGCTCTACTCCGAGCTCCCTCCGGATGTCCGAGCTCCTTTCCCTATCTCTAAGGGTGAGCCCAGCCACCCTGCGGAGGAAACTCATTTCGGCCGCTTGTATCCGCGATCTCATTCTTTCGGTCACTACCCAAAGCTCATGACCATAGGTGAGGGTTGGAACGTAGATCGACTGGTAAATCGAAAGCTTTGCCTTCCGGCTCAGCTCCCTCTTCACCACCACGGTCCGGTACAACGCCCGCATTACTGCTGATGCTGCACCGATCCGCCTGTCCATCTCACGCTCCATCTTACCATCACTCGTGAACAAGACCCCGAGATATTTGAACTCCCCCGTCTGGGGCAGTAACTCACCTCCAACCCAAAGGGGGCAGTCCGCCGTTTTCTGGCTGAGAACCATGGCCTCGGACTTGGAGGTGCTGACTCTCATCCCAGCTGCTTCACACTCGGCTGCAAACCGCCCCAGTGCATGCTGAAGGTCACAGCCTGATGAAGCCAACAGAACCACATCATCCGCAAAGAGCAGAGATGCTATTCTGAGGCCACCAAACCGGACACTCTCCTCCCCCCGGCTGCGCCTTGAAATCCTGTCCATGAATATCACAAACAGAATTGGTGACAAGGGGCAGCCCTGGCGGAGTCCAACACCCATTTGGAACGTGTTTGACTTTGTGCCGAGAATGCGGACACAGCACTCACTTCGGTTATATAGGGACTGGATGGCTTGTAGCAGCGACCCCGGTACCCCATACTCCCGCAGTACCCCCCACAGGACCCCCCGGGGGACACGGTCGAAAGCCTTCTCCAAGTCGACAAAACACATGTAGACTGGATGGGCAAACTCCCATGAACCCCCAGCAGCCCTGCAAGAGTAAAGAGCTGGTCCACTGTGCCACGGCCAGGACGGAATCCACATTGCTCCTCCTGGATCCGAGGTTCGACAATCGGTCGTAGTCTCCTTTCCAACACCCTGGAACCCAACCTCCATGCGACACTGAAGAGGCGTGTCAGCCAAGACAGCCCAACAATGTCCAGAGCCTTCAGTATCTCAGGGCGAATCTCATCCACGCCTGGCGCCTTGCCACCAAGAAGCTCTTTGACTACCTTGGAGACTTCTGCCAGGGATATGGGTGAGTCTTCCCCCGAGTCTTCAAACTCTGCCTCCTCCACTGAGGACATGTTGGTCAGGTTGAGGAGTTCCTCAAAGTGCTCTTTCCACCGCTCGACAACATCCCCAGTCCGGCTTAGCAGCTCTCCTCCCCTGCTGAACACGGCCTAGGCCAAGCCCCGCTTTCCCTTCCTGAGTCGTCTAACGGTTTGCCAGAACTTCCTGAGGCCAACCGAAAGTCCTTCTCCATAGCCTCCCCGAACTCCTCCCACACCCGGGTTTTTGCTTTGGTGACCACCAAGGTGGCCGTCCTTCTGGCCTCTCAGTACCTGTCCGCTGCTTCAGGAGACCTCTGGGCTAGCCAAGCCCGAAAATCCTCCTTCTTCAGCTTAACGGCTTCCTTCACTGCCGGTGTCCACCAGCGGGTTCTAAGGTTGCCGCCTCAACAGGCACCGACGACCTTCTGACCACAGCTCCTAGTGGCCGCCTCAGCAATGGAGGCTTTGAACATGACCCACTCTGTTTCCATGTCCCCAACCTCCCCCGGGATGCGCGAGAAGTTCTTCCGGAGGTGGGAGTTGAAGGTCTCGCGGACAGGGCCCTCCGCCAGACGTTCCCAGTTCACCCTCACTACACGTTTAGGTTTGCAAGGTCTGTCCGGCAGCTGTCCCTGCCATCTTATCCAACTCACCACCAAGTAGTGATCAGTTGACAGCTGTGCCCCTCTCTTCACCCAAGTGTCCAAGACATACGGCCGCAGATCTGACGATACGATACGATACTGTCGATCATCGACCTGCGGCCTAAGGTGTTCTGGTACCAAGTACACTTATGAACCACCCTTTGCTCAAACATGGTGTTTGTTATGGCCAGTCCATGGCTAGCACAGAAGTCCAACAACAAAGCACCACTCGGGTTCAGATCGGGGAGGCCATTCCTCCCAATCACCACCCTCCAGGTTTCACCATCATTGCCCACATGGGCGTTGAAGTCTCCCAGCAGAACTATGGAGTCTCCAGGTGATATCCCTTCCAGGACGCCACCCAGGAACTCCAAGAAGGCCGGGTACTCTGAACTGCTGTTTGGTGCATAAGCACAAACAACAGTCAGGGCCTTCCTCTCAGCAACTTTCAGTCGCATCGAGGCGACCCTCTCGTTCCCCGGGGAAAACTCCAACACAGCGGCACTCAGCCGGGGACTCGTGAGTATCCCCACACCCGCCCGGCGCCTGTCATCCTGGGCAACTCCGGAAAAGAAGAGAGTCCAGCCCCTCTCCAGGAGTTTGGTTCCAGATCCTGAGCTATGCGTAGAGGTGAGCCCAACTATATCTAGCTGGTACCGCTCCACCTCCTGTACCAGCTCCGGCTCTTTCCCCGCCAGAGAGCTGACGTTCCACGTCCCTAAAACCAGTCTGCGACACCGAAGGTCAGCACGCCCAGGTCTCTGCCCTTGCCTGCCGCCGGCTTACACTGCACCCGACCCCGATGCCTATCCCTGCAGGTGGTGGGCCCACAGGGTGGCGGCTCCATGTCGGTTTTTCGGGCTGTGCCCGACCGGGCCCCATGGGTCAAGGCCCGGCCACCAGACGCTCGCCATCGTGCTCCCCTCCCGGGTCTGGCTCCAGGGGGGGGGCCCCGGTATCCCTCTTCCGGGCGAGGTGCTCCAGCTTAGCATGGTCCGACTCATCAGGGGTTTGTGACATCGCATCCCCCTTTTACATAATCAAATAACTAATTAAATAACCATCTTTGGGAAACATATATTTAACGAGTACTTTGATTTTTCAGTTTGGCCCATGTCCCATCTGCTAACATGGAGGGGTCAGGGTTTATGACCTGTACTGCAGCCAGCCACCAGGGGGCAATCGAGATGTTATGGCTTTACTTTTGGGGAGCTGACATATCGTCCATCTTTATATAGAGTCTATGGTTAGACACGAGGCAAAGTGTTTCCTTTAAGGATTTCTTACGCCAAGAATCATTCACTTCTCCACATTGTATTGGCCAATTCTAATGACCTAAAAACCATCGTCAGAGTTTTTGTCATTTCCTCCATCTGACACTCATCACTGCTTGCATTGCTGATGTCTCAGAGTGGGTCTCAAGACACCAGCTAAAGCTCAACCCGGACAATTCAATTCAATTTTAATTAATATAGCGCCAAATCATAACAGAAGTTATCTTAGGGCACTTTTCATATAGAGTAGGTCTAGACACTACTCTTTATAGTATTATTTACAGTAGGGCTGACACCATCAGGTCGGTTGGTCGATTGGTTGGTCGACATGCTTTTGTCTGACCAAATTCTCATTGGTCGCTGGTGTTACTTTCATAAGGAGAAAAGCGCTTCTTAATCCATTATTTTCGGGGGCGGGAGGGACATATGCAGACCTGATGTATTTTATTTTTGAGTGACAGGCTATATTGTGTAAATAACATTGATTATGAATACAAATAATATTCAAAACTATTTTACTCAACAAATGTGTTTGTTTTAATAATTGTATAGTTTAATAGACTATCACAAATTTGAACTCGCCCACCTAATGCTCCATCAACTTTTGTGTTTAACGCTTGATAGGCTTTGAGTGTGAACATATCAGATTTGGTATACATGGTAAACATGTTTGGTCTAATAAATAGTGTACTGAATTCCTACAAGGTGGCAGTCATGGATGTATTATAAGAACTGGATACCGGACCCAAAGATGGCGCCTATTCAGTCGAATAAGAATTGCTCGCCTGTAGCATTGCAGCCCACTGAATATGCGTAGTAGTATTTCTCCCGCTGGACCTTCCTGCGAGTTCTCACTTGGCCCATAGACTTTACATTGTGATGATGTCACAGATTTTAAAATTGCTTTTCTCGGCTTGAGGAAAGTTTTACAAATATAAAACCCCATGGATCAAAAATCATCATAGAAAGAGTCATAATTGACCTTGTTTGCAGTTCGAGGTGTCCTGTCAACAGTTTTACAGAAGTCTCTTTTACACTGGTGGCCTGTAGGGAAAATGCTTTTTGGGCAGCAGGGGAATTTTTCATTGCAATACCACGAGCAAGGCTGAGTGGCGGCGCCATATCCAGGTCTTATTATACATGGTGGCAGCATTAGCCAGGTAAATGAGGGTATAATGGACAGACATTAGGCAGGACAACTCGGACCCAACAATTCCCACAACAAGATTGAGTTTGTGTTCCTTCAGGGGAAAGGAAGTCTGCGTTTAGACCTGTCCATCACCATTGACAGTACTGTGGCTTTGCCAACTCAGACAGTAGGAAACCTGGGTGTGACCCTGGATGACTAACTGTTATTCTTGCCAAGCATGGCAGCAGTAGCCCACTTCTGTAAAATCCTCCGTGCAACATGAGGATCATTCACCCCTTCCTCGCCAGAGAGGCAGCCTGGGTGCTTGTCCAGGCACTTGTCACCTCCCACCTGGACTACTGCAACTCCCTCCTCGCTGGAACCCGTGTCTGCCATCAGACCTCTGCAGCTAATCCAGTATGCTGCTGTCCACCTGATATTTAACATTCCCAGGTTTCCCCACACCATGCCTCTTCTCTGTTCACTTCCTTGTAGCAACTTCATCCAGTTCAAAACTCTGGTGCTGGCCTACAGGGAAGGGAAGGGAAGTGCTCCTTCCTACCTCCAAGCCTCCGGGTGACTGGCTGCCTCATCACTCCGAGGTCCCCACTGAAATAAGGACAGTACAGTCACTGTCAGCTTCCTCCATAGGCTGAAAAAACACATTTTCCAACTACAGCTAGACATGCCATGCTTACACTTATTTACGTCTCATTTTTAAAAAAAGAAAAACATTGGGCACTTGTACAGTAGCACTGAACAAGCTCTTATTTGTTTGTTTGGAAGATATGCACTCTTAGCTCTTGTTGCTGTGGACAAAAGTCTCATACTAATACAAAACACTGTTTGCCATTTAGTAAACACGATCATGAATTTCCTTATACTGACAAGTAAAGCAGCTTTCCTGTTGATGGTATGAAAGAGGCAGAACTTCATATATGGTTTCACTGTAGTGAGTCTCTTCTTCTCAGGCTTTCTACAAATTCTGTCTCCCTTGGTAGGATTAGCAGACCCTTTTAGTCTTATATCTCACCATAACAGTTACAAACAGTTGTAACAAAATCATTGAGTGTATCTTTAAAGATAATGAAACACATCAGTGAAAGAAACAGAACAGGGAGGGGATAGAAATAGGAGAGCTCAGAACGTTTTGAAAAAAATAAGTCAAAAGAAGTCCAAACAGAAAAGGAGGTTGAATAACAGCAGCCACAAGCTAGTCCAGAACACTGTGTTCTATAGGGCACACTAATGATGTAACGTGTGTGTTTTAATACTGCTGAGTCAGGCTGGAAGAGCTAGACTTCCATTATCACTGAGCTGGAAAAGCCCCTGTCTCACACACACACGCAGAAAATTGTCACTCTAAAACATAGATGTGCATTATGTTTTACAGTTTTTTAATGTTGAATTAATAGTTTTCGGGACAGTTGTTGCTTGCTGTTGCAGTGCTAACATTGTCTAGATAAAGCTGCACTAACCACTACTTTTTTATATTAACAATGGGTCAAATGACTGTAAAATGTGAAAGGATCACTCGTAGTTACGAGCCCATAGAGTATTATCACCAACTCTGCAGTTCCTCTCAGCTCCGCAGAGCGTTTTGGTGTCTTTTAGCTCATCATTTCAGTTTACAGTATATTTACCATGACCCCATGGTCATGAGGCAGGGAACAAAGGCTACACAGGTAAAAGAATGTGAGAAGTGAAAGGGAAATTCACAGTAGTCAGATTGTTTTGTAAAGTGAAAGAGAATCACATTATTTTTATCTTGATTTTATTGTATTGCTACACCAGGATTGTATTGTGGAATTGCCAAAATATAGCTCTTATCAAACGTCCATCAGCACAGTAACTCTGAAATGCTTCAGAAACCATTTTAAGCAAATGAACAGTGAACAAACGACCTACACTTCTTCCAGTTTGTGTGTGTGTATGTGTGTTGGTGGGCTGTGAGAGAGAGACAGTGTAGTGAGAGCACAGCTTCTCCTCACAGCGGCAATGGATCTCAACTTTTCAAATAGTCAGATGTTCAGCCATTTATTTAGACTTCTAGAGGCTATTTCATGTTAGTTTCAGTTTGACGCGGACTTTGGATGGATTCTGTGTTTGAATGACAATGTGGCTTTTGGGTGGGGGTGGGGATGGAAAAGTATAGTCTACATACAAATAAGCATTTAATTAGAGTTCAAAGGTAAGCTCATTCAATGGTCACATCAGTGTTCTGTTTATGATATCTACCCTAAAAACCTGTCAGAAACCTGGAGATGATACATAAAAACATCTTGCGCATGTCCAGATCAATCATGTCACACCCATTACTGACAGAAGATCACACACACAAGTCACACATTTAAAATGACAAGACATTAGATTTAAATTATATTTGATCTATTTCTTATATCATCCATTGCAGCATGAGAAAAACTAATGGCTATTTATCAGTGTTTTTGAGACCCCCCAATCTGAAATGTTGTTTCCAGGCGAGACTAGCTCCTCCTCTGGATATCACACTATGGTACAGTAAAGCCCAACATCATTAGCATTAGAGTGCATCTTTTTGTTCGCTCTTAATGGGCCATCAGTGAGGAGTCCTGACAAGCCACAGCCCCCATAACCTGCAGCCTAAACTAACCAGAAGATCAATCTTAAAACTTGTTTATACTCATGCGAGTCACTGTGACATGGCCTCCACAGATATCGCATGAGCTACGAGCTTGCACAGAGGCGTTTATGCTTAATGCACTATCTGTAGCACTATTCTCCAAAACACCAGGGGGCGTACAAAAGAAAACACTGTTAAGAAGCAAGAAGTCAACAAAGTGTTACCGGAAGATCGTCATAAACCAACATGACTGCGCTCGCTGCACTAGAGCTTGTTGTTGCCGAATAATTGAACTGTCTTTATGTATTAAATGTAGTGGCAATCTCTCTCCATGAGTTCAGAATGATTTGGCTGTTCCTGTGGTCTCTCATGGAAGGGTTGTAGGTTTTAATTTTATAAAAAAGCAAGACCCTCCCCTGTGTTTTTAACATCTTTGAGACCCTCTCCTTGACGTAGAAAAAAACTCCCTCCCCCTAATATCTCAGAATAATATTCATGGAAAAGGAAGAGATGAAAAGAAGCCACTTGGTTACAGCCACAGAATGAGTGATTCCAGATTCCAAATAATTCAAATAAATATGAATTTGATCAGATGATGTTGAAACCAGCCTGATATGTTTGCGATGAATGTCTGACTGTCCGTCATAATTAAATCAGTTACATGATACATTACTGAGTCGTGTTGGAGACTTTTCCTCAAGACAGCTGTTCCAAAGAGTACAATTAAATATCAACAAACACATTAACTACTGTTGGTAGAAATTGGGTTATCTCTGACGTGCAGAGGAGAGAGAAAAGGCTGTGAGCAGCATCTCACTCTGGTGCCGGTAAGCAGTGTGCCAAATATCCTCTGACAGTCAGCGGGTTCCGTGTGTGGTCCTCCAGATCAAGTTTATAACAGACAAATATCTATCCTATATGCTGCGAGTAAATAAAACATGTTAGTGAAAACTTTTAAAAACACGTACCTGCACCACACCCACAAAGCTCAGAACAAGAACCAACCCGTTACCCAAAATGATCTCTAAATCAAATCAGGATCCAGCCTGACCCGTAATCACATAGACTCTAAGCTGCTGCTGGGCAGTGCAGGCAAAAGCTTGGGGCTCAAAACAGCCAGAGGAAATAAATAAATGATAAAACTAAATAGATAAATTAAAGCTGCAAGCAGCGATGAACGGGCCCTCGCACCTTCTCGCACATCGGGGTGCTGGCAGGACACTGATGGATGCGGCTTTGGATTTTCACAACCATCTGCAGACATGACGTTTTGCACATTTTCTTTCAATTCCTGTTTCCCCTATGTGGCTCTAGAGAACACACTCTAAAAACGCATTATGTTGCTGTATGTCAAGTGTGGACCACACAACATAAATTGAATGGAAATTGGATGATATTTGTCACACAAAGCTTACTTCCTGGTGCCAGTAGGTGGAGCTATGACTAGAAATCAATACTGGCACGTAGATGTCTTCAGGCCAGGACTATTATCAAACATGTTTGGGGCAGACTGGACAATGTACATTTGAGTTACAACAACTTCCTGTTTCATGGAGGAACATGGAAATTCGACGCCATGCCACGGGCAACGAAATATCAAGCTTTTGACAACTTTTCATCGTGAAGGTCTTTAGATTGCACTTCCCAAATTTGAAGACGATCTGATTTATTCTCTAGGAGTTTGTCAAAGTACAGAGCCTGCAATTGACAAAAAATGGCCTAAAATTGCACAGAAAATTCAAAATGGCTGACTTTCTGTTGGGTTTAGGGTATGGCTCCAAGAGGCTTTTTTTTAAGTCTTGGGATGATACATCTGCCTCCAAAATTTCATACATCTATGTCAAATTTAAAGGTGGGGGCTTTGATTTTGAAATTTTGTAGGGGGCGCTATCGAACCATTTTGCCACAAAGCTGTCCAAAACCCATATCAGTTGTAAATTCTCACCACTTCTTTCACATGTGCAAAGTTTATGAGTTTTCAAGCATCCCCATGAAGGGCTTTCTGTTTTATTGCGAAACATGCAAATTGTCTGCCCCGCCACGCAACTGTGTTCCACGGAAACTCAAAAACTTTGCAATTTAGCATCACACGTCTTAACTTAGCCAACCAAACATGAAGTGAATCTGCTGAATCCTCTAGGAGACGTTCACAGGAGTTCCATACTTGTAAATTGTCTAAAATGGCATCTTGTCTCATGACCTGTGACGTCATCGTTCGAGATATTGACTATTCCTTCACAATTAGCGTCGCACTAGCCTGAATGAAAACCAGTGGGAAATATGTCCGAAATGATGAGAGCAATGTGCGTATCAAATTTGGTGAATATCGGAACAACTTTATCTCGACTACGGCCTGCCACACGGGGCCAATCACTGCAGAGTTTTGCGATTTTTGCCAGTTCTGAATTTTCATGAATTTTTCGAGCGTCCCAAGCCCTTCAAAAATGCATTACAAAAGTAGAATAATAATAATCTTTCCAAAAACAATAGGTTCCTTGCACGTTCATGCTTGGGACCTAATAATAATAATCCTTCCAAAAACAATAGGTTCCTTGCACTTTCAGTGCCAGGGACGTTTGGCCCTGGCACTTTCGTGCTCGGGCACTAATAACACACAGTGATACACACCCTCCATGTTTTCAGTGGGTTATGTTCACTTGTGTTTCCACCTGCTCAGACCAACTTGTTGGCAGAGGCGCACACTCAGACTTCTCCAAAACTGTTTTACGCATAGCTTTCACAGTGCAGATATCTTCATTAATTATTTAAATTTTCTCTGTGGCACATAACAGAATAAGTGAGTTGGTCTGTCCATTTCTTGCCTTCCTACAGCACGTTACTTAACGTTTCTGGGCATCCATTGTCAGTTGGTCGTTGTGTTGCTGTAGCCTACCTCGTCTTTTTAGTAAAAATTCTGCAGTGAAGTGCTTTGTACTGTAGGACTACAACTACGATTGTACAGTCAGTTGGGATTTCAAAGGCGTTTTCTTGAGCTCCACCTCACTCACAGATGCCACCTAGTGGTTGTTGGTGCACACAACAACTCCTAGGAGAATTAAATTGCAAATTAACTTAAGTGCCCCCATAATGGTACCACAGTAATGATGCTGTGATGATGTATATTGTATCAGATGGTTTTCATCCAAGTCAGAAAAATAATTTACATTAACAATCATTAAAAACACAAACCACATTCCCTATTGGCTGAATGACTTTACCGTGTGAAATTAACCCCATGTCCATGTATTTACATTGAAACATAATGGGTGTCCATGCTAAATAGTAGTAAGCTGAATCAGCAGGGATCACCTGATACATTACTAGATCCATTCCTCTGATGCTCATTCTGCTTTGTTTCATCTTTAAACTGTGAATTTTTACTTTACTTTCAGATTATGGACATGGCAGATTCAAGGGATTAAGAATGCAGACCTCTGCAGTTATTACAAATCACAAGGCAACCCCAGGTAATACTAGCCTCAGGCAAATTGGGCTTTTGTTATAATGAAAAGTTATAGAAAAGGCATGGGTTCATTCATAGAGATCTAGAAAAGGAAAACCAACACTATAACCATGAATTAACTGGCCATTTCACAGCCCTGCACCTTCCATTAAAGGTACTATATGTAGCATTTTACATGTATTAATCGCTTTGTATTGCCTATGTATGAATGGATTGTAATATAACTTAAAACATGAGACCTTCCCCAACTTTCTTGGTTGCCTGTAACATAGACTGATTTTCTATGTAAAATCCAATGGTATATGACGTTTATGTGTCGCATGCTCCTGAGTGCCTTGACTATTTTCAGCTCCCCTACAGCACCAACAGTGTGCAACAATAGCTAACGTTAGCTTAGAAATGGAGTCTGTTAATGTCAACAAACGACCGGTGTAGGTACCAGACATGCTCGGCCTGGCAGATCTGCTGTGTGAATGTGTGACGTCATCTGCAAATACAGGACCCTGAGCAGATCTGCCAGGCTCCCACACCAGCACCCACCACAACACAAAGTCCACGTAGCTTGCTTGCTAACATGGATGAATTGCTAGCTAGCAAATATTGTCTTGAGTTGGATAATGTCAGCTAATTCATCCAGACTCCCGGGGCTGATCTGGCTGATAAATTGGCTAGCTAATGTTACGCAGCAACCAATGCCAAATCCATGCTGAGGAGCTAAGCTAAACTAACCATACCTTGCTTGCTTGCTAACATTATCGCTAGCAAAATACAATACATGCAGTCAGCAATACATAATGTAACGGTACAAAGCAAAGGTGTATTAACGATTGCTTACTACTAACCAATGCGATGCAAGGTAGGGGCGGCCGACTAGCTTACTGTAACCTAAGCTAAATTAAGGTTAGCCAGCCAGCTGTAACTTAGCTACACTGCATCTGGCATTGGTTGCTTCATAACGTTAGCTGATAAATAATTTGCAAACAGCAAGCTACTTAGTATCATGGAGCCAATGGTCCAAATGAAATATAGCAACGTTACAGATAGTAACGTTATTCTAAATATGATTGTAAATCACGTTCAGGCTCATGTATGTCACATCCAATCACTGTTTTGGCTGATGTCCAGGATGCTGACTGCAGTTCACTTAATGGCCACCTGTGTCAATAATAACAAGCTCTTTCTGAAAACTTCATAGTACCTATGATTTGATCACTGCAGAACAACAATTCATACACAGAGTCTTACGCCAATGTACACAGAATCCGGGTCCGTTTCGGCTACTGGAGACGATTCACTGCCATTCTAGTGTGTGTGTGTGTGTGTATGTGTGTGTGTGTGTGTGTGTGTCCACAGGCTCTGCGTCCAAAGCGTCTCATTCATGGCTCTTTTCCCCGATCTGCTATCTTGTGTCTGGTCTATTTTTGCTGGAAAGCTTGTGTCTCTGAAGCATGAAATTCCCTTATGAATGTATATAAAGGCATATATTTATTAGCAATTGACTTAAAATCCATTTTTAATTATGCATTTTATTTGTTTCTGACTTTGTCTTCACAAACACACAGCAAAACTAGCTCAACCTATTTGGTTCTGACTCGAGGTTCTACCTGCTGACTGCTTCCTAAAGATCTAAGGGCCCTACTGGGTTTATATTCTTCCTGGAGATCAGAGATGTATTTTGTCCCGAGATTATTGAGTGATTTATAAACTAGCAGCAGCACTTTGAAATCTATTCTAGAAGTAACTGGAAGCCAGTGTAAAGATTTAAGAACAGGAGTAATGTGCTCAGTTCTCTTGGTTCTCGTTAGAACTCTGGCAGGAGTGTTCTGGATGAGCTGAAGTTCTCCGATGGTCTTTTTGGGAAAAGCAGACAAGAGGCCATTACAATAGTCCACCCTGCTGGAAACGAAGGCATGAATGAGTTTCTCTAAATCTTGGTGCACTGTGACCAGGACAGACACTTTTTTTATTTCTCTAACTGTGGTTCTGACTCTGATTTTACTCACCAAGTCAATTGAGTCCTGAGTCACATGACCTCTTCTCCACCATGGAGACCTGGAAGAAGACAGACTATAAACACAAGAGGCAAAACTCAAGCACACCATTCACACACAGAGGAGAAGGAAACAGACACACACAGATTTTTGTTTGCGGCGTGAAGGTACTATAGCTTACATTTTGCTTTACAACCGTGTTTTGTATATGATAAATAAATTAACCTTGAACCTTGTAATAGTATATTTAAGAATAAACCAAAATTATCTTAGAACGTCATTAAAACTTTCCCTTTTGTTTTCCTCACATTTCTTTAATTTGAGAAAGAAATTCCACACTTTGAATCACATTATCACATATAGAGGGTATGTGAGTGATGTTACCATAATAGTAGTCACAGTGTTGCTGACTTTTTTTCCTACTTACGGATGTACAGTAGCAGAACCACTGCTGTTTGTGTGTTTCTGCTGTGTACCTGTAGTACAGCTAGCAGGTCATTTGATGGGACTCCAGCTCCCACTGAGTGACCATCTGGACCACTGAGCTCTTGCATACACAGGCACTACAGTGAGTCATTAATGTAGAACCAATCAGTGCATGGCCAAGTGATGATGTCAGCACGTGAAAGAAGTGGATTTGATGAAGATTAGAACTAGGAAAAGCTTTAAAATGACTACAACTGGCAGGAAAATCAGACAGTAACCATAAAGAAGAGGAGAACTAGAAATCGAATGAGTCAATAAGAGGGCTCAGTGATGTGTAAAACATGACACCTCACCCGAGATTGCTTGCAATGCAACTGTGGTCCACTTTGTATGAACCAGTATTAGTAATTGTGCTCCCTTCAGTTGTGCTCATATGACTCCACCTGCCTGTACAGTGTTCTACATTTATCCTGCGTACTTCAAATTGGACATAATTTCCTGGCAACATTCGTAAACACTAGCACTTTGAGGAAAGCATGCACAAGAACCACAGACTGAAAAAAACAAAAACATTTTAAAGTTTATTTGAGGACTGGTTCAGCCAATGTTTATCTAGAGTAGAATAATTGGTCCTAAATTACCTGAAATTCTCACATTTGATCCTACCTTTAGGTAAAGATGTTTAAGCTTTTGTTAATTTTCTCAACCTGTGAAAGCCATTTTATAGGCCCCTTCACACCAGCAAATCCATTAACTTCACCTGAATTGACATGATCGGCTCACAGAGTAAATATAGTTTTTGCTTCAAGCTCAGTTTCTGTAATTCTAATTTGTTATGTGCATTTCTGCTTTTTCTTATCTATTTTTTCCTTTATCACATTATCACTAATGTTTTTTCTTCAATACAGCTCACCTATGATTATGAGAAATACATTATTTGTGGCCTATCGACTGATGAGTTAATTCGTCGATGTTTAGGGGCCTGCCCTAATTAACTTATTTCACTGACTGTGATCTAGCCCTGCAAGTAGTCACAATGTCTCCAAGGTTTTAGCACCACTGATTTCACAAGGACACAGAAAATAATCTTGCAGTGTCACTTTGTGGTGTCACCAGGGCTTCTCTCTTTGCCAGGATTTAGGATAGCAACATGCAACTTAAAAAAAATGTATTTCATGAAAAAACTTATACGTATCAGTCCATCCACATGAATATACTATACCCACTTCATACAACAATCGAAGCCCATCACAAATCTGACTGTTTATTGCATCTTCAAATAATACACATATTCAGTCAGTTACCTGTGTCAAATATCAGGGACTTGCTCCAGGCATGGATGAGACATAAAAGTGGTTATGGATGCTTGATCTTTGTGCAGGACACACAGACCCACACAGGTCATGACAGCAGGCCAGCCTCTCCTAAATCTTCTAAACAGACAGGGTGACTTTCAGTTTGCCATGAAGAAGGACTCAATATGTGACATTTGGGTCCATTAAGGACTGGTTTCCTACTCTGAGACACTTGATAAATACAAGCCAATATCTGTGATGAATAATCAAATTACTTTCTCCAACTGTGCCTCTGGCTATTTTGCTCTTGTTTCTCTGATGTGTCTATCTCTCCCTATATTGTCTTGGTGCCATGTCCTTAAATGGCGTTCACTCTCCTACGGCCCTGTTTGCTTCTCCCGTTTTCTTTTTAGTTTGGGAATCTAACTAGCTTTTAGAATGACTTCACCTTTAGAAACACTGCTATGTGTTGAATCAAGGCAGCACCAGCGAGTGCTGCTGCCTCGGCTGTAGAATTGCCAGCTATTCAGTAATTGTCAATCATTATACAGAGGCCCTGGCAGTTGCTTTGAATGATTCAGTCTTAATGTTTCGTCATTTGTGTTTCTTTTTTTGACAGCTGTGAAACCCACTGACAACCTGCAGCACCTGGAGGAGAGGGGGGAAGTGTCCAGTTCCAACAGCCAATAACAAAAGCTTGGAGCATAGAAGTAGCCAACAGGCTCTATCAAGACCATTGCACTAGCCAATAGGACAGCTCCAAACTGGTAAGACTTTTTTTTAATGAGAAAACTGGTTCTGCTCTCTTGTTGTGTATTAACTAATACTGATTAAAGAAAAGACAATGTTGCATGAAGACCAAACCTAGACCAAAGTGAAAGTAAACAAGACAATCTATTTACTTTCAGTCTGTAAGAAGAAAGTCATTCAAAAGCTTTAGCTTTGTAACCATGGCAATACCTCAGGAGGAGAATCCTCTAGTAATGAATAGGCTATGATGAGCCTATTTTTTAGGTGCCCATCCAAACATGTCTTATATTTCTAGACTTCAGCACACTCACAAATGTTAGTTCCTGGAAGTTTTTGATCAAAAGGTCTGTTAACTAAGGGGCTCCAGTGACTAAATTAGTATCTACATCAGGAACTAGAAGAGCCTTTTTTGTTTCCACCGCATCTAAAGAACCATGACAATTAGGTAAATAAGACAGTGAATTAGATAGATAATTGATTTATTATTATTATTATTATTATTATTATTATTTTGCAACACAGAGTTGTCAGGTTGTTCTCTGCAGTGACTGATGTTTGAGTGTTGGAAAAGAAAACAGAGGTAACTGAAACTGCTTCTGCTCTCTGTCGTCTCTCTTCATCTCACTCTTTTCAGATGAGTTGGGAAGTCTACCAGATAACTTTGTTTAAAGAATAACATTACTCTAAATACTCTTTTATTGAGTTAGTAAATTAAATGTAAAGTCACTGATCAGTTGATCCCAGTCCATTGTGTTCAATGCAGTGGCAGTTCTCTGGCACTATATTTGCCCAAACAAAATAAAATAATAATTGTGTCAATACGTGCACACCTTGTTCAATAATCAGTTACCAGGGAACACACAGACGGCATACTCATTCTCTTGTAATCAATGCAACTGAAGCTGGATTTATACTAAAAGCAGCCCCTCTGGAGACAGCTATGGCTGATATATCGCTTTCAGATTGTTTTAAACTCCCAAATATCAATATCAGTATCTGCCTATACATTATAATCCTTTTAAATTGCATATTCTTATTTTAATGAAACTGAATGGAATGGAATAGAATAAACTTTATTGTCCAGCCAAGGCAGGAGAATTGTCTTTGGTCTCACCCTGGAAAACACCAAAAAACACCAACATGTCCACAAGATAAAATCCACACATTAACAGAACAAAGATCTCTCAGTTGTACAACATCAGTGCATAGCCTAACCTCTTTTGAAAATCACAGTATATGGCATGACTAGCTCAGACATGTGCCTGTTAATAAAGGGAGTGAGATCCTAGCAAAAACAGCTAAGGGTTCAAACGGTCACACCGTACAAGAAAGTGCCCTCCCTGTTCCTCATATCAATACTAGTGGAAACAGTGCTTGCTCACTGTGTGAGTGAATGCTGCACACAGGTGTTGACCAATAATTTACATTGGTGTAAACTCTCCTCCAGTGTTTGCTGTTTGCAGGGCAGAAACTATTGACCAGGGACTGAACTGAGACCTGTGCGCATTTTAGTGCAAGTGTAGTTCCCAGATTCCAGGAAAAGTTCCTTCTGTGGGCCAGAAGACTAACCAGAGTGAATGTGAACTGTCTATTACACATCCTGTACCCTTCTGTGTTTGTGTTTGTGTGATTCAGTGCCTGCTCACTGGAAGTTTAAAGATGCAAGCCTTTTCAATTCCCACAAATTACTTATTTTGTTCCTTGCATTAATAATCTGTGCCTTCAGATTACATTACAGCCACTATGTGTAGACATTTTATGGGATTATAACATCTTTCAATTTATTCTTATGGCAAATGTTTTTGTATGCAGATGAAATGATCCCAGTGAAAACTGCTGCAGTCTGTGTGTTTATAGCATTCATACCATTCATCTCGGTGTCCCAAGGTGAGAAATGGCGGGAAGGACACCCTTTACATGCTATCATTTGGCATGTGAGTTGTACCATATATGTTCTTGTGCATTTCTCAGGGGTTTTGCCTGTATGTCCAAAAGTGTTGTACAGATACCAGGGGAAAATGAGGTATGTGGGGTATATAACCCGACTGATACTGGGGTTTTTAGGCTGATACTGATATCGACATTTGAGAGTTTTTTTTAACACAAACATAACAGGAGCAAACATCTTTAATAAGTATCCTTACATTTGTTTTTTTAAAGAACTGTGATCAAGACATGCAGAAATCAACTTGTCAGCGCTCTCTGGTGGACGAACTGCAGACACTCTCTAAATGACCTCAAATGTGTGTGATCATTGGAAACTGACATATCTTGTTGCTTATTGGCTGACATCTACCCCAATGCTTATTTTCCTGAGATGAATATTTACTCTGAGAATTTACCTTTTTCACAGCAGACATCTTGACCTGTCAAAGCAGGAAAACAACAGGTGTGACTAATAACATCAATAATGGCTGCGTTCCATTTAGGTGAGCCAGTTCCAGGGCCCTGGTATTGTGTAAGCTTCACTAATGGTATAAGTAACACCTGTGCTTTTCCTGCTGTGACAAGACAAAATGTTTGCTGTGAAAAACAGAATAACCAGAATACTGAAAACGAGCACATCACTCTGCTGCATGAAGTATATCAGTGCACTTCATTCCTCAGTACCTGATATTGGTAATACTAACAGCATCTTGTTATTTGTACTCACCAGGTCATTATAAATGGAAAACTCAACCTTTGAAAGGGAACACTGAAGTTGGATGAATACCAGTGGGAATCTGGAGTGCACTGGCTCCTGCTGCTAAGAGGGGGGTTGGTTTCCCAGCAGTACTCTGCTGCCTCTGCCCAACATGCTGCTTACACAGTCAATAGAAAAACCTAGTGTGTGTGTGTGTGTGTGTTTTCTATTGTTTCTTGGCTGTATGCCCAGAGGTGATACATGGGAGAGAGACCTAAAACAAGAGGAAGAGAGGAGGTGGAGAGTGGAGGAAAGAGACACTTAAATTTTGAGATGCTGACTCATGGATGAACCTGGATAACCCAGGCCATTACTATATATTATCCCAACCAATCACCAGGAACCATACTAAGACAGTTCAATCATTGATGTTTCATTTATCATGATGTCTGCTACAGGCGTCTGTAAAGAAAGCAATGCTACGCAATGCAGTCAGGAGAGTTTCACTGACAGCCACCCCAAGTGTAGCAGAGCGAAGGAGAGAAGTGGTCGAGGAATAGAATCAGAGTAAATATGCAGATAAGAGTAGATGGAAGCTACTGCTATGGCCTGCAGGAAATTGAAAAGAAATCTCCTCACAACCCCCAGGACTGCCGCTGGACCTGGGTTAAAAATTTGCCCTGGGCTCTACCCCCAAGGATCTGACCTGGGAACACTGACATGAATGGACCAAAAGCAACACATAGACTTTCACCTGTCAACAGAAAATGCTACATGCTAACAAACACATAGAGGACACATAGAGGTTGTAAGGAATAAAACATTAAATCTAAATACACCCAATGTGAGTACTTTGGGTGCCTGTCTCAGCCATCCTGCAGCCCACATCTGATTTCTGGTAAACACAATAATAAGACATTACAATCCATAAAGCCAGAGATGAACAACAGCCAAGTGTTCTTTGGAATGAATAGGTCTGCAGGCATCTAGGACTGGAACCCACTCTCTCTCTCATGACTATCATGCGTTGAGAGAGAGAGAGAGAGAGAGAGAGAGTGCGCACGCGTGTCAGCTGATTTTTAGCTTGATATTTAGCTTAAAAGCAAGAGAAATGTTGGCTA
Source organism: Macquaria australasica (assembly GCA_005408345.1). Classification (NCBI taxonomy): domain Eukaryota; kingdom Metazoa; phylum Chordata; class Actinopteri; order Centrarchiformes; family Percichthyidae; genus Macquaria; species Macquaria australasica. Next base: position 139,167 of record SEMN01000156.1, on the reverse strand, counting down.
ATCACGGCAGTGTTTTTCCCATCTGCTAGAGCATGGTTAGTATAATATGTACTGGTAAGAAGAAAGACGAGATAGAAAATGTCTGTAGGATATTGCAAGTAGACCAGAGATTTGTCCACCTTTTCTCTGCCTTTCTCTCCTTCCTCTGTCTGATACTGTGCTCTACAGGAAATGAACAGGACACATGTTCCTAATCCAAATGAAATCAGTCCTTCTGTGTGTGTGTGTGTGTTTATCTGTGATGTGTGTTTGTGGTAAACTAGAACCATATGGCCCTGTTCAGTACTGGAACAACAGAGTAATCACATAATACACTACACTCACAGATCCTTAAAAAAATCTATGTTTACAACCTTCAAACTAGAGAGTGCATGTCTCTGATGCTGCTGCACCATATGCTTCAGGCCTCAGAAACAACAAGCTATGGTTACAGTATAGGAGATGGTGGGAAAATGGGCGTTGTCCAGCATGCACACACTACAGTTATATTGTAGTTCATTTCCACGGCATCACCCAGAGACTAATGTTAGCGAAGCAGAGGGAGCACTGAACTCCAGCACTACCAACCAACACACACTGCAGCTCTTTGTAAAACTTCAGCCAACTCTGGTCAGGTGAAAAAAACAACAGTCTGGTTCATTTCAAAAGCCCTTCAGCTGTACCAAGGTGTGGATAATAACGTAGTTGTTGTCCACTGCTGGAGACTGAACCTCAGTAACAACACAGCTGAGCACTCTTTACTTGTCATTGCTTTTTTGGCAGTGTTTCACTTGACATCTGTATTTTATTCTCTTGTGCTGGTGATTCTTGCTTTTTCTTATCTATTTAGAGCCCGAGCACAAAAAGTGCTGAAAGTGCAAAGAACCTATTGTTTTTGGAAAGATTATTATTATTAGGGCCCGAGCACCGAATGGTGCAAGGACCTATTGTTTTTGTAAGGATTATTATTATTAGGGTCTGAGCACTGACAGTGTGTAGGACCCTATTGTATTTCTAAGGGTTATTATTATTTCAACAAATGAATTGCATTTTGAGGGGCTAAACGTGCCCGAAAACTCATGAAATTTTGCAAAATTTACATATTTAGGGGCCGAGCACTACAGTGCGTAGGACCCTATTGTATTTCTAAGGATTATTATTATTTTTCTCCCAAATGAATTGCATTTTTGAGGGGCTAAACGTGCCCGAAAACTCATGAAATTTTGCACATGCGTCACAAGTGGTGAAAATTTACATATTTTATGGTTCTTGCGCATGGGTGTGGCAAAATGGCTCAGTAGCGCCACCTATAGACGTATAACAAACTACACGTTTCACCTACATGCACCAAATTTGGTATGCTTATGTATCATGTCCAGACTTACAAAAAAGCCAGTGGGACCCCCCCCCAAACCCAACAGGAAGTCAGTTATTTTTAATTAACTGTTCATTTTTGGCCATTTCCTGCCCTCATACTTTGCCGAACTCGTCCTACAGATTTTATGAGATCGCCTTCAAACTTGGACCATGCCTTCTTAACAAGTTGGCCATCAAACGATACTCGTGGATTTTGTTTGTTTTACACGGTCTGCCCGTGACGTGGCGTGGAAGTTAGGTGTTTCGCCGCCAAACAGGAAGTGCTTTATAACTGGACTGTACATTGTCCTAGAGGCCCCAAACTTACCACATTCCATGACCCCCCGCCCTGAAGGCGTCTATATGTAAGTGTTCGGCCACAGTCATAGTGCCACCTAGTGACAGCAGGAAATGACACGTTTTATAGTCTCACATGCAGCAGCTTCTCTCTGCTCTGCTCTACGTCTCTGTGTGTGTTGTACCTGTCATCTTGTCTACGCACGCACACACAGACACTCACACTGTCCTGTGTTTTCCTTCGCCGCCACACAGGAAGTGGTTTATAACTGGACTGTACATTGTCCAAGAGGCCCCAAACTTCACGTGTTTTGTGACCCACCCCGCCCTGAAGGCGTCTATATGTAAATTGTCGGCCACGGTCATAGCGCCACCTACTGACAGCAGGAAATGACACGTTTTATAGTCTGACGTGTCGTGAAGCGGCGGATGCTGCACTCCCTGACGCGCGCAGGTGTGCGAGGGCCCGTTCATCGCTGCTTGCAGCTTTAATTATTATTATTATTATTAGGGCCCAAGCACGAAAGTGCAAGGAACCTATTGTTTTTGAAGAGATTATTATTCTACTTTCATAACGCATTATTGAGTGGCTTGGGATGCTCAAAAACTCATGAAAATTGGCACACACATCAGAACTGGCGAAAATCGCAAAGTTCTGTAGTGACTGGGCTGAGGCATGGCCAGGGCACTCCATAGCGCCCCCAAATGCATGCCACGGTTGGGATAAAGTTGCTTTGATCTTCATGAGATTTGGTGGGGTTATTGCTCTCATCATGAAGAAAATATTTCAGTTTTTTTTTTAGAGTTTGCCCAACAGGAAGTCAGCCACATTGCATTTCCTGCGTAAATTTCAACTTTCTAAACATGTTTGAGGCTCAAAAACTTATGAAACTTTGCACCCATTGTTGAACTGGTAAATATTTCGATTTGATGTCACAATTAGGCTTGGGAGTAGCACATCGGCTCTATAGCGCCTATAGCGCCCCCTAATTACTTTTAGCCTTCAAACGCATTTTTGACACCCTTGGTATTCTCGAAAGCTCATGAAATTTGGCACACACATCCTACCCTGTGTACACTGCGAAAATGTACAGCGATTTGGTTCATGCGTGTTTAGCGGGCTCTGTAACATCTCGTAATGCGTGGGAGGCCTTAGTCGGGATAAAGTTATTCCAATTTGATACCAAATTTGATACACACATTGCTCTTATTATTTCGGACATATTTCCCATTGGCTTTCATTAACTCCGCCCCCCTGGAAGTCGGCCATTTTGAATTTTGTGTGTTTTTCTTATATTTTTTGCGAACTTTTTTGGACTCCTCCTAGAGAGTTTATCAGATTCATTTCAAATTTGGTAGGTATAATCATCAGATGAGTGTGAAGCTAAATTGCGAAGGAATTGTCAATATCTCGAACAATGATGTCACTTTGTTATGATATGGCGCTATATAAATAAAACTGAATAAACTGAATAGGTCATGAGACAAGATGCCATTTTAGAAAATGTACATGTATGGAACTTTTCAAACTCCTCCTAGAAGATTCAACAGATTCGCTTAAAGTTTGGTTGGCTTAACCTTAACACATGTGTGATGCTAAATTGTGAAGCTTTTGAGTTTCCATGGAATGCAGTTGCCGTGGCGGGGCAGACAATTTGCATGTTAAGCAATGAAACAGGAAGCCCTTTATGGGGGGCTTGGGATGCTTGAAAACTCATGAAACATTGCACATGTGTCAGAAGTGGTGAGAATTTACATCTGATATGGGTTTTGGACATGGGTGTGGCAAAATGGCTCTAAACCCAACAGGAAGTCAGCCATTTTGAATTTTCTGTGCAATTTTAGGCCATTTTTTTTTGTCAATTGCAGGCTCTGTACTTTAACAAACTCCTAGAGGAAAAAATCAGATCATCTTCAAAGTTGGGTAGTGCAATCTAAAGACCTTCACGATGAAAACTTTTTAAAAGTTTGATATTTCGTTATTATTAAAAATTATGGCGTGGCGTCGAATTTCCATGTTCCGCCATGAAACAGGAAGTTATTGTAATTCAAATGTACATTATCCAGTCTGCCCTAAACTTAACATGTTTGATAATAATCCTGGCCTGAAGACATCTACGTGCTAATATTGAGTTCTAGTCATAGCACCACCTACTGGCACCAGGAAGTAAGCTTTGTGTGACAAATTGTGACACGTTGTGTGGTCCATACTTGACATACAACAACATAATGCATGTTTAGAGTGTGTTTTCTAGCACCACATAGTGGAAACAGAAATTGATGAAAAATGTGCAAAACATCATGTCTGCCGACAGTCGCGAAAATCCACAGCCATGTTCAACGGTGTCCGGCCATCAACCCCGACATGCGGGAAGGTGCAAGGGCCCGTTCATCGCTGCTTTTTTTTGTAACAACATTATTGCTGATGTTTTATCTTCAATAAATCTTGTCAGGGGCAGCACTTACAGTACAAGTGTCCCACTCCACATGTGTCACATTATAATGTCAGTAGGGGGTGCTCAGCTTGCACATAGCTTTGCACAAGTAAACCCTCTGCTGCACTGTGGCCTGGGATTGGATGTCACATCACGCTGCATTGAGATTGTACAGTACACTTCACTGCAGAGTTTAAAGGTCCAATCAACGACCAAAAGAACAGTTTACATGTCGGCGAAAACTATATGCAGCCACACATACAGGACAACGTGCTGCTTCACCACAGCCATAGATACTAGCATTACTAATAGATAGATAGATAGATGGATGTACTTTATTGATCCCGTGAGGGAAATTGTTTTGTTACAGCAGCAGCACAATCAACAATACAATGAGAATAACCATAAATTAAAAGCACAATTGCAGATCTGCAGAATATCAATAAAAAAGGAATATAAAATATAAATATAAAATAAAGAGCAGGATTGCAGATCTGCAGAACAAGTCTCAGAACATAATATAATAAGAGGAAACAAAGTAAAAAAAAAAAAAAAAGAAACAATAGGAACAGGTGTGCAAAAATGTGAATAATGTGAATAAAGTGAATAATATATACAATATATCTATGATATAAACAATATGTACAGATGGTAGTGCAACAGTGTGTTCACCTGTCACACAGAGGTGAGCTGTTGTACAGAGTTATGGTGAAAGGTAGAAATGATTTCCTAAAATGTTTTTATGACAGCAGAGCTGAATGAGTCTGTTGGAAAATGAGCTCTGCTGTCTTTGTAGTGTGTCATGGAGTGGGTGGGATGGATTGTTCATGATGAAGAGCAGTTTGTTCAGTGACCTCCTCCTCCTCACTGACTCAAACGTCTCCAGGTTTTGACCAATGATTGTCCCAGCCTTGTGAATGAGTTTATCGATCCTGCTGGCACTGATGCTGCTCCCCCAGCAGACCACAGCACAGTAGATGACAATCACGACCACAGACTGGTAGAACATCTCCAGCATCTTGTTGCATACATTGAAAGATCTGAGCTTCCTCAGAAAATAGAGTTTGGTCATCCCCTTCTTGTACATAGCATTGGTGTTGGTCCTCCAGTCCAGTCTGTTGTTCAAGTGGACACCCAAGTACTTGTGCTCAACAGTACCAACCTCCTCACCCATGATGTTTATGGGCTTGGTTGCAGTTCTCTCAGACTCCTGGCCATCTCTAATATACCCCACCACCGCAGAGTCATCAGAGAACTTCTGCAGGTGGCATGACTCAGAGTTACATGGAAGTCTGAGGTGTACAGAGTAGACAGGAATGGAGACAGGACAGTCCCCTGTGGAGCTCCTGTGTTACTAACCACCACATCAGACAGGGAGCTCCCCAGCCGCACAAACTGGGGCCTATCTGACAGATAGTCAGTGATCCAGGAGACTGTAGACATGCTGACACCCTTCCTGAGCAGCTTCTCACTCAGTAGAAGTGGTTGGATGGTATTAAAGGCACTGGAAAAATCAAAAACTATGATCCTCACAGTGACACCACTACCATCCAGGTGAGAGTAAGCGCACTGCAGCAGGTAGATGACAGCATCGTCCACACCCACATAAGGCTGATAGGTGAAACCTGCTCTAGACCCTCTTCAGTTTGCTTGTGGTCCAAAGTGGGTCAGAACCAGTCTCTCCAGTACCTTCATGACATGTGACATCAGGACAACTGGTCTGACGTCATTGAGGCCAGATGGGGTGGCTTTCTTAGGTACTGGTACTATTCAAGATGTTTTCCTTAGCACCAGTATCCTTTCCTGCATCAGACTCAAGTCCTGTGCTACCCAGCTGTCTGGTATCCTACAACACATCTTCAACCTAAGGACCCTGGGACTGATACAGTCAGGGCCTGCAGCCTTACCTTGATGAAGTCTCTCCAGCTGTCTCCTAACCTGGCCGATCGTCACAGTCATGCGGGGGGACGTGGTCATCCCAGTGGAGGTTGGAGTTGGGGGGTTGCGATCAGGGGTGCTTAGCAAGCGGGGTGGGGGGAAAGCAGGGGTTTCCTCTGTGTCTGAGGGAGTGTGAAGACCAGGTCCAAGGTCCAGTGTGGGAAGGCCCAGCTGCAGTCCTGTGCTGAACCTGTTGAAGAACACATTCAGTTTGTTGGCTCTGTCCAGGCTGCCCCGCCTACTGACGGCCCATCCGCACGTCCCTGATGTTGTTTGTCCCTGCACTCCCTCAGTGCCACCTTCAGGTCACACTGTACCCTTTTCAAATCGTCCTTGTCACCAGACCTGAAGGCTCTCTTCTTTTTATTCAGCATATTCTTCAGGTCACTGGTGATCCACGGCTTATTATTGGGAAAACAGCGTACAGTCCTGGTTGGGATGGTGGTATCCTCACAGAAGTTGATGTAGTCTGTGATGCAGTCAGTGATGTTATTTATGTCATTCCCATGTGGTTTGCAGAGCACATCCCAATCTGTAGTTTCAAAGCTGTCCTGCAGGGCCTCACTGGCCTCCTGAGTCCACCTCCTCACAGTCCTTGTGGAGACACGCTGCCTTTGAACTGCAGGAACATACTGAGGTGTTAAGATGAGTTTGTGGTCTGATCTACCAAGTGGGAGCAGGGCCGTTGCTCTGTACGTGTCTTTAGCATTTGCATACAAAAGGTCCAGTGTTCTGTTTTCCCACGTAGTGCAGTCGACAAACTGGTGGAAAGTTGGGAGAGTGGAGTCCAGATTAACATGGTTGAAGTCTCCAGTAATGGCCACAAAAGCCTCGGGGTGTTGAGACGTGCGTCACAAGCCGCTGCCTCGTCAGCTGATGGTTGAATGTAATTATTTGCCACGGGAATTCTCCAATGACAGGCAAGCAGAGACGTTCCTTAACAGTAATATGTTGGGGATTGCGCCACCTTTCATTCACAAAAACTGCAATCCCTTCACCTTTCTTCTTACTGCTCAGCGTAACGTCCCTGTCAGCCTGAATAATCCTGAAGCCGGGTATGGAGGCACTGTGGTCCGGGAAGTCCACGTGCAGCCACGTCTCCATAAAGCACAATAAACTGCTCTCCTGGTACTCCCTCTGGGTTCGAATCAGTGCACACAATTCGTCCATCTTATGTCCCAAAGACCTCACGTTCCCCATGATGTTTGACGGAACCGAGGGTTTAAATCTCCTTCTCCTCACTCTCAGCTTTTGCTGAGAGCTTTTGCAGAGCCGGGGCAAAGCTGAGAGCACAGGTCTAGCTCCGGGCAGAAGTGCTGTTTTGGAGAGCGCTAACAGCTGGATGCGTGGGTACACAAACATAACACCACTCTACTCAGTGCGAGCCCCCACAGCAAAAAGTGATGAAAGTAGCAGAAAGACCATAAAAACACAATGAAAGTGTATGGGAACCATAGTGAGTGGTGACCCAGGTAAACCAGCACGACAAAAACTACAAAAAGTAACAAAAACAATGCAATAAAAATGATAGAAAACAATGAAACACGAGGAGCTGCTGCAACAGGCTGCCACTCTCACGGCGCCATCTTGCAAATCTAATGTCTGCTTTGTCCCCCCAGCAATAAAATATTTTAAATTCAATCTCAGCGTTCCATTCAGTAACACTCCAGAAAAGCACATCTCCACAGCCTTAATGAGCAAAAGCAGCTGTCTTTGTCAACCACAGCCTATACTATAAAATAGTGTCCAGCACTGAGGAAGCCCTGTGATCGTGATCATAACCTGTCCAATAGAATGTGATATTTCTCTGTGTACAGAGAAATCTAATAGTACAAGTGAACATTTTGACATGACTGTAGCACCAGAGAATCGTAAATGGGCTGCATTTATATAGCACTTTTCTACCTTAATAAACAAAAGGCTTTCTTATTCACCCGTTCACATACACATGAGCACAGTGAGTACCATAGGGTTCAGTGTCTTGCTCAAGGAAACTTTGCCATCCGCCAGCCTTGTGATTAGTGGACGACCCACTCTACCTTCTGAGCTACAGCCGCCCTGGAGGAGTCAGGAGTCACCAAAACCTTTAGAGTTTCTCCTCTGGTGATCATGAATATTCAAAGCTACTTTTATGGAAATCGTGTTTGTTGTTTCTGAGACATCTTTCTCTGGACCAACTCAGTTAACTGACTAACAGCATCAAGACTGATGTGGTCAGCTGCTGGGTTTTTACAATTAAGAAACATTCTTACTTCTTCATCCCTGCAGGTACAGTTTGTGTGTTTCTGTCTTAGTGAGAGAGTGCCATGATGAAGAGGTCTTGTCAGGTCCAAAATGAAATGGACCTGTAGGAAACTCACCCAAACCCAACGAGCATGAATTCATTTTCAACAAGCCTATGGCCGAGTTTGCACACACTAATACAGTGACCACCATGTGGTTGAGTGGAGCACAACCTGGTGTTCTGTCATTTATCCCGCCTGAGTAAACATTTCAATGAAAAGTTTCATGCAGAAATGATTTGTCTATGTATTAACCATCATGTACTTTGTGTTCAGGTCAGCTTTCTTTACACAGTACCTTGTGTGTGTGTGTGTGTGTTAAGCAGGTTATATGGTGTGTTTATATCTAAGTGTATTTGTATGTCCTAGCTATTATTGCTATTGTTGCATGATGTCACAGCCTAACTCTAACTCCATTGACTGTTCTCTCTCTCTCTCTCTCTCTCTCTCTCTCTCTCTCTCTCTCTCTCTCTCTCTCTTGTTGCCTGTTTCAGATAGTGTGGAGCTAAAGGGAGAGTTGAAGTGAGGGTGGAGAGGCGGCGGGGCTTTCCTTTTCCACCATCCTCTGGTTTTCCTTCGGCCCTGTGGAAGCATTCATCCACACCACTGCATTGAAACACACTCATCACTCTTTTTCCTCCTTTCCATTCTGTCACTGCACTCGCTCTCTCGCGTTCTATCCATCGAACTGTCCATCTTGCTTGATGAATAGATCAGTGGAGCCTAAGCACCACAATCCTGTAGAGACCTTTCAGTAAAGATCAGTGAAATCAGTTTTTTAGGCCGTAGAGCAACTAACGGAGATCATCCTACTCAGGCAATGCAGTGAATACAGTACTACACCAGCCAGCCAGCCCGGAGTCTGGCTCAGTCCCACAGTGTCCCACAGGCTATGAGGAGGTCCAGGGGATTCATATCTTTCTAGACTTTCTCTTCTCTACCTTGTGTCTTCATGTTTTGGGGGTCCTCCGGTGCCCCCGCCCTCTGTCGACCCCCCCACACCTGCAGCCACCACGGCCGGCCACCCCAGTCGCCTTGTTGCCATGCCGACAGAGACACTGGCTCCAGCCCTGCCAGATAGCAAGGCCGCTGGCCCCGCAACGCCCTTCAGTTCCACTGTGCCCCTCCGCATCCTCAATAAGGGCCCTGACTACTTCAGGAGACAGGTACTGTGACATTACTCTGTGTGTGTGTGTGTGTGTGTGTGTGTGTGTGTGTGTGTGTCAGTATTACAATGTATATACTGCTCTACAAGTTAACCTTGTATTGAAGTAAAACAACTAAGGCCGGGCCTGAATCAGAATGCTTTGAAAGGACTGAGTCAAGGAGAAGGGGTGGGCAATATCACAAGATACGGTTTCAATCCATTAACAAGTAATACCAGGGCCAGAATCACCAGTATCCATACAGATAGTTTTAGAATTAAGAGAGACTAACGTGCTATCTAGTGTATATTTTGTTGGCTAGGTTTAGTCTTAGTCCTGAGATCAAAAGTCCATGTTTCAGTCCTATTTAGTCAACCTCACCCTTTTTATTTTTAGTCCATTGTTAGTCAACTACAAATCCAAGAAAACCATGAACATTTTAGTTTAGTTTGACATTTTAGTCATCAAAAGGTTAGTTGCCAAAAATGTTGAGAACATTATAGTCTAGTTTTAGTGAAGACCAAGAATGAGCATTTTAATCAAACTTCAAAAAACGGATTGATTTTAGGCTAAAAGAACTGGTAGTGAAAATGACAGAGAGGGTGTCCATACAAGGGGGGGTCATCCATTAATCCCAGGGTTGGGGGTTCCTATCCACATATCGAAGTGTCCTTGGGCAAAACACTGAACCCTAAGTTGCTCCCGATGGCTCCGCCACCATCGGTGTGTGAGTGTGGGTGAATGAGAGGCATAATTGTAAAACACTTCAAGGTAGATAAGTGCTATATAAATGCACTCCATTTACCATGTTTTATCCAAGCCCCAAACCAATTTTCTACATGAAAATCAGCAGGTTTTTGTAAATAGACTGAATTTAGCTGCATAGAGCTGTTCAAAATCTACAAGACCTGACTATCAAATGTGTGTAGCAATTATATTATGCATGCTTTAGCATGGATAGAATGTCTAACTGCTAGCCGGGCTACTGACTTTTCAGTTTGGCTAAACCCCTGTAGGCAGGCAATGTCTTGTTGTTGTGAAATACTAATAACACAATGTTACTGCACTGCAATTTGTGACTTAGTTGGCTTCAGTTAATGTAAGTTAAAAAGTAATGTAATGGTGTCTCTTCAGGTTTGTAATATTCTTCCCAGTTATTTTGTAGCTGCAGGGATTCTTTCCTGACAATAATGTTACTGCACACTAATCCAAACTTTCTGCAGCATTATATTTGAAGTGGGTCCAAATGTCAACCTGTTTTTTTTTTTTTGACTAATTCCTACCATTGCCATCATGTACTTTTCCCATCACCGTCTGACATTGACTGAGCTGCTACAGCTGTTGGCAGACTGCTGTTGGTGTGCAGAGTCACTGGGAAGATGATTCAGGCGCACAGGTAGAGAAATATGCAGCCATCGATGACAAGAAGTAGATTTGAATTACAACAGTCTACATCATTTTGTCTCCTCTTTTTTCTTCATTGAAAAAAAAGATGGATTTTTTTAGTTTTTATTCTTAAATTCCATTTAATCACCTCTTTTTTCAATATTGTAAGGAGATTTAGTCACAGCCGTCTTCATCATGGATCATGTTCTCTAGACCAACAAGGTGATTAACAGAACTTTAAAACGGAATACACAAGTCAACTACACAAGCCAAGGGAAATGAATCAGTCCTGCCACATGATCTAATCCACTACTTTGGATGTGATAACATTCTGTCCATTGTACATGTCCTGAATATTTTGCAGAGCTATTTCCTGGGTCAGCTTTGACCTACTGTATCTAAAAGTCATTTTACTAGAAATGATTTACAAGAACTACTATATACTATATTGTATAATGTATATTATATAATGTCTTCTGTGGCTTGGAAGGGAGCTCCACTTGAGTAGCCTCAGTCTGGGTTTAAGGACTACAAATTTGTAACAGAAAGCCTGCATTACAAACTGGGGACATGGACATTAACCAGTTAGAGAAGGTCTAACAAAAGATCCTATGGAGTTGCAGGATCCAGTGGTTTTGGAGCTTGACCCATAGGGACCAAAAGTTAGAGTATCTTTGCCTCTTATGCTTCAACTTTGACTGTGCTTTTAAAAATCTGTCTCTCACTGGTGTTGTGAACAGATTATATTATATATTATACTATATCAAGTCTGGTAACATCAGCAGTGAATGGCATTGTCAGGACTTCAAATTTGCAGTAAGGATTCAAGGATTAAAAGATTTATTTGTCACATACACAAATAGTATATGCAGTGAAATGCAATGTGGTGTGCTCAGAAGGTTGTGCCTGAAGACTAGTGTGAGAAATAAGAATTAAAAATATAAAGGAAAATGTACAATGTGCAGGGCAACAGATTCACAGAGGACAATGTGCTAAACAAGGCAGAGGATATACAGAGGTCAGAGGAGTTCATCATCTGGATGGTTGAAAGGAATTAAGGGTTTTCCCATGAGCCTGGGTCGGTTCGCTTTGGCCGTGCCGTGCCAAGCCGTGATGACGTTTCCAATACACCCTCCTGCTGCGTCACATTAAAAGGTTTCCAATGGCGAACTGGCTGGAGGATGCTTTTTTCATGAAGACGTCAGAAATGCAAAGTGTTTGTCACCAAGTTAGGGTAGCTTCATTAGTGGTACTATTCTTCAATAGAAACAGGTCTAATCAACTAGATATGGACACATCACAGTTTGTGACCAGCACACCTCCAGCACATCATCAAGGTGAACAACTTTAGTTTGTGCCCTGATTGGTTTGATTGGTGCCCCCTGCCTCTCATCTAATGTTGGGTAAATAGGCGTATATAGAAAATGTCTGAGTGTTGTATTCATTAACATATATTATTTTTAATCTGTGTCTCAGGTGGAACCTAACCCAAAGCGCCTCAGTGCTGTTGAGAGACTAGAAGCTGATAAGGCCAAGTATGTCAAGAGCCAGGAAGTTATCAATGCCAAGCAGGAGCCAATCAAACCACCCGTGCTGGCCAAGCCTCCCATTGGTCACACCCTCCTGTCCAAAAGAGGCTCTGGGATTGGTGGAGGAGGAAATGGAGGCGGGATACCTTTCAAAGCATCCAATAACAACTCCAAGTCAGACACATGCGCAACAAGCAGCGGCAGCAGCAAACGGGAGAATTTAAACCTGGAGATCCTAAAAAATCTGCTAAACTCATCGTCCTCTTCAGGAGCAGGATCTGAAGGACTAGGAGGTGGAGCTAAGAGTACTGTGATGATGAAATCATCAGGGGGAATGGCCAGGAGTTGGACGCCATCAGGGTAAACTAATATGCTATTCTTACATCTTGTGTAAATGACTGCTTTAACATTCAAGCAATGATTATGAGCTGCTTTACACATCTACTGCAAATGGGTCACCTTGACTGAAATTTCTCAAATGTTCCCCTGATACATGGTTCATGGGGATTCACCATAGTTTGAACGTAACTGCATAAAAGAAGCAATTTTTTGCTCATTGTGTATCAGATGTCTTGCCATCTGTCCAGGTGGTCAGCAACAGTTACCAACTTTTCCTCCAAATAATTAATTGCTGTTTTTCTATCCAGTAAGGATTGTGGCATTCATGGTTTATAAAGGTTGGCAAGCTACTATAGATAACTACATAGCCACAGGTTAGTATACAGGGGAATCAGAGCCAAACTCATGATATGATATTATCACAATTAGGGTTTTTTTCCAGGATGGAAGTTTTAGTCAGAAATTAAAATGGATTTTAAACACAGAGCTGTGGATATCAATAAGATAATACATTGTGTAGTATTATTTTTAGTAAAGTAACTAAATATAACTAAACTATCTAGTGCTTTTTAAATGTTATTGCATGACATTGTGATATAGTAAATTTTGTGGTATTTTGATGAATTGTAGATTTGGGCAGCCCTACAAACTTACAGACTATTTGGGACCATGCTTCTTAAAAAGTAACTTAATACCAAATCCACATTTATGAGTTACTAAATTATATCACTTTGTCACATTTTTATACTGTTTGATACTGGTCCCAGTCTATAGTGTTCATTGCAAGAATAGTTACTTGCCTTTTTCCAGAGAAAATCAAATAATTTCGACCTGTAAACCAAAATTAAATATCTGTGAAAATAAATATGAAGTTGCCATGTACTCCCCGCCCCCAAATTACAAGACAAGTCATGTTTACCCCATGTTCACTACAACTACTTGTAAGCAAGTAATTTATAGTGTTCATCAATATTACGGTTTTTGGGGTAAATTTACACCCTTCTTACCACTCATTCACTTCGCCTGTTCTGTCACTCTCCACTGCCTCTGCCCCAATCTGCTGAAGCCTCGCTAAGCTAACAGTTCATACAAGTATGGCTCTGAACCACCATCTGGGACATCAGTGAAGGTGGAGACTCAAAGGTGGGGACTGAAGTCACTGCCACTGCTTTCAATGTCTGCCAGTAAAAAAGACGCTTCGGGTCGTGAAAGTGAAACGTGAGCCAATACTGGGCTGATATAGACATTAAAACGAGCAAGTATGTAATGGTTCTCAGAAATCTGGATGACACTGGATGTATTACCTAGGCATTAACACAGCTGAAACATGTTGGTGTAGAAAGTCAGGGGGAAGGCTAGAGGGATGCTGGAGCAACAGTCTAACAGATCTGTGAGGGCAGTGGCAGTATCAGTGGTCATGGGGTTTGAATTCATTTTTTGAATTTGTAAAGGAGGCATGTCCTAGCTGAAAAGTTGTTAAGTTGCTCTTTATGTCCGCAAGTATGCAAGTGTGGGGAGGTACGGTATTCAAATTCAGCCTATGTTTTTTGTCCACACTCTCTCAATCAGCCATCACCCCACACTTCATTTTGTCTTCCTACCCCATTCTACTGCATTGCATGTATTTATTTTTCTGTTTTCTGCTCCTAGGATGCCGTTAACCTACCGATCTACAATGACTCTTAATGAGCAACCACCAGACTCAGCTCCCAGTCCAAGCACCTCACACTCCCTCCGATCCTTCTCCCATTCCCTGAAGGTCCCTCTGATCAACAGTGGGGGACGTTGCAGTCCACAACAGGGAGGAAACCTCAACCTTAGCAGACGAGCCCTGGACGAGAGGGGAGGTGAAGGAGGAGTTATCGATCGATCTCGTTCGCCACTACCGCCTCTGCTCACCTCCCACTCCTCCTCCGACCTCCTGCGACTGTGCAATGGCAAGCCTTTCCGCATGGCCCGATCCAGCAGCTCCTCAGCTCCACCCCTCCCTCCAAAACCCAACCCCGCCTCCCTCCCTCCTCCCGCACTTTCCTTGTCGCTGCCTCCCCTTTGTCCAACTCCATCCCCCTCACCCTGTGACAACACTACCCCTCAGTCGCTACCTTGTGATTTCGGAGACCCTTCCAATACTTCAACCGATCCCAACCTGGAGCTTGAGCTTGGTTCATCCGTGGCTCGTCGATCCTCGCTACACAGATCTAAATCAGACCTGTCAGACAGGTATGCCCGGGCTGGAGCTGACGTGGAGCGCTTTTTTAACTACTGTGGCATCGACCCAGAGGAGCTGGAGGCAGTTGGTCCGGAGAACTTTGCACGGGCTAACTCAGATATCGTCAGCCTGAACTTCCGATCAGCCTCTATGATCTCCTCCGACTGCGACCGGTCACGGCAATCCTCCAACGATGGACTGTCAGACGCAGACGAGGGCGAGGACGAGGAGGAGGAGGCTGGGGAGCGTGTTCCATATGGCATCTCAGCTGTGGAGCGAAATGCAAGAGTCATTAAGTGGCTGTACAGCATCAAACAGGCAAGAGAGACGCAAAAAGTCTCACATGTTTAGGACAAGCACTACAATGGATTGGATGTACTGTAAACTACAGACAAACTGCCCCATGTTTGAGAATGGATAGATGGACCAGAATTTCTCATAGGTTTAGAGACTGTGATCTTGAGGCTGAACGGAAAATTTGTCAAAATGTATAGATGGATGAATGAATGGAGGGAAGAGAAAGTCTGACAGATCTAACACAAACTAGGTAAGAAAAGAGACAATGTTTTGTTTAGAAATGAATGAAGAGATGAGTAAAAGGACTCTAATCCTCCCTGATTTAGAACAACATAAACAAGAACAGAAAGGAATAAAACTTGGACAGACATATGAACAACATGTCCAGTCTGGACTGAGAGATAAACAAACACAGGACATGTATGAAAACTAACTAGTTAATTTCTCTATGGACACTATAATTCTGACAGACGTCTGTCAATTTGTTTGAGCAACAAGAGCGAAATGCACTACGATTGTCTAAGGATCCATAAAGTGACCGCCTCACCACAAAGGGTCATAGGCCTTTCTCACAGAGAATATTTTGGCTTGTCAAACATTGATTTGACTAACATTCCATTTAGGCGTAGCCTGGTTTCAGACCTCTGCATCACAGAGCCACATCTGATTTGTTCAGCGATTCAAATAGGTCTGGTTTTGTGCTCCTTCCCAGGTGTTTCCCCAGTTGGATAAACTGTTGACTAATCAAAGCACTGTAAATGTGGATCATCTTCCTACATATCTTGCTAGCTGTGCCTAGCTACATCTGTAAAAAATACCAACATGTTGTAATCCACATTAAAAGTGAGACGTAGCGTTTAGTCTGTTCAATCTACACCGACTCTGACCTCCGTTCTCCGACCTCCGTTTGAATTTCAAATAAAAATTGACATCCCTAATCGACTTAATGTTTACTCCTCATAGCAACTGGTACCATAGCTTCTGTTTAAACTGAAACTCGCTACTGATTGGTCAGCACAATACAAAACAAAATAATCCCCCACCCCCAAAATGAAATGGCAATTCAGTGTGATTATCAGACTTTAGAATTTAGATGTGCTAGCTCCAGGCTTCAGCACTGTTGATGCTGGTTCACTGACATGGCTTGCTAGCACATGTCAATAGAACAGAGCCACCATTGACATCATTAGTTCCACCTGTACTTTCCCTGCAATGACAAGTCAAAATTTCCACTTTGAGAAAGGCCTATGTCACACTGTTGATCTCAGTTTAAACAAACTGTGGATAAGGTCCTGACATCTTTGTAAAACAGATACTGAACTCTATCTGTTGAAAATTAGAAATCACTTTGGAAAGTCAGTGATGCTGGTACACTGTGCGACCATAAGGAAGTCAGCTCAGTGAAGTTACTTGATATGTGTTACAGGTCACTGTTAAAAGAATACTGGATCAATTCAGCACTAATTTAATGGGTCAAAAAGATTAGGTTATGAATCAAGGTGTTGAGAAACTCATGAAACACAAATGGTGGTAAGCTAGCTTTCGCTAAGCTTTAGCTCTTGTTAAGCTGGGTATTGTAATTGCTAAATGAAGGCCTTGGAGTGTGTGATGACCGAGTGATGAAGGAAACAGGACATTGACACTGAGTGATCTGAACAGATACACATAATATCAAATATAATCTCTCAAGCATACTTATCCATACAGCATTAAGGTTACACTATCGTGTCATTATGCTGATTAACAGATTTGTAATCAACCTGTTCATGTCAACCAACAAAACATTTCACTGGAGAGTTTTAGTGTCATGTGATGGGATATGGTTATTCAGAGGCTGTTCCACACTGACATTTAGAATTCAAAAAATGAATACAGTACACATGAATACACACAATTTTGGGGCTTTTTTGGCATTAAATTGTGAAATTTGGTCAAATGGTTAAATGTACTAAATGTTGTATAAGGCATAATGGATCACTAGTGGCGCTGTCTTAGGGTGCCCATTCAAACTCAGACCAACTGCAGACCAAAGAACTGCACCAACCAACTCGTGTGTTCATTTGTGGTGCAAACCTGGTGGGGTTAGGGTTAATGGCAATAGTGAATGCCAAATGTCCAAACTCACAGTTTAGGTAGTTTATCCCAAGTCATTGAGTGTCAACACACGAGTGCAGGTAATTTCCCTGATCCAGCAGAAAATATCCCCCTCCCCCACCCCTCATTTCTACCTGTCTATGACATATGAGGTCCAGTTGCAGTCTTGACTAATAGACATTATCATTATCAATTCAATACACAAATCAGGTTCCGTAAAGTGCAGCATGACCTGCTGTCAATCCAGATGTAATTTTCCTCTGCGGGTGCATGTTGCACTGATGATGCAGGATGACTTCACCAAAACTGTCCAATGAATGAGTTACCAGTCGGTATATATGACTTCATGTTTACTCCTCTTAGTTCATATGTAATAAGTCAGTGAGAACATGAAACGGACCACAACTAAAAGACAACTATGCTTTCTTTTTTATCTTTTATGTGAACCAAATGAACCAAACTACAGGTGTTAAAGTGAACAATCTAACCTTTACACATATTACATATGCCAACACTTCTTCACTTGTTCCTAAGTGAATACATACATCCAAACACAAATCTGTGGGACAATTCAAAAGTTAAAGAACCAAACAATTCCCAGAGTACATCACATGAGTTTTACAATCATAGAAGTTGCCTTCAACAGAGATAATCATTGGCAATCTGGGATAAAATGAATATTAATGTAATATTACAGGACACCAAAACTCTCCTTTCAAAACAATGTTAGTACAAATCTGTGATTATGTAGACCAGCAGGGACTATAAACCTACACTGAAAGCAATACAAATGAAGCTGTCTGTTCACTATTACAGGACATGTTACAGTACAGTATAGCAAAGGAAGGTGGAAAGGAGATTGTGGTCATTGTCAGCGTTCTCTCCAAATGCCACTTGAAATTTAGGGTGATTATAGTTGCTTATACTGTAGATCGTCTCCTACAGCCACACACAGAAGGAACTCCAGCAGTGCTTCTGCATTACATCATGATGAACACCTTGTCGATGCTCTCAGCTCTGCTTTCACTCTCTCTGCATCTCTCTGTCTATCCTTAAAGCCAACCACAGGAAGAAACCTGTTGCTTTACCCTTGTGTGTTCCCTGATAATGCAGAGAGATGCATTAGCAAGTTCACCTCCACCCTCAGCCCCCTCATCTGTCTACATGTCTGCATGTCACTGACATGTCTTAAGGCCTGAAGCCATATCGGTGTGAATGCAGCACCTCAGTCAGTGTGTCTGTCTGCCCCACCACCTCCCTTCACCTCACCTTAAGTTTGTGGTGCTGCTTCACTGTGTAACAACCCTGCTGGGCTTACTTCACTTCACTGCACAATACGCTGTATCAGACAAAACACAACTTGGGTGATATTGGTATATGGAAGCTTCAACATCTGAGGCAGCTGTAGTCTCTCTAATTCTGACAGGTGTGTGGTTTGGAATGTACATGGTCACAATATATTATGTAGGGGAGAGCAGGTTAAGATGGGCCACATTTTAGGGAAATATAATTAGTCCTTAGATATAGGCTTGCTGTTGTCTTCTTGCCAGTTCTTGTATCTTGGGTGGATCAGATAGCTATCCAGTTTCAAGAACTTAAGAGTAAATGCAACCAAGAAAATTCACGACAGATTGAAATCCGGTTGTTCAAAGTACCTCAGGACACAGTGTGAAAAGCCTTCTAACAGATTGTTGAAAAAGTGTAAAAGCGTCTGTCTCTCCAAGATGCACAGGTAACCTTCACTATGCCCAAGTGTAACCATGTCAGTAAGTGTTGTGTGGAAGTGAACACGTACAGGGTCTTCCCCTGATGGATGGTTGTTAGCTGCCAAGCTAAACTGTTGTAACTCAACTGCTACACTGTACAAAGTAATCTTCCCCTAGCATTTTTGGAAATTACTAAAGAAAATAAAACCACCTTCTGGACTGTAAGGCCGATCCTGATCTGCATCTTGCACAGGAATAGCAAGACAGATGCAATCACATTTGTGATGTGGCCAACGAGTGTGTTACATCACATCTGGATTTTATTGGGATATGAGACATTTGAAATGACAGTTGTAAAAATGGTCTATATATACACATTGCTGTCTTAATGTAGATGACATGCTGAGGTGCTAAACATTACTATCCAGTACAGTAATAAATACCTGTTTAGCTGAGAAGATGGACAGAAAAGTATCATGTTTCAGCTTTTCAGAAAAAATGTCTCTTTTTTGTTGGAAAAATACTTTTTAAGCACAAGTATTCCCAAGTACACACCCTGTGCCTGGTTCCACTACAGGCTCGTGCTCTGTGACCCAACTTGTTGACCGTTGTCAACAGTGACTGGCTCATCTTACAGTGATTTCACCTGTATGTTATGGGTTCACAGCTAGATTTTATTGTCAAAAATGATTTTGTTTGTCTGCAAACTCAAAAAGAGGAACTAAACCAAAACTGAAGCCTGTCAACCTATAGCCCATGTTTTCAGCAGGATGTGTAGCAGACCTTTGTCTACCTTGTAGCAGCTGAGAACACACATCTGGTGTTGTGTGGAACTGATTATTTTCATGTTCAATATCACTCAGCAGTAGAGCAGGATGTTCTGCTGACACACTGTATTATACAACAATACTCTTGAACAACACTCAGAGTCTCTGAAACCGTATTAGTTTAATGCAAGTTACAACTCACCATTAAAACCAAATGTGATCAAACTCTGATACACTAAATCACTTTTTATCTGCACAACCAATTAATGCCTTTGAAGAGAGACTTTCTGAAAGTGTGGCCTTTTCCACTACAAGAAATTTCTGACCTGTAACCTGGAGTTTCCCATCACCTGAACCTGTAGACCAGGTAAAGTCTAGGTTCTAGGCTCTGCATTGTTTTCCACTGTGATGTATAAGCCAGAACATTTCAGATGTATTTCAGTGAAAAGGCGACAGAGTATGGAGACACCGGGACAAACGTCATGCACTGCTTAGGAGGAGAGTGTCACTAAGTGGCACCTAATATAGATTTTCTTTTTTTCATTTACATATGCTGACATTTAAACATCTGTATTGTTAATAGAAGAGCCTTCTATTAGCAGGTTGACAGAATGAAGCAAAAAGAGAGAACAGGAGACTGACTCCAGACCAGCTCCCAGCAGCAGCCGACGGTTGTACTCTTTCTCTCTGCTTTTTTTTTCTCGAGAAAATAAAGCAGGGCAGTGTATGGCCACACTACGTGGAAAGTAAGTAGAAAAATCATGGCTACACCTTAAGTTACAGGTCGTTAAGTTCCTGTAGTGGAAAAGGCCTACATTTGTATAATTCATCTCATCTCCCACCCTGCCTGGTCATTTGAGGCATACTGAAACCTTTGTTGGTCACTAATCATTCCTCCTGCCCATACTGGCCTTGAAGTTATCCCATACTACTGTGACTCCAACGAGGGACAAAACCCACATTCCTTGATCCATGTCAAAATGCATCCTAAACTTCAACTAAAGTTAATATGATGTTTCAGAGGTCTACGTTAGCCAAATCATCATGTTAGTCATTGTCCTGGAAGTGGTGTGTAGGTTTGCTCAACAAGCAAACCCTGTCTGTGGAAACACAAAGGGAATGTCGTACTGAAGTGAAAGTCACTCTGGAAAATGCCCACTTGATATGGCTAAGTCAGACTATTGTAGCCTCATATTAACTAACAGCTGAACTTTAGAATCCACAAGGACTGAGGAATTTGTCCCTTTTAGTGTAGTCCCGCCAGAAAGGTAACATGTCATGGCCAGCACTGACTGGAGGAACAATTACAGTGACTACTACCCAATACATCTTTAAAAGGTACATATGAGCAAACTTGAAAAATCCTAAACTGTCCTTTAAAAACACTGCGAACATATCCTAATGAAATACTCATACTCTCACTCAATACTCAAAATCAAACATGTTTGCGCATTGTGGGAGTTGTAGGAAGTTTCCATTTTTGATGCATCCCTTCTAAAGTGGAAGTGAAGTGAACCCAGCTAGGAGAAAGACCCTTCCCCCATCTCCTGGCTCTGAGCTCAGGGCTGTGCTAGCATGTTCCTGTCCAATACCCTGAGCTGTCATTCCCATGTGTCTTCCCAGTGACCGTCCCTCTGGAACCCAGGAAACCCTGCTGCTTCTCACTCTCACCATTAACAAAGACAATACTGTACCTTTCTGGCAGCATCATCATGCTTCAGTTTCTCTTCTGTCTACATGGTGTGTTGGTTTTTGTTGTTTTTCTATCTTTGGATTGACAGAGTTCTTCTGTGGTACTTGCTTTGTTTTATTTTTTCTTCTATGTGTAAATGCTATAAGAAAAGAACGTATATATTTGATTTAAAAAAGCAATGTGCTGGATTTCAGTTTTTCTCTGTCTGAAGGTTTATGTATTACAAAAGATTCCGAACAAAAAACTGCTGTTTTTGTGCTTTGCCCTCATATAGAACTGCCTGATCAAACAGAGCAGTGTTGTTTCAGAGACTTAGTGTTGACTGTTTTTCGACGTGGAAACTGTTAAATTTTGCTTGATTGAGGGGAAAAAAACGTGTTCATGTTTAGTTTCTTTTGATTATTTCAATAAATGGCTTCTTTTGCCATTTCTTGCCACTGATATTTTTTCAAGTGTTAATCCCTTAAAGTGAGACTGTAACTTTTGCTGAACACAACACCGGCTACTCTGACCACAAGTGGCAGCTACAGGATAATGGCACAGTGAATGTCCCTTTATTTCCAAAGATTCTCTTGAGTCAAGACGAATCCAAATGTGCACCCTCCAGACTTGCAGACTTCACATACGTACAATGACGTGTTCATCATCACCATGTCGAGTCTGCGAGGGTGCAGGGTGAGACGTCAAGTGTTTCCATTGAGATTAATTAAAATTTCTGAACCTGTAACTCAAAGGATTTTTCTGAATGTTTCTTAAAGGTATTGATATTGACAACTTATGTGTGGTCTGTGCAAGGTCTGCTGCAATATGTAGTATATTCTTATTTTTTTACATTGTCAGATCCATAACTCTGGATTATCTATCTGTGGTAATTTTCCAATTGAAGTCTGCACCCCAAAGCAACTTTCTGGAATTCTACAGAAAGTCCACTTGTGGACTTGACGAATAATGGATTATGACAGTCCTAGGCGCTTCCCAGGAAAACACCCCTGTTAAGTCTGCAGGTCTGCGAGTGCGGTGAAGTCTGGAGATTTGGGCCCAATCCCAATGTCTACACTCACTCTGAAACTCGTTCCTGCTAAGTCCACGAGGGCTTAGGGCTGTCCCACTGTCAAGTCGGCAAGTGCACGAGGGCTCTCAAACGCACTTTGAGCCCTAGCAGCACACTTTCCGTAAGTCTGCATTTCTGCAGACTTTGCCTGAGGGAATTCCCCACAATTCATAGCGCAGTGACGTTAAATACAGGGTTACCAGGGGAAGCGTTAAAAAACTAAAACGTGGATGGAGTAACTACCAGAAAAACGTTTACATGTAAGTTTAAACACATCTCACTGATGATTCAGAGCCAGAACCATGTGCAGTTGTTTGTCCTGTGATGGCTGGCCATTGTTTCGTTATTTAATTGAACGTTGTTTATGAGATATAGCATACTACACTTATACACAGAACTGGGGATGTGCTTAGGCGCTTGTTTGGGGAGGAGATGCACTTATGATTTTGAAGGTGTGTTAGTTCTTTTGCCTAACTTAAAAGTAGTAAGATCTACTTTAAGTCACTTTGGATACAAGCATCTGCCAAAGTACTATATGTAATGCATCATGATGAGCATTTCTAAATATGCTTAAATCAGGTGTGTGTGTTATATAGTACTGACAGTCTACTGCTGCTGTGGGAAATGTCCTGCTCTGACATTATCTGACTCCTGTCCTATAAATAATCAGTAAGTTTTTATCAAAAGATAGTTAATTTTACCTTGTTTCTTACACCCTTTACACAGGATCTGATATTACCATGGACCGGATAAGGGACGGAGGGAAATGGCCTTTCTTCGAGGATATGCACAAGGCTCTGGGACAGAGGGTTTTCATCAAGCCTCTGAACATCACTGCTACAGCAGCTGACTCCTTATCAGATATTGCAGAGGAGCCTGATGAGGTGCCCAGTACCTCTGCTCCAGGGCCATCCCCTACCTCACAACAACTGTCTTGGGGAGGCCAAAACCCCAAAAAAGAAAAGATGAGGTTATAGAGTACTTCACAGAGTACACAGAAAGGCAGGAGAAGAGGCAGAGTGTCACAACCAGGGAATACAGGCAAGCAGAAAATCCAAAGTCAAAAGAAAATGTCAGGCAAGGTTCAAAAACAGGCAGCTAGAATGTAGATACTAGATTATGGAGCGTATTATGGTTTTCCAGGTTGGGTATTTCACACCCAACCTGGAAAACACTACAGCCAATTCTATTTGTTATAGTATACCGAGCTCCTGGACCGTATTCTGAATTTTTATCTGAATTCTCAGAGTTATCAGGTTTAGTCCTTAAAACAGATAAAATAATAATTGTAGATGATTTTAATATTCATGTGGATGTAGAAAATGATAGCCTTAGTGCTGCGTTTATCTCATTATTAGATTTGATTGGCTTCTGTCAGAGTGTACATAAACCCACTCACTGTTTTAACCACACCCTCGACCTTGTTCTTGTTTATGGCATTGAAATTGAACATCTAATAGTCTTTCCACAGAATTCTTTTTTATCAGACAATTTTTTATTAACTTTTGAATTCCTATTGCTGGACTGCACGCCATTGGGCAAACATTCCTACACTAGATGTCTATCTGATAGTGCTGTAGCTAAATTTAAGGAAGTGATTCCATCGGCATTTAATTCAGTTCCATGTCTCAATATAACAGACGACTCCGATACTAACTTTAGTCCCTCCCAAATTGATCATCTTGTTGATAGTGCTGCAGGCTCACTACGAATAACACTCGACTCTATCACCCCTCTAAAAAAGAAGATAATAAAACAGGAGGTTAGCTCCATGGTATAACCCGCAAACCCGCAAATTAAAACAAACATCGCGAAAACTTGAAAGGAAATGGCGTTCCACCAATCTGGAAGAATCACGTTTAGCCTGGCAAGATAGTCTTAAAATTTATAGGAAGGCCCTCTGTAATGCCAGAGCAGCCTATTACTCATCATTAATAGAGGAAAATAAGAACAACCCCAGGTTTCTGTTCAGCACTGTAGCCAGGCTGACAGAGAGTCACAGCTCTGTTGAGCCATGTATTCCTATAGACCTCAGTAGTAATGACTTTATGAGCTTCTTTAATGATAAAATTCTAACTATTAGAGACATAATTCAGCACCTCCTGCCCTCAGTTGGTCCTGACTTCAAACACAGGAACCTTAGAAACAACTGTAAAACCTGATGTACATTTAGACTGCTTTTCTCCCATCAACCTTAATCAATTAACTTCCATGATTTCCTCATCTAAGCCATCAACGTGTCTATTAGACCCCATCCCAACTAGGCTGCTTAAAGAAATTTTACCCTTAGCACTTATTTACTAGATATGATCAATCTGTCCTTATTAAAAGGCTATGTGCCACAGCCCTTTAAAGTAGCTGTAATTAAGCCTCTTCTTAAAAAGCCCACTCTTGATCCAGGGATTTTGTCAAATTATAGACCTATATCTAACCCTCCTTTTCTCTCTTGAGAAAGCAGTCGCCAATCAGTTGTGTGACATTCTACACAACAACAAGCTGTTTGAGGATTTTCAGTCAGGATTTAGAGTGCATCATAGCACAGAGACAGCACTGGTGAAAGTTACAAATGACCTTCTAATTGCATCAGACAAAGGACTTGTCTCTGTACTTGTCTTACTAGATCTTAGTGCTGCATTCAATACCATTGACCATCACATTCTATTACAGAGACTAGAACATTTAATTGGCATTAAAGGTACTGCACTAAGCTGGTTTAAATCCTATTTATCAGATCGATATCAGTTTGTACATGTTAATGATGAATCCTCTATGCATGCCAAAGTTAGTCACGGAGTTCCACAAGGTTCTGTGCTTGGACCAATTCTGTTCACCTTGTATATGCTTCCTTTGGGCAATATTATTAGGAAGCACTCCATAAATTTTCATTGTTATGCAGATGATACCCAATTATATTTATCGATCAAGCCAGATGAAACAATCAATTAGCTAAACTTCAAGCATGCCTTAAGGACATAAAAACCTGGATGACCTGCAATTTTCTGATGTTAAACTCAGACAAAACCGAAGTTATTGTACTTGGCCCGAACACCTTCGAAACACATTATCTAAAGATATAGTTTCTCTAGATGGCATTGCCCTGGCCTCCAGCGAAACCGTAAGGAATCTTGGAGTTATCTTTGATCAGGATAAGTCCTTTAACTCCCAAATGAAACAAACTTCAAGAACTGCCTTTTTTCATTTACGTAACATTGCAAAAATCAGACACATCCTATCTCAAAAAGATGCAGAAAAACTAGTCCATGCATTTGTTACGTCTAGGCTGGACTATTGCAACTCTCTATTATCAGGCTGCCCCAATAAATCCCTTAAGACTCTCCAGCTGATTCAGAATGCTGCGGCACGTTTACTGACAAGAACCAGAAAAGAGATCATATTTCTCCAATATTAGCTTCTCTACACTGGCTCCCTGTAAAATCCAGAATAGAATTTAAAATCCTTCTCCTCACCTTCAAAGCCCTAAATGGTCAGGCACCATCATATCTTAAAGAGCTCATAGTACCCTATTACCCCACTAGAGCACTGTGCTCCCAGAATGCAGGGTTCCTTGTGGTTCCTAGAGTCTCTAAAAGTAGAATGGGAGCCAGAGCCTTCAGCTATCAAGCTCCTCTCCTGTGGAACCAGATCCCAGTTTGTGTACGGGAGGCGGACAACCTCCTCACATTTAAGAGTAGGCTTAAGACTTTCCTCTTTGATAAAGCTTATAGTAGGGCTGACTCAGGTGACCCCTGAGCCCCCCTTAGTTATGCTGCTATAGGCCTAGACTGCCGGGGGACTTCCTATGATGCACTGAGCTCCTTTCTCCTCCTCTTCCTCTCCATCTGTACGCCCTCATATCCCATCAATGCTTGTTATTAATTCAACTTCTTCCCGTAGTTGTGTGCTTTCTCTCTCCTCTCTCTCCCCTTCTGTTGCTTTCTGCAGGTATTTCTGCCTCCGGAGCTGTTGAGTCTGGATCTGTGGTTGCGGCCACCTGCTGCCCCCGTGCTCCTGCTCTGCACCCGCTGCTGCTATTGCTGTTGTTGCTCTTATTATTAGTATTGCTATTATAATGTTGCTCTTAGTGTTGTTTCTGTTGGTGTTAACATCAATGCCATTACCACAGCTATTGCTTTACATCCCTATGTGGAACTGTATTGTGCTGCTGTATGTTCTCTTTCCTCCTGCTCTCTCTCTCCCACTCCCCCCCCTCCCCCTTCAACCCAACCGGTCGAGGCAGATGACTGCCCACCTAGAGCCTGGTTCTGCTCGAGGTTTCTACCTGTTAAAAGGGAGTTTTTCCTTGCCACTGTCGCATAGTGCTTGCTCATGGTGGGAACTGTTGGGTCTCTGTAAATATAAAGAGTCGGTCTAGACTTGTTCTATTCGAAAAAGTGCCCTGAGATAACTTTGTTATGATATGGCGCTATATAAATAAACTGAATTGAATTGAATAGAAAGAACAGACATGAAACACACGGCAACTTTACTTAACAATATGGCAGGGAACAAAGCAAGTGAACTCTATATGTAGAGAAGACTGATTAGGGAATGAGGTGCAGGTGGGGAGATGGGTAGGGAAGCTCAGGTGACTGCAGAGCTGATGAGAAGCGGGAACAGGTTAGCAGGGGAATGAGGAAGTCTGGTGGAAAGTCTGAGGGCATCTGGTGGACGACTCGAGGATGGCAGGTCTGAGGAGCTGGAGGAGAGAGCAGGGGCTTGAGACAGGGACAGGTAGAGAGGGTAATGCAGAGGGCTGGGGATGAGAGAGTGTGGCTTCAGGAAGGGACTGAGGTCAAACTGTGACACAGAGGGAGCTGGATGAAAGGGAGGAAGAGAGAGGGAAGAAGAAGCAGGAGCAGCTGGACACCTTATTGGTATCTTTGGGAAGTTGGTGGAGAAGCTCAAGTAGCCTTTTCATTTTTTGGTTTGAATATTTGTATGTTTATCAATCCTATGGATTTGTTTAAAATACATGAAATATGTATGGCTGTAGATTATAGATTTAGGTTTCCTTAAATGGAATGATCCCTCTGTTAAAAGCTGTATGAGATTAAACATGAGCTGCTTTTCATCCATCTCAGTTTGCTGTAAGGGAGATTTGTGGGTTGGGGTTAGGGCCTCATGCTGTGTCAGCTGTCCAAATCCTTTGCCAACTTCCTCCAAAGTGTTTGGACTGCATGGGGAAGAAGATGACCTTAGATTTCCATCTGCGAATCTGCTTGGCAATCCTGTGCACAACTCTAAAAATGGTTGACTTTGGCACATCAAACATCCTGTGCCGTCACCTACTAAGACATCCCATGGGCCAGCAAGAAAACTTCCATGTACATCCTGAGGGCTGGCACGTGGCTGTTCAGCCTGGCATATTGGGTGTGCTGGTATGCCTACATTTACATTAACAAGGATTTCAGACAGTACATAAAAAACACATGAAATCAGAGGAATGCAAGCATAGGCCATATTACGCACTGAGTTTCATCATCAATCATTTCTTTTAATTTTTGCTTAATGGTGCTGTTTTGACAAAAACAAGTAAATTGATTATTTGACAGTTACCTAAAGAGCCTGGAAGACGTTCACATCAGGCAGTCAGTCCTTTAAGTGCCTTGGCCGTGAAGACAGTAAAAAGCGTAAAATAAAAAGTTCCAAACCCACTACTGTACTTAACATGGTGTTGTCAAGGTGATACTGTATGTTGCAAAGTGCTGTCCCAATCCTATTTATACCATCTGGAGCCCTTGCAGCCTCTCGCACTCAAGCACTTACCAGGTGATGTCAGTTAAGTCTGTGAGGGTTCAGGGCTTAGGCTTTAGGGGGGACATTGGAATTGGGCCTTGGATTCAGCCTCAGTTTCTGTGAAGACATCATCATTAGGCAAGCCCCCAGGAACAGTGCTGGGCTGTGAGGTGATTTTGGAATAGTGGTTACAGTCAGAATTGTAGGATCTCCTGATGCACACTGGCCCCAAAAGACCTTTTGTCCATACACAATCATTCTGAATTTGATCAATTAGGTCCAATAAATATTAAAAAATCAGTAAATTATTTTATTATTGTGGGAAGTCACTCAGGTCTATGACTCGTGCTCTTTGGGCCCAAAAACGCACAAGCCTGAGGAAGCCTGAAAACATGCGCCCAATGAGCAGCTTTCATTGGTTGTTGCAGTTCTTAAAAGACAAAGATCAATCACCACATCAAGTTATACTGAGCAGCACAACACTTCATTTGTCCTGGAAAAGACCGTTACTCACTCAGAACACTGAGCCTGTAAATAAGTCCATCAAAGAGTGCATCGCTGCCTCCATAGTGACAGTGTCAGTGTACAACAGGAGGACTAAAATGGTCTTTAGGCTGTTTCTCTTTGAGGCTTCAATACAGTAACCCAATAAGAAAGTCACATTTCCTTCCAGCCAACTGAATACCACTGTAATTGAATTTATCTGTTCTTTTTATGACCTGCCATATTACTGGAACTTTTGAGACGTCTATGTTTGAAAAGCAGGTTGCATGTGAGGATTTACACAATGAGAATGTTGATGAACAGTTCATTAGAGAAGCAGTGTGATCCACTGAGATCACAGAGGCTACCTGTATCATTTCAACGTATTTACACATTCTGTGTGAAAACAACAAAAAATGCATACAATGTTAGAAAATTAACAATAGATTTGAGACCTGCTTACAGTGTTTTGAGAATCATTTCAATTGACGATTGTGCCAAAGCAACTGAGAGAAACTGTATACAGGGGTTCCCAACCCCTGGACAGGTACCATGCCTCAGAACATTTGCTACCAGGCCGTGAAGAAATTATAGTTTTCAGAAAAAATACCAGAATAATATTTATTTGACTGTTTAGGCTCAATGTACGTGGTAGTTCATCAGAATCAGCTTTATTGGCCAGGTATGTGTGCACATAAAGAATCTGCTCTCAACACTCTTAACTTTAACAGTCTTGTGCTGTATTTTCCACATTACTCCTTGTCACAGCCACAACAATATACTGAGGTAATTAGTACAACAAGTCCGTCATCAGCACATCACAGCATTCAGCAGAAAGATAGATGATCACAAGAAAACACAAACACTTTAAACAGTACCATCCATAACAACACACAGTATCAAGGAGGAGACTTCTGTCAGGTTGTGGCAGCAGTTTCCCCTCATTACTGTGGTGGAGGATTATTAGTATTATTCAGATTCAGATCATATTATTTGTTAAACAGGTAACAGGCTACAGAGAGAAGACTGCTGCTCTGAGGTGATGCTCTGTCAGATCATAGTGAGAACACAGCGTCTACCTGTTTTCTATGAGCGGGCTTGAGCTCACTGAGTCTGTACATCATCCTCAATGTTTCCTTTAGCTTTTTGTCAGCTGTAGTGCTGACATACCAGGCCAGTGTCTGGTCATGTTTTAGCACCAAAACAGTTGAGTCTGTGTTGTGTTTTGGTCATTTCATTTAAGTCAGCTACTTCTCTTTTTTTTGTGTGTGTATACATTGAGCGTCAGGACCAGCTGACTGAGCGGACTTCTTTCTACGTGTTCCTCCTGACTTTTTAAAGGTAGTGCGGTGAGGGTCACCTTTTTTTAAGGTGTTGCCAGAATTTGAGGGCTCCTCTATTTTCAATGATAGTGTTCAGAGGGAGCAGACCTAAATCTGCACTGGCATCTTAAATCTAGTCTCTGGCTTGCTGTAGGCATGTTGATGAACAGTTCATTAGAGAAGCAGTGTGATCCACTGAGATCACAGAGGCTACCTGTATCATTTCAACGTATTTATACTTAAACATTAGAATTCTGTGTGAAAACAACAAAAAATGCATACAATGTTAGAAAATTAACAATAGATTTGAGACCTGCTTACAGTGTTTTGAGAATCATTTCAATTGACGATTGTGCTATTTTCAATGATAGTGTTCAGAGGGAGCAGACCTAAATCTGCACTGGCATCTTAAATCTAGTCTCTGGCTTGCTGTAGGCAGTAATGTTAGTTATAAAAAGTTCTGTATTTGATTGTGGGCCGTCAAGAGACGTTCTACACCTCTAATCTAAAAGTGGTTGTTGTGACAGTGGATTGTGCTGCAAGAGGCTCTTCAATCCTTTTTTTGTAGAGTTTCAGATCTCCAGAGTTCACAGACCTGTCGCAAACACTGTCACTGCTTCGACTTTAGTAAAATCTTAAATGAATTGATCATTTTCAGTTGGTCAGTCCATCCATCCATTTCCTGCAGCTTCTCTGATTGGCTCCTGCTGTGTTGAGAATAAATCATCCATTTGACTCTACTGCTGTATTCTGTAAGAGACTATGGGTACATCTCAAGTCTCTTATTTGACATCTCCTCGCTCCTCGAGGAGCCATGAGTGAGGATACATGAGTGCAGCCTTCACTGAAGACTTTTACCGGATGACACGCCCCCTTATTGGATATCGCTTACTGATTGGACGCTGCAGCTGATCGGACTGATGGAGTGAAGACAGATAACAGATTAAACTCAAGTGTATCACTCCCAAGTTTTGAATCTGTGTTAATTGTAGGTCTGAACAACAAAAGAACCATAAACAACTTTCTTCATTTATTAAAGATTTTTCTTTTTAATTCAATTCAGTTTTATTTATATAGCGCCATATCATAACAAATCAATAACAAATTCAATATTCGGGAGCTTTACCCTTTAGACAAACACAGCACAGAGAAAACACACATCAACACTTGTCTTTTCTACAGCACCTGACTTACTGCTGGACGACTGTCATTGAAGGAAGAGCAGCATGGAGCAGAGAGCAGCAGCACCAATATTTCTTTTCCGGGTCCTGAGATCACATGACTACCACCGTCACCGTTTAAAGTGATTGTATTTATCTGTCAATTAACAAATTCAAAACAAAAGGCTTTCAAATGTCAAAAATGCCCAAATGCCAAGAAACTCTTTGATATAATATGGGTTTCATTCAAATATGGATTACTGTCCCGTAGTCGTTGAACCATAACTGGTGGCCGTCATATAGTAGACATGATCTGTTATTTCCCCCATTAACTTTTACTATGGAAACAGTTAAAGTCAGAGAGAGTAGGAGAGTCTCTCTGTCAGCAAGAAATCATTTACATAATTGATTATAATTTCCATTCAGTCACGTGTGAGGCTGATAATTCCTGAGTGTCGGGTTTGATGCGAGTTACATCACTTCAATTTTCTCTTAAACATTTAGGTAATACATAATTTCAAATGTTCAAAAGACACCCTAATCATATTCTGGGTTATTCAATAATGCATTCACAATCAGAATATCGATAAATACAGATGCAAATAATGAATAAATAATATAAACGCAGGACACAGTAGCTATAAATACAGTACAGGTTGTTTATGTGCAGGTGTTTGTTGAACAGGTAACAGGCTACAGAGAGAAGACTGCTGCTCTGCCAGTGATAACTTGCCTTTATTAGTATTAGCACAGTGCACATGTGTGCAGATACAAACTCCATCAAAAGTCTCTACAGCTTTTAACCCGACTGACAGCTGATCCAGCTGTGATCAGCTGCCGCCGTCATCAGAAACGGACGTTGCTTTACGTGACGCTTCAGAGGAAAAGACGTCTCATTTCTCTAAAAACAGATTTCCTCGTTTCTTCTCTCCTTGCATGGTTTCCAAGGAAAATACTCAAGTGAGGGAAACATGGATGCAATTAAGAGACTTGAGATGTACCCTCTGCTTGAGATGTACCCATATTGTGTTGTGATTTAACCTACTGTCCTTTCTACAGTAGGCTGCACTGCTGCAGTGTGGTCTTTGGTGCCATCTAGCGGTTGTAAAGACACACTACACGACGGCCACCAGTTATGGTTCAACGACTACGGGACAGTAATCCATATTTGAATGAAACCCATATTATATCAAAGAGTTTCTTGGCATTTGGGCATTTTTGACATTTGAAAGCCTTTTGTTTTGAATTTGTTAATTGACAGATAAATACAATCACTTTAAACGGTGACGGTGGTAGTCATGTGATCTCAGGACCCGGAAAAGAAATATTGGTGCTGCTGCTCTCTGCTCCATGCTGCTCTTCCTTCAATGACAGTCGTCCAGCAGTAAGTCAGGTGCTGTAGAAAAGACAAGTGTTGATGTGTGTTTTCTCTGTGCTGTGTTTGTCTAAAGGGTAAAGCTCCCGAATATTGAATTCATCCCTCAATAAACTGCTGAAGGTTTATCCAGCAGGAGGTCGTAATGGAGCCGTTTAAGCGTGACATAGAGTATCAGATAGTAGACTAGATTTGACAAATGGTTGTTTTTTTTATTTGGGAGGAAGAAGTTATCTCAGGGCTCTTTCCATATAGAGCAGGTCTATGACTATGATGGCCGAATAAGTAGGCTACAGAGCCGCCGTTAGTGCTGTCAGTCCTGTTTCCACAGGTAATCCACGGTATCACAAATCATGCAACATTATTAATATTAGTAAAGTTGTTTCCACAACAGCCCGGCCTCTCCTGTTACTGTCCCATCAGGTCAGCTGACCAATCAATAAACTCATTATGATGAAAGGAGGATTGCCGTCCGTCCGTCAGGTAAAACCTTCTGCAGAGGGTACACCTGTGGTTCCTCAGCTCCTCCAGGAACCCCCTCTCTTCTGAGATGTAAGGGCTCCAAACATCCCGGTGATGGCGGACCTCAATCCGTTTCTGAGTCACAGCCGGAGGAAAGAGGAGCAAAACTAGCGGAATGAAAAGTCTCGGGTTTTGAGTGTGTAGTGTGTGACAACATGTGCTATACTCAACAAGTCAATATGCCTAATACACACATGCTTGATTGTTGTATGTGCTGCTGTACACTATTGTTCCACCATTACAAACCAAATGGAGGCCCTGCTAGCAGCTCAATGACCAACAATAATAACTATATGTAGGTTTAAGCAGGCCAAATCTTTGCACACAGCATTAATGTCTTCTTGTATACTTGTTGCAAAAACACTATGCGATGAACATTTTAATGCAACATACTACTGTTAGTAGGCTATGTAGTATGGAATTGGTTCACAGCTATTGGCTGTGCTCCATTTGGCACATGAGGCAGTAGTATGACACTGAATATCTACATAGCTGCTGATCAGACAGCAGTGGTAGGAAGTTCCAATTTCTCAAGCACTATACTGCATTCTGAGGTACTTTTACTTGAGTATTTCAGTTTTATACTTCACTATGTTTCAGAGGGAAATATTGAACTTTTTACTGCACTACATTTATCTGACAGCTTGAGTTACTGGTTACTTTCCAGATAAAGACTGTACATAGAAAACATGACCAGTGTATAGAATCTGATGAATAGATTAAACTACCCAACAGTGTATAAAGTGCTTAAAAGTAGCCACACTTTGACAACAATATTAACATGCTGCTACCTACACTTAAATGCATGTATCTGTTCATATAATAATATAACACTCTGAAAGGGGCCAGTCTGCATAATGAGTACTTTTACCAAAGTACTTTTGGCTGATAATATTTCTCTTCTTAAGTTTTACTAAAGGGACTTTTTTTTTTTTTTACAATATATATGTATATATGTATTTATAGACAGACTGTATACATGTATATGTATATATTCTGTATGTAGATACTGTATAGATACATGGATAAGTGTCGGCAAAGGCAGTAGGTATGTGTGTTATTTACCATGCTGCTGGTTCATGCCCCTTTTTTAATTGTATGGAGACTTTGCCCTTCTCGCACAAACTGGCATATCATTTTACAGTCAGTAAAACATGTTTGTTTCCATATTAGAAAGCTGTTATCTGTCAAACCTTAGGCCTGTGGACTCCCCTCCTTCACTCTCCTTCATGTTTCCAGAGCATGTGCGGGCTGGATGAGGAGAACTTCCGTTGCTGCTGTCGGGTCCTCCTGCAGCAGTCCGAGCAGCTGAGAGACGGCTGGAGCTGGGAGGCAGTCCAGGTGAGGAGGTGTGTACTGTCTGTCACTGTACAGAGTGGAGATAGAGCCTGAAGGCCTGCTGTGTCCATGAATGTGGCTAATGGTAGTTTCTGTTCCAGGTTCAGGGCTCAGAGGAGGGCTACCTAAGGAAGGCTGCTCTCAGGTCAGTCGTCATTGACCCGAGCCCAGTGTGGGACCAGGAAAGATCAAGTTCAGACTCAGAGCCACACACTTCCTGGCACTCCAGGCCTGATCAGCAGGGGCAGGAAAAGGAACAGGTGAAAGGAAGACATTCCAACATTCATCTTACGGCACATGCTTTGTTGTCCATCTGTGCCTGTACTAAATAGAACAGTCATTTTTCAATGCACCTTCAATTAACATGTTAAACTAATGATCTGCACACCTCTGCACCTTTAATCTTTTCCTAAATGGAGGATCATTCCAGCCACAGATAACAGGAGCAGACGGAATGCACTAATAACAGCTGCTGTACAGTGAACTCTTCTCCATTCTCCACTGTGTCTCCCTCCGCAGTCTCTTCTTGTTACCCTCGCTGATGCTGACGGCATCAAAGGTGACGTAGACGATGAAGATGAAGGGGTGTGTGTGGTGTCTGAGGGCAGCAGCCAGGTGCTTCAGTACGAGTATCACATCCTGTACTCATGCAGCTACAGTACCCCGGTGCTCTATTTTAGAGCCTTCACTCTAGGTTAGTTACATGTGAGACATACACACACACTGCTACTCTAACGGCCGGGTCACACCGCCAACCTGAGCAGTGCGCGTGAGTCGCTGAACCTATTGCATTTCATTTCGGCGACAATGTTAACAGGTTAGAGCAGCCACACAACCAACGCCGTTCATCTAGAGATTCGATGTCTCGCCGATTTTTTCCACGTGACGCGCACGGTTCTCAGCAAAAATACACAGTGAAAATGATCTGTTGATAGTCATATTGACATCAAACCAGCAACAGTACACCTTTCAGTTTCAGTTTCAATATCGATATCTGTAGAATACGGAAGCCGAGAACGGCCGTGCTTGCAATTATTTATTTTAATGCCGTTTTCTCGTGATAACGGGATAATTATCCCGTTATCTCGAGACTCAGTTGCCGTCAAGATGTCATCTAAGCATGCTGGCATGGCACTCCTGATCACTGATTAACAATAGGAGGAAACGGCCTTTTGTTTTCTCGAGATAACGGGATAATTAACTCGTTATCTCGAGATAACAAAGCCCGTTATCTCGAGATAACGGGATAATTAACTCGTTATCTCGAGATAACGGCATTAAAAAAATAATTGCAAGCACGGCCGTTCTCGGCTTCCATAGTAGAATATGTCATAGACGTGAAAAAAATTTAACAAAACTTTTTTTAACTCCGCAGTTACAATTGACAATTAAACTAAATATAAATGAAATGTATAATGAAATGAAATGAAACATTCTATTATTGATGGCCATTATCAAAGGCAAACACAATGTAGAAAGATAGGGCTGGCAGCAGCAGCGCTGCAGCAGGAACGCTCTCTGTGTGGACACCACACACATGCGAGACGCAGCAGTTCAGCGAGGTAGCCGTCACGCGCTGCTCAGGTTGCTGGTGTGGCCCGGCCATAACTGTGTTTTTGTGCCTTGTGGACATACATGGCATATTGAATATTTACACGTTATCGTTTGATGTAGATGGTGAGTGTTTTTCATTTATGATTTAAGTTTATGTATCCTTGGTGAGCGCTTTGCCTGTGTTTGACTGTGTGTCAGACATGACTCGTCATTCGTCATTAAACTGCTACCAGACGAGAGCCCATAGACCTCTTCAGCTGTTACATCATCATCACTGCTTTTGTGCTGCTGAATGGGGGAGAATGATAACCCCCAAGCTGCTAGACTGTAGCAGTATTGGATAAAATAATAATAATGACACGAATAACAAAAACAACAACAATAATAACAATAATAATAATAATAGTGGGGACTTACTCATATATTATTACTAGAAAAACACTGTTCTGTAAACATTATGCTGCATGACAGTCAGCCCTCGTAAAATCAGCAACACAGAATTTGAGTGCACATCGCCTGCAACAGGTGATCTGAAGTTAGCAATGACAACAAAAAACATGGTGTCCCGCTATAGGAAGTAATGAATGATGCACGATATGAAGGAGACTGGCCTTCCCTTCACCACATCTGTTATTAATCAGAACATCTTGGACCTCATTATCAAGCTCATACCATGGCCACCTACCAAAAATGGTAAAAGTGTGTGCATACCTGCTTTGAATGATCCCACTGGAAGGCATCAGAGAACGGGGCGTGACACAATAAACTGGACAAACTCCTCAAAGGCATTTATGGTGTTGCACTCAGCTGTTCACATGAAATGTCACCAAAGTAGTTTGTGAAGAATGAAAAAAAAGTTCAAACCCTGCTTACTTTCTCACCTCTGCACAGCTGACCAATCACTGAGTGAGGAGGGCGTGAATGTCAGAGTTAAAGTTACAGAAATAGTTGAAACACATGGAATTATTTACAACACATACTCAAGATTGAAACTCTCACTGCCCATGGATAATTCAAGACGATGATCTCAAGCAACTTCGCCTTAGTGTGAAATTGTTTTCACTGAGTATTGTCCTCTTTTGATTTTTTAACTCTGCATATTTCTCTGTATCTCGACATCATTGAGTTGGAAGCAGCCTCCCAGTATGCTTCAGTTGAAGCACCTTAATTATGTAATTTGTAATACCATCCTGAAAAAGACTTGTTGATGAAAACCCCACAATAGTTTGCTTTTTATTTGAAATGTTTGGAAGGAAATCCTACACATCACCTCACTCTCTAAGCTTTGAAAGTCAAAAGTTGTCATTGGCTTCTTCTGAAAAGTACAGTACAGAGGGTCTGTACACCTCTGCATATTTCACCATGTCAGTAGTTTTTGAGGATGCCCTCTGTGATATGCATCTTCTTCCTGTGTCACCATGTCAGAGGGGAGGAGCCTGTCATTAGAGGAGGTGTGGAGCTCTGTTCATCCAAACTTCAGGCTTCGACTTCAGAACAGTCCTCTGAATACAATCACTCTGCAGGTAAAACCAGGAAATCATCATCATCAACATCAACATCAACTTCTCTGTCCCTGAAGCTCTGAGCACTGAGCTCTCCTCTGCGTGTCTGTATGTGTGTGTTTGTCAGGAGCATCCCCTGCTGGGCCAGCCTTTCTTTATGCTTCACCCCTGTAGAACAGAGGAGTTCATGAGGCCGGTGGTGCAGGCGGCTCAGGACCAATGCAGGTAGGGTCACAAAAACACAATGGAAGGCTTGTTATGTTCCATACATACAGTACTGTTGGATATCAGTCACGTTCATAGTAGGCCTGTCACATTTATTACATAATCAGTTATTTGAGCTGACAGCGATCATTTTGCACAATCATTAGATTCCACAATCAAGGGATGTTTGCAGTTGAATATTATTTATTATTATTTACATGTTGACATTTATTCATATTTGCTTCTATTCTTAATATATTATGTTTAAT
Source organism: Macquaria australasica (assembly GCA_005408345.1). Classification (NCBI taxonomy): domain Eukaryota; kingdom Metazoa; phylum Chordata; class Actinopteri; order Centrarchiformes; family Percichthyidae; genus Macquaria; species Macquaria australasica. The sequence continues at coordinate 101,199 of SEMN01000156.1, read as the reverse complement.
CTTGAATAATTTAGTTTTATTTGTTTGTTATCTGTAATGCAAAATAAAGAAATACAGCATGTCTCTTTAGGACCAACTGCTGATACTAAATGACACGTCAGGGCAGTGAGTAGCTGCGGGTGCAGAGTGGAGCTGCACAGCTTAGCTTAGCTTTCGATGAGCAGCCATTGAAGTGAACAACATGGATTTAGGCCTGTGTTCAAAGCCAAACACAACATCAGTGCTGTGTGGTGTACAATGAACAGAAAAAGACAATTCAATCGTTAATCGCCTATTTTTGTATGACAGTTAATCATCTTGTATTGTGACAAACCTGGTTCATATTACACACTGTGTGTGTGTGTGTCTTGGCAGGCCAGTGAACTACGTGTTGTCGTGGCTTAGTGTGGTGGGTCCTGTGGTGGGTCTGGACGTCCCTCTGAAGTACTCCACCCAGCTCCATCCTGCGGCCTCACTCAGCAGCGCCAAGCCAGACTAAGCTGCACGTTCTCCTGCTCTGCTTCACTCTCTGTCAGCATCAGCGTGGAGTCTCTACATGTGTTTAATGAATGATGAGTTAGGGTTAGTTGAGAACAGTAAGAAATGTTAGCATGATGCTGTACATCCTGAATCTATTATATTTACATAATGTAATCTGAAAACATTTGACAGTAAATTCTTTTTACAACACCCGCAGAATGTGTTGGCATACTTTCACTATACACACAGTCCAGCCTCTAGTTAGAGGGCAGTGAACTGGCGCTAACGCTGTGTCCTTACCTTTCGTTCTTAAGTTTCACAGACAGTGTCATTCCAAAGTCGCAGTTTGATGTCTGTGACAGTACATTATGTTAATTTCTTGTGTACTAACTGCATTTAGTTAGTGTTGAATCTGGAATTGGGCCAGTTTGCTTTTTCCTGCTTTTTGTGCCATGAAGCAATACAGCTGATTCAATCCAGTCAAATTATGTAACATCTAACCTTACAGCTCCCTATGACGAATATACTGATCTTTACCCGTGCCCCTTTAAGTTGGGTTTAATAGTCAGTGGTTAACTATACACTTTCACTGTACTGTCACATGTGCATTAGATCAATTATGTACGGAGCTTCAATGTCCAAATGAATGAACAATGTGACAGCTGTAGTAAAGATTGTTACCATGACGATAGATATATACTTTACAAATGAAAACTGTTCTCTTTGAGCCTGGTTCACCGTATTCAGTTAGATTATTGCATATTCTCAGTAAGAAGAGATGGAGAATGAGAGAGCGAGTGCTAGATGAATCCAGACTGGACACTTTTAGTGAGCACGGAGATAGACAATTAGCTATAAAAAGCACCCGCTTTTTATAGCTAATTGTCAGCCTTGAATGAATTACATAAGAAGAGAGAGTCAGCTTGGAGGTCTGTACCAGATCCTCAGATCACATGTGACAGAGCAGAGAGCTGGCCGGGGTCAGAGCTCTCAAACCAGAACCAAGAAACTGCTGCCAGTTACACTTGGAAAATAAGCTGTGTTCTGATCATGTCTAAACTGTGTTAGTGTTTTATAACAAGTCAAAATGCCTGCTTTGAAACAAGTCTGTGAATCTGACCCATGTGTGAGCAGCAAAGAAACAAGATTGCGCTGATGCTAGCAAAACTAACAAATTTCAGGTTAGCAAGATTTATTCAGTCAGCAAAACAACATAAAGGAAAAGATGAACAGATTTATGACAGGCAAGAAAAGAAAGTATAGCAGATGAGCCTTGAGTCTTTTGTGTGTAAAAACAATGACAGGAAGAATTTACTTTCTAACAGTTACTTTTTTACAATTGGTAACAAACATTTCTCTGTACAAGTTCACTTTTTCAAACTCTTTACTGAGTCAGCACAGCAGCAGTCAATGTGACTAAACTGTGGATCACTTTTCATCGCTTTCACACAAAATGCATTCAGTGACCTCATCTTTTAAATTTCATCAACTGTTTTCTCACTCAAATTCAACCACCACCAAACCTCTGTATTTACACTCCATTTAACACAGGTTTACATACTGTTGTCAAAACAGTTCAATTTATGTTCAACACCTAACATAACTAAAAAAGACATTTAAAAATAAAATGCATATTTTCATTCCTTGGTGACCTCCATGAAACACGTACCAGGCGAGGGGGCAGGTGAATCCAGAAGGTTTTGTAATTGTTTGGGATGATGTGGTGTTTCACTGTCTCTTCCGGTCACAGAGTGGTTTACAGCCCGTCCCAGGATGGGGTCACTTTTCCTTCCACCTTACTCTCCAGTCCTCAACCCCACAGAGGGACTCTTGTCCTCATGGAGGTGGACAGTTTCTGATCAGATGTCCCTCTGTGACACAGTGAATGCTGGGTGTCTGAACATATCTGCAGCAGATTGTCAGGATGGATCAGACATCAGAAAGATTATTTCCAGGTGGATTACAGGAGAGGACATACAGTGTGATGTGGATCAGAATTTATGGGTTGAGTAGCTCTTTTGTATTTCTATATCTGTAGCTTTCTATAGTGTTGCATTACTGGAAGTACTTTAGTGTCATTTTGCTTGGAATTGCACCGTTGCCCCCCTGGCCATTTGGTAGTATTCCCTCTCACAAAGTACTTCTACCCCAGTGTGTGTTGTTGTATATGTACAGATTACACTAGTTGGGGTCTTTTGGCCTTACTAGTTGAACTAGTGAGGCACAAAATGTTTACTAGTTCAACTAGTAAGAGCCAAAATGTCCACTAGTTACACTAGTAAGGTGTTTTTGGCCTTACTAGTTCAACTAGCAAGGCTCAAAGTGTCTACTAGTTGAACTAGTAGAAGGCAAAATGCCCACTAGTTGCACTAGTTGGGCCCTTTTTTGCCTATGGAAAGCCTTTTGAGCATTTATTAGATATCCTTGATATCAAACGTTAGTGTCCTGTACTAGTTCGGTCTTTGTCAGTACTAGTGGAACTTTTGTCCAACTAGTTCGAGCAAAAGCCGTACTAGTAAGGCCGAGCGCCGCACTAGTAGGACAATACAAAAGGCTTTCCATATGTACTAGTTGCTGAAAAAGCCTTACTAGTAAGAGTTTTTGTTCAACTAGTACGACCGAGTAGCGAACTAGTGCGCCAAAATGTTCAACTAGTACTGACAAAGACCGAACTAGTACAGGGCACTGATGTTTGATATCAAGGATATCTAATAAATGCTCAAAAGGCTTTCCATAGGAGAGAACCCACGCGGATACGGGGAGAACATGCAAACTCCACACAGAAGGGCCCCAGCCAGCCGGCGGGTGCAAACCTCGAACCCTCTTGCTGTGAGGCGACAGTGCTAACCACTGCACCACCGTGCCGCCTCAATAAAACATATCACAAAATAAACCATATTTACAGACAGGAAGAAAATGCCATGTTCAAGTAATGCACAAGTGACATGTAATATTCATAACACATAAAAAGTGCAGGGTGGTGATAAGGGAAGCCTCCAGAATGTTCTCACATTCTCTTCTGACATACCAAAAAGTTAGAAAGGGAAATCTTTCTGTCAGCACTAAATGTCAGTGTGTGGTGGCCCCATAGTAAATAGTGACAAATACAACCAGTCTCATTAGCATCTATAATGGTCCTGCAAATCCTTAGAACATCAACAGAGTCATATGAGCAATATTAGATATTCAATCACGAGAAAGAATCCGTATTTATATGATGTTGGTGGATTTATGTAGGGTTTTCACTCGTCGCACAAATCAAAGGAATGTCGCACTATTTTAGGGCTTACATGTATTTGCTGTCTTGCCCAGAATCAATATGACTGACATCACTTTTATCTGCATGCATCTCATATAGAGAGACATGATTAGCTTAGCTCAAAGAATGGCAGCAGGGGAAAACTACTAGCCTAGCTTCATAAAGAGTGAAGAATTCAAACTTTGACATGTTGTATCTTGTTAGCTAGCAGTCCAAGAAACAGTTTCCCCCATTTACAGTCTTAGTGCTAGTTTTCTACTGCAATGCCATGTTTAGCACAATGTCCACAATCACTCCCTAATATTTGCTATTCCCTGAGGACATAAGCTTTTCAATAGTTTACTCTATAGTTCACTGAGATGTTGAACACTTGAAAATGAATCGTCATTTTGCAAAATCTGTGCTACAGGTGTGATTAATCTACAAAATGCAACACGAGTGTGATTGTTAGCAAAAAGCCATGGACACTTTTTTGGTTATATTGCAGAAGGTTTTGAGGGCACTGCATAGTGCATAATGTTCACCCTGAGAATTCAGACAAATTTAAATGAAATGGCAGAAAGAAATATAGTGCACTGGGTGGCAAACAGGGAGGGATATCAGACACGGTGTAGGTGCCAGAGCTGCTCTTTACAAATGACGTAACATATTCACACATTATGATTGGCTGTGTGCTGGAACGTGTGTGGATGCGGTGTGTTTGCACCCCAAATATCAATGCCAATATTTGAATCTAAAAAATACATCTTTCTATAGATATAGATATCTTAATAATATAATACCAGATAGATATTTTTAATGTAGATTTTTTATATATTTAATGTAGACAGATAACCATCTTCCCGTCAGACTCTAGGTAGGACAATGTACAAGCATATTTTCAAAGATGTCAGTTTTCCGTTAATAAAGATAGTGTAGTATATGTCTGAAAGGGAGAGCATTATTGGTCATGAATAATGGTTCAAGAAGTTTGAAATATCATAGCCAACTAATAACATTAATGATGGCTCTGTTCCATGAAGAATTCTAGTAAGTCATGCTCTCACAGAAAATAGAATACAGCCATTATTAATGGCATCAGTTAAAGCTGTGCTTTTACTTCTGCTCAGCAGTTAGGGGGGGCTCATGCTCAATATGGCTCAAGTGCATCATGGACAACTGCTCTGAAAAAGATCTATTATTTGGTCAAGTTACTTCTGACCATAGACACTGGCAATGCAAATGCATGTTTTATTATTATTACCAGATAAAGCTAGTAGATACATAATAAAATGTGTGACTTTTTTGTTGAATAAATGTATTGTGTTTATCAGTGGTATTTCATTTGAATGTGGTATTTGTATAGAGCAGACCAGTCAGTGGGATCTGTGTTGTTGACTTGTTGACACTGATTTGGATGTGAGAGGTGATGAGGTTCAAGCAGTTTGTGCAGCCCTGATCCTCTGAATGGTGGCTAGAGGAAAGATTAGGAAATAGAAAGAAATCTCTTTAGTGGCTAGATTTGCCACTAATTCCTCTTTTACCAGTCATGTCCAGTATTGGAGCCTCATGTTGTTCCCACAGATGCCTGGATTATGGAGTGAATATAGTCTCAATATTATTTGTAAATGTGTATTACATGATTTGTAACTGAAAAACAAGATTTGTAACTGAAAAACAAGATTTGAAAATATTTTACTTACAGATTTTTAACTTCAACTTCTCAGATCTGATCCTTTTTGCTTTCAAAAAGCTTCCTGCGCATACAAATGTCTCATGTTACGCACGGATCAGGTTGCTTTCGCTTTCGGGATTTTGAGACTATTTTAACGCTGGTCCCAGCTATCAAATGGGCTGTTGTAATGTCAGTTACTAATAATAGAGATCAACACAAAGTCACTTTAGATATGAGCATAAAACAGAAGAAAATTATTAAAATGTAACTCCACCCTCAGATTCTGCTAGAAACCTCTCTCCCAGCAAATTTTAAAAAATGCAACGAGCGAGGGAACAACAACTGTAGGAGGTGTGGCCTTGTGGCTGCATAGTGTGTGGGTCAGGGGACACGGGGGAGACTGACTGACACTGATTAGTCTTTTTTTATATATAAATTTCCTGACATAGACAGGTCCCAATCAGTCGACTTTATGTCAGCATTGGCCTCGCAGGTTCAGGGCTGATTTGAAACAGTAGATGGCGTGTTGAGCCATTTTAAACTCATTTTTATACATTTGGTAAGAAATGTCAATATTAAAGGGAAACTCCGGTATTTTTAAAATGTATAACTCATTTTTATACATTTGGTAAGAAATGTCAATATTAAAGGGAAACTCCGGTATTTTTAAACCTGGGCCCTATTTTTTTTTTTTTTTTTTTTACAAATTTTGGGGTCAAAATGACTAATGTTTACCATTAGTTTTGGAATTGGTCCAGTAGATCGCCTCCGCCGGCATCCGCAAACCAGCTGCAATGGCTGCAATGTAATCCTTGCGGGCAATTGTGCCTGTGAAAAGTATGTCCACTAAAAGTGCTTGTTTTTGCCACCAACAGGCTCAGACTGTTATTCTAAGTGTCTGAAAACATTATGGAAAGGATCCCTACAGAGATAGGCCGTAAGATCCTTTTTGTTTAACCAGAAACAAATACTCGCTGAAAAGTCTTGCTCTGAAATCTTGCGAGAGTTTGAGTTGTTGCAGGAAGACATACTGCTACAACTAGTGGACAGACTTTTCACAGGCGCAATTGCCCGTAAGGATTATGTTGCAGGCATTGCAGCCCATTTGCGGATGCCAGCAGAGGCGATCAACTGGACAAATTCCAAAAGTAATGGTAAGTATTAGTCATTTCGACCCCAGAATTTGTAAAAATAGGGCCCAGGTTTTTCCCTTTAACACCAGCATTGATGTGTTTCATTGCAGTACAGTCATATAATTTAGTTTACAGCTCAAAAAACACATTTAAGTGTGCAGTACCTCTTTAAAGTCTAAAAAGACGTTGCAGATATGCACATAAAATGAAGGTGAAACGCGTCACATGGCCTTTAGGGGGCGGTGTTGAGTAAAATGCAGCTGAAAGCCTCCTACGTAGACTGTAAAACCCTATCACTAGGCATTCAGAAAGTTTGAGTAGTTTGTAACTGTCAGTCCAAATAATTTGATATAACATAAATCTAATTAAATGATTTAATAATAGTAACATCAATATGTGGTTTAATAATTTGATATAACAGTACTAGTGACAAAGGTCATATGATTGTTCTTGTCTATCATGGACGGAGTAATGTAATATTTTCCTATATTACTATATATATAAAAATGTACATAGATAAAAGTTAAAACGTAGGTCAGTTATAACATATACTCTGAGTAAATGTCACTGCGTTCCATTTTTTAAAAGGAGACTGGTGGGGGGGGGGGGGGGGTGCTATATGATAATGGTATATGAAAGCCCTATGAAATTAAAGCAACGTAGCCATTAGTGGAACAACATCACATTGTTCCTGGGGGAGACCAGCCCCCTGGTCCTGATGTTCAAACCCACAATAAATTATTTTTCTATAGACAGGCATTTGCAGCCTGTTCATACAACTAATTATTAGTTATAAATATACACCCACCTACTCACTACTGTAGCCTCACTAGAATTAACCAGAAAAGAGGACAAAACTCAGACAATTAAACAAAAATGACCAGCAATAAATAAAACGTCTATGGACAGAATAAAGCATCACAGAGATGGATAAACAATACAAGCTCCACAGCGGCTGCAGCCACAAACACACATTAAAGCAAAAAGAGAGCTACACAGTTTTTACACACCGCATAGTGCAACACACACACACACACACACACACACACACACACACACACACACACACACACACACACAACACTACATTCTCATCTGGGCAGAAAGTTTCATCCATCAGTGACTTTGTTGTTGTACTCAACTTTCTGAACAGGCAGTCTGTGAGCCTTGTGCACTGCAAAGTCCTCCACAATCTGCTCTAGGATCAACTTCTCTGCTCGTTCGTTCTCAATGAATAGCTAAATTACTGATTTTAAAAATGCTCAAAAAGTACACAATAAATAACTTTAACAAGAGTAAATGAAATGGAGTTTAAAACTGTTTTGAAGTTAAAGAAAGGCATGCTAACTGTTTCCCCCTGCTTCCAGTCTTTGTGCTAAGCTAGGCTAAACGCTTCCCCCACTTATCTCTGTACACTTGTCTTCCTTCAACACAACATGTAGTTTGTTGCACTGACACCATCTTGAAAAGTAATACAAATGTAGCTGACCCAAAGAAGATGCACAGATGAGTTCAAATGACTTCAATTCTAAGAGTGTAGGTGTCAGATATGTTCAGTTTATATCTCCAGCATATGAGTCCAATGTGATCATGTAATGTTTATCATTACAATGAAATGCTGTCTGGGAAAAGACACAGGCTCAAAGGCAGTGGGGCTTCCTTGTTTAAATAGGGGCATAATGCACTGCCAGTGACAGTTTCTGTATTACTGACAGAATGATTGTTAATGGTTTGTGTGATTTATGAAAATGTTAAATTTGTATGTTTGTTTTGGAGTTTAAAAAGTATGTTGAATGTTCCATGTTTTTAGGCATAGTGAATGAATGCAGAGTTAGTGTGATTGTTATAACTGACTGTTAGGGCCAATTCTATTTTCATGGATGGATATAAAGTATGACATCAATCAATTATATTTTTATACACTGGATGTTGACCTCAGACTAAGAAGTGCCCTGAGGAAACATTTGGCAATCATTGCTTAATTTGGCTGTAGCCTGGCAATCACACAGCCCACTGTTCAAACTCCCGTAATGTATTTTATCACCAACTCAAGGGCTATAAAACATATTATCAGCATATTTAAAGCTGGAGTGTGAGACTGACCATCTGGTGACCTGGGGCAGTCAGAACCATTTGGAGCTCAACACTCTTAAGACAGTGGAGAAGGTTGTGGATTTAAAGAAGAACCCAACTCCACCCACCCCCATCAGCCTGTGTGACTCCCCAGTCGACACTGTGGAGTTCTTCCGCTTCCTGGGACCTCAAGTGGGAGCTGAACATAAGCTCCCTCACCAAAAAAACAAAAACAGCAGAGGATGTACTTCCTGTGTCAGCGGAAGAACTTCACACTGTGAACTTTTGCACATCCCTTGGTTAATATTTTTGTACAGCTCTTCATTTTCATAAAGGATATATTGTACAGATCTTTCTTATTTGATCTTATTTTATTATATTTCTTCATATTTGTATTGGAAACTTTTCCTATTTTATATTGGTATTCTTTACTTTTTTACTGTACTTGCCTTTTATTTGCTTTTATTTTATATAATTTTTATTTTTCTCTACTGTGCTTATTTATGCACAAATATAATGAAGCAAATTCCTTGTATGTGAAAACCTACTTGGCAGTAAACCTGATTCTGACTCTGATGCAGTTGAAATCAATCAGGCCACAAGTTGATTCTTAGTTAAGACCAGAGTAGAGCAAGAGTACAACTCCAGGATCTGCACTGAATCCACTGAGACCCAGCTTATAGCGTGGAGTCAGGTAACTCAATGTGACAAGGGTCCACTACATTCTTTGTCCAGGGTGAAAACATAGTCTACATGATACGAGGTGTTCTTCCATAGGTGAGGAATACAGACATGATACCACAGTGACACAAACTAATAAAAGTTGATATGGAATTCTTATAAGAATACAAAAGCATATTAAATATGGTTATCTTATGAAACCACCTATCACATATATTTATATGTTTCTGCTGTAGCACCAAAACAGGAAATACATCAGTTAAACCAGCTTCAGCTGAAGTGTAATATTCCTCTTCTCCTCCTTTATTCTTCTGTAAGACTATCCAGACTTCTTTTTTTGTTGGAGCTTACTTGACTGATATATATGATATATATTTGAATATATGGCCCAGATAACTGTACGAAGACCCTGATATAAAAGAACTGGTCAGCATGCATCCCATAATACCAACACTGGCTTAAGACATGAGGCTCTCAGTGTCAGAGCCTGTATTTGTTGGGGATGTTTTGTCCTCAGGGTAGGACTAGCTTAGAGGAATGAAACCTGTAAATGTACTTTGTGTGTGTGTGCACGTGAGAGAGCGAGAGAGAGAGAGAGAGAGAGAGGCTCCATGGCAGGGTTTTTACACTGTGGGGCCTCCCTCAATCGGGTCTCTCACACACACTCTCTCACACTCACTCACTCACTCACTCACTCACACTCACTCACTCACTCACTCACACACACACACACACACACACACACAATCCTCTGCTCTAGTAAAGGAGACAGTGACATTTGAAATGGTCATTTTGGCTAAAACCTGGGAGTGTGTAGCCCCAGACTTAGTCCTAATCATAGACTGTATATAAAGATGGACGACGCTTCTCCACTTCCTCCCATTGTAAAAAATGAAGCCAAAATACCCCGGATACAGGAGCTGCCATCTTGCGCTGGTGATGTCATATAGAGCCAGAGTCTGCGCAGTAGTGATCTGCGGTGGATCCGCGGGATCGAGTTCCCGCCTATACAGCCGCCTGAGCCAATCGCGAGCACACTCACAGTTGTCAATGATGACGTGACACCCCGTTTTTTAAATTTATCAGAAAAACGAACACTTGAACAAACATCAGCGTGATAAGAACTACCTAAAATGACAGAAACCATCTTTGGGAAAAATGTATTTGATGTGTACTTTGATTTTTCAGTTTGGCCCATGTCCCATCTGCTAACATGAAGGAGGCGGGGCTTATGACCTATACTGCAGCCATCCACCAGGGGGCGATCGAGATGTTTTGGCTTCACTTTTGGGAAGCTGTCACATCGTCCATCTTTATATACAGTCTATTGTCCTAACCATAAGCAGGACCACATCCAAACACCCTTGTTGTGTGCTATGGTAACCAACAGATGGTGCTGTTTACCTTAGAGAAAACATGCTGGTACTGATGCTTCTGCCAAGACAAAGGAGCCACAAGATCAGTGGCTATGTATTCATCTTGCCAAATGAATGTGTAATAAATACCTTGAAGTGGCATTTATTTCACCAACAAAATGTACATCACTAGGAGTACTCTCTAAAATATATGTCCCAGTGCCCAAATCACAATCGAAAAGTACGTTGAGAGATACTTTATTATCTCAAATGCCAGCCTGTCTGTTACTTAGTATGCATATACCACATATACACACGCACACAAACACATATAGTACAGTGACACAAATCTGGCTGTGTATTAAAGTGAAAGAAAATGTACTAAAACAAAGATCCATAGCATACTGTAAAAATGACCAATTGGATCCAGTCCTTTCTGGCTCAGTTTGAGCTGCTGATCGCATGTCAGTATTTTATTTCTTTTGAGGATATTTGACATGTGCTGCATTTCCGGTCCCCATGTTTTTAAATACTACCTTGCTGCATGTTGAGCCATGTTGAGCCAGAAGAATATATGCTCAAAAGCCCTCTGTCCTAAAGACGGCTACCAGTCACTTGACACAGACCAGGAGCCAGATTTCACTTTGGTCTTGTCTCATTCCATGTCTGTGATTCACGTTGATGGATTGAAGGATTAATTCAAAAATTCAAATTCAAAAATAACATCCAGTTGACAGTTGAGCCACTATTTTAGTGTCAAGATTTGTGGAGATATCCAACTTTAAGTGAAAAGCTTTGTGGCTGCTGACACACTAGCCAGCCACATTTTCTCAATATCAGGGCATCATTGTGCAGCTAATAAAAGCTGTCTTTCTTCTTAAATTAATTACTTGGCTTAATATATGCTTTAACTATGCAAAACAGAAAATGGAAATTCAATGAAAATTGAAATGAATGATTTGTTACAAAATAAGACTAGGTGGAAACCTAGTATATGGTCAGTGTGCTATGTTGTGGCCAGATTGTTACATACAATATCTATTAACTGTTGACTTCCCCTGCTTTTTCATTTGTTTTATCTGCGGGATGTCTCTTGTTTTTCTATGACTCCCTCTGTTCTGAGCGTTTTGTCTGGTCGCTCTCCCTCGTGCCTCTCGCTGCATGGAGAGCTGTTTTCTCTCCTACTCTGCTGAACTGTTACACTGCCTAACCATCATATCCCTCACAGCAGTCAGGGGCGTGTCCAGGGAGTGGCCTGGGGTGGCACAGGCCACCCCTGAAATCTGACTGGCCACCCCAGGTGCTACCTCATTATCCTAAACTATGATTGACTATCTGCCTGGTGGGAGGCGGGACCTTAGTTGAAACAAGTGTATCTTGGGCTGTGCTGCTAGAGGCAGCGCGTAGATTTTGTGGCATTTCACTGTAGCACATTTTCTGTAAGAGATTTGTATTGTAGATTTAAAGTTTTGTACAATGTTGTCAATAAAATATTTTGTCCACACAGGCTTATTTATTTTCATTTAGTTGGTACTTTGTACTGTGACTGTATTGTTGAATGTGCATTGTTATATTTTGTATGCAGCTGACTGTTGGATGTACAATTTCTTTTGGAGGACTTAAAGAATAAAGTATGGAAGCTTTATATGACATTTGTATGGTGCTGTGATTGGTCGCTCTAGTTATCAAATTCTAAACACAGGAATGTAAGAAACTGTGAGATACTGTTATGTTAGTAATTAAAGTAGATACGAGTAGTGGAGAGAAATGGTGAATTAATGCTATTCTGACATACGTGTGTGTGTGTGTGTGCACATGTGCACACACGTACAAACTTCATTCCACCCCTTCATAAATCAGTGCCCCACTTGGGCCCCTCCCCAGTCAAAGAAGTCTGGACATGCCACTGACAGCAGTGGGTTTATGTGTATGGTTTTACTGTCTCTGTGCCTTCTGTGTGCATATGTTGTACTGTGATGCACCATTGTGCTGTGATGTATTGGCGTGGTATGGGCTGGATATTGATTTCTCGTGAAGTGGGTGTGTGCTTGTGTGTGCTTGAGACCCAGTGGGGCATGGACCACATGCTGCTTCGCCCTCATCCCACTACCGATAGCCTTAGAGCAAAGATATATACACATAGATACCGCATTCGTTACTGCTGTTCATTGCAGTGAAGCGTCAAGGTGGCCGCCATATTGGTACAGGGAAGACGTGCCTCCTAATGCATGTAATCTATGGAGCCAGGAGGTCTATTCACAATTAAAATCATCATAACTCACTGAATTTCCAACCGATTTTCAAGTGGTTTGGTTTGTTACAAATGCCAGACATGCATTTATGATACAGGATACTTGGTTAAATTAAAAATATGGGTTTTCATACCAAAACACTTTATCTTATGTAGATAGTAACAGTAATATTACTATAATTTAAAATCAACTTACACTGCGTAATTCTAAGTATTTTTTTTCTGACTGCATTGTAAAATGGCTGCCATGATCTAATCTGGTTCATAATTTTGAAAAATAAAAAAGTACAACAAACACTTAAGTTAAAAGATTAAATAAATTTCAGGCACCTTTACAATTCTGTTTTTAATTAATTACATTACATTATTTCCCAATAATGTATATTGTGAAATATTAATATTTTTAAGTCACACATTAATTACTGAAATTATATATACAGTGCATCAGCAGGGTTGCGCAGAGCTGCAGTGGAACAGTAAGGTAGCAACAGAGATGATTTTACAAATATCATTTTCAGCATTTTACTTAATAAAAATGTAATAAAAATGTTCATCTTTTTTAGTTTAATTTAGTATCAGGTCACTTAACACATTATATTGGCTTAAAAGAAGCATTACTTATTGTGTTGTATCAAATTCAACACAATCATTACAGTCAAATATTGTAAAATAACTTCTCATCTGAAATATTATTCCATGTTGCTTCTTTCTTGAACATCTGGAACATCCAAAAGCAGCACAAAAGTCTGACACTACTTGAACCGGCCAGAACCCCGCTGCAAGATGGTGGTGGCAGAGATGTATCTCACAAGTTGGGTGTGTATCTACATGTATATATCTATGGCATTCCAGGGCGAAACCTATAAGAAATAGAGAGTTAGTTACGTACCATAACTCCAGATTCTACGAGCATAGGCACGGCCCTCTAAGCTGTGGGCCCCACTGGTTCCTTTAACTAGCTGAGTAAAAAGCTGGTTGGGAGCCGATCAGCACTGCACAAGTGAGGGATGAACCCACTAGCGATAGAGGGCTGCACCTATACTCATAGAATCTGGAGTTACGGTATGTCAAAAGAAAACAGCCAAAAACAAGTCTTTTTCCTCGGGATATGATTGTGTAAAAATTGTGGGGGTTTTTTGTTTGTTTATTACAAGGGGAAGTTAGTAGCTGTGAGAACAGGCTGGATTTACAGTAATCATAATCTGCATTTTACAGTTTGTACACAAAGTTTTATGAGACTGGCTTGTCACATCTTAAAGTAGTTGCATTTGACAGCCCTTCTAATCTGACCTGCAGTCTAATTCTAATGCTAAAGTGGTGGCTAAAGAGCTCTATTTTCATGCTAGATTGCTTTCTGATGGTATCAGCCATCACCGCTCCTTCCAATCTTTAACAGGCTCTGACACAGCCTTCAGGAAACATGTGGAGGAGACTTTGACCCAGCTGAGAGGATCTTACTGCAGTCAGCAGGTTTCTCTCTACAGGACGCTGGCAGATGATGGAAAAAGCCCTTCAACTGACATGAAACAACACAGACGGGCCAGATCCCATCTTCCCACAATTCCCCAGCTCCTCTCCTTCCCTGACTTTCTTCTCCTCCTTCATCTGTTTGTCCAGTCCACTCTCCTCATCTCCATCTGGCTCTGCTCCCTCCATCCCCTCTCCCACTCTGCAGCACCAACAGGATTTCTTTCAAGAAAGAGATCAAGCTTAATGATGGTGTTAAGGGCTAAGAGTATAGTTTTAATGTTCCAATGTTAGGATTGCCAATTATGTAATGAAAAAAAGCTTCCAGTTTCAGGACCCTCCTGTTATATATATACCATATGTATGTGAGTAACTAAAGAATCAACATGAATTTATTTTAACATGCATGTCCACGTGAAATCACCATATTTGACCATTTTTGTCAAATATGGTGAGAAATGAGACATGCATGTATGTCAACATACATACGTGTTCATATATGTGTATTGCATTTACTGTATGCTTATCGTGGTCTATGTTATGTTGTCCTTGAATGTGCACATATGTGCACACAAATTGCACCACATACATGTGAATGTATGGAGCACAATGCTTATACTCAAAAAGGTTGACTTGTGTGGTCAGGAATATAATGAAAAATATAATAGTGTTATACATACTGACTATTTTAACCATATTTAATATTGTGTCCTAGCAGTAATATAGGATTGATTTGTATATGTTATCACATGTGTCCATACATGTAGTATACTTATATGCTGTCATTGTATATATTAAAATACATATTAAAACATAGAGCATACTATAGTATGCTGGATAGATGATTCATACAAACTGACCATATGTGGCATTTTTAATGTCAACATAGTACAACACCGACTGTGAGCCAGATCTGATCAACATCACTGTTGGACCTCCCCGATGTTTATGTGTCTGAATGGGAGCAAATCCCTGCAGCAGGTTCAACAGAGTGGAGGCTGTTATATAACCTTAGTGCAGTAGTATTACTGTGACCATAGTGTTGTCACATCATAAAATGGACTTACTTTTCAGTAATTCAATTCAATTCAGTTTTATTTATAGAGCGCCATATCATAACAAAGTTATCTCAGGGCACTTTTTCGAATAGAGCAAGTCTAGACCGACTCTTTATATTTACAGAGACCCAACAGTTCCCACCATGAGCAAGCACTATGCGACAGTGGCAAGGAAAACTCCCTTTTAACAGGTAGAAACCTCGAGCAGAACCAGGCTCAAGGTGGGCGGTCATCTGCCTCGACCGGTTGGGTTGAAGGGGGAGGGGGGGGAGCGGGAGAGAGAGAGCAGGAGGAAAGAGAACATACAGCAGCACAACACAGTTCCACATAGGGATGTAAGGCAATAGATATGGTAATGGAATTGATGTTAACACCAACAGAAACAACACTAAGAGCAACACCATAATAGCAACACTAATAACAAGAGCAACAACAGCAATAGCAGCAGCGGGTGCAGAGCAGGAGCACGGGGGCAGCAGGCGGTTACAGTGATTTGTAACAGTTTTAGAAGTCACAGAGTAATGACATGGTCCTGCTGATAAAGGCGTCAGATCCGGAAACACCTGTATGTGTCATTCTGAAGGTCATGGACAAACTCCAGACAAACTTATTCTCATTATTATTCATATTATTATTGTTATTATTTAGTAACCATATCTTATAATATAGTGGCAAATAAAAAACTGTAAGATATGTCTATGGCATCACCTGTGCTATGTGATCAGCACTACTGAAGCACAAAATAAGTCTCACAGAAAGAGCAGGTGAGACACAGAAGAGCTTTACTCTGCTCAGATCACAATCAAAGAGCTTTACTGGCATGACCACAATCAGATTGTTGTGTCTCGCCGGATTTGCTAATGTATTTCATGTCATGCCTTAGTTTTAGTTTTATGTTAAGTTAAAGTCACTCACGTCTAGTCTCGTCTTGCACTTCCTGTTTTATTTTGTACTCACCTTTCCCTCTCGTTTCAGACCCTGACTTCCTCCCTTTGTGTGATTTTCCCGCCGTTGTGATTGTCTACCCCGTCCCTGATTGGTCTCACCTGTTTTCCCCTACCTCATGTATAAATACTCCTTGTCTCTCTTTGTCCTGTGCCAGTTCGTCTTGTTTAGTCTGTCAAGTGAGTCGAGTCAAGCGTACCAGCAAGTATTCATGTTACCAGGTTTTGTTCCAGTCCGTGTCATTGTTTGATCCTCCAAGTGAGCATTTTTTGTTTGTATTTTATCCTCCTTGTGAGCGTTTTTGCTTTGTACTTTTGTATATCCTCCTTGTGAGCGCTTTTGTTTTGTACTTTTGTATATCCTCCTCGTGAGCGTTTTTGTTTTGTTTCTTCCTCGGTAAAGATTTTTGGTATACCCATATATTGTCTGGAGAGTCGTGCAATTGAGTCCACCAGTTTTGTGTCTGATTTCGTGACACAGATACAACACTGCCAACACACTGTATGGATACTGACATTAGTTACAAACAGTCAGAACATTGTTGAGGAAAAAAAAAAAAGAATCTTAGCATGTTTACGCCATGCCCTTTAGCAGATGAGGGCTCTGGTGGACCATTTCATTGTTTCCATTAAACTAAATGGGATGAAGAATATTTTTAACTGTTTTATTGTTTCTGTGGCTTTTCAATGTGCAGGAAAACAATCTGAAAGCACTAGTGTGGACAGTCACTATCTGGCCACCAGGTCTACAAATTGAAAATGTCTTTGTTAATATCAAAAAAGACATGGTGATACATGTGTGTGTTTGGCTGTCGGGTTGGCTTGGTCTCTGTCAAGGTCACTTCAGTACTACCATTGTTAGTTGGACCTTATTAGATCGGACAACCTGTGGTAAAAGCAGCTTGATAAGCTGCATTCAGTTTCAATTTTTTATTTATATAGCGCCATATCATAAGAAAGTTATCTCAGGGCACTTAGTAGAGCAGGTCTAGACTGACTCTTTATATTTACAGAGACCCAACAGTTCCCACCATGAGCAAGCACTATCACATATGGCAGGGGTGGCCAACCAGTCAGAGACTAAGAGCCACATTTTTTACTGTGTTACCGCAAAGAGCCACATCATACACATGGGCACACATGAACATCACCCCATCCCTTCCTCTCTCTCACACACACAGACCTCTGATCAGCCAGATTTATTGTAAATGTCACACACCAACATGATAATGACAGAAATTGACTCCTACAGTACTAAGACCACAGGCCAGTCATTTTCAACAATGAACATTGTGTGCACTGTCTCACACACACAAACTCTCAATTCAACCAAGTCCACAAACAAAAATATAATAATTTACAATAGCGTTTTTCTTTTACTATGCATGTTGCTTAGTGGGACTTCTGGCATTCCTTGCCTTGAACAATCCTCTTCAAATCTGGCTTGTATTCCGTTGTTGCCACTCGAAGCAATTCTTTCACATGGGTGTCAGTCAGAACAGATCGATGCTTTGATTTCACGTGTTTCAGGGTAGAAAACACAGACTCGCAGACGTATGTTGACCCAAACATTGACAGTATCTTAAGCGCAGCCCATTTGACATTGGGGTATTTTTCCATTGGCACACTTTTCCAGAACTCAATGGTCCCTTCCCTTAAAGCAGGTTTCAGTTGGTCCTCCTCACAAAGATCGATCATCTCCAACTCAGCCGCAGCCTCATCTGTGACTAGCGGGGCTTTCAAACAGTCTGTCTCCGCATTAAATGGGTCGACGAGGAACGTAATCTGTGGCCAACTTGTGCTTGTGAAGTTCAGTCCCTTTTGGAAATTCCTGGTCGATGTTAGCATGGAGTGAGCTGAAGTGGCGCTGAAGATTTGAAGCTTTGAAATGCGCTAATGACGCCTGACATATAAGGCAGAATGGCTTGCCATTACGTTCAACAAAAAAATATAAACTCTCCCACTCTGTTAAAAACGTCCTGTGTTCATCTTCAAATTTTTGTTTTGCTGTGCATTTTTTCCCTGCCATTTTGAGAGCGAACTTGACACAAATTGTTTACTCAAATGATCTTGCCCCTACTGGGAAACTTTGCGATATTTTCATCTCACGCACATGCGCGTTTGACGAAAATACCGTATTGGACTCAAGCGAAGCGAACACGCACATTAAAAAAAACACAAACACAAACTTCGATATGAACATAAGAGCCGCATGAAACCAGGCAAAGAGCCGCATGCGGCTCGGGAGCCGCGGGTTGGCCAGGCCTGACATATGGCCTGCCACTTTTTTTAACTGTGAGCCCCCACCGCAGAGGCTTAATGAGCAGCCCCAGAGTATACACACACACACACACACACACACACACACACACACACACACACACACACACACACACACACACACACACACAGTTACATCTACAGGAACGTTCCTTTGCCATTTCTACTTTCTCTCTTTAACTCCTTAGAGTAACATGGCCTCCAAAAATGTTGTGAAATGAGTGTGATCTCTTAAAAATGTAAATGTGTTGCTCTGGGCCCCCCTTCCCTCCCTTCGAGACGAGCAGATGGGAAGATACAGTTACATTCAAGCTTAATGACCTGGACATAATTTCTGGCTTATGATGAGGTGTCTAGAGTTTTCTGTGGGCCATGGCATTTGCTTTAGATAGTCATGGTCCTCAGAGGATGGATCCTGATAACAGTAACCCTCTGAGGGTTTGTTTAATGATACCCCCAGGCCAAAATTTCTTCTTGTACACAAGAAATATCAAAATCTAATGAGCATTGTCATGAAATTTACTCACACATTTATGCTTCCCAGAGGATGAACCCTTTTCAGAACCTCTATAAACATTACAGCCTCTAGAGACCAGTAGTGGGACTAAAGGTCTTACACTGTCTCCCAACTCCATGCTACACACTAATTCTAAGCAGGTTTTAAGCGTGAACTGTATTCACACAGGAAAAGTAAAATTAAAGGTCTCATGTAATGGGCCCTGTTTAATGTGTTACCTCAATGTTATGTTGCTAAAGGAAATACATCACCCCAAGGAAGTAATGATACCATTCCAAGGAACTTTTAAATATAATCAGAAAGTCAGTATGCCAACAAAATGCTTGATTTTTGAATATGTCACGATGTCGGCCTCTCTGTCTCTCTTTGTCCTAATTACTATATGCTGTCTTGCCTTGTGTTTTCGCTTTCGAACTTCTGCCACCTTAATAGACCTGAACCTGCCTGCCTGCCTGTTACCTGTTATGCAGTCATTAGCTACATTGGCAAATGTATGAATGACGTTGTACCGAGGATTACTGTACGGACATTCCCAAATCAGAAGCTCTTTGTTAATAGGGAAGTCCATGTCAAACTTAAAGCACGGAACAACGCTTATACTCGGGTGATTTGGAGGAGTACAGGACATCCAGGTATGCACAGTGCAAAGAAACAATACAGGGACAAAGTAGAGTCTAACTATCAGGGCTCCAACTCCAGAAACATGCCGTCTTGACTAAGAACTGTTACAGACTACAAAACGAATACCAGCAGTGCTGAGATAATCTTTTGTATCAATGAATGTGTTTACGATGCATATTTTTGGTGAGCCCTTTTGAGGCTTATTAATTATTGTTACATATTTTTGGTGCTGACTTTATTAAGTGGTATTAATGCTACATTAATGCTATGTTAGTACAAAACTACATAAAGTACATTAATTTATTGTATTCTAACTGCCTAAGCAGTATACTGAGCCCTAAGCTTCACAGAGAGATTTAGTAAACCTAACATTTAACATTTTCATTAAAGCTTTATTTAATGGGCCCAGAATTTCCTAATAATTTCTGGGAAGTTTTCTAAAAAGAACTTTATAATTTGGTACTAATTAAAGGGAAAATAGAAAACATTTTCAAATGGTACACTTCCAATCCATTAATTCCAATCCAAAGAATTACTGGTGTAATTTAGAGAGTCATTTTGTGCACAGTGGATCAGCTGAACATTCAAAAATATGAAATGTGTCCATAGAAAAGCTTACAAAGTGACATACGTGGAGAATAATATATATATATATATATATATATATATATATATATATATATATTATTCTCACGTATGTCACTATATATATATATATATATATATATATATATATATATATATATATATATATTCAATAATAAATTACTGATGAAATTGATGATTTCAGTGAAGCAGTTCTTTCAAGGAAATTCCTCTGGAAATCAGCGGCAGCTTATAAACTCACACACTTACACACTGTAAGTAAAATAACAGACCATAAGACCCTTGCCTGTATTTTCCCTATAATTAATACCAAATTACTATTAGTTATCTCCAGGAAATGATTAGGCCAGAAAGTAGTGCACTACTTTGCACCTCCCAATATATCAGGTGCATTGCAGCCTATTGATTGATTATGTTGTAAACACTGTTAATAATTTTCTGTGTACATGATGAAATACAAGATATAGCATATACCAGACGGAGAGCTAATGTCAAACAGTCATAGCTATATTCAGACAATCTTTAGCATTATTTAGAGGCAGTGTGCAGGAGGAAATTAGGAAATCAATCAATAATGAAGCATGTGGGTTAACTCACTTAGAATGTAAAAAGTGGTTCATGGTATTTACAACACAAAATGAATAAGAGACAGAAGGTATGCATTGTTGACTCCAGTACATTATGTTTAAAGGTAACAGCCACTGTCCGTCAAGGTAAATACAGTAGTGTGGTCCATACACTTCATACTGTCATTGTCTCAGAACTGTGCTTCCCTCTAGTGTTTAATATCTGTCAGCAACAGACATAAACACTTCTGAATAGAATAGAATAGTTAGAACATAAAAAAAGGTGCACTTTTTTCTACATAGTAACATGAAAAGCAATATTTGAAGTATTGATCTATGTTAACCTAGTGTTTTTCTGTCTTGGTTTGACTGCTTTTCTTCTCTGTTTACCCTTTTTCTTGCAGGATAATTAGTTCCAAATGGAGGCCATTGTTGTAAAAAGACACCTCAATGTGTGTGATAAAGGTCTGACATTTCCCATCTGAGGAACATTCATTGGCTCGGTGTATTGTTTTGATGTTTGTGCTGTTCGCTCTCACCGCTGAAAGTCAGGAAGCATTTCTAGTCAGAGCTTTATCATTAGACTAGATGATGAGCTCTGACAATGGCTCAGGGACAGATCGATACACCTGGTCGGGGCTCTTTCACTTGCTGCTTTCTCAATCAGTATTCACTGTCAGACTCAGCATTAGCCCAACATGTCCTGTCTGCTCTGCTTGGTCTCTGCTTGAAGGCCTGAGGTGGAAAGGAGAAGTACCCTTTATTTGATTAAATGTCAGTTAGCCAATATATCAGGCTGAATTTTAGAGATGTTTTAGTAATGCTTCACAAGGAATTTGTAAATGTATATGGTGGCTCCATACACTTTGGAGAAGTATATATTTAAAGAATGGGTCATTTAAGAGAAAACTATGACCTTATGGGATCATGCAGTTTCAAATTGGCCAGTTTGAGATTCAATGCTCAAGAGGAGGTTACAAAGTTGTACTCTGCAATGCATGATTTTGAAACACTGTCCTAACTGTGCTTTAACACTGGAAACTAGACTGAAGCACACCAGAGTATGCACTTAAAATCATATGGACACTGCAATGCAAAAACAATGGGCATTTCTCAGAGCAGACATAGCAGGAAAAGCACAGGTAACATTACCATTAATGAGGCACTGTTCCCTTTATTGTGCCAATAAGCCTTACTGGTGAACCAGCATGCACAATACCAGGACCCTGCACTGGAATACTCACAATTAGTGTTATTAAATACACCTGTGTTTTTACTTGTGACCTGTCAAAATGCAGTGAAAAAGGCCTATAGAAATGGAAGAGCCATGCAGCACGGTTTTAGCAAATTGTACACAGTGGTGGAATTGCTCTGGCAACAGCATGAAAAGCAAAAACAACACAAGCAAGTTTTCAAAGCTGCGCTAATCAATATATAAAATAATGAATTAAATGACTATGTGTAATGTGAAAAGTTACAAACCCACAGAGAATTATCATCAGCTCTGCAGTTCCCCTCTGCTCTACAGAGCTTTTTAGCCTCTTTCAGCTCATTGTTTTGTTTTTTCCACAGACTCTGCTTTCACCAACCTGGTTTCCAGCAGCAGGCAGCTGTTGCAGTGAAAAAGCTCAGATAAACTGAATGTCCACTACCTGCTCAGCAGCAAAAAGCAGACAGACACAGTTAGAGACTAGCTGGTGAACATAGTGGAACATTTAGCAGCTAAACAGCCAGATATTTCCCTCAGGAGTTGGTGGAGACCAAACCAAGCTAACAGAGCTAACAGAGAGGGAATATTGGACATCCATCAGGTGACACAAACAACACTTCACATGAATGATCATGTTGCTCTGTGTCTGCTGGATGTGTGAATTGTTTGCCATATTAACTTGCTAAGGTGATAATATGTTATTGGTGTGTTTACAGCTTGTTCTGCTGCCCTCAAGTGGTCAAAAACTATTTGTTTTTTTAGGGGGAGTTATGTGTTGGAACTAACAACAGTGTATCCATCTGCGCAATAGACCTGTGTCAAGTATGATACAATCACCTGATTGCAACTATTTGAGCTGACCATGATCATTTTGCATAATCATTAGATTCCACAATCATGGGAAGTTTTGCAGCGGAATATTATTTATTATTGTTTACAAGTTGATATTTAGTCATGTTTGCCTCAATTCTTAATATCCATCCATCCATTTTCGTCCACTTATCTGGGGCCGGGTTACAGTGGTAGCAGGCTAAGCAAAGTAGTACTGACGCCCCTGTCTCCAGAAACGTTTTCCAGCTCCTCCTGGGGGATCCCGAGGCATTCCCAAGCCATATCAGATATATAATCTCTCCAGCCCATTCAGGGTCTAACCCGGGGTATCCTACCAGTTGGACGTACCTGGAAACCCTCCAAAGGAAGGCGTCAGGAGGTACCTGATCAGAACCACCTCAACTGGCTCCTTTGGACACAAAGAAGCAGTGTCTCTACTCCGAGCTCCCTCCAGATGTCTTGACTCCTTGCTGTATTTAAGGACCTGATGGCTCATAGCAATGGCCCCAGTACCGTAATACTACCGCAGTACCCCTCACAGAACACACCACACCTGGCGCCTTGCCAGACTTCTGCCAGGGATATGGCAAGGCTTCCCCTGAGTCTTCAAACTCTGCCTCCTCCACAGAGGACATGTTGGTCGGGTTCAGGAGTTCCTCAAAGTGTTCTTTCCACTGCTCAACAATATCCCCTGTCAGGGTCAGCAGTTCTCCTCCCCTGCTGAACACAGCCTGAGCCAACCCCTGCGTTCCCTTCCTGAGTCGTCTGATAGTTTGCTAGAATTTCCATGAGGCCAACCAAAAGCCCATGTGGTGTCGCGGCAGATCTGCTGAGAAGTTTAAGTGTGTCATGTTTATTTGTACGTCAAGTTATTCACATATTGTCTTGTTTGGCACTTCCTGTTTTATTGTGTAGGTTCCTTTTGTGTCTGTACCTGACTTCCTCCCTTTGTGTGTTTTCCCGCCGTGTTGATTGTCTGCCCCGCCCCGGATTGGTTTCACCTGTGCTCCCTCACCTTTTGTATATATAGTCCTCGTCTCCCCTTGTCCTGTGCCAGTTCGTCTTGTTCAGTTTGAGTGTCAGTCGGTCCAAGCGAGCCAGCGTACCCCCATGCCTCAAGTTACTGTAAGGTTTTTTGTGTTTTTCTTTGTACTTTGGTTTTCCTCCTTTCTGGAGCGTTTTTGAGTTTTGACTTTGTTAGTGTTTCCTCTGCAAGAGTGATTTTTTGTTGTACTTTTTATCATCCTCCTTGTGAGCGTTTTTTGTTGTACTTTGCATTATCTTGAGAACGTCTTTTTGTTATTCTTGTTTTTTCAGTAAAGAGTTTAAGTATTGAAACGTCTGAGTTGAGAGTCGTGCATTTGAGTCCTGTTTCCCGTGCCACAGTTCGTAACAGCCCAGTGCTTGGATGGAAACATGGCTTTGTGTTTCCCTGCTGCATATTATCTTCTGAAAATAAAATCAAGCGTCCTTCTACATGAATTAACTGTCTTTAACCACTTTTTGGTTACATTGGATGGGCCTACACAACAGTTTTAGAATGAGCTGTTTCAAATAAATCTCTGTGCAGCAGAGTGAGAGGTGAAACACTGTTTCAGAAACTATTTGAAGATGAATTGACACTCCTTTGCATTGACTGCATCATTTCAATGAGTAGCCATTGAAATGAACTACATGGATTTAGGCCTGTGTTCAAAGCCAAACACAGCAGCACTGTGTGGTGTACAATGAACAGAAAAAGACAATTTAATCGTTAATTGTCTATTTTTGAATGACAATTAATCAACTAAAATGTCATGATTGTCACAGGAACCAAACCTGACAAACTCTCTCTGACGACAAGACTCCAGGAAGCTGCACATGCTGCGTTCATATCATATGGGATGGATGGTAGAGATGGGAAGGATTACCATGTTTATGACTAGCACATGTTTACATCGCTGGATAACTCAAGACAGTTGGTCATGTAAAAATGTCCATTGACAGTATAGCACTATACCCATTAAATTTGGGTTTAATTGCCTTAAATGACAGACTGTGGCTGATGTGAGGGAGATTGGACAGCAGTGTAAAACTGCGATAGTGCGTGTCAAGACACCAGCAGTGTGCAGGCCTGAGGGCTTACATAGAAGACAATGGGTGTGGGTGTGACACAGTCTGTATTACCCTTAACACATTGTTGGTTTTAGTCTATTCATGGAGTTCACTGACAATAAAAAATAAATTAATAATGCCAGCCTCATCCTTTAAATGTTTCAAGATTAGTAAATGGGATGTTTACTGGTTGCTTTCTTATGAAATTGAAATAACAGTCTAAAACTAATTTTAAGCACATACTTTATTACATCACATTCACAGATCAGTAGATGTGTACAGAAGAGCAGCAGTCTTTCTGCTCCCACAAAGGAAAATATATCCTTTGTAGGAAATGCTGCTATGTGTGTGTATCTGTGTGTTTGTCAGTAGCCTATGTGTAGGGATTAAACACAGTCGACAACAGAATCAATGTGTTTTCCTTTGACATGCCCGAGCAGGATTGCCCTGGGATCTCCACTGGCTTTCTGCTCTGTCTCTGAACCGAACCTCAAACAATGTTATTTCCTTCTCTCTGTCCGCTTCTATATCTCTTCATATCTCCACCCCCACTTCAATTTCTATCTTTCTGAGATTTCTGGCTACAGCTCTCTCAATTATTTCCCCTAATTTGGATCCTTCAGGTGAACAATGCATGTGGATAATTAATCTTTTATATATACTATGTGTAAGTGTGTACTTCCTGGCAGCAAGTAAAGAAAAAATAGAAAGAAAAGAAAGCCCTTCTTATTATCAGGGGGAATGAGCTTTTAAGGTGTTTATTTTGACAGACAGCAGATGAGTGGAAATTAAATTTTCATCACCACTGATACATAAGAGCTTAAGAAATGGCTGAAAGCCTGGCTGGCAACACGGTGACAGATATGTGTGTGTGTGTGGTGTGATGGGGACTTTGTAATGCCTTGTAAGGCATTATACCAGATGGTGCTTCTGTGGACTTAATGGGGTTAAAAGTTAATAATATATTTTATATATTGCTCTTAAAGTGTGTAATGAGATTAAATATCTCAGCCATCATATTGTCAATGATTTATCAGATGATATCATCAGACAGTGTTGGCTAATATGCTTGCTCGTAAATTCAGCATGTGTTGTGTTACTGTGAAGATAGCTTTATTTAGAGCATTTTGTACCCCGTTATATACTGCCCACGTGGTGTTCCTATAGAAAAAGCAACATGCAGAAACTTAACATGGCCTATAATGATGGCATGACACTGCTTCTTAAACTTCCCATCTGGTGAAGTGCCAGCCAAATGTTCGTAAATGTCGGTGTGCCTACCTGCTCTGCCATAATATATGCACAGATATATGTGCAGGCTGCCTGTCTCAGAGAATGGCATTCTCCTGGCCTTGGCCAACCCTGAGTTGATCTTGGTCAGGTTTTCATCCAGACTATTGCTATGTAGTTACTGTTTTTATTGTGATTTTTATATATTGTTTGTTTTATTTAGTGCACGATGGACCTGTTTGGTGTGTCCTTAATAAAGTCATTATTATATATATTCCTGTGCTCCTAGTATGTATGTCTGTCTAATAATTTTGAGTAGAGATGGTACTGCACTATTAATTTAAGGTGCAACCCTGCTCCGGGGTACTGTATGTATATTGCTTTACTTGTAATTTTGAGTTGAATTGCTTGATTTATATTCTTATTTTATTAGACTTATTTATTTTTCTGTTTATCTGTACTAACAGTTCTGTCTTTATATTCAATAAAGGCTCATCGTACAGCAGCTTATGTGTCTGTTTAAAACATTATTTCACTTGTAAAAAATGCATCATCATATATTAAGAACTGGCTAAATGTAAATTTGAATGTGTTTTATAACAATCTATCACAGAAAGGATGGTTGTATAAAATAAGGCACTGGTCACAGGTCGGTCAGGACCACTCAGTTTGACGTCCCTGTACTGTTTGTCCAGGTGTGTGTGTGTGTGTGTGTGTGTGTGTGTGTGTGTAGGTGAGTGTGTGCATATGTGTGTGTGTGTGTGTGTGTGTAGGTGAGTGTGTGCATATGTGTGTGTGTGTGTGTGTGTGTGTGTTATGCAGGCCTTTGTCTTATGGTTTTGTTGGCTGTCTCATTGAAGTGTCCTTCATATGCCTCTCTAAGCAAACATGCACACACACACACACACACACACACACAACAAACATTCAGAGACCTGCTGTGGTCCTAGGAGACACCCAGAGAGTAGCAGCTGCTCTTTCTACACACACACACACACACACACACACACACACACACACACTCACACCTACACACACACACACACACACACACACACACACACTTCTGCCATGCTTGTTTGTAAGGGTTGGTAAACATTGATACACATCCCTTCACGCAACTGGTATTGTGTGATATGAGTCTCAAGGATTTAATTATTCTGTTTTTTCATTGGGGCTGGTGTAAGTGGTGGTGGTGGGATAAATTAGTCCAAGGATGGACAGAAGGATGGATAGGTGCATAGCATATTCTACTCAGGGATACTCTATTGGAGTCATGGGTAAAGAAAATGATCAACTCATCATAACACAGTTTCTGGTTCTTGGTTTGGTCCACCGTTGTCATGAATATGGGTCTGTAAGTCCCAGTCCAAACCATTCAGGCCTCTAATTTCTTGAGACTGGATGCATGTGTAACAGTTGCGGCCTGCGTTGTGTTAAATGACCGACGACGATGGCAGTTGTCCAGTCAATCAAGTTTATTGGACAATCTGGAGATGATGGATGGACACACACAATGCATGCATGCAGTTAAAATAGTCAGTGGCCGGTGCACACGCCATAGCATGGTGTTTACAGACTGGGTGATATACTGTAATAGAACAATGTATATTAAAAATGTGAAAAACAGAGTAACAATGTACCTGGAGATGATGGATGGACACACACAATGCACGCATGCAGTTAAAGCAGTCAGTGGCTGGTGCACAGGCTAAACAATACAATATATGTACAATATATATGTTAGCTAGCTGCCACATATCATGGTTAACAGTCAGTCATATCATGAAAATAAACTGCAGCCATACACGTATTAACACTGTGCATTAAACATACACTACACATTAAAAAATAGAAGTATGCAATGTTTACACCAATGTAGGGACACAAAAAGATGTAATATATGACATATGTGACAGAGGCTTGCTTAACCGAACCTACCTGTAGCATGGTGTTTACAGACTGGGACGATGGTGGCACGTGCGCCATCCCAAGACAGCAAGCACACCCCAGTTAACCACTAGGTGTCATTCTTTGCTTACTTAACTTGCTGACAATACCAATGAAAGAACCATGACCAGGCCTGTAAGGGGAATTATCTATTTCAACTCCGTTACACATGCATAATCATAACAACAAACTATTATATGTGGAGAGTTTGTAGGCATGGTGGCTGTTTCCGACATGGCTGCCTTATCCTCCTCTCTGCTATTCTACTTTCTAGAGCTAAAATGGGAAATCCTCCCAACCAGCTACAGCTATTATAGTTTGCATTTTTACACTGCATATGAATATATTGATGTCTAGATGTCTGTATGCATTTACACCTACAGTAGCATGCATTTTTTCTGGCTCTTAAATGGAAACTTTGCATTAACACTACCTTTCTCAACCTTGTAGTAGATATTACTTTATTTCTCCAACAAGTGGCCCAGTAGCAGCTGAAAGCAGATAATAGAAAAAGGAAAATGGATAATGGAAAACCTGTAGAAAATAGGGAAAACAGGGAAGTGTAACTTCAGAACTGTGTGGTTATCTGAAATAATACACTGGTCAATCAGATTGCAGTATTGGCCATGGCTGTGATTTAATTGAATTTAATATCATTCTCTCTGTTTCCCGTATGTTGAGTCTTTGTCTTTTGCACACACACAACTACACACACACACACACACACACACACACACACACACACACATCTCTACAGATGTACAGTATGGTATAGCAGTTATCATGAAAAGATTAGCAGAAGCGTCAAACACCTGCAGGACTGAAAGCAAAGTGATGACCGTGACAGGACACTGTCCTCAGGTCATATGCAGCACACTGCATCCTACACACACACACACAGCCCTCAGTGAAAGGTTCTGGTGTTGAGATGAGGGAGTGTGTCGGATTATTGCGACAGGCAATGAATGAAGATGTTGGGCTGTTCAGCCATGGTACAGCTTCTCCTACTGACAACAACGCACAGCAGACACACTCAGCAGACTGCAGCATTCTGACTGGAAGGCCTTGGGTAGTGTGTGTAGAATATGCAGGCAGAATGTGAAAAATGTGTGGTATGTTCAGTGACTGTATTTATCTCTAAATAGTCTACAGAGGGGAGAATTCATCTTTGTCTCTCCATCTCACTGACTGAGAGACTTACATGACCTCAACGGTCCCATGCCAGGAAGTGATGCTATTGACACTGACTGAGAGACAGCTGGTCCTCCCTGAACAGCTCTGTGCATTTCTGTTTATTTCAGTTCTGTACAACATTACTTCTTTTTTATTTTATTATATAGGTTGATATGTTCTTTCAGTATTGTTATATTGGCTATGAATATCTCTTTAAAAACTTTAAGTAAGTGTAATAAAACTAAGGAAACAACACTGCAGGTTGACTGGTGGTGGTCATGGCACTGGGTCACCCTTTTTATTAGCCGTGCTGACAGTTTTGGATTGATTTGGTGAAGTCTGTATCTCTAAAACTTCTGCCACAGTCCAATACAGTGGCCCTGAATTGCATTTGTTTTGTGCACTTGAAGCATTAAAAAATGACCTGAATTGAATTTGAATTGAATTTCTGTCAACAGTTTTCATTATTGGTCATCGCTCTAGTGATTTAGTATTGCATTTCCATAAAGTTGGGGGAGTAATAAGAGACAGATTTTAAGGTCAAAATGAAAGCACCAGAGGCTGGGATATCCTGACTTTTAGTCCCTAGTATGGATCAAGCTCCAAAGACACTGGATCCTGCACTTCCCATAATGCAACTCTATAGCATAAAAATAAATGCCTGTGTTTCTTAAACTTCTTGCTTCTGGTTTGCAACGAAGGCTTTCTTTATAAATATGTAGTCTCCAAGCCCAAGCTGAGATGGCATCACTGTGACATCATCAGGGCTGAGTAGTACAAACCATTACAAGTAAACTGACCTTGTGTAAAATTGGTGGAGTGCCCCTTTAATGAAGTCCTCTTGCTAAGTGTCATATAGCCTGTTCCAAATCAATTTTATATAGTTACATCGCTGATGATTAAACAAATTCCATGCCAAAGCAGTGTCAATGAAGAACCATGGAAAAAGTGAACTATTCATTTTTTATAATGATGAACTCATATACATAGTGCTGGACTCACAGTTCCACCTGACATCACCAACAGCTAATGCTTCTGTTTTTAATCAGGGTTTTCTGGATGAAAGCGAAGTGAAGCGAAGTATATCTGATCACTGGGCGGTGAAGGTGGACTCCCAGTCAGCAGAAAGAGGGTGAGTGTGTGACTGAGCAGCATACACCGATCAGCCATAACATTATGTTATCTCGTTACAATGGCACCTGTCAGTGGGTGGGATATATTAGGCAGCAAGTGAACATTTTGTCCTTGAAGTTGATGTTTTGGAAGCAGGAAAAATGGGCAAGCGTAAGGATGTGAGCGACTTTGACAAGGACCAAATTGTGATGGTTAGATGACTGGGTCAGAGCATCTCCAAAACTGCAGCTCTTGTGGGGTGTTCCCGGTCTGCAGTGGTCAGTACCTACCAAAAGTGGTCCAAGGAAGGAAAACTGGTAAACCGGCGACAGGGTCATGGGCAGCCAAGGCGTATTGATGTGCGTGGGGAGCGAAGGCTGGTCCATGTGGTCCGATCCAACAGAAGAGCTACTGCAGCTCAAATTGCTGAAAATGTTCTGATAGAAAGGTGTCTGAACACACAGTGCATCGCAGTTTGTTGCGTATGTGGCTGCGTAGCCGCAGACTGGTCAGGGTGCCCATGCTGACCCCTGTCCACCGCCGAAAGCACCTACAATGGCCACGTGAGCATCAGAACTGGACCACGGAGCAATGGAAGAAGGTGGCCTGGTCTGATGAATCACATTTTCTTTTACATCATGTGGATGGCCGGGTGCGTGTGCATCGCTTACGTGGGGAAGAAGGCAAGCCAGTGGAGGCAGTGTGATGCTTTGGGCAATGTTCTGCTGGGAAACCTTGGGTCCTGCCATTCATGTGGATGTTACTTTGACATGTACCACCTACCTAAACATTGTTGCGGACCAAGTACACCCCTTCATGGAAACGGTATTCCCTAATGGCAGTGGCCTCTTTTAGCAGGATAATGCGCCCTGCCACACTGCAAAAATGGTTCAGGAATGGTTTGAGGAAGGTGTTGACTTGGCCTCCAAATTCCCCAGATCTCAATCCAATCGAGGATCTGTAGGATGTACTGGACAAACAAACATGGTCCGATCCATGGAGGCCCCACCTTGCAACTTACAGGACTTAAAGGATCTGCTGCTAACGTCTTGGTGCCAGATACCACAGCACACCTTCAGGGGTCTAGTGGAGTCCATGCCTCAACGGGTCAGGGCTGTTTTGGCGGCAAAAGGGGGACCTACACAATATTAGGCAGGTGGTCATAATGTTATGGCCGATCGGTGTATGTGTGCAGTAGGTGACATCACAGCCATAGGCAGGGCATGTAAAGTGGGTCGTACTCTGGGTTGGCGGTTCGATCCTCAGCTCCCCCAGCCCAATAGCAACACCACCCACAATGAAGCAGGTGACACATGATGTTTTGAGGAAATTATTCATATTTTTGTATTTTACAATTTTTCTTTCCAAAATATTGCAAGAAATGTGTCTGACTTTCTTTAGGCTTTTAGTCTTTGCCTGATGCAACAGCAGTTAAACACTAAATCTAATCTAACAACATGTAAACATGGATCACTACAACTGTCCACTGAAACCACTGACACATTCCTGAGAAACACATGCTGATCACAGCTTTGTAGCAGCTTGCATTCAGTGTTTTGTGCTGTAATCTGTTATATTACATTCCAGTCAGCAGAAGCAAAACCAGCTAAATATCACTGGGGTAGATTTAAAATGTCATGTTTTAGACTTTGACAACAGGAACAGTGCCAAGTCATTTAGTGTGTAATCCCATGTACCAACATAGAGGAGGCGAGCTGAGGACTGGGTTAATTGGTATTGTGGAAAACAAACACATGCAGCATTACTGAGGACACACTGTAAACAGAACAGAAGAATAAGCGCCTGTTAAAAACAACAGCTAACAGTGGGTGCCACATTACTGTGATAAGGCCAAGGTGGAATCGTTTTCAAAAACCGTCACCTGGTTAAAAGGAACTGAGTAGTGTACCAGAAGAAGATTTTATAGTGAACAGGTTTTTAGAATGACAGAATCCACAGAGCCCTGCTCTCCACAGACAAACAGATCCACCGTAAACTTTTCCTTGATGGTCAAACTGATGTACAAAGCAGATGCACAGTTGGAGGTCTTTAAGCTCCTGGGCCACAGCAGACTGTGGTAGTTGTTGGGATGGCAAAACATAAACAGTGTGTTTTATACATTATGTGTTCATTTGCTCACTACTGTTTGTAATTGGGATTCCTATAGGATATGGGTACATACAAGTCTATTCATATCCAACAAATTTGCAACAGCAAACACATTTTGAGAAAGCATCATGTTTGCTATCAACATAATAGAGATGTTGTTAATGAATGTATCTGTCAAGTCACAAAGATGTTGATACTGAACGTATCAATTAAATGTTCACTGACAATGTATTTCATTTGTTTTCCTCCAAAATATTAGATACCAGAGCAACACAATATCTGCTTGCAGTGACTACAGCATTCTTCAACCTTTCATGCTTCTGTTTGGTTAAAGTTAGAGAAAGATCATAGTCTGGTTTATTACAGAAACAGTCTGCATTGACTTTATTAACTGAAACCTTTCTCAAACATGAACCAAAGTGCTTTGTTGTCGAACCCTAACCACACGGGAGTCTGGATGGGAAGCCCAGACTTTGCTGTCAGACTTTGAACATCACCATCCATTCAGACGACCTTCTTGCCACTCTGGTGGGCTACCTAAATGTAGCACTTCATTCACTCCAAAAACACTGAACATAAAAAACACATTAGCACTATATAAATGTCATTTCTAAGAGACAGTGAAAACATGAGAGAAGAGACTTATTGATACCACCACTTCTCATTCAGACTTTTACATGTGCTGTCTCAGAAAAGAAAGGATACAACACGAGCGTCAGATCCAAAACCATATGCTTAGCAGATCATTAGCTGATGAAAATAAACCCTTTTAGGCAAAAGTGCCATCCATATGGCATAATCCAGGCATAGATAGGGTTATTTTTCAATACCCAATTCTATGCAAACCACATCAGAATGTTACAAAATGATGTGTGAAGTGTGAGAATGTAAAGTTAATATGGCAAAGGGACCTGGAAGAAGAAATGTCTGCTCATATTATCTCTAGTAGTGGTAAATATATCAGAGAGGAAAGGGGGACTGCTCCATGATGAAACCTTTATGGGGAAAAATACTGAACTACATGGTAGAGGGTGCTGGGATTTGTACAAGTAAACCCTCTGCTGCACTGTGGCCTGGGATTGGATGTCACATCATGCTGCATTGAGACTGTACAGTACACTTCACTGAAGAGTTTAAAAGTCAACGACCAAAAGAGCAGTTTACATGTCGGGGAAAACTATATGCAGCCACACATACAGGACAACGTGCTGCTTCACCACAGCCATAGATACTAGCATTACTAATGTCTGCTTTGTCCCACCAGCAATAAAATATTTTAAATTCAACCTTAGCGTTTCATTCAGTAACACTCCAGATAAGCACATCACCACAGCCTTAATGAGCAAAAGCAGCTAAAAAACAGCCTACACTGTAAAATAGTGTCCAGCACAGAGGAAGCCCTGTGAACGTAGTTCAGTCTATGAAAAATAAATACGGCACTGCTTGCAAACATTGTTACATACAGATAAGCAATGCAACAGAAGTAATGTCTATAGGATGTCTAGCTGGAGCTGATTTGTAAGCCCAGTCCCTGATTAGGCTTTTAAACAAGTTAAAACAAGCAAACACATGACGAGATGACACACAATCTGGATAAACACAGGACAGATAAAACCCACTGTGCACATGTACATATGCATAGATCTATAGGTCCATGGCATATAGGTGTGCTAGTGTGTGTGTATGAGTATGTATATAGTATGTAAGCATAGATTTGACTGAGTGAATCCAATCAAAAGTTGTTCAGTTGTTCACGTCTTTTCTTGTTCAAGCCATTGTTTTCACGTGTTCCATGAAAAAGATGACTGACCAAAAGTTGTTCTGTGCCTTGGAACTCTCTGGTCATGACTCCTTCACTATTATATTTCTATATTTTATCAACTGAGATTATATCTGGGGCAAGGAGATTTGTAAAATAAACCAATACAACTGATTTGCCTCATTGTAAGTGAGCACAGAGTTGACAGAGTATGGTTTCTTTAGTTTTTCTAAAGGCTCAAGGAGATGGTCTCATCACTTCTAGAAGCCAGTAGTCTGGGTAACTAATAATAATATGACAATTAGTATTTTACATACGGTGTGCAGTTAGTATGTAGTATGAAACTGGACACATCACAGGGTTATGGCCACTTTTATGTCTCTGAGGAAAAAGCAAACAGGAGGGGACCTAGGACAAGGCCTTGTGGCACGCCACAGGGAATGGGCCAAGACTCAGTCAGGTACCCACAAACCTCAACCTGCAGCCCCTTCTTTACAGGTAAGGTGCCAATCATCCAAGAGCTGCATCTTTCATGTCAAGTGCCTTTATTTTTAGAAAGAAGAATTCCATTGTCATGTCTGACCTGCTTTTTGCAGAGACCACACGGTTCTTAGATCAGATTGTCTCTTTATTGAATCTGATTAAGGTATAAAAGACATGTTCCATTGGAACCTAAAACCAGAACATAAAGGACGCTGTGTTTGCCAGTGTACCAAATTGCACCTCGAACAACTCTCAAACATGTAATGGTAGATGGAGTATGTGTAATAAAAAGCTGGCACTGGATCAAACCTGACAGGCAATCTTCTTTAACGCTGTGGATCCTAAATCAAAGCCCTTCTACTGAATGTCAAGGTTAATTCCCTCATCCAGTGTAATGAAATGATTCCATATGACACCTCCAATTGGTGCCTTTGGGGCCCTGCCCACCAGAGGAGCTCCCTGTCACACAGGCTTTAAAACAGACATGAAAGGGAAATGAAACTGGCAAGGCCACATTGACCAGGAAAATTACTTTTTGTAAAAAATCCCTGCAGCTCTGCATTCTTGTGTTATTAATTAGGATTATGTGGTGGTGACGGAAAAACACAAGTACAAAATAAAAAGCTCTCCTATATATGTCTCAAAACAATGTATTATATATTATATTTTTATACAAATGTAAATGCTTTGCACAACAAAACTGTAATATTTGGATGCTGAGACAGTAGCTAGCCAGTTGCCATGTTTATGTGGCAACCAATCTGCCATTTCCCTGCTCCCCCTCTCTCCATGCTCCACTAGTTCAAGTGCCTCCCTTACCCCTCACCATCCCCTAAAAACCATCCAAATACCCTCCCTCCTTCTGACACCCCCCCTGGTTATATCAACCCTGTTTCCTAAAAGCGATGCTCATAAAGGGTTTTGCCCAATACATTTTTAGGAAACCTAATTGCTGCCTGGATTATGTTCACTGGCAACATTGTTAGTGTTCAGGAAGTGCTATGTTCTTGTACCGCACAGTTGTTGGTATATTTTAGAACCTGTGTTGTTGGCTGAGGTTGCTTTGTTTGTTTCCCTGTGTATTTTAACGCCCTGATCAGGAGTAGCGCTCCTAATTTTGCTGTATCCTGTACAATGACAGTAAAGGCTTTCTGTTCTATTGTATTTATATATCTTTATAGATACTTTTTGGAACTCTACTAGAGGGATATCTTTAATGCCAAAGATATTCCCTCACTCTAACACGTCACTCCAAAATCTTCCATACTGAGAGTGTAAGGTTAGTTTGAGATCTGGTGACTGTGAAGACCACAACATATGATTCACATCATTTCATCCTCATCAACCATTCAGTGAGCCCTGTGACCTGGAGAAAACTTTTGTACACCCTGTTTATGTGCCTTTCATTTGTCATGTTCATTTATTTAGAAATAACATGTTTATAAGTTTAATAAGTTGAAACGTTTTAGTTTAAACTTTTATAAACCTTTATTTCAGTTTTATTGTTGTTACTCTGAAAGTTATTTCAAAGTTCAAATATTTTGTCCCTTACCTGTATCTCCACTGAACACACAGAGATGAAACTGACATCAGTCCTTCTATCCAACATGGCAAACACCATGTCACTGTGTTAAGTTAGGTTAAGTTATCCTTTATTTATCCCCACTGAGAAATTCATTCTCTGCATTTGACCCATCCTAAGTGTTAGGAGCAGTGGGCAGCCACTGTGCAGCACCCGGGGACCAACTCCAGAGCTAAGCCAGTGCCTGGGTCAAGGGTGCTGACAGGGATGTGTGGTGACACAGTTAGAAAGTCTATATGCAGAATGCTTCATCCTTTTTAACCCGTGTTATATTATTCAGCTTGCAGTTTAGTTTGGGCAAAGCAGTAGGACGCTCGGTGTGCATCTGGTTTAGCCAAATGTCTAGCAAAATCCCATTACCAACGTGTGACTTCCTCTGTGTGTCCATGTGCATGTAACAGTCGTCTGACAGAGCAGAAATGCTTCAGGTCTGACCAATACAACCATCTGTACCAGACCGTGTAACAGCTCACAC
Source organism: Macquaria australasica (assembly GCA_005408345.1). Lineage (NCBI taxonomy): Eukaryota > Metazoa > Chordata > Actinopteri > Centrarchiformes > Percichthyidae > Macquaria > Macquaria australasica. Next base: position 64,266 of record SEMN01000156.1, on the reverse strand, counting down.
TTTAAGTGCATAACTTACCCGAACGCTAAAGTGAGATGATGTAGATGTTTATTTGATCTAATTAGGAATGCCATGGACCTCTGTCTTCATGTTGCTCTTGTCTTTAAGTACATTTCAGAAAACTGCTCACCCTCTTGACTTCCCCTGGTGGTGATTAAAGAATGAAGAACATCATCTCAACAGTCTATTCCAGCTGTCGGAGTGATCTCAAATTGATGCTTCATTATAATATCCCTGCCAAAATAACAAATCCGGGATGCACAGTCCTTTAACATCTGCCACCGGACCAAACAGTGTTCTTTATGCAACCACAAAACATACAAGAGAGTAGAAACAATAATCTTGTCACCCTGGCACCTCATTATACACCACTGAGGAGGTCAATAATCCTTTCAGTAAGGCCTCTTAATGGGAGCCGGCTTTTAGTTTAGATTGAGGAGCTTTGAATTAGCTGTCACTGATAGCTGTCACAGCAGATTACAGACACACTCTCCACTCTGCTGTCAAGGTCACACTGTAACAGCGCTGTTTGTCAAGATGATACTAACAATAATTCTGGACTCATAAACAGCTTACAACATGAGATATTTATGTTGTTTTACCATCTTTTTCTGCCTGTCTCCACTATATGTGTGTTATAAGTTTGGCATTAAGCTGCTATTACACAACAAGTAACACAATCCCATTTTTCCTCTTGGGAAAATAGTCAGAAAAGACAACTGTTACATGACATAAGAGTGGTGCTACAGAGAAGACCACTGTCAGTAAACTCCCTCATATACTCCCAAAAGGATACTGACAATAACAATGGATGCGCACGTGGTTCTGTACATCTCATGTGTGCATGTGGAAATGTTGTGCTTACAGTTATGTAACAGAAAAAGTCACAAACATTGATTGTGTGGGGACAGGTGTGCTCAGTAGTTGTGGAGCTCTCTGGACCAGCGTGTTGGAGGAATGGATGGGCACGGTCATTCTAAGGCTGCGTCACCAGTGGGGCACAATGTAAAAACTGAATACTAATAATCATTTCATCCAGTAGCTTAAAATGTACTATTGAAATTAATAAATAGTAAATTAACAATAGGCAATAATAATACCTAACTAATTATATTATATAATGTTACACTCAATATAGGTCACAGCTCAATATGCAGCTTTTTCAAATGTAGTCATTATCTAAGATGAGATTTTCACAAAGAAAAATTAATCTGATTTATGATGTGGCAACGCTATGATTAAAGTTTGGTTAGGTTTAGGGAGACATCTTGGTTTGGGTTAAAATGACTAGTTCCTTATGGTTAGGCAAACATTAATACTTAGTTTGGGTTAGGGGACCTTTGTTGTCATGGTTACAATAATAACCATGTGGTTAAGGTTATGGAACAGTAGTGGTCATGCTTTAAAAACAATGTTGACTGTAGGAAACAGGAAACAAATGTTTTGTTGACCCATCCATGCAACCCGACCTCCTCTCTGCGCAGACTTTGTTGTTCTACAATAACGTCACCTGACCTCCTTCAGAGTTTTATAAAAGGGTTTTTAGTTACCTGGCAAAAGAAGTATTACAGATAGTCAGCAGTTTTGCTTTCAGGGATCTTCCCCAAAGCCCTGAAAACTGCAATAATCAACTGCAGACACTTTTAAAAATGGCTAATCTGGATGCATCTGTACTAAACTACTACAGGCCCATGTCAAATAACCTGCCATTACTTAGTAAAATTATTGAGAAAGTTGTCAACTCAGCAACTTTCTGGCAGTAAATAACTACCTTGACATTTTCCAGTCTGGATTTAGGCCCCACCACAGAACCGAGACTGCTCTTATCAAGGTTCTGAATGACATTAATCTCAGCATAGATTCTGGTAAAGTATCTGTCCTCGTGTTATTGGACATGCTGCATGTGATACGGTTGACCACAATATTTTAATAGACAGACTTGAACACTGGTTTGGTCTCTCGAACATGGTCCTGAATTGGTTTAAGTCCTACCTTCAAGACAGATATACTTATGTATCAATTGGTAGCTGTACATTAGAGCATCTCCCAACAATGTGTGGAGTTCCACAAGGGTCGATTGTCGGACCTCTGTTATTTAATCTTTACATACTCCCATTAGCTGAAACTATTCAAAATTTTATGGTTTCATATGACATGTACCCAGATGACACACAAATGTCTCTTTGGGACAGTGCATTAAACATATGTAGCTGGATGTTCCAAAATGTTCTCCAGTTAAATGAGGACAAAACTGTAGTCATTGTTTTTGGGGCCAATGAAGAAAGACCTAAAGTCTGTGCTCACCTTAATAGTCTGTCCTTGAAGAGTAAAACTCAAGCTAGAAACCTCTGTGTTATCCTGGATTCAGACCTAAATTTCAGTAGTCACATTAAATCAATAACAAAATCAGCCTTCTACCACCTTAAAAATATTGCAAGGATCAGAAACTTCATGCTACATGATACATTCTTCTATCTCTAGCAGGCTGGACTACTGCGATGGATTGTTCACAGGTCTGTCTAAAGGCCAGTTCCGACCAAAGATTCGCGATAATTTTAGAACGTAAGGCACGTCACTTGTTTCAACAGCCAATCAGCTCATAGCAGTCAGTTGGTCATCTCGACCCTCTTGTTGTTTTATGTTTTTGCCGTCATCAATACTAGAAATGCAACTGTAGCAAGTAACTCACTATCACTATCCTCATTCATGTTTTAAGATGCTACAAATTATAACCAGCTACAAAAAAGCCTGAAAAGACAGCAGATAGAACGGATGTACAGAGAGTCGTTGCTGTACACTGGAAAAGATACACTGTCTCATCTAGTCGCATTGGTGTAAACTGGCAGCGCATTGCAAGTAGTTGCAAGTTTCAACTCGTCGCAAATCTTTGGTCTGAACTGGGCTCAAGACTGCAATCAAACAGCTTCAGCTGATCCAGAACGCTGCTGCCAGGGTTGTAACAAGGACCAGGAAAGCTCAGCATATAACTCCAGTTCCCAGAGCGCTACACTGGCTACCAGTTTCTCACAGAATCAACTTCAAAATTCTACTGCCTGTCCATAAATCACTTAACAGTTTAGGTCCAGGATATTTATCAGATCTCCTGACCCAGTACGAACCTTGCAGACCTCTCAGGTTGGCTGGTTCTGGATAACTGGCTGCTCCCAGAGTCAAAACTCAGTGTGGTGAAGCTGCTTTTAGCTTATATGCTGCTCAAATGTGGAACAAATTGCCAGAAGAGCTAAGACTTGAGACAATGCTGACTACTTTCAAATTCAGGCTAAAGACCTACCTGTTTACCATTGCTTTTAATTGATTTTCTTTTAAATCAAATCTATTTATGTTTGTTTTAGTGTGTTTATTCAGTTATTTTTATCATTTGTTTCTTGTGCTTTTGCCTGTGTATTCTGTAAAGCACTTTGAGTACGAAATGTGCTATATAAATACATTTGCCTTGCCTTGCCTTGCCTTGCCTTGCCTTGCCTTGCTCCTTTGGTCCCATCAGTCCAGACCAGGCAGAGCTGGACTGCACTGACCTGGGTCCACTGACTTTGTGTGCTCAATGTGTGGAACTAATCTCAGTAGTACATTTCAGACTATGCGTGTGTGTATCTATTTAACCTTTGGCATGTGTGTTTATCCAGGAAGAAAACATAGCCAGAGGGCAGTGGAAGAACTGAGGCTGAACAAGCTGTCAGTACATACTTTGTTATGCAGTCAAACACTCTCTGCAGGAGATAATGAAGCCAGTCCCATCCAAAACTCCTGCCTTCCCTCACCCTCTTCATCTACCTCCTTCCCTCCCTCCTCTGGGACAAGGGCATTCAAACTGATCCGATAGATATCCTGAGAAGCAGACTCACTCTAAATTCATTGACAGACTCATTGATTTAGGTGTCAACAGGGCACAGCTACCTCTGCTTCTGTGTTTCTGTTGTTTGGTTTGGTGTGTGTGTGTGTGTGTGTGTGTGTGTTTTCTTAGGGTATTAAAAACTTAAAACCTTTTAGATGACCAAACTCAGTGTGACTGACTAATTATTTATATACTGTACATCTACGTGTGGTAGAGGCTCCACCACATTCATGCTGTAACTTAGCTATGGGACTAGAATCATGTCCATTCATTTAGGTGGGGGAACTTTTAATAAGGATAGAATTTCAGGAGACCATCCAACCAGAGAGATGTATCTATTTGGAAGATAGCTGTATAGTTGAAAACAGACAGCCTTAAATCAGCAGTTAAAGCAGAATCAAAGAATCAGAACCCAGGAATGTAATGCTGTACATGGCGAAGGATAAGGGCCAATAGAAACACTATTGAGAGACCAGCAGACCTTATGTCCTAATCAAAGCCAGCTACTGATCTGGCTGCTGATAGGCCAGCAGTTGTACATGAAAGGCCAACAGGAAGCTTTCCTTATGACTTTCCCAGATGGGCTACTCATTCTCCTGGAACTGTTTGAAACTGTGATGAAGTCATGGTGTGATATTGTCCAGCAAATGCCTTTGTAAGTCAAACATTGACTTTATCATAAATAATGACATTTGCAACCCTTGAGTTAAACAAGACTAAGAGTCTACAGCCATACGATTGGCTCTGAGAGTGGTGCTTTGAGCCAAATGTTAACATCAGCATGTTAACATGCTCACAATAACAAAACTAACATGTTGATGTTCAGCAGGTATAATGTTTACCATCTATTCTACACCATATTAGTTTAGCATGTTTGCATGCTAACATTTGCTAGATAGCAGTAAACACAAAGTACAGCTGAGGCTGATGGGAATGTCATTAGTTCTGAGGGTATTTGGCCATAAACAAAAGTGTTGGACACATTAAATTGTTGACCTGATGATGGCGTTAGATAAAAAGTCAGAGGATCACCAAAGTTATTACAATTCATCCTGAGGGGAACATGAACGTCTGAACCAAATGTTGTGCCAATCTCTCCAGTAGACAGTTAAGGTACATGAGAAAAACAATTCCAAAGAAAACCAGTGAGTTATGTACTGTATTGTAGAAGATAATTATGTTGTATGTTACATTACATTACATTTATTTAGCTGACACTTCTATCCTAAGCGACTTACAATAAGTACATTCAACCATCAAATATGCTGAACTGCTTCATTAGAAACAATAAGAGATAGAGAAAGAGTTGAGTTTGTATAGGCCAAGGTGCAGTCTGAACAGGTGAGTTTTCAGTCTGAACAGGTGAGTTTTCAGTCTACAATGGAAGATATGTAGAGTTTCTGCTGTCCTGATGTCGATAGGGAGCTCATTCCACCATTATGGATCCAGGACAGCAAACAGTTGTGATTTGTGGAGCGGTAGCTGGGCCCTCCTTGTAGTGAGGGAGTAGCAAGCCGATTGGCAGTACCAGAGCTGTACACTGCTGAGGTGTATGGTTTGACCATGTCCTTGATGCACGATGCAGCCAAGTACCAGCCAAGTACTTAAATCAAATTTGAGCAGCCACCGGTAGCCGGTGCAGGGTGCGGAGGAGCGGTGTAGTGTGGGAGAACTTGGGTCAGGCTGCTGCAGAGGTCGGATGGCACACCAAACAGGAGCGAGTTGCAGTTAACAGCTGGTCATCCAGTGTCATGCCCAGGTTCCTTGCAGTCCGAGCCCAGGGACACCACAGAGTTCTCTTGGTGTATGTGAGTACAGCATCTGTGTGATGTTCCCTGTCTTTGTTCAAAACACACATAATCCTTGTTTGTCCATTTGTCAGTAGATAGATCACATCACACTCATATGTTCACCTTGACCTTGCTCTCATACAGAGCAACGTCAACCTTTGCTGATACTGCACACACACGCACACACACACACACACACACACACACACACACACACACACACACACACATACACACTACACATATATATACAGTATGCAGCATATATTGCTCATAAGTTCAGCAGTGCTGACAGCTCATGATGATGTGGGAAAGTTCACGTAACCTCTTAGTTTGGTCTGAATGTCTAGTTAAAGGTCAGCATGCAGCTAATATCATCAATGCATCAGCATTAGCAAGGTGTAATGTTAGTTAAGTAACATGTTATTTACACCTAACATATTGCATAAGGTGATATTTAGGTTTACAGTACAGTTACTTATAATTGCTGTAGTATTATCCGTTTTGGAAAGCAGTGTGTGTTTAGGCACACATGAAGAAAATTCACCAAAATAAAACACCAACATTGACGACACAAGAATATCTGTGACACATGCTTTTATAACCTGGACTCACATTAATTAACTTTGTCTTGCATTTCACCCAACATCAACTAATTTAGCCTTATGCTTTACTACTTAAAACTTTTTTTTTTTTTTACAAGAAACAAGCTAGCTTTGGGTAATAGCCCTTAGCTGTTATCTGACATTATCTTAAAGGGCCCCTGTGGAGTTTTCTTGTAAACATACAAAAGTCATGTTTACAATGAGTATTACTCAGAAAAAAAGCACAGTGTGTATCCCTGAGAGACATGCTGGATGCATTCCTTCTTTATAAAACATTTACAAAGCTGATTACTTTGCAAAATGTTACTTTTTGTGTGCCTTTCGTAGTTAAATGGAGTTCTTGGGGTTGAAAAGGCTGCTAAAGGAAGTGATGCTCCTCACTCCTTGGGAGGCTATGCTCTCCCAATTTCCTGCCAAACCAGGAGTGAGACCTGCAGCTGGAGTTAGCTTCTTATCAAGGAACTTTACAGTCATCAATGTTATTGCTTTGTAGGTAGCAGCAAAAGAAATACAATATTATGTGACTGAATTAATCAATAGTTTATGCTTACGGTTTACCAGGCCGACAGTAGTGCATGTTTTTGGGGTGGGCATGGAGGGGGCAAGTCTGCTCAGGGCCCCAGAAAACCTTGGGCCAGCCATGTGCAACTATAATTTTGAATGTGGTTTTTCAAAACACTGCTTTTACCCAGCTAGGATTTATCAGGCTTTTAGTCATACCACACTCTGTTTTTCACACCACTGCATGGTGTGTACTGAGGACATTTTATTTTACCTGTGCAATGAAGACCTTGATGTTTTAGATGACATTCAATTAGTAGCAGAGAAACCAGGTCAGATCCCCCTGTGAAGACACCAGCTGGCTCCCTGTCTCACAGTCTCTGACACACACACACACACACACACACACACACACACACACACACACACACACACACACACACACACCTACATAGGCTACACACACACAGATGGGAGAGAGTTACAGTGTGTTGTCTGATTAACCTCAGCATATATGTTGGAGGAGGGGGAAGTAGTTGTTCAATAAGACCCATCACAGTTTACCACATTCACAAATCCAACTTTCATTCACTATAAAATACCTTTACCAGAAATTGTTGCAATTTATCCCAATTACAGAATGCACTATATAACACCATGTATGTATACAATTCATGTGATGTTTTGTTCATGGTAAATACATGACGTTGTATTTGTTGCATCATATGGACCTTTTCATAGCCATTAAACGTCCTGATCAATGAGACACACGAGTCTGTTTTCCTTATTCAACAAAAGCGTTCTTCTTCAACACGCCGCCTGAGACACCGTAGCTTTTTGATTGGTCTGTGTTCTGTGAGTTTGGAACATGATTGGTTGACCGGACGGGGCCTGTCTGAACGTGGCTACATCACAGCTGGGCACGTAAACACACCTGGTTCACTGTCAGCTGTCAAGTTAGAAGGAACCAGGCGGAGGGAGAGCACAAGTGAGCTGACCGGCCGTAAAGCTCAAAGCAGATATCGTCTTGTATGGACAGAGAATATGATAAAGTAGTGGAGGAGGAACATTTTAGGAAACCATTTTGATTCGCTGTGCATTGCTGCCTACATGTAACTGTTCTCAATATTTCAACCTCCATTAGCTAATTGTTGGTCAATAAAGATTTTACTTTGAAAGTTTCGACCGGAAACGTTAAACTTGGACTGTAGCATGAATGAAAGGTGACAGTGTTGTTGCCAGATAGTAACTTGAAACATGTACAGAACAAGTAGTTCATGACAGCTCGTCTCTGCAGTCGTAACACCCACTGTCACCTGAGTCCGAACGAGCCTCCGTCCGCTGCAGCTCACTGTGGCTAGCTCTCCGCCAGGTAAGACAAGCTGCTGCCTGCTACAGTTAGCCCATCAGCTAGCCCTCAGCCACACCAAACCCCGCTGCGAAATGTAGGAATTTAATTTGGTCTTGCGTACTGGCCAACGATATGTATATGAAATATAGAAATATATAATATGTATATTCAAGTATATATTTTACGATTTGACTTGAGTCATCCGACAATTCGGCATGCACCCAATACATCAAGCAGCCGGATTAGAATATTATGTAATCTATTTAATATTTGGTTCACCTGTCATTCTCACTTGACCAAAGTACACAACTGGGGGCTTGTTGCATGCAGTGTTAAATCAAATGTGACATTTTATGCCGCTTATTTCTCACACGTTTATCGATTCGGCAAGTGATTTCTATCAGAAAACATGACGCACATCGGTCTGCCCTGTGCACAGGCAAAGCGGCACAGCGCTGCCTGCCAGGGTCCCTGGTCAATCAACGACCAGTTGAACACCACCGCGGACGTTGTCCCTGTGTGACGCGCTGATGTGTTTTCACCCAAAACTGCCTGCAGAGGACAAAATAACTTTGGCTGAAAGCCCCTACTGACCGTGACCCTAACCCTAACCCCTACACATGGTCTATTGTAGCTGCACTCAACAGGTGTTTGACTCTTGGGTTGATTGGCCCTCGTCCTCAGGACTTTCTCCCTGACTCCTCCTGAGAGTTGTGGATTTAGTTTGGTACATCCTGGGAACTAAAAGACACATCTACCCTGCTGCTGGAGCCTAACTGATACATCAGCAGGTCAATACTACTGGCTGATATTAGCCCACCACAGGTTTGTGTTTGTTAGACATTCAAATATAAATGAAATTTCAGGGATTTTTCAAATGCTTTCATTTGGCAGATACTTACAATAATTCAATATTCAACCTGCATTGGAACAAGAGGTGGATGAGCCACTGTTACTTGAGAATTATGATTTGTTTTTCCAACCAAACCTAAACCATCCTAACTTACACCTTTATGATTGGGTCCAGCGTTCACTCAAACCCTCACATGTGAAGACAGGAGGCTTGTGTTTTTACGTTTTTAAGGGGAATTATAAGCTGAAACTGTGGGGGCGTGGACACACCACACTGTCTTTGATTGACATCTGTTTTATTTTATTATCTACATCTGTTAGGGTGGTACACCTTTCCTCTTCTTACATGGAATTTGGTGACCACATGATTCTTAATGTCTTTAGACTGTGGCTGCCTCTTTTCACATAATTCCGAGAACTCATCAAAGAACCAAAATGGCATATACTTTGTGTGTGTGGACACATAATATTGGTTTCTTTAAATGATCTCCTCAGTGTTACTGTTCACAGAAACTCAGGACTATTCTGGATAATGTAACGTTCATATAGGTTTATGTTCCCACCATCAGTTAGAACTATTTAACACTTGCTGTTGCTATGGAGAGGAAGCCACTCAGAGGCCCAAATCAGAGCACTAAATGCTTCATCGTTGAATCTGTGAACAAAAGTCAGTGTTATAGTTGCTGAATTCATACAAAATTGAGAGTCCATTGATGAATTGATTCGCAACTGTAAAATCAATTTTCTCAACACTGTAATCTTCAGCTTCCACCCACTTTGTTATTGGCTGTTTGTTAGTGAATTGCACCCTGGGAGTCGTAGTTTACTTCTCTCCTTCAGATTTTATGTCCACAGGCTTCTTGTACCTTTGACTTTTCATGAAGAAGAAGCAGATATTTTCTAACCCAGTTGTTCATCTTTTGTAAAATAATTTCCAAAATAGCTCCTCCCACTTTTCACCTCTGTTAATGACTGAATGGAACGTAGGTGCATTAGGGGAGAAGCAGCGATGAAATAATGTCAAGCACAAGTTGAATATTTCTTAACCCTAGTAGATGAGAACACCCACTGTCACAGCTGACTTTGCTGGCTGTTTTAACATGTGTGCACAGGGCTAGAAATTGTTGAAATCAATAGCCCAATATTGATAATATTATTTCATATCATCACAATACAAATCCCTTGAAAATGGATAAACAATAATGAATTATTGTCCAGAACGACATGTGCTGGTTGATAATTCAACTGAATGGAAAAAGGCAATTTGGTCATTTAGGATCATCCTAATGTCATATGCTACTGTCTAATCAGACTGTCCGTCTGCCCTGTTAGGTTATCAATATGGCCTCATGGATTATTCAGATGACTGTGGTGCTATCTGTCTTCAGCAGCAGCAGCCAGGGCAAGAGGGACCAGGTGCTGTACTGTTCAGGTAAGTAACCAGTGCTCTGACTGAAGGATTTTATTAGATGAAGACATTGCAGATGCTGTCGTTGTTCAAAGAAACACAACACTTGAATTGCAATCCCATCTGATGGAGGGTAACAAAAGTATCATGTCCAACCATATTATGTATGCAGGTTACCTGGTTGCTACTGTACCTTTGCATAGATAAAGGAGATGAAAACCTGCCAAAAGGAACTGTTGGAAAGTCAAAACTGGGCCACATGTTTGTAGTTCTTTGCAGATCTTTACAGTTTTCCAAGAAATATTCATTGTTGATGTTTAAAATCTAAAACCTACACCATTTTCACCCTGTGCATTAAAAACATATGCATTTTATTGGCAGAAATCATACCATTGACTTATGTTAAAGGCAAATTCTGTTGTGTTATTCTCCAAAATCATTGCTGCGATGTTGGGATGGGGTGCGCTGCCAGAACAGAGTTCAGTAGTGTAAGTGGGCAGATGATAACACAGATTCTCAAAGTTGAATATAAAAAGATAATTCTTGTATCCACTATTTGCAGGTCAGACTGTAAGCAGCTGCACCTAAATGTGTGTCATATGCACAGTATGCAGAGTAGAACAAAGTGAAACCAGGAAGTAGCTCTAGAAGATCTAATGGATGTACACGGTTTACTGTTTGTGTACCTTTTGGTGTTATACCAATACATCAGCCAATATTAGCTTACGGCAGATATATTGGAGCAGTGTCGGCCGTTAAGTAACAGTGAATTATGATGTAACATTCCAAAAAAACTGTCTTCATTCAGAGAGCACTGACATGATGGTTTTTAGACTGTTACATGTCCTGCTCTACTGTCTCACATATCTTGGTCATACTTATCAAAAATGCTTATGAATCAGAATCAGCTTTTTTGGCCAAGTATGTGTACACATGCAAGGAATATGACTCTGTTTTTTTGTTGCTCTCAATGTACTCACACAGAAATAGAAATACAGCTATAAAACAAGGACAACAAGCTGAACAATAGTAAACATCTGTGAGCTCGATATTGTCCGAAGCTCAGTCTCATCTGATGTTATATCTGTTGCAGTTCATCAGATGTCTGTAGCCTAAACAGCAACAAAGTCTTGCATGCTCACTGCTGGACATGTAGGACTCTTGATCTTCTTGTCATTTAATGTATCTACTGATGTTCACTAAATTCCTGACACTGAGCTACAGCTTGTATTGTTGCCATCACTGAGGTTTACCTGTGTTTCCCAGCATGCAAGGCAATTGTGGATGAACTGAACTATTCAATCAGTCAGGTGGACCCAAAGAAAACCATCAACGTCGGCAGCTTTAGACTCAACCCTGACGGAACTATGAAAGACAAAAAGGTACAGTACACTGATGTGCAGCTCTTAGTTACACATAGTGGTTTCAGTGTATGCTGAGTCACTACATCTTTAGAGCTTCTGTTCCACATCAACTCCTGTGAGTTTAAAATGCTCCACCACAGCAGTGCAGTGGGGCATCAACAGGGCCCAGTACAGGAGTCTCTAAGGATAAAACACATACAAGAATGAAAATAAAACAGAGAAATATGCACTACATATCCACAAATGCTGCAAATACCAAAACACAACCAAAACAAACATACAGCAACAGAAAGAAAGAGTGGTCAGCATGATGTCTGGTGTGCTTTATACTATGTTAGATCTAATGAAAGATGCCATCTAGTTGCATTATAGGAAATGTCGGATCCAGTGAGCTTGACCCATGCTAGGGACAAAAGGTCCTGATATCTCAGCCTGTGCTGCACAGATTTTGAACATTGTCTCTTGTGAGTTCTCCAGGAAAAAGCACTGATTTCTGCTATTTTTCAACATTGTTTATGAAAACAGTCATTTGATCAGTATAAAAAGTAGCCATTTTCTTGCTGGGTTTTACTTTTAAGCAAACTTAAATAACATTTTCCATGTTATTGCATCTTATTAACATCCCAATAATATCTTGCATTATATTATTAAAGTATGCTGGTAACTTGAATGCTTTCCAGTCATAGTTTATGTTTCAGTTGATCTGCACACACTGGGCTTGCCTTATTCAAAATAAAGCAACTCTTAAACATTGTAAAGCTTCACATAGATGCTGTGATTCACAGAGAGGCTGTAATCAGTGATGTGGAGGTATCACTGCAGTCCTTCTCTCCTCAGAGTAGATTGATCTCTGGTGTTGCTGTGGCTGTGTGTGTGTGATGCTGTGTGAACACAGTGAGATTATGGATCCAGGTTATTGTTCCTGCTCTAATGAGGTCACGTCCCACTGGAAACTGGACATCCTCTATTGCCTCGGGACCAGGCTATCATGAGGAGTCCAGCTCTGCTATTGATTTCCTGGGCTTTAATCCCTGTTTAGACTGTTACTGATAGCTGCACTGATTGGTGCCAGCGAGTAATACAAGGGGGCTGGATGAAAGGGCTAAAATATCTATATTTTAATGATGATATTCTGTACAGTATGTCTCTGTTTATGTATTATCTGTGAAATCGCGCACGGATTGGTAAACCGAGAGTACAGATTTACATATGGCTCTTTTTTTTCTCAGCTGAGCCCAGGGGGGCTCCGTAGATTGGACTCTGAGGGGCGTGTGGTTTTAGCAAGTTTATTCAGCTGCGTTTGTTCACAGTTAATGTGATCTGGTCTCTGCACGCTCCACTTTGGATTGTAGCAGGTGCAATGCAGGTTCGGCTCTGATGTTGTAAGGCAAAACCTCTAATTTTTCATTTTCATTAATGCCTATGTGAAATTTAACTAGAACTAGAACTAAATTAGAAGTACTACTAGTGCTGACTGATGAGTGATTTAATGAATGTAGCAGTAGCTAGCTAGCTAAAATAACAAGCAGCGCTGCTGCCTGATCGGAAGAGGAACTCCAGCCGGTGTTAGATTTGTGACAGGATGTGGCCTGTTTTACTTCAGTCTACTCTCAAGTATGATGACAGTCAGTACAATTATCACATCAAGTCTATTTTTAAATGTTAATGCTGGCTGTCCAGTGATTTAAACATTAATGGATATCATAGCTAATAACTAGCACTGCTGCCAGATAGGGAGGCTTAAAAAAACAATGATAGGGAGGCTTGGGTGCAATTTGTAATCCTTTCAGATTAAAATATTTTTTAGCAGTAGTGTTAATTGCATGCAGAGGGGAACAGCTGTCCTGGCTCTGTCCTATTGTGGTAAATAATAAATAAATAAAGATCATTAATTAACACATTATATGACGTTTGTTTAATCCTTACTGTGAAGGAGCAGTCCAATCAGCTGTTAAATACTATTTAACCAGGGCGCATTCAGATGACATAATGGTCATGTGATTGAAAATTATATATTACGATGTAAATCTATATTTTGCGGCATATAGCAAGTCTATTGTTTGGGAAAGACATGTTAAGAAATATGTATATTTTTTTTATGGTTTTTTGTTTATTTGGGGAAGACAGCTCGCCTCACAAGGCAGCGAACCAGGCTGCGCTCCCAGCAGCATGCATGGCAGGAAAAGGAAGAGGCAGTGGTAAATGCAGGCTGGATCGACTTTGTCAGCTACAAAGTCGATCCAGCCTGCATTTACCAGTGCACCAGGGGGAGAGTTGCTGACCGTGATGAGGGACTTCCTAATAGCACAACAGGAGAAAGGAGGGCCTGACTGAAGAGCTCCATAGCCTGAGGGTCTCTCTTCATCCTGCTGTCAACCACCGCCAGTACACTGATGGCAAGCAGTCTCAGACTGAACATACCAGCACCTTGGCGCCATCATTTAGATATGACGTCGGTGTTGCCATCACCCCATTCCCAAGACACAGATACCAGGCCTGCCCAGTCAAGGCTAGAATGGATGCACTACTGCAAGCCAAAAATTCCCCCATATCAAATGGTGAGGATATTAATAACTGTTTGTTGGAGTTTGAATGAATTGCCAAGACATGGAAATGACCAGAAACTGAGTGGGCATGTTGACTCATTCCACTCCTGTCAGGAAAAGCGTTGGAGGCCTACACTGCTATGGATGAGGAAAGAGCCCACTGTTACACAGACTTGCAGCATTGCAGACCAAATTTGACATTTAACAAGAGATGTACAGGCAGCAGTTTCGTGCCACCTCTGTACCAGCAGGCAAAACCCACACTGAGACCTACCACCGCCTTAAGGGTCTCTACCGGTGCTGGATTCGGAAAGCTAAGGTCACAGGCTCCTGCTATGCACCCCACAATGAGGAGGAACTCACTGAGACCAAAGAAATAACAAAAAAGGCCTATGAGACTGTCACTGTTAATGGCCAGCAAGTTACAGCACTGTTAGCTGGCAGCTTTACATCCCTAGCTAAAAAATATATTGTGCCAGTAAGTAGCGTGGACTACAGCAGGAAAACTGATAAATTATGTATACATGAGGACAATCATGCCTACCCCAAAGCAGGAGTTACTGTTATCATTGATGACCAGCCCATATAGGCAGAGGTTACGCTAACATGCTTGTTATATTGATGCTTATGTAATGATATATTAAAAATGACTGAAATTGCTCTATAGGGCAAATCCACATCAGAACACAACTTGTATTGGTCCACATACTTGCAGCAGCTTTAATAAAGTGAAAGCAGAAAATGTTTCAAGCATGTTAAACATGAATCATAAACAACGACATGATATCTTCTCTCTTGAGCTGTGATTAAGAGTCTGTCTAGACCTGCTCTATACGAAAAAGTGCCCTGAGATAACTTTGTTATGATATGGCACTATATAAATAAAACTGAATTGAATTGATTTTACACTGATCCTCAACAACCATACAAGGAGAAGAAGCAGGGCTAAGAATTTCAACATAAATCTGATTTTTGAGTTAATGTTCTATCAAAAGTACTCCAGTGATTTTAATATTGCACTTTCATATTGTTTGGGGACTCACTCAAGAAGCACATAGTCAAAATATAAGTAGGCAAGCTTTTGGGGTCATGCTACAAAAACACTGGATCCTACACTGCAAACCAGTAGATGTTACCTTCTCTGTTACCCAACTGAGAATGACTCCTCCACTATGACATCATCAGGATCATTTTCTCAGACTTGTCAGAGCTCCTCCATAGCCCCAGGAAACATTAGACAAGTGTTTGCATAGGCAGAGTAGTACTCCTCAGGATGACTACACGGAACATCATAGTGGAGTGCCCCTTTTAAGCAGCAGAACCATATGTTAGAAGACCTAATAGTTATGTCTGTGCTGTACTCACATGTAGGTTATAATACTACTCATTAATACTAGAATTGCCCGTGGCTGTGTAACTTGGCAACTTAAACCTTACTCCATGATCATAAGATGTCTCTGATGGACAGACACCCTAATCTATTCATCTAACAGTGGAGACATTTTCTTTGAGTGCATTACTACAACCCAGAGGAGTTTTTCTACTGAAAAAAGTTTGGGGCTGTTATCGTGCTGTAGTTACCAGGCCAGGATAGTGTGGTTCCTCTAGAGATGAGCTCCTCCTCTGCCCTTAGATGACACCAACCTCCACCTGTTGCATTGTTTGGTCAATCAAATGTTACTGATCCACAGAAGAAGCCAAACCTTGATCCCATGCCCTCCCAGCTCCCTCCTTTTCAGCAGCTTTTGACCTGGTGTGAATCGGAGAGGGAGGGATGTCACAGCTTATGCCATCAGTGAGGAGGATTTGCAGGTTTTAAGTCTCTGCTCTTTGGCCTCCTCACAGTAGGACTTCCTGGGGGCATGGGGCTGCTCTGTGGCACAAAAGTTAAACCTGCCTGCTGCAACAATGACACATTTATGGCCTCCAAAGACATTGAACTTAGTTGGAGCGACGAGCTGATCTCATAGTGACCGGTGGCAAGTCATGCATTGAGAATGAGAGGATGCACAATGCCACTCTGACACAGTGACACATAATATCATGGCCCAGAAATGTGACTGAGTGAGGTGACACTCTTTAGATTTTTTTAACCTTTTTTTTTCTCTGTTTAATAGTTAAACATTCTGAAAAATATGCTTATTTGCTTTCTTTCTGAGTGAGATGAGAGGATTGATATCACTTTCACATATGTGTGTTAAGTGCAGAGCTGGAACAGGATATGGTTAGCCTAGCTTAGCATAAAGATTGGAAGCGGGGGAACTGCTAGCTTAGCTTTTTAAAGAATTTTTTAATGTTACTAGACGAGGGGGATTACATCTAACTAACAGAAAGGTAAAAAGACAGTTTGTGCTTTTATGGGGAGTTATGTCCTGGACGTGTCTGTTAGTGGCAAGCCTGTGAGGGATCATTTCCTTGTTACTGGGAGAACAGTGTGAGCCTATTTGGTTATGGCACGATGGTACCAAACCTGACAACCTCATTGTGACAACAAGGCTCCAGGAAGCTGCACAAAGTCACTGTTGTTCATTGAGAGAGTTCCAGCACTGCCCCTAAAACTGAAATCTAATGTTTTTATATTTCTGTTTGTAAATGGATTAAACAAACGAGATACAGCATGTTAACATGTTCTATGAGTTTTAGAGCTGTTTGTAGGCGTAATTTCAAACTTGGGAGGGTGTACAGAAGATCACACTGTTAATCGAGAACAAGGACATGATCCCTCACCAACTTCCCACTGAGAAATAGTGCCAGCATGTAACTCCCCCTAAAACTACTTTTTTATTTTATTTTGACAGAGCCAGACTTGCAGTTTTCCCTGTGCTTCAAGTCTTCATGCTAAGCTAAGCTAACCACGTCCTAACTCTGGGTTGATTCTGATCTTCTCAAAAAAAGCAACTAAGCTTGTTTCCCAAACTGTTGCCGTGTTGCTTTAAGCATTGTGCCAGGCCTCACCTGTTCTCCACCCTCTTCCAAATTGCAAACGTTAACCAGCTCGAGGCTATGATTTAATGCTATTCTGTGGATGCATATCATTTACAGTCAGAATCGCCAGCTAATTACAAACCGCTTCAATTTTTCTCTCATCATAATGAAGTGATATTATTATTATCAAACCTTTATCATGGTCATTATTTTCACTAATCCATGCTTTAAATGGCATAATGACAGAAAATTACATTTCAGCTTCTCCATCCACTCACTGCTTTGATGACAATATTATTATTATTATTGTTGTTATTATTATTAGTAATTTATGGGCCTTTATTGGCCCATATCACCAGGACAATGAAATTGAAAGGCCCCTGTCCACAGCGGTACAATAATGCCTCCCTGTCCAATGGGAATTGAATGGAGGATAGCATCCCTGAGAAGCCTATTCTCTGGCCCAACTGGTCGCCCCCCCCCCCATTCTTCAAACAACGCTGTGACTGACAGCTCCCTTTCACAAGCCTCCGACTGGCAAGGAAGGGGTTTAATTCCAAACCATTCTGTAGCATGGCATGATAATGACTCAGACCCAAGCCCGTGGGCCTGAGATGGACCGACGTGGTTTTATTGTGGGGTAGGGGGAGAGGAGTTTTTCTTTTTTCTTTTAATAAGGTTTAGATGAAATTGAGGATTTAGTTTGAATTTAAATTTCAAACTCACTTATCAATTTCACATATGATGAAAAAAGACACCTTTGAGCAGTTATACGATGTCCCACAGTTTGTGTATTGTTTGATGATATGATTTCAGACAGTAATATAACTCCAGATTTAATCTGTATATTAAGCAAAAGGAGGGCACTACCTCACTACATTTACCAGACAGCTATAGTACTACATGTCTTGTTCTAATAATGATGCATTTCATAGTTGAAGTGCTGCAACATGTAAATGCTACTTACATGATAATAATCATATAATATATAATAATGATATAAATCCTTGAAAGCTGTCCTTTTCCATTTGAGTACTTTTTACTTTTAATACTTAATACATTTTTTTTTAGAGGAGTAGACATTACTACAAGACATTGGAGACCCAGTCAACAATGAAATGAAATGAAAAGAAAACCTTCTTAGCTGTGATTGACATCTAAACAAGCACTCTGTCCATTTTTATAGTCCAAAAAGGTCCCATGACGATATTACAAATTAAAAACTAGTTTAGCGACACTATCTCTTACATTTTATTTGCTTCATCTTTCAAATCTGGCACTTTAGCTAATTTCCAAAGCCTTACAATGATTCTGGAGGCTGTAATCATACCCACCATAATGACTGAAAATGCATATTTTGATATATTACACCAAATCATCTCCCCAGGACTTCAGTAAAAGCTAGAAAGCAGACCTTGAGTAAAGATGATTTTGTCAAACTCTTTGTGTGCAGTGTCTGTAGAGCTGAGAATCATCAATCAACAGAAAAGTAATTTTGACAGTGGCTTAATTGTATAAGAAACATTTGCTGGATCTCTTAGTTTTTAACAAAACTGAACATCTTTGGGTTTTGGACTGTTGGTTGGACAGTACAAGACATTTAAATATGTCAACCTGGCTTCTAAAATTGTCAGCAGCATTTTGCACAATTTTTACATCAAATTATCAATTAATTGATTGAGTAATACACACATCAGTAGATAATAAAATCAGCTACACAAATATCTGTCCACCAAATATCTGTCCACCAAATATCTGTCCTACAAATG
The DNA here is from genome assembly GCA_005408345.1 of Macquaria australasica. Classification (NCBI taxonomy): domain Eukaryota; kingdom Metazoa; phylum Chordata; class Actinopteri; order Centrarchiformes; family Percichthyidae; genus Macquaria; species Macquaria australasica. The sequence continues at coordinate 45,302 of SEMN01000156.1, read as the reverse complement.
TCTGTCCCACAAATATCTGTCCCACAAATATGCGAGACCAGACGAGACCTAATCACTAATTTCACTCATTAAGTGGATGAAATGTCGCCACTGGTGTTAAAGTAATTACAAGCTGATTTGATTGATAGGTGAACCTCATCGTCATTGGCCTATTTGACCTACATCCCTCTGTGATCGCCCCCCCAACCTTTGGCCCCGTGCTGTAATGCATTCTGTTGACCGGCCAACTTCCTTCCTCCTCAGCACAACAGTGTTGTCAAGCTCAAGGGATCTTCTGCTGAATGAATCAGAAGTTAAAAAGGTGGGGTTGACCTTAAAGACAGAGGGATTAGTGATTGGTTCAATTTATTTTTACTATGAAGAAATTATTTGTTGAGCAGAGGAAGAGGCAGAAAAACAGAACGCAAAGGAAGGATTTGGTGGAAAACAGATGGCACAGAGGCCCTTTGTCACTTTGTGACATCTCGGAGAGAGAGAGACAGAGAGTGTGTGTGTATAATGTAGTCAGTAGGCTTGGCCTGGAAGGGAACACAGCCAATTCTGAAAAGAGACAAAAGGGGTCAGGGAATAATATATTTACATTGTTACAAAATCCAGTTCATCTGCAAGATGCCCTCCAACCCTCCACTCTTCCTTTCGTTGCCGTACCCTCACCACCACCACCACCACCTTTTGACCAAAGACAAGGAAGGAAATCTTTCTTTGATCATTGAAGGATGGAGGGGGGATGAATGGGTCAAAAAGAAGCAGTAGCAGCAGTGCGGGGGCTGAGAAGATGAGCTGTTTACCCTGCACTTGGCTTCTGTTGAGGCCTCCTGCTTTTCCCATCTCCTCCACCGACCCCACCCTTCTCAGGAAACCAACCCCTCCCTCCTTTGGCTTTTTCCAGCTTTGGAGGTGTAAAGAGCACCCCCCCTTCGCCCTTTTCATCACCCTGTCCTCGCCCCCTCACCCCCCAGGCGTCACCCCTGTCACCCAATCTCCTTCCGGGGTTGGTGGGAGCAGGGCGCTGCACCTGTCTTGACCCGTCTAGACACCACCACCTCACTGTTTTGTCCTCAAGGGGGGGAGAGGAAGAGGACGGCGGAGTTTGGATGGAGAGGTGGAGAGGGTATGCACGCAGGTTAAAAGTCAGAGTTGGAGGTTGAGGTTTGTTAGTGAGGATGGAGAAAAGACAGCGGAAACAAGAGGTCATCCTGCTGACCCACACAGAGCCCTGTGGTGTAACTCGGCTGACACCAAGCCAGATTCTGAGGAGGACTGTCAACATCAGAGTGCTTTATAAAGACCATAAGCCAACTGTTTGTTTGGTTGCCAGGCCAGTGACACAGGTGTATTTTTAATATTTTTAAATTATATTTCCTGCTATGTGTCTATGAGGCATGCATTTGAGTTGGTCTAAGAAACATTGGGAAAATAAGAGGAACGTCATATGACAAAAGATCAGGCCAGACAGGAGCCTGTCTGTACACTCACACCACCAAACAGCTCAACGTCTGGTCTCCATGCTTTCCTGCTCTGTCTTGGTTGTGTGGCCAGGTACCTCTCGCTCGCTCCGAGACTCACCTCAACGAGCTCCTGGACGGGGTGTGCAACAGCATGAGCGACTACTCCCTCCATGTGGACCCTGACACCCAGCACAAACAGTACATTAGGTTTGCTCCCAGGAGCAGCGGGACCACCAGTGACTTCCCCGACTTTAAAAACTTCCAGTTCGACGGACCTGAGGTGTCCAACGCCCTGAAATTTGCAGTGAGTACAACAGTGCATAATTAAACTGTAGAATATACTGTATTTGTGATAAAACTGTTATCCATAATCATAACTGTGGACTAGCTTAGGGACATTTGCAGACCAGGATCAGGTTACACCAGCTTAGTCCATCATTAAATGTGTGTGTAAAGTCCTTCCTAAGTTCTTAGTAACTACTTGAGCTACTTTCAAACTAGTCATTTATTAAATTGGGTTGCTCCATTAAAATTGAAGGAATGCCTTTGCTGGTTCAAGACCCTGTGTGAATTGGTTGCTAGGAAACATCTGTAGCACTGTCCAATCAAAAGCAATCCACTGCATTTCATTGTTATTGGCATAATGTTCTGTAATTTGAGGTATATTGTCTTGTTTTTGTGAAATGTCATTTAAAACCTTCCCAGTTTATGTCAATATTAACCCTTTAAGACCCAAGCCTGAAATTGGCTGACTGGACATGGCTTGCACTTACTGACAGATTGAAAATAGTGGTAAATAATATATATATATGTGTGTGTGTGTGTATATATATATATATATGTATATGTATATATGTATATATATGTATATATATATATCTATATATATGTATCTATATATCTATATATATATGTGTGTGTATATATATATATATATATATATACACATATATATATAGATATAGATACATATATATAGATATAGATATATACATATATATATATATATATATACATATATACACACATATATATACATATATATAGATATACATATATATAGATATATATGTGTGTATATATGTATATATCTATATGTATATATCTATATGTATATATATGTATCTATATATATGTGTGTATATGTGTGTGTGTATGTATATATATATAATATATATACATCTAGTGAGCTAGTTTTTTCTGTTGGTTCAGTCAACATATAAATACATATAAATATTTAGTAATCTCTACAGAAGTACTAGTTTGAATAAGTGATGTGTAAATGTACACCTAGTAAACACTGCTAGCTGCTAGCTTTGCCACAATATGCCATGTTGTGTCATGTGACTGAAGCATTGGCAGTGTTTTTTGTGAATGGAGCAAATATGTGGATTATGTTTCCAGTTTCAATATAACATGCAGAGGGCCTCAACATATTACAAGAACTAATCCAAAGATTTTCACGTTGAGAATGACTTGAATACATCTTGTGTTTTGTGCAGTTTCATACAGTTACTGCTGATCATATCAAATCTTATTTATCTTGTATTTGTTTTGTATGTGACAAAACAATATATAATATCGTAAAATATATAGTATAATACATTTGCCGTCTATATGGCCAGGTCTCCCAGAGGTTTGCGACTTTAGTGGGACTTGGCTCTTTAAATGAAAGACTTACTCAAATAACATGGATGAACAAAGGACAAAAGAACAGAGAACCAGTTTATTGTTTCATCTCAAAGGCTTTCATTTGTGTTTAAAATCACTCCTTTTATCATCTTCTTTAGGGTTAATGGGGTGCTTGTTTGCCATACTATATACCTTGTAGATCTGATTATTGCATTGTGTCAAAGCTCATGCTAATTTAAAATGATCATGAATGTTCTTGAGCTAGATTCAAAATGGTAGCTCCCTGTGCTTTGTTTAGGATTCAGCTGGAACCTGATCCTGCTCCTCAGTTCATTTAAGACATTGGAGCTCAAATTCACATCACTTTTACACATTTCTTGTCAGGTTGCTGCTGTCTTGAGCAGGTCCTTCTTTAACAAAAGGACTACCTGCTGAAATCACTGAAATAAAAGTCCAATCAGAACTAGTATGACAGCTTGAAGTAAATACCAAGCACTCGGGGAATCTGAAGAGTTGTGGCTGAGCGGTGTGACCACCGAGTTGTCAAAATGGCTGAACAGTTTGGCAAACAGAGGGGAAACATGGCCACTGCCCTACAAACGGCGTGCCCACCATTGTGCGAAAAGACACTGTGTGTGTGTGTGTGTGTGTGTGTGTTGTGTATGCATGGCCGAGCCGCTTCAGCTCTGTTTCCTCCAGGCCAACCTTTCTTGTACGCTTGTGTTTTTATCTCAGTGTGAAACGGTGGTGGAGGAGCTGGAGGATGAGATCATCTCTCTGTTCAGCCAGGACGTAGAGCATGTGCACAAGGAGTTATGCAACAGAGTCTCAGGTACCACGCTTCTTCACACATTCTTTCCCACAGATAGGATGCAACAGCGTTACATTACACTCATCCTCCCCTCAAAGGATATCTATATCACATCAAGTGGAATCAATTAGAGCTAATGCTGGACATTTTAGAATAATGCTGGAGAGATTCCTGGAGAATTTAGTTGAATAAATGAATCCAAACATTGTGTTTGGTAATATTAATAACATTGATAAATGACCTCACATGCTTTGTTGTAGGAAATCATTTCAAATCGGGTTTATCTTTGCTTGTTTCTGCATGTCCTTCAATATTTTAATCTAATTTCATGCATTTCCACTTTACTACGACATACACGGCTTTGTACAATGGAGTCATCTGTGGTTCATTTAATCATCTTATATGGCTTATTTGTCCACAGCCTTATGTAACAGCAGAGATGAGAGAGAGGTGGTGCATTTGACAGAAAAGCAGCATTATACTGAGACAATCTATAGCATCCAAACAGCTGCAGGCTGAGGCCTTACAATACACCAACTCACAATCGGAGTTCCTTCAGCTAAATCGAATCTTAGTTTTTTTGTGTCATAAGCATTAGTGCTACATGCTCATGGAACCATTTCTTGCTTGCTCATATTTTTGTCTTTCTGTTTTTGATTTCAGACTACTGTAAAGACAGCAGTCACACAATCGAGGAGTTATAGTGTTGTTTTATATTTTCTGTCGACCAAGGTGGGACCCGCTTTGTTGCAGAAATGACAAGAAAGTGGCCTTTAATAAAATCAGTTTTTGACAAATAATGGATGATATTTTGAAATAAATAAAAGAACCAATCTTGAAAAACCATATTGTGCACATTAGTTTTGTCTGGGGCTTGAAATGGATGCTCCTGCACACCGCTCACTGATGTCAGACCAGAGTATTGTGTTGTCAGCTGCAGCGACTGCTTCTTCTTGGTCTGACGGATCATAATCAGACCTACAAACTGAGCACATAAATGAAGCCATGGCTGTGTTTCCACTATATTTTCATGCTTTTAGTCAGTGTTAGTTTATAGCTTTGAGCTGCAAGAAAATAGAAATTCAAGATGGCATTCTACATAGTGCTGCAACAATTAGTCAACTAATCAGTTTATCAACATTTGCTGGTTCCAGCTTCTCTCTGTTTTATATCACAGTAAACTGGATGTCTTTGGGTTTTGGACTGTTTCACTATTTTCTGTTGTTTTATAGACTGAATGAGGAATCAATTCAGTGAAATAAAAAATTGAGAAATTAATTGGTAATAGAACTAATCTTTATTTACTACCCTAATTATAATTATACAAGTTAGTTTAGTTCACATCAACTTGTGTAATTTAAATGTAAATAAATATTGTGACATAGTCCTGATCATGCAAGGTCAGGCATCATTTTTGGATCCGAAATTGTAAGCTCTTTGTTACAAAAATGTAGAGAAACCAAAAAGGTGAAATGGGTTCAGTGCTGTGCTTTAGCATGTGTGCGGCGAGCTGCAGCAATGTGAAGACACAGTTTTCAAATAGAGATGTGTCTTCTCATACAAACTAGCAGGTGTACAGACTGGAGCAAACATTGAAGAATCCATTGTCTGATTGGACCAGATATAGCAGCAGCTGGCTGATGATTGGCCAGAACACTGTGCATTGATATGCTAAAGGCTGCACGTCCTCACGGAAGGCAGAGACTGAATGCATCATACTGAAGCTCCTCTCAATACATTCAAATGTTACTGAAGAGTGTCTCTTACTTGTTAATTTAACAGGCTGATGGAGCAATGAATTGATTAGGTCAGGGCTGATGGAAATGTGTTGGATTGAGGGTGTATGCACTGAGGTCACTTTTTCATTACCACTGAGAAGCCAAACTAACTCCCTGTTGCTGCTATGAATGGGTAAATGTGCGCAATTGAGAAGAAAACAATCGATTAAATAAAATAAAAAGGCCATCATATTCAGTGATGCTCTGTACAACATAGTGAAAGTCGGTGGTCTGTAGATTCTTCCTTTCGTGTAAATGTACTTTATTTTGACATTGGTGAAGCCCACTTAACAAAGCCATAAGATTACAGGAGACAAGACTCCTGGACTGATCATAAAGCTACATTTGTCACCAGTAGGAAGATCACAAGGACTTCTGTCATACAGACATTAAGGTGGAGTAGAATGTAAGCTACTGATCCATTCATCCGTTCTCTTACCTTTAGTCTTCAGCCAACTGTACAAACATGGACACCTAAATTCTTTCTGAATCAGTCGATCACATAATACCTCTTTACCATCTTAGCACTGTTGTCCATGTTTGTTTTTCTGTGTGAATAACAGTGGGCGTGACCATCAAATGAAGGTGAGGTTATCTCTATACACAGTGATGCTGTGGCTCCTACTTCCTGCTGCTTGTTTTTTAGTGGCACTTGAGATACAACATTGGTGTGTTGCTTCTGTGGCAGTCTGTAACATAAATCAGTTCTTCCGGTTTATAGGACTATTGCGGCTGAGAATGACAAGATTTGCAGCAGCTTTCCTAAAAGATTGTGACAATTTTAAAAGTTATAATTCAGGTATAAAAAACAGTGATTGTTAAAAAAAAAAAAAACACTGAAATTATGTAATAAACAGTAAAAAGTGTATGAGGCAACCTTAGGCCAGTTCAGACCAAAGATTCACAAGACCAAACTGTTTGAGAATGTTGCAGGGAAAAGTTGCAGTTGTGTAAACTGGCCCGTCTCAGCTTGACTCAAGCTGGCTGATGACGTCGCCTCTGACTCAGCTTGTCAAGTCGCCAGTGGCTGGTTTTAGAACATAAGGCACGTCACCTGTTTCAACAGCCAATCAGCTCGTAAGTCAGTAGGTCATCTCGACCCACTCGTTTTTTTTTGTTTTCATCAATACTAGAAATGCAACTGTAGCAAATAACTCACTATCACTATCCTCATTCATGTTTTGAGAAACTACAAATTATATCCAGCTACAAAAAAGCCTGAACAGCCAGCAGTTAGAACGGAAGTACAGAGAGTCGTTGCTATGGAAACAATGTAACGTAACCCTAACCCTAGTCGCATTGGTGTAAACTGACAGGTTTCAGAAACTACTTGCAATGCGCTGGTAGTTGCAAGTTTCAACTCATCTCGTGACGAATCTTTGGTCTGAACTGGGCTAAACATGCTGTGTAGCAGTCCTCAGTCTGTCACCAGCTTTACATAGGTCAGTGACAACAGGCAAAAAGAACAACACAGTATGACAGACAATGTAGAGATGCTATTCAAACTCACATAATGCAGCTTCTTATATATTCCGCTTCCCTTCTAAATTTGGCAGAGAATACAACAACCATAGGTGATGAACTGTGGGTATATGCATGTTACACTCAAGTACTGTGTGTGAATCACAGCCTGATATCTCTTCATCCTCTGAGCCATAAAAACTTAAAACACATCAGTGAACCACACTTTTGTTCCTTCATCACCATAAACACACACTGTAGTTTATTTGGACTCAATCCCACTTAACAAATGTACAATTTCCTCCTGTTTAAGTAACGTGAGTTTAAAACTATAGTGTCCAGCTGTTTTAGGAAATTACTGTGCCTTTTAAAAAAAAATGAAACTATATATTTCAATTCAAAGTTCACAGTCTAAAAGTGCAACCAGCCGTGTGTTGCACTCCAGCGGTGCAGACTTATCGTTCAGCTTTCACATACTTCCATCAAACGCATATTCCATCTCAGTCTCACTCAGGGTTAAGGCTATGGATCACCCTTAGCAGGTTGGAAAATAGGGAAGTGGCACAAACAACAACAAAAACCAAATTACAAACAGAAAAGGTGATGGGACAGGAGTCAGTGGTGGGACCCACTGGCAATCAATGTTATAACTACTAAACTGACAGTAATAATTTCCACCAACACAAACACAAGTTCAAACAACCATTTTAATAAACGTTAGCTAAAACTCCAACAATTCTACACATAACATAAACTCCGTATCTACGTCTTACATTGTATCCTTATTACATTCAAATAAAAATACAGTCCTTAAAAATTATATTTCTCAATACACATCAAACTCCCTCTTAATCCAGAATGAGGTTAGCTTCTTCACTGGCCTACTGGCCTTTTTTTTGTTTTTACTTTGACTCCTAAAACTTGTTCAGAATTTCATGATTTTTATGCATAAACTGTGGAAACAGTTGTCAAGAATTCTTGCAGTTGTAAAGCCTAACTATAGTAACACAAAGAGAGAGAGCGTCAATCAGTATGAAAAAAACCTACTTTCGGTCTCACACAGGTATATTCCTGCTAGCACTTTCAGATGACCTGATCAGTACATATTTGGGTATTTATATTTGCTGTGCAGTCTGCAGTGGAAGGGGAGCAAGCAGCCGGTTGTTTAGCAAGTGTGTAAAACACTACCAATGAGGGTCTAAAGGGGTCACCAGAGTGAATTTTCAAATTCTGCCAGAAGCATTCATTTATAGATAATAATGCTGTAAACATTTACAAAAACACGCTCTAACCAGTGATTCTAAGCTATGTACCATTGCAGGTTCTGCATGTTACAAAGCACTGCACCTTACACTGATTAACACAGCATCAACCAGAGATCAGCTGCTGTAAAGCTTAGCACCAAAGAAATCATGGCTGTGCAGTGCACCATTTGTCTACCTTCACTGTCACGTTCCCTCCGTCTGTTTGTTGTTCCTACACCAGCAGCAGGAAGTCTGTACCTCCCTCCCTGCCGGTTTGGTTTCCTCTCTACCCAGGGATTGAAATCACAGTAGGACCCATACGAGCTCATTGTGTAGCTGCCTGTCTGGAAATGTCAAGGAGCCCAGCTTCCACCCCTGACATATCAAGGATTACCAAGGTGCTGACTGGCTACAGGGTGACAGAGAACCCTCACACCCGTTAAATGCTCATTTCCCAAAGCCCATTGATTGACAACTGGGCTTTTAGTTGTACCAAGTAGAGCTAGTCTGTGGGCATAAATACTCCTATTGGTAAGACAGAGGGAAGTTAATATAATAAAGCCTGCTATTAGCTGAAGCAAATCTAACAAAGTCTAGCCATAGTTAAAGGGAAATTCCAGTTTCAAACAATTCTTATGTTTGTGGTTTTGTCCATCATTCTTGTCGGATATTCCTAGCTGAGATCTGGGAACACAGAGACATGACTAAGAAGAAGTCTGACAGGTCTAGAAACACGAGCAGTCAGACCATCACAGAGGTTTGAAACAAACCAACGTTATGAAAACATATTTACAAGAGAGCTGTACAATGATGGCCCAACCTGTCTCTTGTATACATCCATCACAGTTTACAGACCCCCTTCCTGCTTCAACTTACTGTAGTTGTGTGCACACATTTTCCTGTACAATGAGTACAATGAGGGATTATTAGCCACACTTTTTACTTCCAGATAAAGTGGTTTAGATGATCAGCCTAAGGTGCTGGGCGTTTACAACCTGTCTGATCATCTGACTTCTCATGTTTCTTGCCACCTCTGACTTCCCTGCTATTACTTTGGTGTGTACAATATTATCATAACCGAACTATGAAAATAAAACCCAAGTTATAATACATTAGAATTATTCTGAAACTACAGCTGCTGGTGTATTCCAGCTCTCCTTCCAAATGGACAGTCGTCAGACTTGCCCAGAATTTTGGGAAATGATAAGTTGCTATCCTGCTCACCTTCCAACATTGCGAATGCCATTGTCATGAATGAAAGAAAAGTCATTTGTATTTATATCTATATTTAGATACTCTTTTATATTTTTATTTTGGCTTGAGATTTTTCTTTGCTTTTCTACTTCACTTGTAAGCTCAGAAAACCTGGGCTTCTTTTGTTCTGCCCACTGAGAGGACACCAAGTTGAAACCTGAGTGGATACATTGTAAAATGTTTGCTGTGAGTTTTAATGTGGATAGGAAAACTGAGCTTCCAAAATGATGACGTTCACATAAACAGAGTTTTCCAAATTAGCCAGTTTAGTGTGGACGTCGTCTGAGATTCAACAACCCTGTCAACAGACAACGCTGATATTGAATGATTCTGCTAAACCCCAGATTATATTAAATAGCAATGTCTTCCAAGATTCTCACTTCCAACAGTGTTTGTGAATGGCATCTACGGTATGGTTAAGGTTAGGCAAAGATCATGGTTACGGTGTAAAAAACGCTGATTGCAGATCTATGGCAGGGCATGAAGTTGACACGCCCATCCACCACCCTGCTTTCTGCCTCACTACTTACTGAACATTGGCCTGGGATATAGATAATGATATGGCTTGTTAACATGGCTGTTATTACTAGGATACTGGGCTGTCAGCCAATGAGATTTATTGGCCTCCAGAAGCAGCTCTGTTTCTGAGAAATATTTGAAGAATTGACAAATCCTAATCTGCATATTGATTATTGTGCAGGGCTCTATTTTTTAAGCATATGCTGTCATGACTGACAGGTTTGTCATTATAGCCAATAGCAGAATATATGGCACAGCTAGGTCTGTCTGTTACTTTAGGACATGAACTTAGTGAGCTCACAGTGTCTAGAGAGGATTATGACAGACGTATGACTATTTGATAATTCCTCCACTATTGTTTTTCTGAGACTCAACATTCACTTGTTGAATAAACCCTTTGAGACAAAGTGTGATTTTGTATTCTTGTATCCTTCTACTCTTATAGTATAAAGTTTGGTCACTGAGCTGTGGCATTAACTTGTATTCTAACAAGATTAAAATATATTTGTCCTGGAGATTAGCATAGTTAAGTGTTCCTTTTTTTGTGGCTTTTGGGGCGGCTGCTGCAGGCTTTGATCAGTGTTGCGCGGCGAGGCCCAGGCTTGGCCTGGCCATCCGAGGCCCGGGTGTGAAATTGGTCTGATGTCATCCCCCATTCTCCACCTTCACCAGCTTTTAGCAGCCGTAATTATATTTCCGCCACAAAGCCCCCGTCCCCTTCATTCCATATTCCAAGTTTGACTAGGAAGCATTTAGAGAACTATGGCTAAATTACTCAGTGGGGGGAAGGGGGACTGGAAGGGCCTTCTTTTGTCTGACAGAGACACATGGGACATCAGTACTTTGTGATATGTACTTTTCTTTTCTCTGCTGGTTTGCCCTTTGCCTCTGCCTGTTGGAGAGGTTAAGTTTATGACAAGGGGATGGATGAACTCTGCCTTTAGCCAGAAAACGACAGGACCTGTTGCTGAAATGTTACCATAGATAGATTTACCAACATTTGACTAGTGCCTCAACAAGCAAACAAGACACTTCAGTGTTACCACCCTCTTTTGAGAAATACATTTTGAACTCTAGAATAATTACAAGATGAAGTGCATGCAGATTAATTCTGTCGTTAAAAACACATCCCAGAATCCTGCTGGTGTGGATTTATGTCCAGTGCCAATGTTCGGTGGAAACTCAGCAAGTAGTGTGCCCTTTATGTAGTGAGGCAGAGAGTAAAGCACAACTTGAGTGGTCAGTATGCTTCGAAAACGGTGCTTGTCAGATCCTTTAACCCCCTCCCACCACACCTTCCCGATGTTGTAACTGGGGGAGCTGCATCTGGCAACTTTCCGAAAATGGCAATCTGACAAGCAGAGCCACTTCACAGTGAGGCCAAATTCACATAGAATCAGGCGCTATGGCGAAAACGCAGATTTTCCCATTCATTTGAACCGGGGTACAGCGTTCAGGCTGCGGCGGTGTGGGCTGCAGGGGGTGCTGCAAAAAAACGCAGTGGCCTGTGGCAAAAAAGTTGAAACAGATTCAACTTTTGGAGAAACACAACCCAACGTCATGCTGCAGCAGTCAATCACGCCGGCGATCAGACTGGCAGATGCCCAGGTGAAGAAGAACTCTGTTTACCTGTAGCATTGTAGTATTAGCTGTACCGAGCAACTGTGAAGATGGAAGAGAGACTGATCGATTGGCTCCATGATGACTGTACATCAGCTGTTCAACCCTGCCATGACGGAGCACAAAGACGTTAATCACCATGCAGTGGCTTGGCTTGTATCGGTCTTCAAGCTGGGATTGCTGGTTAGTATCAGACACTCCCACACCGCCGCACAACTCTGCAGCGAATCGTCGCAACGCCTGATTCTATGTGAAAACGGCCTGATTGCCCAGGTGTGCAGAGGTGTGAAAGTAGGCGGGGTTTTAATGTGAACAACCAAGTGCATAATTATGAATGCCTTTTAGGAGAGAAAGTGTGCACTGTTATCCCTACTTGTACCATTCATCACATTGAGACTACAGAGAAACCCAGAATTGTTGAAGAGAGATCGGGGAGGCAGACAGCTGGCTTCTCATCAAGTGTGGCCATTCAGCTGTAAAAAGTGTTGCCTCCACACATGGTTGGATAACAGCTTGTACGAACTGTACGGTACAATCTGCCCTATGTACTCAGGGGCTGTAGGCCCGGACAAACGTATGTGAAGTGAACGCATCAGCCTTTGATACCCAGTGTAGTACAAGCAAACTGCAAGCATGTCTGCTGTCCACATTTGATTTTGAGTATATCAACCCTTGAGGGTGTGGAGGTTGAGGTGGTGGATGGGGATGTAGCACATCCACCTTTTTGCGGGAGACCAGAGCACACATCCCATCCCAGACTTGCAATCATTTTTATTTTTTTTTACCTTAACCACAATCTTTCACTTACCTTAACCTTAATAGTAGTTGCAACAGTGGCAACCAGGAGACAGAAGAATGGATGTAGTCCAAATGGTTTGATCGTGTTTTTTAAGAGGTTGTATATGAACATTGTTGACATTTGGAAAGTCACAGAACCACCATAAGAATACATTTGAGAAATGTATTTTTAGATTTAAAAAGTGTTAATATAATTGATATAAAATGTAACATCAGAGCCATGATGAAAACAAGTGAAAGTTCTCTTATTTAGTACAGGGAATTTGGAATGTCCCCTGATCTCCACAGTGGGAACCGGAGAGGAAAAAGATATCCATTTCTCACCATTTCTTGGCTGTTGTGTTGTCACCTGCTGCTTTTTGCATGGACACCCAAAGCATTTTGACCTTCATCCAGGTTCTCTGACCATTATACCACCACCCCCAACCCTTTCGACTGACAACCCCACACTGTGCATAGAAACCCAGCTCGCAGCTTTTTTCCCCTTTCCTCACCCAAGTCAAGAGTAGCTCAGCTCATCAAGTCAGTGACCGTTGGGCGTTACTTCCACATACAAGTGAGCTTATAATGGAAATGCAGATGAGGGCTCCTGCAGCCATTCACTGAGCCAGGTCAATGCTGCTGCCGTTGCCAATAGACGAGTCTCTGGCTTTTTGTTGATGGATCTCCCTCTGCTCTCCATATTTCTTTTTCCCTCTCTGTTTCATTTTTCTCAGCTGTTTCTCCACCTCAGTCAGACGTTCAGGTAAACAGCACACAGAAATGAACAGATGTGTGTGTAAAGTTTGAAATTTCAGCAACCCTGTTGGTGGACTTGCTTAATTTAGCTGCTGGATCAGTTGGAGTTGTTTTGGGAGGTATTTTGGGCTTGCAGATCATTTTGACTTGGCTTGGCTTGTAGTTTCCAAATTTCACCTGCCTTTTTTTACTACTTTATTCAGTCAACCAAGTACTGATGGAACACTGAACTATCAGCACTATTCTTTGTGTCATTTGTACGAAACAGGAACCCTCAGTTTGTATGGATACTACATATTCAAAAACAGACTGAATAACCTCCATAAACATTTTCTTGACTGACTGTACTGAATGACACATTGCTTGTCTGGTACTGGCTTGTTTTTTCATCTAGACATTTAATGTGAATGTTATTGGTGAAGTTAAGCTATGCTACCAAAAGTCTGTTCTCCTTTGTTTTGTTGAATCTTCTGTTTGTTTTTGAGAAGCTTTTATTTGGCCAGCTGACGAGAACCTGGTATCACCTCATTCTAATTCTTATTAAGTGGTCTCCCTGATGCCTTTCTATTCTTGGATCATTCCTCAGTGACTAGTTCGGTTCTTATTCCAAAGTGACTTTCATATTGTGTTGGTGTGATCAAGCAGAGAAACGCGATCTCTTCCATCAAAGTTTGAACAATGCTCAGAGGAAGGGCCCGCTGCCTACATAACTTGGTGTCGTGTTGATGTCTGGTGAAAAGTGTCCATGTTGGGTGATTTTTAGGATTTCATACCAGCTGAAGGATTACATGTTCCCTTAGGTTGAAACGGTTGTTTTAGAACTCATTGGATTTTAGAAATGCATTGTCACCAAGCTTTAAATAATGCTGATTATCTCACATTTTGACAGTATGGTTTATAATGTACAGTGATGATACATTTATGGATAGACACCAATCCTCAATTACACATTAAGAAGATTAATCACCCTGTAGTTATCCTGAAGATCAAAAAGCAAAGAGGGCCACCTGACGTAGTTCAGAGTGGTCATGAGGGTTTCAATGCATCCTTCATACTTGTATGACACTTTCTTTGCATCAGAATGGTGTTGAGCTGGAGCAGAAAGGCAGGAGAATTTTCAGTACTCCAAGATGGTTTTGTAATTGAAATGGAAAAGTCCTGGAAATTGACTCAAGGGCCACTGCAGAAACCATGTTAGTAGTCATCCAAATGAATATTTAAGCAGAAGTGCTCTTTACTACTAAAACCAGGTGGTTACATACAGTATGTCCAACTGATGTTTTCACCCTGGAAGCCCAGTGAACGTGTAATCCTGGTCAGCTCAGCAGCTCAGACACTGTTTTTCTGCATCCTGTCACATGTAATCGGATGTATGGGCATGTTTCACTAGTGACCTGTAGGATCTGTGACCTCTAATCGCAATCAGAATAAGGGAAATGACTGCCAATGTAAAAAGAATTCACCTCTTTAAATGAACGTTTGCTTTATGGATGCACCTGTTCATGACTTAGGCTACATATAACTTTGACACTATAGCCTATGTACGATGGCCATTATTTTCAGCCTAAATTACTAATGACTAAATATGGAGATGTACAGCAAAGATATCAGAGCTTTAATCAGATGGGGGTTTTTTTAGAAAAAAAAAGTAGATTTAACATGTGGGGCATACTGTAAATGACACGCCATGAGAATGAATACATTTTTGTTATATTTAATGTACACTGTGTAAGAAAAGTCTATTAACTGTATGGTTGTAATATTCTTAATGCACTTTACAGTTAGTTAAAGTAAAAAGTCTGATCAAAAACTTGGTCATCATTGTCATGTTTGTATTTGTCATCATATTTTCAGCTGATTGAGAAAATAGTTGTAAAGTAAGTGTGCATCCATTCAATTGTACTTGCAAGGCACTGACATGATGCAGCAGAACAACTGATATCACCTCTTTGTTAAACGGTCTGTTAATGTCATCTTTAAAAATGTTTTGAAGTTAGTGTAAAATGTGAGGCTAAAAAAACACCAGCGCTTTTGATGACAGGTACAGTATAACTTGGGCTTTTAACGAAACAACGTCATTAACGTTGAAGATGAAGTATTGGTGTGCAGACTGAAGTGTCCTCCGTGTTGCGTCTGCTGTCCTCAGCTCTCATTGTTATGCTAATTATTATCAAGATATTTCAATAAAAGCAGCCGCAGCCTCATCAAATCAACTTCACAACAAAATACCAAGTATATCGGCCATGTGATTTTTTTTTCTTGTTTGTAGAACATTTCTTCCTGATGTGCGTTTCGGGTTATTATAAAATAATTTTCTGAAAAGTCAAATTTGCATTGCTGTCTTTTATTTACCATCACACCATTATGATATAAATTATTTACATGTAGGGTCATATAAAAGAGGGTGCGGGGGACAATGTGTTCATTATTTTATCTTTAAAAATCCTGATGTCAAATCCCATTATAGAAAAAAACATCTGCTCTTTCTTTATAACACTGTCATTATTTTTAGCTTGTATTTACATTACTTTTAAGGCAGACGTTTGTCCAGGTTTGGAATTGATTCATTAATTGCAAGAAAAACGGACTCCCTAAAACAGTAAAGAAAATAACAAAAACATTCACAGCATCGTAAGACCACGATTTGGTTTGGATCCACTTAATGAGACCCGCCAAAGGCCTGTCAGATAGCGTTCACACAGAAAGGTTATTGCAGAAAAATAAGTTATGTAAACAGTCCGTTTCCACATGGCTATAGATGTTCATGTTAGTACAAATAAGAATAGAATGGTCTTTGTTAACAACAAATATTTTCTCGAACATTCGTAGCCTATATAGGTCCATGGTTTGGCCGGTGCAGGCTGCGGTGCCAGAGTGGCAGACGGCTGGGGATGAATGGAAAGAATGCCGATAGTCTGGCTTTCATTGTGAACTGTTTAAAGGGGTTTAGGCTAAAAGAGTTTTGGAAAAAATATTCGAATGTGCTGGTAATTTAAATGGACATATTTTCAAATAAGTGTTGCCCTAGGTCTTAATAAAACATAAAAATAAAAACGAATATTTGATGTTCTCTTTAAAAAAATGCAACTTGCTTTCTTTCAGCACTAAAATCCGATCATAAATTTAAATGCAGACTGGGGTGGGCTGATGTGTTCAGGCGTATGGGTCCATTATATCCTTTTGTTGTTAAACACTGTTCACCCGACAGCTTCTATAAAGCAGACCTTTAATTCCAAATATAAAATGTGTCATTACATTCCCACATTTTGGGGCGCGCGTTGGCGCCCTTAAAAGGCTGTATAAGGCTACCTGGACAGCAGAAGAACCAGACCTGCTACAGTCCGCCGACAGAACACAGTAAGAACGAAGAAGAATAGAGAGTCAGAAAGTAGCTACGATACACAGACAACACAAAGAAGGCTATTTCTCACTTCACAGTTCCCAGAATGCAGCAGAAAAAATCTTTGGATTTCAGCATATAGTTTTCATAATCAATAAAGTTCATCAGACACAACACTTGAGCATAACGGGACACAGGGCTGTGTAGCGCCTGACAGCTGTCCACTCCACTTTTCTCATCTCTCGAGCTCGTCGTGTTCTCAGCTCCAATTGGATGTTGTTGACTCACTTTCCCGCCTCTAAAAAACATCAAAGATGTTTTCTACTAGGGCCATCTTAGTTGACCTTTTCCCCTGCGATTCAATTTAAAGTTTAGCATTCCTTTGTGTCCGTTGGGTAGGCTAGGCTACTGAGGAAAGATGTGTTTAATGAGTCTAAATGTAGACTAATGTGGAGGGCAGAATTCCAGCAGGCAGGCAGTAGACCCACTGTGTGGAGCTCACATATCATGTTAACTCTTTGTAAACTCTGTAAACATCAGCCTAAACATCCGTCCACCATTTCTTGTCCAGATTTGACCTTGATTTATTCTGGATGTCCACCTCTTTGGACCCCGTTTTGACCTTCACACTAGACCCGACAATGCTGCATTACATAGCTACACGTCAGAATATCGTTTATCGGTTTCTTTACAGGAAAATGCAACTCTGAGTTTGAAAATTCAAGTAGGCTAAAATTTGCAATGTGTCTGAAATAATGTTACCTGATGTCAGCTCAAGATGGCGGGGACCACTGTTCAAACTATGATCAAAGTAATTATGCCTAACATCCATTTTAATTCATTTTAATGTTGAAAAATGTTGATTTTTTTTTTTTTGCAATACATAATCTTAACTATATCAAAACACATTCAAAACGTATGAAATTAACTTAATTGTCTCATCTGAGAGGCTGCTAAATTTGAGCTAATAAATGTTTTTACCTTCCAAATAGTCCTAGGCTACTCTTTTCTAAATGAGTGACCACCAATTTTGAAATGAGGCCTATTTGAAATGTAATTTGGCAGGCCTTAACGAATATTACTTTCAGACCCAACTCATTGATGTAGCCTAAAGCTAGCTAACATTAGTCGTTGCATGGGTAACAGTAAAGGTGAACAGTTCACAAGCATCCGAAGCTATTTGGAATTGGACCTCAGAGGTGGTGGTTTGTAACAGGTGTAGGCCTACTACACCGTGGAAATTTCCGACTTCAGTATGTAGTAGGCCTATGAACGCAGCACCATCTTTGACTTGAATTGGACATCATCATAACTACAGCCCTGAGGACACGTAGCACACACACTCACACACACTCACACACGCGCACACACGCGCACACAAAAGACAAATAAAATGTCACAATATCGTCTCTGGTTGAGTTTTAAATATGACTGCTGGTACTGAAGTGATTTTATTGCATGGTTCCGAACCCCCCCTCCCCTCCTGTCCCCGTGTCTCTACTAGTCGCTGTCCGACTTGGCGTCCTTGGCCGTGGAGTGGTTGTACAGTCCCTGAGCCATGAGGTGCAGCGCCAGAGAGTTGTTATTCCCGGAGGTTTTCTTGATTTTAGCCCGTTTGTTCTGAAACCAGATTTTGATCTGAGACTCGTTAAGGCCAAGGTCCTGGGCCAGGCTCTGCCTCCGCTGCTCGGTCAGGTACCGGTTGTTCTGGAACTCAGTTTTTAACCGGTGGAGCTGCTCCGCGGTGAAGGCCGTCCGGGGCCTCTTGTCCTCTTTACTCGGGGTCGGCGCCTTCTTTGGTTTGCGGGATCTGGGCCCTTGGATGGGGGTGGGGATGGGGGTGAAGACAAAAATGACACCCAGTGGTTAGGGTCAGTACTTTTGAGCTTTATCTCATTTTAAAACCACAGTTTGGCTATAAGAATGGACACTGTTTATATATCAAAACACGGTTCTGTTTGGTCACCAGAAAGCGCCAAAATGTAGAAATCTGCCAAAGTTTTCATTAAATGATGTTGTTGTGTGACAGCTGAAGGAAGGACAGAAAATATGGGGCTATAAAAGCCTCTTAAAGGATGGAATAAAAACTTAATTCTGTTATATTAGCATGATTACTAAATAACTACTGCACTATACATATATATATATATATATGTGTGTGTGTGTGTGTGTTAGGGTTATAATATAATTTTAGTAGGCTATAATTTAACTATAAAATAAATAAATCCAGGTCGGGAATGTGGCCTGTAAGAATTGAAATGATGAAGTTGCGCTTCTTCCCTCTCAGTGTGGTTATTCTAGTAAATCAACAGTCTCATGAGCTAAATGAGTTCGATCGGACTTTTCTTAATCAAATTGAGTTGTCTACTTATTCATGATATCTTTTATGATACTTTATCATTTTTGTTACTTGGGAGCGTCTATAGGGTTAAATATTTGAAAGAGGAGGATTTGCCAGAAGTTATGTTGATCTGAAGTATAAAAAATAGTCAAATATTTAAGATGGACACAGCTTTTACTAGAATTCAATGGAGGATATTCTGCAGTAGGCTACTTTAGAGCAGCAGCCCATTAGGCTGTATGGTGGCTACATGTCCTCCAGCTCCAGCCCCGCTGCAGCAGACTTTAGTAAGAACCGAGGGAGGAGGGTGCAGGTGGGGGTGGGGTTAAGATATGATAGAGGATGGGGGAGTTAGGCGCCTCTTTCCCTCCCTGTTACCATAGAAACTCTTTTTTTTTTTAAAGTAGAGATGATTTGTTTTTGTTCTAATATTTTTGCCGTTTCTATCATGATGAAGTCAAAAGGCAAACAGATGAGACTGGATGGAAACATCGACTTCAGCTGTGCTATTTAAAGTGTGCAGATATTACAGGCCTAAATCAATTGTGCCACGATCCAACAGTTTATCTATAGCCTAATATGTTCCCACTAACCTGAAGGTCTGTTGGTGTAACAACAATTAGCTCTCTTTACACATTTAGAATCTTATATTATTTACTCATAAAAGTCTGGTGTGTTTAATGCACTATAATACAGGAAAGCTGCAGACTGCTGGCCTCTTTAAAGGCCCTCTGTGGTCATTTCCATAAGCTCGGACCTGTCCCTAACCTCGATGGAAACTTTTTAGTGTTTCCAAAAGACAATAAAAACTGCATTTGTGAGTCTTTTGGCTTCGTTCTGAGCTCTTCCAAACGCTCCTTCGATAGATCGCAAAAGCATTTCCTCCGCTTGGCTGCTGGTTTGTTTTTAGAAACATCACTTAACAGTGGAATGCATGCGTTTCTAAATCATGACAAAGGAAAACTCCAAGTGCATCATGCGTCCACTTGTAAAATAAGCGCAGCCCGGAGGCAACTTTTCACTTAATTGATAAAACTGGAAAACTATTGTTTTCAATACTGAGATAAATGTTGAGAGCAGAACGGTGCGGCTGTAAAAGAAAAAGCGTCATGGCAGTCTGGATTAGGCTACAAAATGCGTAAAATCGAAGTATTTCATAGTTTAACATGGAAATGTCTGAAACGACGTTTTTATTTCATGAACAGACTGAAGTTTTGTTGTTCAGCATTTCACATCGAATGCTTCTCTTTTTGGGACACACGGCCCTCACTTTTTAGCCCCCCCCCCCCCCCCCCATTGTCAAAAAATATGCTAATAGAATATCAACAAAGAAGACTGAGGAACAATGGCTTTAAACTTGGTTTTATTTCATTTCTCCACATGTTTTACTTTACTCTCGACTCCTATTTTATTTCAGCTTTCTTTCCATAACACTTTTCTTCGTCGTGTCCACTTTATCGTTATTTTAAAGCCAAAATCCAGATCGAATTCCATCCAAAACAACTGGAATTAGTTTCTAATTTGCGTTTAAAGTAGCTTGTTTTATGTCAAATAGCTCGGTGTGTGTTCGAAGATTCGTGCCGTCATTTTTTTAAATATGGAAAGTATGAAATAATGGAGAAGATAATTGGTTTGTCAATTGTTCCAAGTGATACGTCTATTAAGCGGGATTGGGGGTCGAGCAGAGCAGAGAATAAAATGTCACCTTTTTTTCTAAAGAATTCTCTTCCGCGGGTTTTAAACTTGGAAACGATGCAGACTGTTTGGTGCTTTTTAAATTGAGTATCCTAACCGTCCACCGTTTATTTCTTTTTGGGGTTTTTTCTTTCAATCAGTGACAAGCGGCCGAGCAATATTTTTCCACCAACCTGATGACGGGCGGTCTGAGTAGCGGGTACAATAAACCCAGGCTGGCCACAGCATCGGCTTGGTCGCAGGGGCCGAGCTGGCCTGGGGGCTGCGGCAGCGGTCCCCGCCGCCCCCCCGGCCCTTCACCGCCACTTCATCAGCTATCAGGTCAGGCCTGCTGGCCTCAGTGTCCGGATGCTGGTCGTCGGATGCTCCGGTGTCCTCCTCCTCCTCCTCCTTGCCTCCTACTCCACCCTGCTGCGGGTTGCCAGTTTTGGAGGACTTTCTCCCTGTCAGCTCCTGTCTTCGTATGATCACTCCCAGGCTGTCTCCCTGCCGGACCAAAGTCCCGTCCTTCCTCTTTCGGCCGAAGTCCGATCTTAAAATGTTGTCGATGTAAAAGTTGGTGATCCTGTGGGACTGCTGGTTGCCAGGTGGCTGGAGGAGAGGCAGCATGGCCCGGTTGGACTCCTCGCCGGAGTCCTCTGGGCGCTCCGGGTCTCGGCGAGCATTTTCTTCCATAATGATGGAGCCTGCTCACCCTCAGCACAAAGTAGTATTTCCAATTTTCTGTTGCGTCCTGTTCACTTTCTTATTAATTAATTACTATATTTTTGACTGAAAAAAACAAAAACGACGATGAGCAAAACGAATTCCTTTTTTGGCACAATAGTTGATATTGTTTTTGCTGTGAAAACGCGCCTCTCAGGATTTTGACAAAGAAAAATCATGCTTCAGGTTCTGGTAAAAGCCCACTCCTCATGGCTAGACTTGGTGCTCAATTTTTTTATTTAAAAGATTTGAAAAAACTAGTCTATTTAATTTTTCCGGGTCCTTGCACAGAATTATTGACGCTTCTAGCAGCACTAAACTGCCCTGATGAAGACGCCACTCAAATACTTTCACTACGGATTTTGGTTCTCATTTGTGATTGGCTGCGAGACGCTGTGATGACGTTGTACTACGGGTCTCTCAGACACGTGCCTCGGACCAATAGAGCTGGAGAGATGGTGTCATGTGAGGTTCCCGGAATTCCCTGGAGGCGCAAATTAATCCAATCCACGCAGTCGGTTTATGATGCATTCAGGTTACAGCGGAAATGTCTTATTCCTTGAAAGGCACAGGTTGAGCTTTGAATAGGCTACTAGTGGATACTAATGTTCAGCCCAGCGTTCAGCTCACTTATCACATGCACATTATATTATTCAGACATGTCCACTGTGTCACAGTGCGACCCATTTGTTGATGGTCATTGTTTGGGTTGCACTGTGGACAGAATGCAGCTATAAGCAGCCAAAGTCTAGAAGCAAGAAAGGAACCCATTTGAAGGGAGCTGAACGTGTTCATAATTCCAAGCTGTTGGGAGAACTGGTCAGCAGCTACAGTGTGAATTCATGCAGGCCATATATGACTTACAGCAGGTTACCCCAAACAATGACAATATGCACTTCCTTTTTTATTCACAATCAGAAACAGCTTTATTGCCAAGCAGGTTTTCACATAGCCTACATGGAATGTGCCGTGTATGTGAAGGCATGTGTTCCAAAGTTTAAGGACAAAGAGACTATACTGAAGTTTGGGTTTATTTCCTGGCCAGAAGCCCAAAGAATTCTGAGCCAGGCTGTTTCTGCTGGGGAGGGTCAAATTATTAGCAGGTCTGTTTTGCATTTAAATTAAATAGGAATAGCCATTTTACAGCTCAATGGATTTGAGAAAGTTGGAGAGATTGAATTTAAGCTACAGGGTGCTACGCCAGACTATCTTTAATCTCAAGTGAACTGTATTTGTAGGAGGCCTATAATTCACCACCCAAAATGTATAATTTCAAGTGGTGAATTATAGGCCTCCTACAAATACAGTTCACTTGTATAGTTTGTAGGCCACACTTTCAATGCTGTGGTGACCTGTCTGCTTCCACCTGGGAATGCACTGTCTTTCCCATAGAGCCTGAATGCAGCACAGGTTACTATCAACATAAATATGGTATAAATAAAACTGGGGGGGGTTATTCAGATCAGAGAAGAAGGGGCCGAACTACAGTGGACTAACAGCTGACTGCCCTCTGTCCTCTGGATGCTGTGGTGCTGTTAAGACTTGAGTCTGACAACAGGTTCTAATCCCATGAAATTTGGTGGTGGGCCGACCCATTTGTTGACATTACATCATGGATGGGGGAGGGGCTTTATTATTATACGGACTTCTATGTGGAAAAGTTTATCGCTGTCAGGTGTAAAAAAGCAGGAAAGAAAGTAGCCTAGTTTGTTGCTTGCTTACAATTTCAGTTCACCATTCATAGGTGAGGTAAAATAATTATTTTTGCCAGGTCAATTTCATTTTCAATTTATTGATTTATTGATTTAATTATATAGTGCCAAATCCTAACGGAAGTTATCTCCGGGCTCTTTTCATATAGAGCAGGGCTAGACTGTACTCTTAATAATATTATTTACAGAGATCCAACAATTCCCACCATGAGCAGCACTAGGCGACAGTGGCAAGGAAAACTCCCTTTTAACAGGCAGAGACCTCGAGCAGAACCAGAACCAGAAGCAGAACCAGGTTCTGGGTGGGCGGTCATGGTATAAACAGATCTAGTAGCCTACTTTGAAAAGAGCAGGTGCCTTCCAAACCAGCGCGGATGATTTTGTCTGTGAGCAGGTGAACAGAGACGGCTTCGCTCCTATCGCTCAGGTCAGTGGGCAGCATGGGAGAAAAATGAGAGCAGTTAGTGTGTCACATGTTCTGAACTGGTGTGTGTGTGTGTGTGTGTGTGTGTGTGTGTGTGTGTGTGTGTGTGTCAACCAGTGTGGATCATCACACTCCAGCGCTCTTTTTCGCGCAATTGTACTTGAACGCAGCTCAGAGAAAACCGGTGATTGCTGAACTGGTGACAGTCACACCCCAGTTCAGCAGTCACCAGACACACAGACACACACGCACAAAATGTATGCTTCGATATTTGTATTCACTATGGCTGGAGATATAAGAAGGCATTTCATGTGTTGTACATTTCTATCACAACACATTTCTATCTACAGCCCTGTCCGACAGTTGGAATAGCAGTCATACTTTTTTTACTTCTCTCTCTCTCTCTCTCTCTCGCTCTCTCTCTCTCAGTTCAATACAAGTGTCTTTATTGGCATGACTGCATACAACACAAGGTTACAAAATAAACAATAAAGGGAGTGGAGAACAAGATGGGCTAGGACAGAGTAATATCAATACAACAAATGAATTATGAATGAATAAAGATGAATTATTAGCCATGTGGGACCGCCGCCAGTCTACAGCAGTCCTCCGTCCCGCTATCAGAAGTCTCTCCGAGTCACTTAGATAGAGGAACTCTGAGAATTTTTTATTATTATTTGTGCAGAATATTGGTCTGTAAGGCCTTGGCATTAGTTGCTGTGAGTTGGAAAGTGCAGCTCGGTCTTTCCTGTTCTCTAGTCAGGACAGTAAGAACACAACCTGTCATCTCTGGGCCGCCAGGTGTGTCTGTGCCAGCCTACCTCCACTGCCAGGTAGGTCATCTCAGTCTGAGGCTACTTCAGGGTTTGGAGGCCTGTGCATAGATCACTGGCCTACAGCCCAAAATGGTGTGTGAATAATGAACAGATAATGTGACGCTCGGATTCATTATTCTGTTGCTTTTATTTCTTATCTCTTTATTCGCAGAAAGAGCTCTTCGAAATGAGGGAAAGCTTCTAATGTATTTATTTACATTATTATTTATATTTTATCTGCATTCAGAGGACATGCTAGTCCTTCCTGATCTCCACATGGTTAATGGCAACATTTGAACTGACGGTCGATCTGCATATAAACGGGTTATAATTATTAATTTCCCTTTTCAGTAAACTTAGCCTTATTATTGCTCAAAGGAGAATTGTATTTTCAGTTAACCAGTGCAATATTTATATTATCAGTTATTTTTTCACTTTGTTGCCTCGCTACTCATTCAGTCCTATTTCCTGTTTTTCCTGCATATGAAGGGGGAAAAGAAACCAACGGGTCTTTTGATCAGTGTAAAAGTCCGTTACAGGTCAGAGGCCACTCGTAAAAATATGCAAACGCTCATTTTTTAAGACTAAACTACACAATCCGATGGACGGCCGTTCCACCTGGACAGCTGCGTCTGGTCAGAGGACAGGCTCCTCCAGAAACAAGCCGGGTCCGGCAGCCTACTTTCGGCCTCATGGACGCAGTGTGATCGTGCAGGCCTGTGAGAGGGGTTCCGGGCTCAGGTCTTTCCTCTGAAGCCAGCCCCTATAGGCTCAAACATCAAGCTCAAACAAGGCTGTTGAAAAGTTGACATTTGGGGGAGTTTTGATTTATTCATTTATGAGATTACCGCATGTTGAATGTAAAATAAAAATGTGCAAAGTAACCATCAAACACCACGGGGTAAAAGGTAAAGTACAAGTGACCGTTTTTTGATCAATTTTTAAGGTTTGTCTGAAAACGGTCGGAACAGATTATTGACCTCAACTATTCAAAGGAATAAAATAGGAAAACTGGAGCTAAAAGCTTTTTACTTGACAGTGAAGATATTAGGCGGTTAGGACATATAGGTTGTAGCCCTATATGTCACTGCAAGCAATGGATTGAAGTCCCGCCGAGATCAGCTTGTTTTCTCCTGAATATCAGCTCTGCCTCTTTCTGACAGAAATGTGTCTCTCACGTGTTTGCATTGAACGCTTATAGGCTTTTGTTATGTGAACTGCACTAGCCAGCAGCAAGCACATGGCCTTCAAGCCAACCAAAAGCTTTGGGGATATTTAGCAGTGCAGGTGACGTTAATGAGAGGTTTGAGGTTGTGTTTTCTTCCGGACAGGCAGCCTGCAGTCTGTGATACAGTGGGATCTTATTTCAGCGACTCATTCACACTGCAGGCCTCCACTGTGTTTGATATTACAGACATATAACTGAAGGGCTAATGTAAAATCATTTAGTTCAATTCAAGCTTTATTTACTCAGGAACGCCGAGAAGGAGGAGCCCTGAGTGTACAGCGTGTGATTCCAATTTGAAAGTGAAACACAAAAGACATAAATCACGTAACAAAATCAGATAAATAAACCAAATACACGAAAACACACAGGAAGGAGTATGGGGACATTTCTACCAAACCTGGAGGGGACACAGACCGCTCTACAGAAGATGACTCTACTCTCTGTTCCTGCAGCCACAAAACATCGGTGTCTTTTCAGGATAGCTTTGGAATGAACGAGGGATAGAGCGCGCGGTCTGTAGCTGTCCTGAGGTAGGAATCCCACACATGAAAGCCTGTAGGCTGGATCTGACTGCTGCTGCATGTCTGCACAATGTCGGGGTAAATATTTCGGAATAACAGCTTCCTGTTTTATAGAGCTATTAGGTTGCATTATGAATGTATGCACGCACTGATTATTCATGTATGGTTAATATGAAGTTCTTTAATGTATAAAACCTACAGTATGTGGATAGGCAGCGGTGTATGATTTATTGAATGCACATTTCACTGAACAGTTTTATATAAAGACACCTGCTGCAGGTCATCTGATAAAACAGGCAGGTTGTAATTCTGCAGAGAAACCAATTATTCAAATGATCTCACTAATATATACATTAATAACTAATGGAAATACTTTGGGAGCATAGAAACGGAACGCGCCGATCGCCGCAGAACTGAACCCAGTATTTGATATAAATGATCGGTCATCAACCAGTATTAGACTGCTCTATAACCTGTATACAATGAAATGACAATAAGTCAAATAAGCCCTACACACTACCTGAGGATCTCAAATCAAATAAAAAAATCATAAAACATAACATAACATCTTTCTCTCTTAGCCTCATTCAAACGAAGACACATTATGATATTGTATGAGACGACTTCAGTGACCATTAAATTCAAAACGTTCATGTGTAAAAATAAAAGGTGCTGTCACGTTGCTATAAGGATTTTTCTCAGGATAAGGTGAGATTTTAGTCTGAGTTCAAATATCATATAAATATGGTATAGCTGTATATATAGGTCTCTACAGCACCATTCACATGCTCCCACTGTGAGCCTTTCAGATCCAAAGAGAGCAGCAAGAACCTTTTAAGTAGCTACTCTGTACTTTTTTTTTTTTTTTTGATGATTACACAGACTCTTTGAATCATCAGAGTTCCACATAGAACTATAACTATAGTACCAGAGAACATCTGAAGAACCAGCAAAACTGGAGAAAAATGTCAGATCTGTTGAAGGATTATTGTTTTGATGGTGAAATAAAAGTGCCATCAGAGGATGTAACTGATGACCTGTGTGAGTTCCTCATCATCACAGTGACCAACAACAACATCTAATATAATTTCCATATCTCAGCCTCTGCTGAATGTGCACCCTGAAGATGAGAGGCAGGCTTTGTGAGACTCTGAATGCTGCTGTCTCCTACATTGTGTTGATGCCCAGATGTGAGATGAGCCGGTAGACAAAGCAGAGGTCAGCCGGGACCGTCAGCTTCCTGTCCGCTTTACAAAACCTCCCTGAAGGGGAGGAGGGACGCGGGGAGCTCTGAGGTTAGGGGACACTTCCTATTCCGCTCTGTCTGCTCTGTTCACACAGGAACGTGCAGGGACACCACAATAATCACACACACTCTGGCTCTAAGCAATCGGCAGTGGGAAATGAAAAAGCTGGTTGAACTATGACCTCCAGTTGGTGAGGATTACCAAGAGAAACAGTCCAGCATGTACAGTACTTTATATTTTGTAAGCATGTTTCCATCTGAGACCATCCAACTGCCTTAGATTGTCTTTAGCATCTGTATTACAGTTTTTACTATTGCTAACTCACATTTCTCTATACAAGTTCACTTTTTCTAAACTCTTCACTCAGTCAGCACAACAGCAGTCAATGTGACCAAACTGTGGATCACTTTTCATTACTTTCACACAAGATGCATTCAATGACCTCATCTTTCAGATTTCAGTTTTCTCACTCACACTCAACCACCACCAAATGCTGACTACAGTGAGACTAATTGTACTGCTGCCTGTTGTTAAATATTTCTATGGTCTGTATATAATAAGTGACAAAGTGTTTCTGTTGGCAGAAAAGAATGTCAGTGTTCTGGTACCAGAGTTGATCCTGAGATGTGCATCAAGTATTTTGGTTGCATGAGTGCATTTTGGATGGGAGATGAGCTGAAGCTGAGCTGCGTACTGCTAAAGAGAACTGTGTGAAGAGTTTGAAAAAGTATAGAGACGTGGGTTAGCAATCGTAAAAAATTAATAGTTGTATGGAGTTATTTTCCTATCAGAGTTAGAGGATAAAACAGAGAGAGAAGACAACACCATGAACTCTTAAATCTACAGTCCTACCTCCTCGTCTTCCTCTCTCGGCTCTTGCAGCACCACTCGGCTCTGTGTCTTTCTCTCCTGGCCTCTGACAGCATGTTTAAAAGGCCGTGAGCAGGCTTGTTGCTATCAGTTACTGCTCTAATCCTCCTGATCGTCGTGCCGTGGATAAACCCAGTGTGAAAGCAGCCTGCAGGCCAGACTGACGAGCCTCCCGGGCTCCAGCGGAGCTTGGCACCCCGGACCATCGCTCGGTCCTGCATGAGTTCACAGCAGTGCTGGCTGACAAAGGATGGTTTTGCTCTGTTGCTTTTTTAATTTTAAAAGGCCTCCCTAACTTTCTCCTCTTTAGAAGAAAAGGATGCAGCACACACAGGGTTCTACAGCAGGAGACAAACCAGGATTATGTTTTGAAGTTTAGGAAATGCTTACTGCAAACTGTCCAGATCTGTTTGTTGTTGAGTATTAATGGGTCCGAAATTAACAGGAAAAGGTTCTTTAGGCCAGCAGAAGCTTTTCTGCTGCGAAGTTAGAATGATATGGTTTCTTTCATCTTCTCTTTGTCTTCTGGTTATGTATGCAGGTGTGAGATCTTTATCTGACACTGAAGCCCATATTTCTATTTACTTCATTTGTGTTATCAATTTTCCTTGACTCTGCTTTTGTTGTATTTTATGATTCTCACATTTGTTTTTTTCATTTAGAACATAGAGTTAAAAGACACTGCTCCCGCTCTCTTGTTGAAAAACCCAGAACACAACATGTGTCCGACTTCACTGTAGAGTCCATAAACACATGTGCACATGTGAATTCATCACGAGTTTGAGTTTATTTGCATTCATGCTCAAGTTAGCAACTAAACAGAAGCAGAATTAAATTAAATTAAATTAAATTCAGTTTTTTTTATATAGCACCGTATCATAACAAAGTTATATCAGGGCACTTTTTCGTATAGAGCAGGTCTAGACCATACTCTATATTTACAGACCCAACAATTCCCACCATGAGCAGCACTAGGTGACAGTGGCAAGAAAAAACTCCCCTTTAACAGGTAGAAACCTCGAGCAGAACCAGGCTCTGGGTGGGCGGTCATCTGCCTCGACCGGTTGGTTAATAATAAAAGTTAGAAATATATCTAGACATGACTGTACATCATAAAAATTTAAAACTATACATATATCTCACATGTGAAATGCTGATTCCCCTATGATAAACCACATGCGCCTGTATGTGAAATTTCTTACCCATGAAATGCTTTTCCACATGTGAGATATATGTGATAAATTCACATGTGCTTTATTTGTCCAACACAAATCCTCCTACAAAGAGAGTAAAGTATATTCTGTCCTATTTATTTGAACGTGATAACTGTTATAGAAAAGGTGGCAGCAGGATCAGAGGTTTTGTTCAAATCAAATTATAGCCATTTCCTTAAATCAAAGTGTGTGCTGTGTTTCTTTACAAATAGCATCATTAACTGAGACATGTGTTTCATTAGTCATAATTTGGATTGAATGACAACGGAGGATGAGACTTTAATGTATGACATTAACCACACAGTGAAAGAATGAAAAGAAAATCATTGGACTGTAATATGACTTTGACCTGATGCATAACGACCATCTCCTTTTACTTTCCACTATCTCCCACTACATTCTATCATCTTTACACTAACCATCAGGCAAAGGCTATTATTATTCCATCTAAATATCATACTTTAAATGCCCTAATTAAAACTGTGTTGCTTGGTCTCTTTAATCTGAGAGTGCTGATTGAATCTGGGTGGCAGTAAGTACCACTGTCTGTAAAGCCCTGGGGACCTTTTCTATTAGGCAATCTCTGGCTTCTTTCTCTCCACTCTTGCTCTTGGAGGTCATTCTCTCTTTTTCAATTAACACCCTGCTTTTAAAATGTACTGTTGCTCCATAATGGTCTATTGACAACATTTCATCTAATAGAATACAAAAGAATACAGCTAGTGGGAGCTCTGTCAACATAATATTATCCTCCTCTCATTTTTAAAAAGACTTTGCTCTTGTGATGGTAAGGCCTTTTGTATATTTCTCTACATCTTTGGTATTAATAGCTTTCCATGCTGTGATGTTTCTGCACTGTAAGTCACTGATCATCTGTCAATCAAACAGTGGGCCGGTACCGTGCTCTTCTCTTCCTGGGATTTTCTATGAGATTTCAACAACTCTTCCTTTGTTCAACCACGGTGGCTCACACACCATCCAGTTCTTCCTTTAAATATTCTTCACCAACTGCCGATAAAATCTACAGTGCTAGCTGTCACATTTCTCAAATTAATTCATGAATTCTCCAGTAATTCAAATGCTCAATATACATGCTTTGTTCCCTCAGTTTAGTTCCCTTGAAATACGTTTGTATGTTCTCTCCAATTCATACTTTTTATGGAGTTTCCCTTTAATGTTGAGAAATGTTGCTTGGATAATTTTGTGATTTGGTGTTTTTTTGTGGTTTGACAAAACAATCCCAACTCAAGGTCTACTGACTAGCTTTCCAGAGCTTTCAACCATATGACACGGTCTTTATCAGCAGATGGAGCTGTTGACATTCCTGCTCAGTAGCTGTTAGGGTTTCATCCATTTCATCTGCAGCATTTTTAGGACTTCTCATCTGTGCTGCTACTGTGCCTGCATGTCCACACATCCAGTACAACAAAGGCAAAGTAGTACCAGGGCCATGTTGAAACACTGTCACAAAAAAGTCAAACTAGACTATCTTTGTGTCATTACGACCACTCATGAAAAGCGTCCACACACTGATGTGATCTGTGGCAAATTACAGCTGTCACTTCCCTATATGTCATATTAGTATTGCACTTCTATAAAGCTGAAGGACTCACAAGAGACGCAAACTAAATAGCGTCTCTGATTAAGTGAGTGTCTGTGTCCCTCTCCTTACCAGACAATGGCACAGAAATGCACAGTGTTGTTGTTTTCCAACTGAAAGAGGTGGGAGAAGAGTTTTAGCTGTTTCCCTTTTGATTTTGTGGTTCAGTGAAAAACCTAGTGTGGACAGCAGATGGCACTAAATCTAAAAATTAAAATTTTTATTAAATCTTTTTTCAGAATTATCCACCTTAGTGTGGATGTAGTGTGTAGGTAACCCCCACAGGTATGGGAAGAAGACACCATTTCCAACCCAAAAGGCCACAGCCTGTGAGTGAATTCAAAGCTTCCTGCTGTGCACACTGATTCCCCAAAAGTGACAAAGCCCTCTCACAGCTGTAAGAATTATGACTCCTATCTGTCCGAAACAACAGAAGAGATATTCTTCTTGTCAACAAATCCCATGTGCAGACACAAACCAACAGTGAATGTATCTACACGTACTGTGTGTGTATCACAGCCTGATATATCCTCTTCCTCTGTGCCATAGTGCTCCTTTGTTGTCCAAAAAACACACACACTGTAGTTTATTTGGACTCAATCCCACATACACCATCCTGCTGTCCCAAACACTCACTAGAGCACCATATGTGGATTCATGTGCACTGAAACTATACATTTGTGAAGCATTTAGAAAGATTTACTGTCTTACTGAAACCTGGCTGTGTCACGATGAATATGTTAGCCTAAATGAATCCACTCCCCCCAGTCACATTAATACTCACATTCCTCGAGGCTCAGGCCGAGGAGGTGGAGTTGCAGCCATCTTCGACTCAAGCCTATTAATCAAACCTAAACCTAAACTAAATTATAACTCGTTCGAAAGCCTTGTTCTTAGCCTTTCACACCCAACCTGGAAAACACTACAGCCAATTCTATTTGTTATAGTGTACCGAGCTCCTGGACCGTACTCTGAATTTTTATCTGAATTCTCAGAGTTCTTATCAGGTTTAGTCCTTAAAACAGATAAAATAATTATTGTAGGTGATTTTAATATTCATGTGGATGTAGAAAATGATAGCCTTAGTGCTGCGTTTATCTCATTATTAGATTCGATTGGCTTCTGTCAGAGTGTACATAAACCCACTCACTGTTTTAACCACACCCTCGACCTTGTTCTTGTTTATGGCATAGAAATTGAACATCTAATAGTCTTTCCACAGAATTCTTTTTTATCAGACCATTTTCTATTAACTTTTGAATTCCTATTACTGGACTACACGCCATTAGGCAAATATTCCTACACTAGATGTCTATCTGATAGTGCTGTAGCTAAATTTAAGGAAGTGATTCCATCGGCATTTAATTCAGTTCCATGTCTCAATATAACAGATGACTCCTATGCTAACTTTAGTCCCTCCCAAATTGATCATCTTGTTGATAGTGCTGCAGGCTCACTACGAATAACACTCGACTCTATCGCCCCTCTAAAAAAGAAGATAATAAAACAGGAGGTTAGCTCCATGGTATAACCCGCAAACCCGCAAATTAAAACAAACATCGTGAAAACTTGAAAGGAAATGGCGTTCCACCAATCTGGAAGAATCACGTTTAGCCTGGCAAGATAGTCTTAAAATTTATAGGAAGGCCCTCCGTAATGCCAGAGCAGCTTACTACTCATCATTAATAGAGGAAAATAAGAACCCCAGGTTTCTGTTCAGCACTGTAGCCAGGCTGACAGAGAGTCACAGCTCTGTTGAGCCATGTATTCCTATAGACCTCAGTAGTAATGACTTTATGAGCTTCTTTAATGATAAAATTCTAACTATTAGAGACAAAATTCAGCACCTCCTGCCCTCAGGTGGTACTGACTTATCTTCAAACACAGGAACCTTAGAAACAACTGTAAAACCTGTACATTTAGACTGCTTTTCTCCCATCAACCTTAATCAATTAACTTCCATGATTTCCTCATCTAAGCCATCAACGTGTCTCTTAGACCCCGTCCCAACTAGGCTGATTAAAGAAATTTTACCCTCAGTTAGCACTAATTTACTAGATATGATCAATCTCTCCTTATTAAAAGGCTATGTGCCACAGTCCTTTAAAGTAGCTGTAATTAAGCCTCTTCTTAAAAAGCCCACTCTTGATCCAGGGATTTTGTCAAATTATAGACCTATATCTAACCCTCCTTTTCTCTCTAAGATCCTTGAGAAAGCAGTTGCCAATCAGTTGTGTGACTTTCTACACAACAACAAGCTGTTTGAGGATTTTCAGTCAGGATTTAGAGTGCATCATAGCACTGAGACAGCACTGGTGAAAGTTACAAATGACCTTCTAATTGCATCCAACAAAGGACTTGTCTCTGTACTTGTCTTACTAGATCTTAGTGCTGCATTCGATACCATTGACCATCACATTCTATTACAGAGACTAGAACATTTAATTGCCATTAAAGGCACCGCACTAAGCTGGTTTAAATCCTATTTATCAGATCAATATCAGTTTGTACATGTTAACAATGAATCCTCTATGCACGCCAAAGTTAGTCACGGAGTTCCACAAGGTTCTGTGCTTGGACCAATTCTATTTACCTTATATATGCTTCCTTTAGGCAATATTATTAGGAAGCACTCCATAAATTTTCATTGTTATGCAGATGATGCCCAATTGTATTTATCGATCAAGCCAGATGAAACCAATCAATTAGCTAAACTTCAGGCATGCCTTAAGGACATAAAGGCCTGGATGACCTGCAATTTTCTGATGTTAAACTCAGACAAAACCGAAGTTATTGTACTTGGCCCCGAACACCTTCGAAACACATTATCTAAAGATATAGTTTCTCTAGGTGGCATTGCCCTGGCCTCCAGCGAAACCGTAAGGAATCTTGGAGTTATCTTTGATCAGGATATGTCCTTTAACTCCCACATAAAACAAACTTCAAGAACTGCCTTTTTTCATTTACGTAACATTGCAAAAATCAGGCACATCCTATCTCAAAAAGATGCAGAAAAACTAGTCCATGCATTTGTTACGTCTAGGCTGGACTATTGCAACTCTCTATTATCAGGCTGCCCCAATAAGTCCCTTAAGACTCTCCAGCTGATTCAGAATGCTGCGGCACGTTTACTGACAAGAACCAGAAAAGAGATCATATTTCTCCAATATTAGCTTCTCTACACTGGCTCCCTGTAAAATCTAGAATAGAATTTAAAATCCTTCTCCTCACCTTCAAAGCCCTAAATGGTCAGGCACCATCATATCTTAAAGAGCTCATAGTACCCTATTACCCCACTAGAGCACTGCGCTCCCAGAATGCAGGGTTCCTTGTGGTTCCTAGAGTCTCTAAAAGTAGAATGGGAGCCAGAGCCTTCAGCTATCAAGCTCCTCTCCTGTGGAACCAGATCCCAGTTTGTGTACGGGAGGCAGACAACCTCCTCACATTTAAGAGTAGGCTTAAGACTTTCCTCTTTGATAAAGCTTATAGTAGGGCTGACTCAGGTGACCCCTGAGCCCCCCCTTAGTTATGCTGCTATAGGCCTAGACTGCCGGGGGACTTCCTATGATGCACTGAGCTCCTTTCTCCTCCTCTTCCTCTCCATCTGTACGCCCTCATATCCCATCAATGCTTGTTATTAATTCAACTTCTTCCCGTAGTTGTGTGCTTTCTCTCTCTCTCTCTCTCTCCTCCCCTTCTGTTGCTTTCTGCAGGTGTTTCTGCCTCTGGAGCTGTGGAGGTCTGGGTCTGTGGTTGCTGCCGCCTGCTGCCCCCGTGCTCCTGCTCTGCACCCGCTGATGCTATTGCTGTTGTTGCTGTTGTTATTAGTATTGCTATTATAATGTTGCTCTTAGTGTTGTTTCCGTTGGTGTTAACATCAATGCCATTACCATATCTATGCTGTATTGAGCTGCTGTATGTTCTCTTTCCTCCTGCTCTCTCTCTCCCGCTCCCCCCTTCCCCCTTCAACCCAACCGGTCGAGGCAGATGACCGCCCACCTTGAGCCTGGTTCTGCTCGAGGTTTCTACCTGTTAAAGGGAGTTTTTCCTTGCCACTGTCGCATAGTGCTTGCTCATGGTGGGAACTGTTGGGTCTCTGTAAATATAAAGAGTCGGTCTAGACTTGCTCTATTCGAAAAAGTGCCCTGAGATAACTTTGTTATGATATGGCGCTATATAAATAAAACTGAATTGAATTGAATTGAATGCAATTCAATGACCCACAGTTCGATCAAAGATCTGGGCGTGTTGTGTTAGTAGCGGCTAATCTAGTCTCCAGCCGCTAGCCTCATGCAGAGATGAGGAGTGGGCTACAGAGGTCTGGTGAGCTCACTTATTTTCTTCTTCTCCACACCCCCAGATTTTTTTCATTTTCAAATTTGTAGTCTTCAGATCCAACTGACATTGCCTACGGTGATATTACTTATGGCATTAGTTCTGCAGGTATTTGATCATAAACCAAAGTATTGGATGAATTAAAATTTTGACCTGATGGTAGATGAACAGCTATGCTAACAGAAATGTCTCAATAATTGTAATACCCCTTGTATTACAATTATTGAGACATTTCACTCACAACCACAAATGTCAACATCATGGTTAGAGGTAAAGTGTAGAGGAAAAGTCAGGGGATCACCATACTCTTTAGGATACATAATCTGGGGACCATGAATGTGCAAAATTTCATGGTATTGCATCCAATTCTTGTTGAGATATTTAAAGTCTGGACCAAAGTGATGGACCGACCGATAGATGTTGCCATCCACAAAGCCATGCCACAAGCATGCCTAAAAACAGCATCAATACAGCATCAAGGCTGAACTAAAACTGTCATTCCGCAAAAATGCATGGCTGCTGATCACCAAATGATCCAGTTCTTCTCTCTTCCCTCTTGTTCACTGTGACCATAATGAGGTCTGCTGGATTCTGTTCTGCTGGAGGGAGTATTATGTAAGAATTCACCTCTGAGGAAGTTGAAAGGCATCGCCCCAGGTTAGATGACTGGTGACTGAAGCTGGGTTACCGCTCTGTTGTCAGGTTTCATACAGATTGCCTCATTATTAGACTTATTGTGCATCACATTGATTTGGATTTTAATGTTGTGAACAAAAGAGACAATAACCATCTATAACTTCTTAGCATGTGTGGCTTTGTGTGTCATTTAAACACCTTAAATTTGATATTTAGTAACAAACATAGTGTAAACTCTGTCAAAAGCAAATGGTTTGATAACTATAATGCATTTGTAATTACTTACAAGTGTATCCGGCAGCAATAAAATCTTCTTCTAATACAAATTTAAAGAAAAGAGAGAGACAGAAAAAGTTACCATAAATGAAAATTCAGAGCATTAATTCCATTTATTTTATAGTCAGTTCTTTATTTACCAGGGATTAATGATAGATGTTAATTGGACCAGTACATGTATAATTTTAGTCACTCATAAAGGTCAAGACACTAATATGTGTTGTGTAATGATTAAGCTTATAACTTTCTCTACATAATGGACAAAGTTATTCTACACATGCGTGTATATACTACAGTATACGCATACTACAAAAGTACTCTCATGCACGGTTCAAATAAATACTTTCATAAATTTATCATACACACAATGTAACTTTTTGTTTTTTTGTCCTCATCCATTCATCAGACTGTAGAAAGAGGGCTCAGGACTCCGTGCAGCCAGGTGTATATAATCAGGTCTATTGAGCTCAGGTGTGGATTACTGGTATGTCTGACCTGGCACTGTAGCCCTGCAGACCCCCTGAACACATGAGAGGAGACTTACCCTTTAGTCTCTCCATTAGGCTACATTCAGACGCATGAGAGTATTTTAAAGGCTGTGATAGATTTGACTGCTTGTCTGGTTTATTGTGTTTTAGTACTTTTTAATATTTTAATTTATTTTAACTTCCTTTCCTGACCATATAAGGGTAGATGTTGAGGGATGAGGAGGGATGGGTAGTGCATAGGTAGGGGGAGACTTTCATGTCAGACATTCTGACTTTTCATAGCAGGAAAAGCACAGGTGGAGCCAATAACATTGACGAGGGCTCAGTGTCCCAGGATGCCATAACACTAGGCCATAATGCACAGTCAAAGGGCGCTGGAAGAGGCAAAATGTAAATGCTATGAATTAATTCTAAATGTCTCTATTTACACCTGTGCTTTTTTCTGCTATGACATGTCTGCAATGTCTGCAGAAAGTACATTGTTCCTGTGTGGGAGTTCACGTTTGGATTTGTGGTGCTTTTGTAATTGTGGTGACACCTTTTTGTAGATTGTGTGGTTTTGGTTGGGCCTTATTCAGTTTGTAGTTTTGTTCTGAACCTTTAGTGTAGCTTCCAAGCTTGAGTGTCCATGGCTTTTTTTAGTTTAATATGTTTTAGAACAATGTGAAAAAAAATCAAGCATATCTTCTCAACCTCAGCCAGTAGGGCAAACACTGACCTTGATATTTTGTACTAGCAAAACTGTGCAAGGGCTTTGCGTACTGTACAATACAGTGAACTAAGATTTCGGACAGTGAGACATTTTCTATTGATTTTTTCTCACCAAAACTGCATATTGGATATAAAATGAAACAAAGAATAGGAGACTGAAGTCTATAAACCAGGGGTCATCAACTACATTTGTCCAAGGGCCAGAATTTTTAAACGCTGACAATGTGGGGACCGGACTTTCATATATATTAGACCTAATTAGCCTATTATTGTTTAATATTTCCACTTGTTTTTTTTTACAAAATTAATGTTGTTTTGTTAGCCTAACAGTGTGAACAGATTTCTAAAAAACATGGGATATCCATAAAGATAACTAAACACTTAACATCTGAAACGCAATTGCAGAATGCAGTCCTGATTGGCAGGACATATTAATCGGTTTTGGTGCTATCAATGTCCTGATTGGTGGAAAATGCTTGCAAGAAGCAGAAAGAAAAGCCTTTTGAATTGTTTGTCAGCCACGCAAAAGTGTGAAAAAAATAAATAAAACGAAATGTTAAATAAGAGCTTGTGAAAAAAATGTTAAATGGGAGCTATAAGTTTGTCCCCATTCTTGTGTGAAAATATGGCACAAGCCGCATTCCATTCATAAAAGAATAAAAGATTTTGTTTCAGCTTCACCTGCCAGCTGGTGGGTTTAAACCAAGAACCCCTGGCTGTGAGGTAACAGTGCTAACCACTTCACCATCATGCCATTATGCTGTGCTGGATGAGAAGCTTTGGCGGGCCGGATGTGGCCCGGGGGCCGCCAGTTGACGAACCCTGTTATAATCTTTAAAGGCATTTTAGGGTGTTCATATTTATATGGTGGAACACTGCAGGAATCATAACCCTTCGTATACGCAGCCCCCACTTATTTTTAAACAGTATCATAGGAAAATCCAGTGTTCTACTAGTACTGACCTACACTAAACTACTTCTTTGTTAATGGTTGAGGAAAAGATTAAAAAAAAAACCTCACCTCCCTCCTCTCCTCCATCCATCTCCCATTCACTTGAATAGAGCTCAACAGTGCGAAAGACAAACAGGAACACTCCGTATTCCTGTGGGACAGATGATCACGTCACTGTGTAAGTGTTTCTGTGTGTGTTTTGTGTGTGTGTGGTGTGGTGGAGAGAGTACAGTACGTATGAAAGTGTGTGATTGTGTGTCACTGTGCACATGTGTGTCATTTGGTGTGTACGTATGTGTGAGATTGGTCCTTGTTCAGTGCCCCAGTTAGTGTGCATCTGTTTGTGTTTGTCATTGTGTGTGAATATAAGACATCTATGTGTGTGTGTGTGTGTGTGTGTGTGTGTGTGTTTGTAAGAGAGAGGTCAGTGTAAAGCTGACAGGTTGTGCACTGTGGCAAGGTCACGCAGGGAATACAGCTGGGAAAAGATGGATGGATGGATTAATGGACGAAAGAAGCTCAGGAGGCAGTTGCAGGGAAAGTGTGTGTATGACTTAGCCTGTGGAGCAGACGACTTTGAAAGACACGCGGTCACAGCAGTCAGTAGTAGCCACAGAGGAGAGATGCCATCTTGTTTTACATTAGCTAAACCACGGGCATGTAAACAACATTTTACAAAAGTTTTCTATTTTTTTTCATAACCTTTTTCTTGGCAATTTTCTATTTGGTGATCCGATTTTATTTCCCCTCCTTTTTTAAAACCAACAACAATTTGAGACAAATTTATTAGTGAAATAAAACTGAAATTTGTTCTTTTCTAAGCACAAACAGAGCCCAGTCTTTTAAAGGTTTTGGATTAGCTGGTAGTGGAGGAAGCAAAAGGTTTGGCAGGACAAAATCATAGTAAAGTGAAATGGTACACATTTGATGTAAGAGATACTGGTTGTGTCATTCTCACGTTCAGGGTCTCATTTGTTTAGTTTGTTTTGCAATATATATGCCAAAATATCACAGTTAAAGAGTAACTTAACACCAGGCTGAAAAGCGATGTTTCACTGCCCTCTCTGGCATGTTTAACCACACCCAACAGTGACGTCAT
Organism: Macquaria australasica; assembly: GCA_005408345.1. Classification (NCBI taxonomy): domain Eukaryota; kingdom Metazoa; phylum Chordata; class Actinopteri; order Centrarchiformes; family Percichthyidae; genus Macquaria; species Macquaria australasica. Next base: position 5,790 of record SEMN01000156.1, on the reverse strand, counting down.
GGTGAACCAACACACCCTGAAGATCACTTGTACCTCACTGCAGCATGGTGAGAAGTAAAACCACTGGAGGTCAAAATCAAGATTTTTAAAGGGTGTTAAGTTACTCGAGTTTGTTGGCTACAGGTCCGTGTGATTTGTGAATGGTTAGAAATAAACCTCTGTACCTACAACACCAAAAAATAATTTTACAAAATGTTTATGTTGTACTAGTGGGACTGGATTTAGTTTAGGATTTTAGTTTAATCACATAATTTCCTGCCGAAGTTGGACAGTCGTAGCTACAAACTTGAACCGGCAAACTTGTGAATACACAGTCGAAACCAGACTCAGTAACTTTTGAAAGAAACACGTATCTCCTCTTACAAATGAAAAGTTCAATGCACAGGCAATAAAACATTTAACATGAATTGATAAAACATCAATTCGAGACTGTGTTAGCTAATGTTAGCAAACTCTAGATTGATATTGCTGTGTAACTGATATAACTGTCAATGTATTTGTTTCTGACTCCTCTCTTGCTGTGCTACTGTTACACTACATTTTAGCATTTACTATTATCCTTGTCCAGTTTAGCCATCTTAGTTGTTGGTTTCCATAAAAGTAAAGTTGGGTCCTCCCTACACATGTAAAGACCATGGCTGCCTTTGAGTTGGTGACTCAGAGAGGACTTAGCAGGGAGTGAAGGATGGCGAGAGAAAAAGAAACATATTAGGTCTGTCCTTCGATGTACTTCATCATATTAGATGGAGGGAGAGAGGGATGAAACAAGGGACAGTGAGAGCAGGACACAGGTGTGTGTGTGTGTGTGTGTGTGTGTGTGTGTGTGTGTGCTCCCTCAGGCTGTATCCATCACCTGTACAGTCAAAAAGCCTCGTCAACATGATTTATTTTTACTCACATCAGTAACAGGTGAAACTGCCTTGTGCTTTGTGTGTGTGCCTGTTTTCTCTCCACATGTTAACACGGTATGCAGTACTGTATGTAAAATCACTGTGACATGATTATATATTGATAATGTTTGTGTTTTGACTTACATAGTGTGCCCAAGTTTTTATAATTTCACCACCAAAAACAAGCCTTAATAGAGCAAATATTTCCTTCTACTGCTCTTGTTGTGACAGGTAATTTTAATTTACATAATTCAATACTATACAAATTTGGCTGACATTGCACCTTGTAGCGATGCTTGCCCTTTTAATCAGAGGCAGGATACATGACTGTTAATGCACACAAGCTGGTGACCTTTTGTTTACAGAGCAGTCGCTCTCACCACTCAGCTGTCCTGCCTCCTGCAAATATGAGCAAGCTGCCGACATGAATGGCTTTTTAATTGACTTACATGTTATCAGTGGCCTGCAGAAAATGTAATGTTTGTTTCTGACATTATAACAGCAAGTATTTAAACATTTAATGACTCTGGGTCCAAGCCAGACTACTGATATGTTCCATAATGTCAAATAGGACCAGCTGAGTCCCAGTTGTAGACAATAGTAATTGCAAACATGAGTCTTGAGTGTGTTCACACTGGAAAATGATAAAATAAAGTATACTTTTATACTGTACAGAAACAAAAAGCTAATACTGACTGAAAATAAAGGTTCCAATCCTACCTGTTAGTTTACATTTGGATCATGGATTGTGGCTTAAAAAAAATGCCATCATGCATATAAAAACCACTATTGTCCCAAAATGTAACAGACAACAGAAATGGACTAAATGGACACAGATGTTGTGTTGTTTTATGTTGAAAAATACAGTTTTAATCTCGACCGGGCTTTCCTGTTTAAGTAACGGTAAAATCAAACTAGATATATGAGCTAATGACGGCTTGAAGAAAATGAAAAAATGTCTATGGTGGGCGGTGGCTCCAATATCAGCAACAACAACAAAAGAAATAAAACCATCTATTCTTAAGAAACATTTTGCATTGTAAAGTCATTATGTTTAATAACTTATAGTGTACTTATTTGCAAAAGAAGCAAATACATTTTGAAAGAAAAAAACTGCAGCCTGGATTACAGTTTTTATCAATCTAATGACGAAACTTTATTAATTAACATATTTGCCAAGTTGCAAAATGTTGATGCTGAACGTCTCAGCAAAATGTTCACTGTGGGAGTCACATCACAGTCAGTAGTTTTTAAAGTGTACACATAGTGACACTCTTGTTCCACTGTATACGTTTCCTCTGTCACAAACTCCTGTTAGTACAAAATATGAAAAATCAATGAATTCCCTGTGTATGAGCTGTTAAAGTAGTCCATTATCAACTTTATTACAAAGTATTTTTAGCATACACTATATAATTGGGCCCTAGTGTGAAGGTTTAAACTCACTACTGGCAGCTCATAGAGTTTGCACTGCTTCAAATGTCCAACTGAATCTAAATGTTTTGAACTGACTGAAATTGTGAGTCATGGAGGCGCTCCATCTCATAGCAGGCACAAAACTTTATGTACAACTCAACTAACACAACTCTTCCTCAATCCCTCAAAAAAAACTGACTTTGCGGACACATGCCTTTTTGCAGGATATTGATAATATACTATATTGGAAACTCTGGGATATTGTTTATACAGAGAAATGTGCCTCTAGGTTATCACAAAGGCAGCATTCTGAATGTCTGACTGTACGTCTGCCTGCATATTCAGGATTCAGACTTGAGAGAAAAGAGAGAATGAAAGGTAGGTACAGAGAGGGAGAGAACAAAAAGGGAGGAAATGGAAAATGCAGGTTGTTTGTGCACAATATGGCTCAGTTCACCTCAAATGCATCAATATCACATGGACTACCTCAGCGGTGAGAGACAAAGGTCACTTTATGTGGGAAAAAAGAGAAAGCATATAGGACTAAGGAACATAGCTTGACAGTATTCTCAGTTTGCTGCAGGTTTGCTTTTATGGCAGAGGGAAGGAAGGTGTTAGTGATGTACAGTGGCTTCCTCACACCTGGCTGGTTGTTGGCAAATGATTATTTTATATATGTGGCTTATGTGCTTTAACATTTCCAGTTTCTGTCTCGCTAGTCTCTCTCCTCCCTGTCTTGGGCTGAAAAAAGCTACTCTAACAAGGTGAAAAAATTATTTGAGGGAGTGCAGAGGAAGCAAAAAAACATAAACAACAAGAGACTGTGCTTGCATGTGCAAGAAAGAAAAGAAATGAAGGGGAGCACAGTAGGTGTTTAACAAGGGGCAAAAAAGATGATTTTCTTAGGGGTCAGTGAAGTGTTGAAAACATGCTCTGAGAGTGGCAAAACTCGTCCTTTCTTCTCTTTTCTCTGTCTCTGCTTTCGTCTGTATCCTGTGTTTTTGGTAGAAGCCATGGTAAAAGGTCACATCTCAGCATCCAAGGCCTCACTGTGAGGTTTGATGGGAGAAGAAACATTATGATTGAGAAAAGCAGTGAAAGAAAGATGGAAAGACAAAGCAAACAGAGCAATAAAGGAAATAATTAGAGAAAAGTAGGCTTTTAAAAATAATATCATAGGAGGAAAAGTCAGAGACTGTAGCAAAACTCATCCAAACTTTGATGTCAGCCAGAGGTTTTTACTGTTGTAAAATACGTGCATCTCTTCAAAGAAAATCAGACAAAAGACACAGAGTGATATATGGAGCCAAAATTAGTGAAGGAAACTATCAACTTTCATTTCGACAGATAATTTGGAACTCTCTCAATGCAAAGGAGTCTTTGATTCTTTTGGAGCGAGCATCAGGAGGCCATTTGACGACCAGCAGCTGAAGACATTTCCACATTTGCTTCTGCATGCAGCCCTTTGAGAGAGGTGACACAAACAGAGAGAGAGAGAGATGGGCCGAGGGCTCCTGGTGTATTAGTAGCACGAGGCCTGAGGACAGATGTATGATAGAAAAACATTTCATCATAAATGGCATCAAGTGTACAATGTAATACAGTGACAGCAGGAAAAACACTTAGGCTGCTGGTGTTGGGTCTTGATGCGCAGACACCAAATTTAGAGGCAGTGCTGATAGAAATAGAGGAAGTACGAACTCCAGTGGCATTTTCTTGGATGAGACAGTTGAGAAAGTGGAAGTGGAAAAGGTACCATTATGTACCTGCTGCCAGCTCTGTCCTCCAAAACTTCAGTTAAATACTCAACAGGGCCTAGAACTGTGACATACATCAACAATAGCTGTTTTAAGATGGAATTTTACTCTTTGAGTTCTCATCTGAAATGCGCATGATGCCATTTAGAGCTCCACCGTGTGGCAGCTCTGACAGAATGAATAATAATCTGCAAAAGCCTGAAGACACACATGAGGACCAGCAGAACCTGGAGCTACACACGCCCCAATAAATCCTGAAATAAAACAACTGTGCAACTGCTGAAAAAGGCGTTAACATTCAGAAGTGGTCATCGGGCACAGTAGTGTACAAACAGGAAGGAGTACTTTTGTGTGTGTGTGTGTGTGTGTGTGTGTGTGGGTGGGTGTTTGTGTGTGTTTGTGTGTTCACAGCAATAACTACACACATCAACCTTCCACTGTAGCAGCAGACAGACTTTGCGTCAGGAAAATGATGCCCTTAGGCTAAAACTGTCACAGTCACCTTCAGCCATGCAAACTGGCATTTTTCCCCCACTGTAGACACACACACACACACACACACACACACACACACATATCCTATATATCCAATGCTTCCTGTGATGTAGTAGTTGAAAAAGTCTCAACTCAAGTAATAAGTTTAGCGTTTCAGTCCCATAGTATTACATGCAGGACAGATCTAATCTAAGGTTTTGTGTCCAGAAGTGACAGAAATAATTCGGCTTTTATTATTTAGGAGTGACACACATGGGTACACAAACTAAAATTAACTTTTAAATAACCCCAAACCAATGTGTGTTTCTATCAAAGTCAAATTCACACTGAATCAGAGTAGATGTATTGTACCTTTAGTTAATGATAAATGACCTGAGTAATCTTAATTAACATGGAAGATGGAACATGGAAGGAATAATGGACAAGGAATGGAAGGAAGGGATCACATGGCACATGGACACACGTTTGAATACAAGTACATCTGTTCAAACACTTATAACATATCCCTGCTCCTCCACACAAACAATAGCATTATTTGTGCATACACTAATTGTGTGTGTGTGTGTGTGTGTGTGTGTGTGTGCATCGTGTGGGCTGTGTCTCCATCCGCACATCATATTGGCTCCATAGGCAGCGTCTGTTGAGAAAAGCTGAATAATAATCTGCCCTTTTTCTACTTCCTTCCATCTCTCATCTCTGCTGTTTATTTTGTTGTTGCTTTTTGTGTCTCTCTCTCTCTCTCTCTCTCGCTCACACACACACACACACACACACACACACACACACACACATTCGCGCTCTCGTTTATAATTATTTCCACAACAATGATTGGGCCAGTTGATTAAAAAGGGTCTTGTGGGAGCTGTTTCCTGGCTAATGGTATCTCCGTTCTACACAATGAGTTCACACAGCGCAAAACAATACATAATATGAAACACGCAGTATACACACAACAAGATGCAGACATATACATATACAAATACACATTTTGCATGCATACACGCAAACATTTGCATTTTATGTGCACACAAACATGTATACACACAGTTCTTTGACTACACCGGACATAATGTTGTATCCATGATAAGTTTAATTTTAGCTGAAATTGTGTTTAACCAAATGTACAAAGAATCCTTCCAAAAAGGCAAATCTTGTATTTCTCAATGTCTTGTGTTTTCCTAACTACCACCAGTGAGCAGATGGAGTTTAGTTTTGCATTTCATTAGTACTTT